>CM033028.1:1265000-1892500 GCA_019207045.1 Branchiostoma floridae x Branchiostoma belcheri
TTGTGCTTACTTGTAGATTTCGATTTTCTCACTCACTCACTCACTCACTCACTCACTCACTCACTCACTCACTCACTCACTCATTCACTCACTCACTCACTCACTCAACCACTCGATCGCTCAACCACTCACTCGCTCACTCACTCCTTCACTCACTCACTCACTCACACTCACTCACTCAACCACTCGATCGCTCAACCACTCGATCGCTCAACCACTCGCTCAACCACTCACTCGCTCACTCACTCACTCACTCCATCACTCACTCACTCACTCACTCACTCACTCACTCACACTCACTCACTCACTCACTCACTCACTCACTCACTCACTCACTCACTCACTCACTCACTCACTCACTCAGTCTGGTAGCTCAGGAAGCCTTAGGGGCATTAAGACTATTTTAACAGAGGCAAATCAGTATCTTTACCAGAATAACAACAGTTTGAAGCTCAATACCCATGTGATGGTAAAATCAGAGGAGACTAAGATTCTCAGTTGATTAGTGACAAGGTACCGGTGCTCTTGGGTTAGGAATGTGAACTAAATCTGTTCTAGGATCAAGTCAAATGTTGACCAGACCCAAATGTTGTTCCCTTTGGAAAGGCTCTTAGTCAATTAAGCACGGATGGAACTTAACGTTGGAGGTTTCGTATTTAAGGAGCACCACACCTAAGACAAAGCTAAAGCTAAGGGCACAACCCGCAATACGTGCAAATACGTGCTATCTACGTGCCAAAACGTGGCAATCTTTAGGGATCCGTAAGTATTAAGTACCGTGAGAACTCATAGAGAATCCGACGGGTTTTGGAGCACGCAGACACGCCGTAGAACTTTACGGACATGTAAAACTTTGTGTGCCCTTAGCTTAAGATATTTTGCTTCATGTGCAATGTTAACATATACAATTGCTAAAGTTTTGATCCATTCTCTAAAATATATGTCTAAATCACACGCCCTTTTATCTGCGAATAATCAATTTTTGGTATTAATTTGAAAAGTTTCATTAATTGGACAGACCGAATGTAATCTGTTCTGTGAAACATAAGGGGATTAGATTGTGTGCGGTGATTGTCTGCTGACATATTTTGAGCAAGCTGATACCGACTAATATTTATACAGACCAATAAGAAAGGCTTTATATTTAGGTGCATGCCACACAATCACAGAGCAGAGATCGTGAATGATACACAAAAGTAAAGGTAAAATAGCAGCATAGGCAATATACTACCCGACATCATGGAGGCCACACAGACAGTCCTGCCTCATATCCGTGACTCTCCTGACTCTACAGTAGAACATGTGGATCAACAGGACATCCCACCCCGGCCCCACGGGATCCCGGCCAGCCTAGAAGAGCAGGAGGACACCCAACCCCGGCCCCACGGGATTCCGGTCAGCCCAGAAGAGCAGGAGGACATCCCACCCCGGCCCCACGGGATCACGGCTAGCCCAGAAGAGCAGGAGGACATCCCACCCGGCCCCCACGGGATCCCGACCAGCCCGGAGAAGCAGGAGGACATCTCACCCCGGCCCCACGGGATCCCGGTCAGCCCAGAGCAGGAGGACATCCCACCCCGGCCCCACGGGATTCCGGCCAGTCTAGAGCAGGAGGACATCCCACCCCGGCCCCACGGGATTCCGGTCAGTCCAGAAGAGCAGGAGGACATCCCACCCCGGCCCCACGGGATCCCGGCCAGCCCAGAAGAGCAGGAGGACATCCCACCCCGGCCCCACGGGATCCCGGCCAGCCCAGAAGAGCAGGAGGACATCCCACCCCGGCCCCACGGGATCCCGGCCAGCCCAGAAGAGCAGGAGGACATCCCACCCCGGCCCCACGGGATCCCGGCCAGCCCAGAAGAGCAGGAGGACATCCCACCCCGGCCCCACGGGATTCCGGCCAGCCCAGAAGAGCAAGCGGACATCCCACCCCGGCCCCATGGGATTCCGGCCAGTCTAGAGCAGGAGGACATCCCACCCCGGCCCCACGGGATCCCGGCCAGTACAGAAGAGCAGGAGAACATCTCCCCCGGCCACGCGGAGCACCCTGTGCAGAACGACCACAGCAACGCTTCGTCTGAACACTCTGACCAGGATAATGGAGCTTTTAGCAGCTCTGACAACGGCGCAGGGCGTTCATCGCTACCGACTATCTGCACTTCCTACACACAAATCGGCAAAGGTGAAGAGAATCAAGCACTTTACGTTGAAAGAACATCTCCACCGGCAATGCGCACTTCATATACACACGTTAGCCACGCTGAACAGAATCAAACACTCTACGTTGACAGCCCTGTTATAGAAACAGAAGAATCCCCGTCCAAAGACATTTACAAAACTGACATTTGTAACGCAGATAACGAAGTGCAGTACCAGCTGAAAGATACCTGCCGTGAAACATCAGCCGCTACTTACCAATGCGGCGGAGATGTCGATGATGCCAGTGTGGACAGGCCAGATATCGAAGTCCAAAATGCAAATAACGAAGCAGAAGACCAGGCTGGAGCTGGACCAGAGTCTCCCATTGAACAGTCAAAGGACGCTAAAAGCTCTCATCAGAACAAAGCAGAAACCACAGCCGCACCAGACGATGAGTGGATCCGTCCGTACGCAGCTGCTTACCGCCGACATTGCAACACCAACGGTGAGCAAGAGGATGTCTGTGACATGCAGCCGTACGCCGTTACTTATGATGAACAGGAAAGACATTATGAGAACCAAAAACCGACTCACTGTTCTGTCAGCAATCCTCAGAGCATTCAGGATCAAGCAAACGCCACCTCTGGTAAGTTTAACGTAGCAAGTGAGTAGTTACTATTCACTACGAACTGTTGTTTAGAAATTTCATAGAATCGTTCTAGAAAAAGATTTAAAAGTCTTCCATGAATAACTGGGACCCAGTAAAAGCGAGTTAGTACATCTTTGCAGGTGTTGCAGTTTTACTGTTTGGATATTTGCTGCTGGGAATGTACCTCACAATCATTTCCTGATGCTCGTTTGTATCGCCTGCTATTTCTAACAAGCTTAAGACACTAAGAAATGTTGACAAAGAGAAGAATATATCTGGTTATGTCTGATGTGGTAATCCTAGACCTTTAGTTAATACCAAGGTTCATAAGTACAGTTTGTTCGGTAATGGGAGCGACAGGATCAAGGAATCGAATATCAAGACCGTTAAAATGCATCTTGTACCTTCTGCAGATACTCTTGACCCCAAAGCGGACGGACTACTTCCCAACCCCATGTACAGCAGCAACGCCTTACAACCCAACCCCATGTACAGCGGGAACGAGTTACGACCAAACCCCATGTACGCCCCCAATGGTGCACAGCCGATGGCAGATGGAGGTAAGGTGTAGTGCGATAAGTTAAGGTTGTTCTAATTTGCTACGTTTGCCTTTGTTACCTTCAAACGTTATGCTATTTAAAATGTTTTTGCTTCACTATTTTACAGGTCCTGTGTGTGTCTTTACTCAGTCTTGTCTGGCCTGTGTCATCACTACGGGCGTGATTGTGGCGACACTGACGGTTTTAACAGCTCTTATCATTGCGACCTTCATGTCAGGGGAGAGAGGCAGCTATATGGAAACGGTGAGTTGTGTTATGAATTGTCCGGCTACATCCGTGGCAACAGCGATATTTTTACTTAAGACATTTTTGAAAGTTAATTATTCAAGAAAAGCATTTTCTAGTAGTGAATTCTAACATGATTCCATTTTATTAAGGTGTTTTTAACCGACGCTCTCATCTTCCCTCAAAATCAGACGTGGACTGTCCCCACCTTGACGGGTAAAACTACAGATGACGTCACCCACGGGGACTACACGTCATCTCCACAGCCCGGCACTGAAGGTGAGGCTTCGTTAAGCCCCGTTTACAAATTAACAATTTAGCTCGGCCGAGTTGTCAGCGAGCTCTAAATTACGAGGAGGCATGGCCCTAATGCCTACGAACAAATGGCAGAGTTTATTCGTCGGCATCAGGGTCATATCTCCTTGTAATGTAGAGCTCGCTGACAACTCGGCCGAGCTAAATTCTTAAATTTGTAAAGGGGGCTTTACCACCCGTTTATATAGGCTGGGCGGACACAACCGTTTCACTCTGAAATGATTATGGACAGGGAATAAACACATTGATACATGCACATAGTCTATTGAAATGTTATTTACGAAGAGCTATCAGGGACTAATACATTGTGTTTTGATACTGTTACCTGCCTGGGCATTCACACAACAACATTCCTTAGCATAATGTTACAGTTTTTGTCAAGAATAGCACCGCTTAAAACAGATTGATTAGAGCTTTCAAGAGAAAACTCAATGGTTGCTTTTTAAACTCAAACTAAAATGCTGCAATGACAATGACTATTCTCCTCCATCCTCCTCAGTGGACGAAAAGAAACCAACGACGATTATCTTCGGTGGAGAAGGCGAAGAGCCAGGCCAGTTTTCTGAACCAAGCGCTGTTGTCGTGTCGCCTAGCAACGAGATATTTGTAACAGACACCTACAACAGGCGAGTTCAGGTCTTCAGCATGTCGGGCGTTTACCTTCGCCATTTTCCAACCGTCATTTCCGGAGAAGACTCCGAGACCATGGAACCCGAATACATATCCATGGACGGGGAGGGTCACCTGTGGGTGATGGGGGATAATCACCATGAGGCAGGGTTGATCGTTCGGTATACGAAAGTGGGGCATCACCTAGCAACGGTTCGTGCAACTCAAACCTTCAACAATTATGTCAGTGGCATCACGGTGGACGCACCCCGTAATCTTCTGGTAGTAACGGAGGTTTGGAATGGTTATGGGCAAACTATAAATATTACGCTTCTGCATTTCAACGGGACTGTCGTGCGCAAGTTCAGGGCGCATCAGGGCCCGCAGTTCCCCGGACCGGTCGCTGTGGGGCGGGAGGGAAACTTTTTTGTGTCCGGTAACTCGGGAGATCCACGTGTGTATGTCTATAACAACACTGGCCACTTCCTTTTCACTTTTGGTAGTGACAAAATTGGTGAGGGTCAGGCAGAAAACGGTGAGGTTCAGAGCGCTGTGGTCACGGACATCTGTACGGACAGTTCTGGACACGTTCTGGTGGGGACCGAGCCAGGCGGGACGGTGGAGATGTTTACCCAGGACGGGCGGTACGTTCGCCGCGCCGCTACCGGCATGTTCGGAGCTGACGGTGTGGCAGTAGCACCGGGCGGACAGCTGGTGGTGACGAGTTATGATAACAATACCGTCACCGTGTTCTCACACTATTGATCATGGAAACATGTGTCAGTCCTGTCCTCCAGATCAAAAGTTTGCCGATCCCTCCCACTAATTCCCTAGCTTCAAGAGATGACGGATGACTTATACAACTTTCTATGTATATGATAAGTAATTTGATTGTAGTCTTTAAATATTAGTTGCTTCGCGTTTATGTAGTTTGTCTTATGTCTGTATGCGTTATACCCAGGAAGATTTAACTACTTACGAATTTATGTACATGTAGGTTAGCTGATGGCCTTAATAAATGTATCAATTGACAAGTATCCAAGTAACATATCTTCGAACTAGTCTTGCCGATTTGACCTTTGAACAGACAGACTTCGAGTGTTAAGATATGTATGATATATTTCAAAAACATTAAAAACGCAGCACCTTTAGCTTGAAGCAGAGAAATCAATGCGCCATTAATTCATAAGTCAGAAAGAGGTTGAAAATAATAAATTTGCTCATATGTGTTTTAACTATTGGCTAGACTAATGCAGGTCTACTGTGCACGATAACTGGGCTTCAATAAACGTGCACTTATTGTCTACTGACGTAGATTTATTGATTTCGTGACAGGCAAAAGTGAAGGAAATTCGGACCCAGATTCTTTGCTTGGCTCTGAATGGTTTCTATGTTACAGCCCGCTGTCAGCAGGTGGGAGAATGCAGAACAGTTTTGTGCAACAATGACCATATAATGTAGAACTAAATACAATCAAAGACATTAGAAATTACTTCTATCATAAAAGAAGATGACTTTGGTTTAATGCTGGCTCACAGAGTGACATAAACTAATAATCGCTGCTAAATTTAAAGTTTGCCTACAAGTCATTTGTGCTTATCTATAGATGTAGATGTTTTACTAACAGAGGCATAATCAGTATCTTCACCAGAATAACAACAGTTTGACGCACCATACGCCTTCGATGGTAAAATTACAGGAGACTAAAATCATCAGTTGATCAGTGGCAGGGTACCAGAGGTCTTGTGTTTGGGTTGTTAACTAAATCTAAAGGTCCTGGGATCGAGTCCCAAACCCAGATGTTAACAACCCTGGGGACAAGACCATCACGCCATCTTGCGACTATTATTAGGATGGCAGCAGTATTGACCATACTCATCATATGGCTTCGATTACGTGATAAATGGTTTAAATCGCTGACATTTATTTGTGTGATTCTCAGCGATAACCTGGGATTTTGAATAAGCATGAATGTGTAAGGGTTCCCTTATGGCTGTCTTCGTCGCAACCCCCATTTATCGCAGCACATATTATTCGACATACCTGTATCGCAGACCTATAAGCAGAACACCTATTTTTCGTGTGTCAGTTTGAACAATGAGCAACCACAATTAGGTCGGCATTCGTGCTTATGATGCAATGTTGTTGTTCTTTTCCCGTTAAAGTCCCAAAGCTCGCGAGTGTAGGAAGTACTATACTCACGGATAATGTCCATAGAGTTAGCTATAACAAACATCTTTCCCTGAGATCGACTCGATTTTACACAGACACACACACACACACACACACGCACACACACACGCACACACACTCACAAACACATACACACACACACACACACACACACAAACATACACATACACACACATACACATACATGCACACACACACACACACAAACACATACACACACACACACACAAACATACACATACACACACATACACATACATGCACACACACACATACACACACACACACACACATACATGCACACACACACACACACACACACACACACACAAACTCCTCTCCCCCAAAAAACACAGAACACAAACACACACACTTAGACACTACATGTTTTCTATTAGCAGTAGCAGTAGCCTATATTAGAAAAACATAAAACTCTAAATCGAGGACACAGGAAGGGATTCCACTACAGTGAAAATAGCAATTGGATTCCGTGCTTTATTGTATTCTTTTGTAGCGTAAAGCAAAACAATCACCACATCTAAACCTGTAATCCCGGTTGTGCAAAAAAACATGAAATCACGGCACCTCAGTGGATTTATTGGCTTTCAGGTGAGGCATCATCAATCTGTGTTGTAAGGTTCCAAACTCTTTCTCAGACTTATGAGGATTTTGTCAGGATGACAAACCGATTGCTTGTTGTATACAATAATCCCCTGCTGACCTACTACTGACCAATGCACCAATACGGACATTAACCCCTACCCACCTAGCAAATGTCTTCAGGCTCCATCCAAGATTTCTCGAGTTATGCTGTTGGCAGACAGACGTACAGGTTGTTATGAGTTAGACATGGAAGAATCTCAGATATCTTCTGTATCCAGACTAATCGGGATTATTTCCGCTCGAAAAGACGATTGTCAGATTCATACAATGATTGTCTGCGGCCCTATTTTGTTACTTTGATCCAAGCCCCAATATAAAAAGAGAGGTTACGTCTCAGCTACGGCACCTGTTCACACAGACGTTGGACTGACTTTCGGTCGGCTCGTCACTACCTCGATTGCTCTCAAAAGAAAAAGATTCAAAAGACTGTGGCTCGTATCGAAAGTGTTCTTGTGCTGAGGTGTAGATGTAATGGACACTATGGACAAGGCAACTGACGATTCCGCCATTGGCAACAGTCGTGAAATACCCGACAACACGGAGGCCACACAAGCAGACCTGCCTCACATCCGTGACTCCCCTGACTCTACAGCAGAGGACATCTACCATGCTGAAGATTGTAACGCAGATAACGAAGCGCAATACCAGCTGAAGGATACCTGCCGTGAAACAGCAGCCGCTGCTTACCAATGCGGCGGAGATGTCGATGATACCAGTCTGAACAGGTTTTATGTCCAGGTCACTGATGTGGAAAACAAAGCAGAAGACTTTGGCCGGGATGGAACTCGACCAGAGACTGTCATGAAACAATCAAATGAAGCTGAAAGCTCTAAAAAGGACAAGGCAGAAGACACAGAAGATGACTGTATCACTCCGTATGCAGGTGCTGGTGGTAATAATGACGGCGAACAAGACGATGTGTATGTCGCCCAACCGTATGTCGTTGCTTATAACGAACAGAGTGGGTATCATGAGAACCAAAAGCCGACTGGCATTTCTGCCAGCAGTCCCCAGAGCAAAAACAGAGCCGTAACAAACGATGACTGTATCCGTCCGTATGCTGTCGGGTATCAGCGGGATGCCGAAACAAACGGTGACCAAGAAGATGTGTATGACGTCCAACCATACGCCGTCGCTTATGACGAACAGGATGGACATCATGAGACCCAAACACCGACTGGTCGTTCTGCTGACAGCAGTGTATGTGGACACCCTGGAACCAGTGCCTGTAAGTCAACTTTGTCACTGTAACAAGTAGTTATTGATCACTATTTGTGTGGTTTAGAAAATCAGGAAATGTTACGATAAGTAACCGAGATGCCGTCCAAGTGAACTAGTCCATTATCACAAGTTTTGAAACTTGTGACCATTATTGTCTGGATATTTGCAAAATGCAAAATCACTTTCAATTATTTTCTGATTTTCTGTTAGTCCATGGCATCTGCTTTTATTGACAGGCCAAATATCGACAATTAAGGTTATCTGAAGCCTTGCTTATAGTTGATACGTAGAGTCATAGATACGGCTTGTTTTGTAAGCCATTCTTAGAGCCAAAGCACAGCTGTGTCAGACGAGTGTATCCATCCCCATGTAGTCACGAATCGTCGAGACGACGAACCAAGCGATACCTCTGACATCCAACCGTACGCCATTGCTTATGAAGAGCAGGATGGACATTATGAGAGCCCGGCTGGCTGTCCTGCCGGCAGACCCCATAGTGTCTGTGGACAGCGTTGCACCAGTGCCGGTAAGTTGACTTCGTCGCAGTAACTGGTTAGTGGTCACTGTATACTACTAATATGCTTTAGCCTACCTACCTACCTAGTCCCTTGACCTCCAGGTCGTTGGGGGGACAAGGTAGACATGAAGACAGAAAGTTACCTCCAGGTTCGTCTATCCCTAGCCAGGGTTATCCTCTCCTGTAGGCTGAGGGACGTCCAGTCAGCGATGTTGTCCTGCCAAGATTTCCGTTGACGTCCGCGACGACGCCCTCCTTCCACAGTGCCCTGCAGGATTGACAACCCCATCTAAATGAACTAGGAATTGTACCAATCAACCAATTGATAAGTTTATTGCAAATTCTTGCCCGACGGCTAATTGCAAGTGACAAAAGAAAATGACAGACAAATAATTTTGAACACTAAAACAGTATAGTAAGCGACTACTCTAGTCTACCTTACAGATGTAGCTTATTGGGTTTGACTTCTTTTTCTGAGACAGTGGAAAACGAAAGATCCCACTTTTTCTGTACTGTGTGGGTTTTGCAACGTTACAAAGGAGAGTATTTTTCTTTTTGTTAATAACATGGACGCCGTCAAAGCGAATTAGTTCATCCTCACAGGTTTGGGATTGTTTGGATACTTGCTGGCAGAAAATTTCTGAAAACAATTTTGACATAGCTTGTTCGTCCATGTCATCTGTTCTATGTGTCATCTGCTCTTTGCGACATGCCACAGAAAATGTTTGACCTAACATAAGTCAGATGTTTATGTTTTTCCACATACTCCTAGTCCTACGCAGGGCTATGGATCACAGTATCGGGCCATGCTAATCTGCAGCTAGGTTAAGCCTGCGTCACATTACCGATCTAGGGCCCAGCGGGGCTGTTTGCGGAAACGAAAACTCAAAGTTTATGCCAATGAATATGCTATTGAACCATTTTCGGCACGTTGTGTTCTTGTTGTCTTTTCGTTCTCCCGCACTGCCCGGCCGGGCCCCTTTGTGGAAATGTGACGTAAGCCTGAACATGATTGGCACAGGCGGGATAGCCTTGCCTAATGTACCTATATCCTAATGTACCTATATCCTAATGTACCTATATCCTAATGTCATATGCAGATGATATCAACGGGACGAAGGACGGTCTACGCCCCAACCCCATGTACAGTGGGAACGCGTTACGCCCAAACCCCATGTACGCCCCTAATGCTGGACAGCCAATGGCGAATGGAGGTAATGTACATAGCGTATGGTTCTGTTGCATGTGATAATAAAACTACTTTTTATGCCGCTGCGATTTGAAATGGGTTTTCTTTTTCTACAGGTCAGGCCATGTTGATTTGATTACATGGATGATATCCTGTGAAAACCCCAAACTGATGCGAGCTTGCAAATACTAGGAATTAAACAAAAATTGATAATGGCCGAAAAAATATCTTAAGATGGAATCTTAGTGGCCAGAAATGGCTAAACACTGAGTTTGGTATACCGAGCAATACATTTTTCATTTTTGTCTTTTAAGTTCTTTGACTTTGGAATTTATTTTGGTATTCTGTGACAATAGTGCCAGTTTTTCTATATTTGTTCTTCAATTTATGGTACATATATATGTGCTCCTATTAAAGTTGCTTTGTTTCATTAACAGTATGTCGTTTTTTTTAAACCGAAGAAAATTGATACGCGCGCGGATGTCATGGATGTCAAATCAACATGGCCTCATGGGTGTGACAGATCATTTCGCTTGCATGTATCATCGTTGGTCGTAGTGTACTAGTATATTAAATGCATTTCCTTTTTTTACCCCTTTCTATCGGTTTACAGGGAATAGATGTGTCATCACGCGAACATGTCTGGCCGGTGTCATCACCATGGGCGTGATTCTGGCGACTATGGCGGTTCTGTCAGCTCTTATAGTTGCAACGTTTATGTCAGGCGATCAGGATACTTACATACAAACGGCAAGTTATGCTTTCTTGACAATCCCTAGTCACATTACACGGGTACTGTATGAGGCACTTGATGTACTGCTATTGCTTTTAAGACCATTAGGAGAATATGGTACCGTGTAGCGCAATCGGTAAGGTGTTTGGTCAGGACTCAAGAGGTAACGGGTCGAAACCGCTGATATGTCCCGATGTTGTGCCCTTGGAAAAGGCACTTTACTCATTTCACTCAGGTGAAAATGAGTACCAGCTTTTGTTATTGCCTTCCCTTGGATAAGACGTTAAATGGGGGTCCCGTGTTTGAAGAGAGCCACACCTCGAGCACGATCCCACCACACTTATCGAAAATATTAGGGGTCCTATATTTACTTCTCTTTCCTGGAACATGACATATTTGCATGTCATTTCGTAGCATATATATAGCATATTGGTATAGTCAATTTAAGGGTAGTATAAACTTTGGAATGGTCTATTTATGCAAAGACTTATATGGATCACACCGTGTCTGCCTTTCTAGTTCTAAACGTCTCCGTTTTTTTGCACCTCAGGCATGGACAGACCCCACCTTCATAGGTAAAGCTGAATTTGTAACGGACTCAACCCGACATGTGGACTACACGCCATCGACGTCACTAACCAACCCAGGAGGTAATACTTGTAAATAAGCCCAATCCTAAGCCTAAGCCTTAACCCCTAACCTATAACCCTTACTCATGACTTCAACCCTAGCCCCTAACCCGAACAACTAACCTCTAATAACCGTTGGAGGACGTGTGAAAAGTTACGTATTCAGAGCGACTGGGCTGGTGATACATACGGCGGTAGACTGGGATGGATCCAATTGAAAATTCCAGCAAGTCTAATTGTCTAGAATACTGCCAGTGATTCAATTAAAGATTCCAGCAAGTCCAATTGTCTGGAAGATTCAATCAGAAAAATTCCAGCAAAAGCAAATATTTTGAGTTAGAGACCTTCACGCTCACGCTGGCTCCAGTCAAAGCACATTGGCAGGTGAATTGAGCATTTTTCTTATCTGTTATGGACATTTAAGCCTTGTTCTTCCACAGGAACAGAAAAAGACGAATTCGAACAGACAACGATTGCCGAAAAGACGACGATTGTCTTCGGTGGATATGGCGAAGAACCGGGTCAGTTTGACGGACCAACCGGTGTAGTCGTGTCGCCTAGCAACGAGATATTTGTAGCTGATACCATCAACGGGAGAGTCCAAGTCTTCAGCATGACGGGTGTGTACCTCCGCCATTTTCCCACCGTCGGTACAGTGGAACCTGAAGAGATTGCCATGGACGGGGAGGGTCACCTGTGGGTGGTGGGGGATAACCTCGATTCGGAAGGGTCGCTTATCGGTCGGTATACTAAAATGGGAGTTCACATGATAACTGTTTATCCTTCGCTCCCGAATAATACATTTCATGGCATCGCCGTGGACACCCGTCGTAATAATGTAGTAGTAACGGAGCTCTGGGATCATTATGGGGAAGTAAAGTTTCTCTCCCTTAACGGCACTGTCGTGCAGACATTTAGAATGCAGCAGAGCTCGGTGTTCCCCGGACGGGTCGCTGTGGGGCGGGAGGGAAGCATTTTTGTGTCCGACCACAAAACAGAAAAATGCGCTTATGCCCTCAATGAAACTGGACATTACCGCTTCAGTTTCGGTGGCCATACGGATATAAACGGCGGCGACCAGATGATAAGGGTGACAGGGTTGTGTACAGACAGGACAGGCCACGTTCTCGTGGCCGACTGGTACGGCGGCACAGTTGATATGTTTACAGAGAACGGGCGGTACGTGCGGCGCGTCACCTCCGGCAGGTTAGGGATAGAGAGTATAGCTGTGGGGCCGGGTGGGCAGCTGGTAGTGGCTAACCAGGAAAACAGCACCGTCACCATCTTCTCACATTATTGATTTTGCATACCGTTTTGGCTCTCTCTCTCTCTCTCTCTCTCTCTTCCTCTCTCTCTCTCTCTCTCTCTCTCTCTCTCTCTCCTCCTCTCTCTCTCTCACTCTCTTCCTCCTCTCTCTCTCTCTTCCTCTCTCTCTCTCTCTCTCTTCTCTCTCTCTCTCTTTCCTCTCTCTCTCTCTCTTCCTCTCTCTCTCTTCCTCTCTCTCTCCTCTCTCTTCTCTCCTCTCTCTCTCTCTCTCTCTCTCTCTCTCTCTCTCTCTCTCTCTCTCTCTCTCTCTCTCATTCTCTCTCTCACTCTCTCTGATTCATATTGATGTTAGCTTCACTTCAGGAAGTAACCTCAAGTCTTGATTTGCGCCGAAAACTTTTTTAGTCTTTCCAACAAAAGGTTGTTTAATGTCTAGAATGGCTATTCAGTCTGTCTCTTTGCACAAGTTGTGCCGATTTCTAGTGGCTAGGCTTCACGCTTCAACTGATAGTAGAAATTTAGAATATTAAAAAAAGGAAGCACCTTTCGACTCAAGCAGATGCGTCATCCTCTGTACTATTTATATTTGAAATGAATAAAGGGTGTTGATAAGTAATTTTGCTTAAATTTCTAAGTAAAGATCTACTTCGTATGATGACTGGGGTTTCATTAACATGATGTTATTGTTTACTGAGGTCAATCAAGTTCATGACAGGCAAAGTAAACTAACTTAGCTTTTGTTTTATTGCCGTAACATAGGTCGCACTTAAGCCTACCTTATTTCAATATCTTTAAGGTCATGAGTTGTAATGTTATCTCGCCCTTTTAGGCTTAGGTAATATTTCCAAACCGGGGCCCGACCGGGATGTTTTAAAAAACGAAATATCTGAATGTATATATATAAACTAAAAAAAAATACACAAATCACGCTCATGGATTTAATTTTGACATTTTGTATATTTTGATGTCTTTCACATGATTCTTTTCGCTCCCGAAAGCGGGCCCCGGTTTTGAAATGTGACCTAAGCCTAAGTGGGATAGTAGAACAGTGGTGTCTTGATGGAGATGATGTAGACAAACATGATGACGGTGTTCACGAGGTACGCAGTGTACATCAGGTGACTTAACGGTATCCATCCGCTCCAGGACAGGAACTCCATGATGATACCTACAAAATCAGTGAAATGTTAACGCCTCTAAAGACTGATAGAAAAAAAACTATTTGCGTCTGTACAGTAAGGATATACGTTATTTCGCAACCCCAAAAAATAATAGAAATATTCATGGCATTTCATGTAGCATTTTACCTTCCCATTTATATATGTAACGTTATGTATCTATGCTATGAATACAAGGTATTACTGAATAATTACGTATTCGCCTTTGGTCCTAAACCCACCATTAGACTTTATTCATTTATTTATTTTTATTCATTTCATTTTGAGACAGATGGGTAGCCCCTACAACAGTGCATAGTTGATTTCCAAGGGGGCCCACCAAACAGACATGTACATAACAGATACAGGACAAAACGTGGTAACAATCAGTCCAACTTTGAACACCCAGGGACAACATACAGTACAGAAAACATAAAACCAGTGCGACTTATTGTAGAAGAGAGATGCAATATTTGCTGTAAGATAATTTACAGGTATCTGAAGGAATAACATGTATGTCAAGATGTCAAAATATCCATTCTGGCACCTCCATGTGTCCAACATAAGAAGCGAACACGTTCCAGGCCACAGCATAGGGCGGTTGGTTTTGTATGGAGTGCGGGCTTCAAATCCAACCGGGAGCAGCAACGAACAAAACGGCAACGGCTGTCGCAACAAACCAATGTGACGTTTGAAACGCTATTCTGTCCCTTTGTACCATTTTATATCCACATTTATATCACATACTACTAGTACTTCCACACTCACAAACGTACAACCCTTCCACCCCTATCCAGTGGAATGGTACAGTCCCAACCACATACTTCACTAAGACAATGTTATTGTCAAGGGCCACAGCCAAGTAGTTCAGTCGGCACGAGGAAGTGCTCAGCGTGGCGTCAGAACTCGACTCCGAACCTGCAACGATCGTCTGCGAACCTGTCAATCATGCGACGCTGTAGACTCTTCGCGGGCTTTCTTCTGTGGACCATTGGTAAGTTTAAAGGAAACGGCCGGGACGATTTTAACTCACTACGTTGCGTTAGTAAACATTCCTCAAAATCTGGGTCAACAGAAAATTGTTTATGATGAAGGAACAGACCTGACGTCTCTGTATGATGTTGATTGTTATTACTACTTGTTACCAGAATGGTTGTCTTGGGATATTCTGACCACTATATTACAAGTGTATTGTGTGTAAACGGGGGGAAAGTACAAGGAAACAGCTCCATATAAAAACAACAACGAAAGTCGTCACATATATGTGTGCCCAACGCAAGAATAACACGGCTCGTCAATAGCAACAAAATAATCCATTGTGTTGCCAAAAGTTGTAACCAATGTGCACAAAGGTACCTATCATTAAAAGTGGAAACATAATTTATTGTCTTTATAGTTAGACTTTTTCCATGATCGGTTAGACTGCAAACGTGTTGTTCGTTTTGCTATTTGCTTTATTGAGGGGTTATGTTTTCGCTGCTCTGTTTTCAATTGGAGTCTTTCCAACTGTCTCTCCAACTGGCATATCAACTGTCAAAAGTAAGATAGACCTGTCCAAGGCTATAACATGCCAGCCACTTTTTACGGGAAAGAGTCCGTTTTTGTTGAAGAGCTGAGCAACGTTTCCTCCTGTTTGTTGGCCAGGTGTAATGTTGTTACATGGTCAAGTATTAACCCGAGCACGAAATGAGCCCAGGCAGTTGTTTGCATAGCAAGTATCAAATGCCGTTGTCCATTGTGTCGCCCATGAAAGCCCTTTGTTGGCCCAATGCGGTCCCCAGTGCGTGTATGTTAACAAAACGTATCATTACGCCCATATGTCTGCTGTGAGTGGTCCTGCCATGAGTGTGGGGACAGAGAGGGGGGACCCGGGGTGCGCATTTAGCGTAACTGGACCGTGAGAATAAAAACGTCGCTTAAGAATTGTGCAACTGCGTAATCTCCAGGTCATTAATTAGCAATACAGGAAAAAAATGTCGTCTCTTTTCTACTTTTGCTAATCCATGACCATAAAACATGACTGAATTAGACCAGAATCGCACATACAGGTCCTACCATGTGTGTGGGAAGGGAGAGGGGCACCGGGCATTTAGCGCAACTGGACCGTGAGAAACAAAAACGTTGCCTTAAAGTTGGCCTATTGATTAATCTCCTCTCGGATATTTTCCACTATTGCTGATCAATGACCATGAATCATGACTGAACAAGCCAGCCAGACTGGGGCATACGGTACCTACACCTCACCACCAGCGCCCCGGTAAAAGATTATAGTAGTGAGTGAAGTCATCACACCCTAATGCATGCGGCACATATGTCCTTCCTTTATTTTACAGTGTTAATAGGAGTAAGAACACGTGTCGCCAGCGGGACGACTCCATCACCTGATGCTACTACCAACAGCCAAGCATCTCCATATGCACCAACAACCGTCGGCATGTTTATCCCATCCAACACAACAGGTATTTTTCTAGAAACTTAGGCTGAAATCATTGTTCTGCACCTTTACTATAACTGCAATCTACGTTAAAATAGGCTATGTCTGATACCCCCTTTCCACTATTACGGCGCTCTCGCCGCGCTCTCTCTGCAACCTAAAATTTGACATATCGCTCAACGAATTGTATAGAATCATGATAAATCATATAGAATTGTAAAAAAAAGAATACTTTTTACACTTAGTGTGTTTTTGTTGTCTTATCAGTCATACTTTTACGTTTTGTATGATATACCCAGTATGAAATCAAAGGATACACATGTCCTATTTAGGTCGCAGTGAGAGCGCAGCGCGATCACCGTCTAGTTGAAAGGGGCCTTAATTGTCTTGATGTCTTCCAGAATCCAGCCCCCTGGGTCTCCTGTACATGGATCTGGTCCGGGAAGTCATGGTGGACATTGCGGCCACGGCGACAGTCGGGGACCTGGGTAAGGCTACGTCACATTCACAAACCGGGGTCCGGCCGGGCAGCTTTCGGGAACGAAACGTATGATATAAAAGTACACAAGACGTAGAGTAAGGCCTGGGTCACAATTCCCAACCCGGGGCCCGGCCGGGTAGCTTTCGGAAATGAAAATTGTGATACAAAACGCAACAAAACACAAAAACGTAAACAATATTAGTCATTGGCATATTTTGTGTATATTCCTTTGTAAACACCTTTATTTTTCGTTTCCGCAAACATCCCGGCCGGGGCCCGGGTTGGAAATGTGACCTAAGCCTAAATGGTCGTGGGCATTTGTGTATATTTTTACGTATACTTTACTATTTTTCGTTTCCACAAACAGTCCGGTCGGGCCCCGGGTTGGACATGTGACGTGGTCCTGAGAGAACAAAATCTAACGGGTCACTATTTGTTAGTTGGTATTGCATACCCGGCTCGATAAACCGCCTCATCGCGTAACGCACGAGGTTTATACTGAACGGTACAAGGTGCATATCCAGACAGATTTAAATGATCCACTCACACACAGTCTACACACCGCGATATAAGATCCATGTAATGATGGCAGATGTGTTTCCAACACACACATAGTCACGATACAGGCAGATTACTGAAGAACTCTAATGACGTCCATCTTGCGGTTTCTCGTTTTCACATGTGCCTTCCTCCATCCCAGTGGTTGACATGGCAACGCTGCAGACCAGTAACGTCACCAACGTGACGTACGTGCTGATGTGCTGCACGTATGACGTCTTCACCCTGCTGACGGACGGGAGGGTCCTGGTGACGTCACAGTTGGACTTCAACATACAGTAAGGCTGTTTGGTATTTACACTGTTTTATCTTTGTATTATTACTGGAAACTCACTGACACAGCGCAAACGGCTTGACTCATCAGTAAGCAACAGGTTTGGATCGACGATATTCTCGATATCCATTCTTCAAAAATGTAAACATTAAAGAGCTTTATATAGTCACTCACATATCTTTTCAGGAAAAAATAGGGTTTCTCGCAATACGTAAGGTCTCATTTGAAGTCACGCTCATTTTAGATTACTAATGAATGCATAGGTCAATGGCATTCAGGCTACCTATTTTTTTTAATGTATGCCTGGGATGTTGATATATCACTAAAGAATTGAATGTAACAAACAGGCTTATACCATTTGACGACTTACCCTAAACCTTTCACACATTTGCAACTTTGGATCTTATTCCATGTCAAAAGAATTCCCCCTCTTTTCCTATCAGCCCTCGATTTTCCCATTCCATTCACTACTATAACATAACCATGTCAATATACGTCGCATGTATCATATATGAGTTTTTGTACTCTTTTAGCTTTTTCACACTTACCGTGATACACCTCCAGATACTCCATCCCTGTGGCTGAGCTGGATTATTTCGGCGCCATCTTGACTGCTTACGTCATCCATGTGAACCTGACCAGTGACGTCAGCCTGTACAAGGACCCGGATGGACTCTGCAACACAACATCGTTCTACGTCACTATGGAGGAGAACTCAAACATAGGTGAAGTCAGAATCAGATATTCTGATACATTGAAAATTTAAAAAAATGTATCATCCTACTGCGTCTATTGAAAGAGCTGTTTGAAGAGGCCACCAATTCCACCCAAACTTCTTTACATTCACTGACAAAAAATTCTCCTTCTAACGTCAAAAAATCCAGACAAAATAGGAAAGGTGGGATCTTTCGTCCTCCAGTGTCTCCAAATAACCCAGGATCTAGAGTTAGATTTTACTAGTTTTAGACTAGAGTAGACACCTGTGATATTTTTTTTTTTTACATTGTTTGAATCTCTTATGTTACCTGCAATTAGCCCATGGGCAAGAATTTGCAATAAACGTAACATGTTTACATTAGACCCATGTATATGACAAACACCATCAGCTGAAACATTTTAATCATATACTTATTGCAGTTTCCGCGGACCTGGCCAGCCTGACAAACCAGTCGTTCTCCGGGGTGCAGTTCACCCTGGTACCGGGAGGGGACGCTGACAGGTTCTCCATCGACCCTTCCAGCGGAGTCATCACCCCCAACAGTCCACTGGACAGGGAGGAGAGGGACACTCTGGTCTTCAGGGTCGCCATGGCTACCAGGTATCTTTTTATTTTCAAAAATCTTCATCTAATGCGTCTCACCTGTAAGATGTACACTTTGTTCCCATATGTTGGGCATATTACACCAACAGAATAAAGTCCCACTGTTATATATGGTCGTCTGCATCTGTATCTGTATCTACATAGCCGGTATAACCGCCATACGATGTAACACACCAGCTTCTGTATCTGTATCTACATAGCCGGTATAACCGCTGTTCGGCGTAACACACCAGCTTCTGTATCTGTATCTATATAGCCGGTATAACCGCCATACGATGTAACACACCAGCTTCTGTATCTGTATCTATATAGCCGGTATAACCGCCATACGATGTAACACACCAGCTTCTGTATCTGTATCTATATAGCCGGTATAACCGCCATACGATGTAACACATCAGCTTCTGTATCTGTATCTATATATCAGGTACAACCGCCGTTCGGCGTAACACATCAGCTTCGCAGGCACGCGGCGCGGCAGCAGCTGGTTATATTACATCGAACGACCCGTTACACTCGTCCTCTCTACTGTCCAAATAAAAGAGGCCGAATGTAAGAATATGACTTTTGTTCTTACAATGCCCCATAATAACCCCAGGTATGACGTGACCTTCGGCACCGTGACCGTGGCCGTGACGGACATAAACGACAACCCGCCGACCATCGTGGAGACTTGGAGCAGCGAATACATACTGCAGTCCACCCCCATCAACTCCATAGTTGGACTGGTCCGAGGCGAGGACCCGGATGCGGGGGAGAACGCGACCTTGACCTACACCATCGTGACGGAGGCTGAGGAAGACTTTTCTGAGCTGTTCTTCATCAACAACGTCACGGGGGTCATCACGGTCATCAGCAACTTCAAGGTCATCAGGGAGCACATCCCTCTCAAGGTATTTCCAGTTTTGTTGTCGCAAACATTGACATACGTCTGCTTTAAAAACAGATAACAGAAGTTTTAAATTGCAGTCATTTCACAAAGATAGAGGTTTGTCAACCTGACCCAGAAAATCAAACAATCAATATTCACATGCCCATCGGTCACATTGCCAGCATGTCGAATCTCATTTTAACTTGTTGAGGCTGCTCTCCAGTGAAAAAAAAAACTACTATCATATAGCCAGGCGCCAAGGATCAATCAGAAGGCCCCATTCCATGTTGGTTATGACGCCGTAACACATAGATTCCGGACAACCCGGTGTGTATCGCTCCTTCTGATTGGTCAGAATTTGTTGGCACACCAGTTGATGTGAATTTTCAGAAATTCGGAAAAGGAAATCACACGTATAGTACCAAGGGATCTATGCGTCCTACAGGAGTTTGCAAGTTTGGGTAGGCTATACGATAAGAACGTTAATGACCCGCCTGTTCCTCGGTATACTAGTATATGGTGTCATAACGCCTGGTCCTTTGCTATAACCACCGAATAAAACCACCGAGCGAGCGAAATGTTTTTCTATCCACACCTGTTCAACTGGTAAGCATTGTTTTCCATCAGATCAGAGCACTAGACAACGGCGAGCCACCCCGGTTTGCAGAAACAACAGTGGAACTGTCTCTCCTGTCCAATGATGCTGTCGGAAACCTGACAAGACTGGAGGTCAGCGTTCGAGAGGACGTCGCCATCGGTCTGTACTTACATTTATGTCATACCTGTGACGCGAAAATGTTCTATACGGGTGTTCCGGACCGTGTGATGCTCGAAAGTTGTATCACACAGGCTTCCTTCAAGTAAATCGAACTATTTCGAACGGTCCGATTACGGGACGGTTGAAAAGTCGAATACCGTATTTGGACGTTAGAATTGCTGTTGTTACAATTCTTATTTGAGGACACAACATTTTCTCAACTTTTGGTGCATTTCTCATCGAAATATGTGTTTTCTCAGGTGGGCATGACATAAATAAAGTCGGTCCCAGCCCTCCCGCGGATCGGATCACCCTCCGACCTTCGGCCGTCGGGCGATCCATCCCGCGGTCGGGCTTGTACCACGGGTGATACGTAATACGCCGTGTTGTATTCTATATGTATACTCTTGGTGCATCAGCGCTTTTCTCCAATTATATGATACTTAAGCATGTTTTCTCACCACTGTTGATTGCATTTAGTGGCCTCCTATAAAGCAGCCTCTACGAGCCTGGCTTTCTGTCTGATTTCTTTGTTACTGCTATCTTTTCGACGAAGACTTCGTAGAGGCTGGCAACAGAACTGATCTGCCAAAAAAGACTTGTAGAGCCTACTAAAGACGCTGGACATTATTTTTAAAATTTCTGGCTTCTGGGTTTGTTCAATCGGTACATTATTTAGTTTTGATGGCGTTCCCAGGAACTGCCCTTGTGAACGCCACGGTCCCGGCCAGCGCGGGGGACGGAACCATCGTCTACACTTACGTCATGCAGGACCCGTCCGGCATCAACGTGAATTTCTTTGACGTCCACAACGAAACTGTAAGGAATAGATTTCTCAATGCATATTGCTTTCCTTTCCAATAAGATAAGATATACATAGTAGTAGTAGTAGTAGTAGTAGTAGGCATCCTTGGTTAGAGGTTGTTTCGCAACAATGTCAGTTCGCAACAAGGCGAGTCGTTTCGCAACAAGGTAAAAGTCGTTTTGCAACATTTGAAAGTTATTAATTTGGATAGCCTAATAGTATTAGAAATCGTATTCCATGGTACCATTCTGGATATGCATTGATGTAACCGAGATAGACCATTTCCAGACTATCAATGGCAACTGAAGTCACTGTCTTTGGTTCCCAATTTCTTCGTCAACAGGAGTGCTTTGGTTGGTAGATGTCACATCTGTTGTTTCCTCAGGGTGAGATCACAGTTATCTCGGGACTGGACCGGGAGACGGAGCCTTCTCATGAGTTGTTTGTTAGTGTTGTTAGCTTTGTTTGTTTATTTGTTTGTTTGTTCACGGATCTATTGTTTCCTCAGGGTGAGATCACAGTTATCTCAGAACTGGACCGGGAGACGGAACCTTCTCACCAGTTCTTTGTGGAACCCATCGCAGACACGGGCTGTGCCAGGCAGGGTCTGGTAGGTGTCGTTTTTACTTAATGCGGATTGAGGCTGCAGTGTTACCTGCCCTATGGCCTCCAGATCCTCTCAGAATGTGTTTGAACTAGTGCAATATACGGCAACAAATTCTCTGTTGTTCTCACTGTTCTATAAGATTTCGTTTGCTTTTAAATTCTCATTTATGCTCTTCATTACATTTTCTTTGTAACTCATTTTTGGGATCCTTTGGCTGTATCCTGCAAGACGATTTTGTCAGGCCTTACGAGAAAAAGTATGTCTCTTGAGAATAGTCACAATATCGTTATCGGTTAACTTGCCACTGTCACGTTCAAATTAGTAGGCATCATCATCGGAAAATTATCCATTTGCATCTTTTTGTTGAAGATCTTGGTGGTCATCACCCTGGAAGACATCAACGACAACGACCCAGTCTTTAAACACCAGACCCTGCAGGGAACCGTCCGGGAGAACACCCCGATAGGAGAACCTGTGATAGTGGTGAGTTTTTCTTCGCAAAGCTATAGTCAGATACATACTTCCTGCTGCCAGCCTGATTACATCTCGCTTATAGCAGCCCGTCCAACATTCGGGTAGTGAGGGACCATTTGCAGCCCCAGACAGAGTTTGTGACTTACCGCTGCCGACTGTAGCAAGCGTTCGCATCTTTACCATGTTCTTAATATATTTACTCTACCTGTATGTTAGCATAGGCTTGTTCGTGGATAACAGAGTTCTTTGTTCACAAACACATGCTTTTCAAGAGTCGACATTTTGGTGACCAGTTGTGATCTTCTTCAGGGCAAAATACTTGGTCACTTTGCATTGCAGTCCCAAACGTGAAGCTCTGTCACATACATATTAACGTTATGTTAGTTGGCGGGTACGTTTGATGTATGACCCTCCTTAAACCATTGTCAGATTTTTCCCGCCATGAAATCTTATGATAGAAATCAGCTTATCGTGTGCAAGGTCCAATATCTTTCACGAATCTCAGGAAAATCCAAAACATTTTAGAATGTAAAAGCTTTGCATGAGGCTTTTCGACCAGTTTCCATTGACAGAAATCTGTACTGTTCTCAACCATGACAATACTGCAGATACCAGAACTGGCTGTTACTGACGAGGATTTTGGCATCAACGGCAGCATCTACCTCCACCTTTCAGGAACAGGTTCAAATGATTTTGCAGCAAACTCCACCACTGGACTCATCTATGTGAACGGCAACTTAGACTACGAAGCAGCGCAGAGATACAGTCTGACTGTAGAGGCGCGGGACAGGGACGGAACATCGGGCTACAGAAGTGCCACAGCGCGTTTAACCATTGAGCTGCAAGACGAGAACGACAACTCTCCACAGTTCAGTCAGGATGACTTTCATTTCTTCATCCCTGAAAATTCCAATGACAGCGCTCCTGTTGGAACAGTGCTGGCGACAGACCGAGACTCTGGACAAGAAGGTAAACTCTTGATTTTGCATAGAGAATATTGAGCGCGCTACAAACATTTCTCTTATTTGTTTGTTCGGCCAGTAATGTACAGTTGAAGGGGGGGAAGTTACGTTTACGAGAACAACTTTTTTTTACCCTTTGGTAACCTACTCTGCACACTTGCTTTTCTACTAACGTAAGGATGATTTCTCGACCATTCTTTAGTACGTCTAAGCATTTTCTGCAATCCCCACAATGTAGGTAAGGTGGATCACTTTATCGTGGACGGAGGGGACGGCGTGTTCCAGCTGGACTTCTCGTCCGGACAGCTGACGCTAGTCCGGGGGGATCTACTAGACAGGGAGGCTGTGGACTGGTACACACTAACCATCAGGGCACAGGTGAGCTTGTGCAGGTCTTAAACTGTAGTTTGCCTGATTCAAGGCTGACAAGAAGTTGCTATCAATGTCGACGTATCCTAAATCGGTCGCGTCTTTGATAGCAATGATAGTTTCATCCTTTCGCGAAACTTTAGATTTTCAACTTGAGACTTGCACCTCGCTGTTTCCACAGGATCGGGGTTCTCCGTCCCTTTACAATTTTACCAACGTCAACGTCACGGTCACTGACGTCAACGATAACGCCCCTTCCTTCGATGACGTCACGCTACGTTACGTCGTCACCAGAGAGCCCATCCGAACTGAGGAGAACCTGCCGTCCGGGACTCACCTGTTGACGCTGCGCGTGACGGACCCTGATGCCGGCGTGAGCGGGGCGGTTCACCTGAATGTGAACACTGGCGGCTTCTCTGCAGTGATGCTGGACAACTCCACCCAACACTGGGCCATTGTGAGTACGGGGGTGCTGGACCGGGAGGAGAGGGAGACTCATGAGCTCGGCATTACTGCTACAGACATGGGAACACCTGCCTTATCCACCAGCATCAACATAGTGCTGGCAGTCGGTGAGTATCTGAAGTATTCTGATGGTCTGTTGTTCTACTGTTCAATTAATGAAAACTGAAAAATACACAAATTTCAGCCACTCTCAACACAACAGTTGTGTCTGTACTGTGAAAATAATAAGGGCTAGACTCTAATTATAAGTGTGGGTGTTAGTGCATTTGTGAATACAAAACTAGATGCTATTGTTGGTCATTGACAACGTCTGACGATAAGATGCTGTCCATCGAAAACTGTGCCGTTTTCTACCTTTGACATAATGTACACAGGTGACGTCAACGACGTGCCCCCGACGTTCCTGGAACCTCCTGACGAAGTCACCTTGCTGGGCGGATCTCATCCGGGTACCCTGGTCGCCATATTTGCCGTCGAGGACCCGGATGTAAACGGCACAATCCAGTACAGCGTTGCTGGGGACCAGGATGGGCTGTTCGGCATCGACGATGGAGGCGTTGTTGTCCTTAACATACAGTAAGTGGTTCCTTTCAAGCAAATGATACAGTGGAAGCCAGTTAATTGCACGTCGGATAAACGCACACTTCGGTCAATTGCACGGAGTCCCCAAATCCCGTGGCGGTGCGGTCAAACTGGGTAACTTGGCATTATCGCACACGCCGGATAATTGCACGGAATTCGCTGGCAAATTGGGTGTGCAATTAAGCGGCTTCCACTGTACTGTAAATAGAGTTATTTTTAGCAGTCAAGATATAGCCAATTGTCAGGCGGCACAGCCTTCCTTTACCTTTGACCTAGAGTGATAGGACCGCATAGTCTTGGGTAGTCGAAGTGGGCGTTTTTCATGTTTTTCTTGTAATATAACTAGCCACCTGCGAAGGTGGTGTGTTACGCTATATGAGATGCAGATACCGGATTGAAAGCTTGACCATAAACCCACTTCCTCAGGCTTCCTAATGACGTGATCACCAGAAATGTGACCATCGAGGTGACGGACGGGCTCCACCTCACCAACACGACACTCCGGGTGCACGTGGAGGACGGCTCCTCTCTGTCCAGTCTGGAGTTTCAGCTGGAAAATTACCACTTCGACGTGGTCGAAAACTCGCCATCAGGCACTGTTCTCGGAACGGTTAACATTTCAAGCGACCAGGAGGTCCTGTACAGCTTCCAGTCTGAACAGATGGGGCACAACTTTGTCATCAACAACTACACGGTAGGAAAACATGCGACATGGCAAACGAAAAAGTCAATTCTGTGGGTAACCATCCTACGTCAGGCGGCTGTATCTAAATAGAAAAACACAATCCCAATTTGAACGTGTGATGGTGATTATACGTATACCAACGGGAACGACCAAAATGAACGGACACGAATCGTGTAGCAGCTATCACTACTACAATGTATGCATTTTGTACCATGTAAAGTTGTGCATACAGACTTATAGACTTATAAGACTCATTAGGACTTGAAATGATGTAAACTGTATCTCCGTTATATACTTTATCTGCCCTTTAACTCTTCCCTCATGACCTCAATGAAAAGCGACCTGCAGGCCGATTTGAGCTTTCATGAATAAACAAAGGTTCAAGCAAAATCTAGACTATTCTGCTTTATCTTCCAGGGCGCGATCGTAACGCGACTACCACTGGACAGAGAGGAGGCAGATGAACACTATTTGATTGTCGTGGCGACTGAACGATCTGTTAATCCTAGGAAGGCGTACGCAGCGGTAAGATGTAGGGGCTCAAATATATACTTTAGACAATATCGTTCTGACTTACTTACACTTACACAGGAGACTCGAACAAACATACAACGCTTATACTTGATCCTCCTCCTTTTTAATTATAGTTATAGTCATTTTAGTCATGATAACCAATAGTTAATGTAATGCAATGAAGTAACCCATGTTATACATAGAATGTGATGGTGATTCTATAAGGATAATGATAATCATAAAGATGAGATTAGGACAACATATGAGACTATTAAAGGTGAGTAGGGGATGACTTGTATTAGTTGCTTTTTCATGGCACCTTTGTTGTTCTTCTTCTGATGTGTCTTCCTTGAGAAATGATTACTATTGCATCCCACATGGTCCACAGGTTGCTGTTCGTGTTGTAGACGTGAATGACAACGCGCCTGAGTTCGGCGAGGAAACCTACGATGTAGACGTCTTAGAAAATGTTCTAGTCGGTCACATCGTCTTCATCCCATCTGCTTCGGACGCAGATGTTGATGAGAATGCTGAAATTGTCTACAGTAAAGAGGAAGGTCAGTTCCGTGTTCATTTATACGTATTTTGCGTGTTTTGTTTTCTCTTCAGTCCCACTTTTACATTCTGATGATCTACCCAGTATGAAATCAAGAGTTACACACATCTGTTTCAGGTCGCAGTCAGAGCGTAGCGAGATTGCCGTCTAGTGGAAAGGGGTCTTATAAATATATAAATTCTCCAATCCTTGTATTACAACAAGAAATCTCAATCCCACAGATGACACGTTCACAGTGGACCCGGAGACTGGGGCGGTCCGAGTGAACGGTACTCTCGACAGGGAGGCGGCCGACAGGCATCTCATTGTCGTGCAGGTAACTTCAAAATTATGTTAAGATGTTACAGTGGAAGCCAGTTAATTGCACGTCGGATAAACGCACACTTCGGTCAATTGCACGGAATCCCCAAATCCCGTGGCGGTGCGGTCCAACTGATGATTACAACTGGGTAACTTCGCATTATCGCACACGCCGGATAATTGCACGGAATTCGCTGGCAAATTGGGTGTGCAATTAAGCGGCTTCCACTGTATTAAGAAATAAATGACCCAGGCGCAGATACCATTCTATATAGTGTGACATATTGTCTTTTTCCTGTGGTAAACTTTTGAATTTGGTACATTGTCAGGGACGGAGGAAACCTAGTATATGGATGCCTAATGGTCAGCCACAACACTAATGACTGATTCATGACCTTGAAGGAACTTGAATAGTTCAAGGCTAATGTATTGTAAATTCAAAAGGGGTGCTGTCGTAGGCATGTATTGAATTTTCATCAGTCCTTTCTACTTTCCTTTAGGCCACAGACAATGGAAATCCTCCTCTGTCCTCCACTGTCTCCGTAATAATCCACGTCGGGGATGTGAACGACAACAGCCCGAACTTCACACAGGATCACTACAACATCAGCGTGCCGGAAAACAACGACGAGAAACGGGTAGGTATAGATCAAAGGGCAATTCCTTAGAAAGATCGGCGTGTGGTTATAAACAAGTAAACTTTAAAATATGTCATGCGATAGAATAGAATATTACTGGCTATAGACCGTTCTTGGTTATACCCCTGTCACATTATCCACGATCTTCGGGCTTATAGATGGAAGATCGACAGAGGGTTGCGCGTATTTTTCACCTGAAAACCGTCCCTGTCACATATAAGCCATACTTTGCACCTTGTACGATTGTTGTGCAATAAAGTTATTATTATACGCGAGGCTCGGGCGATTGCCACAGAATCGTCGTCCGATCAATTTTCGCCAAATGTGACAGGGGTATAAGGAATTTTGAGCGTACAGCCCATGATTGGTTACTGTCCTACAGGTTCTGTCTGCTGTTGCTACCGACAGCGACATTGGGACCAACGGCCGAGTACGCTACTTTTTAATGGCAGCAGATAATTTCACAATCGGAGGTAAACAAATGGTCAAATTCTCCTGCAAGTAAAATCTCTCTGTTTTGCCACTGCTTCTGCTTCTGGATTGCAATAGTTCAGTCGAGGCTGCGGCCATTCATTAAAATCCATGCACACCCAGACGTGCACCCAGACACGACTCCGAGCAAACTGTGCTTTTAGTAGCTTGTGTATTACGCCACCTAGCGGTTTACCAACTATGTGACTGGGTTCCGGTATAGCAAAAGTAATAATTGATCACTTCCTCATTAAGCATTTTTGTCAATGTTAACACAAGATGTTGTATGATACATGAGTATCACCGTTGTCAATTTACCTGGGCTCGCATACAAGGCTAAATACGTTGTGCCACAAGCTCTTATGGACCTTTACTTCAGAGCTGACTGGAGAAATCTCGACAACTTTTACGTTTGATCGCGAGTCTGTCTCCTTTTTTGTCCCAGAGCTGACTGGAGAAATCTCGGCAACATTCACGTTTGATCGCGAGTCCGTCCCCTCCTACAACTTCACGGTCCTGGCGGTGGATGGAGGCGACCCTCCCCGCTCATCAGCAGCAGAGGTCTCCGTCACGGTCACGGACGTGAACGACAACAGCCCGGCGTTCCTGCACACGCCGTACCGTCAGAAGGTGGCGGAGGACACGGCGTTGGACACCAGTGTGTTCACAGTGGCAGCAACGGATGCAGACTCCGGAGACAACGGAACTGTGTCCTACCAGGAGAACCCAGGTTGGTCTCTCTCTATGAAAACTTGGTTTGAAGTTGATTGTAAGTTTCATTGCAAAGCATTGTTCTTTTTAAATGAAAACTAACCTAACGTATTTGCACGTTACTGTACATGTACGCCCCACATTAGAATCTTATACCCCCTTTCCACTAGGACGGCGCTCTCTCTAAAACCTGAAAATTGACAGATCGCCCAACTTACTGTGAGAAACGTTGTGTGTTTTGTTGTCTTCTGGGTCACATATTTTGTATGATATTCCCAGTATGAAAGTGAAGGTTACACAAATCCTATTTAGGTCGCATTGAGAGTGCAGCGTGATCGCCGTCTAGTGGAAAGGGGCGCAACGTCGATTCCAGCCTTCCTTAATCAATCTGAAAATTCTCTTGATGGATGTAAAGACATGCAATGTCAGATGTCAGTCACAATAAGACTGCACGAAATCATCTAGTGACTTGAAAATTTTCATGTAACTTATAACGTGGACTTCCAGGCGGCATCTGTGGCGACCTGTTCCTGGTGAACAGCACCACCGGCGTCCTGAGGACCCGCCAGTCTCTTCAAAGCATCAACCAGACTGAGCGGGAAAACTGCATCGCCATCGTGACGGCGCACGATCACGGACCCGACCCGAAACGCACGGCAGTCGAGGCAAGACTACGATTAATACGCACATACACACACGCGCACACACACACACACACACACACACACACACACACACACACACACACACACATACACACACACACACACACACACACACATACACACACATAAGAAAGCGTAGTGCTAACAGAGCCAGAAAAGCGGGATTTAACAATAGTAAAGTGCAAAATGTAGAGTGGTCTCCTACGTATAAACCATGCGTCAATTAACTGTGAAATTAGTCAAAGGTTAAAGGTCTTGACTGCCGTTCTCTTCTCTCTCTCTCTCTCTCTCTCTCTCTCTCTCTCTCTCTCTCTATCTCTCTATCTCAAAGTTTATTTACCTTACATATGAAAATCATGTAAAGTTCCAACCAGAAGACTCAGACGGTTTTACTTACTTTGTATTCTCTCTTGCCAGGTTGTGTTCAACATCACGGATGCCAACCGCCACGACCCTGTGTTTGAGAGAACCAGATTGAACCGCACCGTCGACGAGACCTGGAACGTCTCCCGAGAAGAACTGTTCACGGTCACGGCCACGGACAAGGACGGGGGAGTGAACGGGGAAGTCTCCTACAGGATCGTGGAGGACTTCGGTAATACCCCCTAGGGTATAATACCTACTAGGACGGCGCTTTCGCCGCTCGCTCTCTCTCTGCGACCTAAAATTTGACATATCTCTCAACGAATTGTATAGAAAAGAAATGAGTTTTTTTTTCCTTTTTGAGTTTTGTTGTCCTCTCAGTCACACGTTTACATGCTGTATGATATACCCAGTACGAAATCAAATGTTACACATATCCTATTTAGGTCGCAGTTAGAGCGCAGCGCGATCGCCGTCTAATGGAAAGGGGGCCTTACGGCATTGGGAGAGCATCAGTTTCAACGTGAGCAATACTGAAGGTTGCTTGCAGAGTGAAATTATAGTAAATTTGCGTGTTTGTTTCTTGCCAGAAATCTTCAGAGTACTGAACGAGTCCGGGCAGGTGTGGGCGATCCGCCCGCTGGACCGGGAGGAGCGGGACTTCTACAACCTGACCCTGGAGGCGTCTGACGGCGCCGTCATCAACCCCAGAACCGCCACGGCTGCGCTGGACATCTGGATCGACGACGTGAACGACAACCCGCCCAGGTTCGTCCGGGACAACTTCACGGCGGAGGAAATCAAACTGCCACAGGTACGCATCGTTTGAAGTTTGAAAGATCATCTCCATTGTTGATCAAAATGAAATAGTTCAAATACATTCCACTTTCTGTCCTGTATCCTTCTTCAAGTCGGAATAAACAGTTACTGAGGATTGCCCTGCGATTGCTGACTACATGGCAATTGGAATTACCATTCGAACCTGGGTAATTAGGCTGTAGCAAAGGTGGCAAAAACTTTTTCTCATTGTATAGAAGACAGATACTGGTGATGCGTATTCTACTATGTACAAAACGATTAATATGTCAAAGTATGTTTAGACATTAGAACCAGTAATGCAAACGATATGCTAAATTTAACATATCGATATTTCTATATACATGTCTGTTCCTCCATTTGTATGCACATGTTGGCATGTATGTACAGAAGACCTTACAGAAGCCAGGTGAGGTAAGATTTCCGTGCAAAATTACAGAACACCCCCGTGGGAACCCACGTGATCCAGGTGAACGCCACAGACGAGGATGTCGGGACTAACGCCATTCCGCGGTACCTGATCTGGTCCGTCCAGGACATAGACTTCTCCAGTCCCACTCATCTCTTCACGATCGACAGCCAAACCGGGAACGTCAACACTTCGTCTACGTTTCCTAACATCACAAAGGACTACTACGTCAATGTACGTATGCAACGTGCGGCAGTAGTGATTGAAGAACGAGGTTTACTTATTTTTTTATCAAACTGATCTAAAGACTACTTTCTTTATATATACATAACGTTATATCAACCATTTGTACGATCAGTCACTCACTTTAGAAACTTGTATACCTTTTTTATTGCATGGCACCGCAAGACATTTTCACTTTTCCTCTGTGTTACTTTCCCGTGACCTTAGAGACAATCTTTTCTGACCTTTCAGGTCACCCTGAGAGTGGAGGACTCCGAGAACCCTGACCTAAGACCAGACGAGCTGACCCTTCGTATCGTAGTCCCCTTCATCAGTACCAACAGGCACTCGCCGCACTTCCCTCACGGTACACAATAAGTAGTCTATGTCAAACTAACCAGGGTGGCTGTAGAGCGATTTTTTCAAGGTTCGCAATGGAAGTCTTCATCAGAGTAACTACGCTGGCTATTGTAACGACGTCCACTCTCCCGACCAACTATTCACCCTATTTGTTCGTTTGTATAGTATCTAAATAAATATTACTCCTTAGGAGGACCTAGTGGGGGCTAGACAAAAGGAGTTCACAGAGCTGTGATGGGTTTTACCCGACCTCGAAGCGATGTCTGATATAGAAAGGGGAAATGATAGCTATTACTGTGCTACTGAAATGAACGCATGTCCTGGGCAATTTGATTGGAGGTGGCCTTCGGCTGTGTTGTCTGTGTGACTGTCCAGGAAAAGTCTTTGTTACTTTTTTTTGTACAAAAGACACAGTTTTATGCAACCTGCTTAATGTCACAGAAAAAAGCTGCCTTCATTCGAACTTTGAGTACTGTCGTTCATTTGTCTCTGATAAGAAATAACTTATATACTAAAATTTCCATTTATATACTATAACGCAATGTTTCAAAAGAACGGAATGATTACTAATCTATTACAAATCTTAACTGTTTTATTCTGATTTGTTTCTTGCCTGTAGACACGTATCCGGTAGATTTAAAGTGGAGCCGGAATAATCTGACTGCGGAGTCCAGCCCCATCGACCTGATCACCGTTTCCGCTGAGGACGCCGACTCCGGGCTGGACGGGCAGATACAGTACAGCATCCTGAATAGGGAGGACGCATGGGTATGGGGACTGCGTATATGAAGAAATGAATAGATAGATTAATGTGTGAGTGAGTGAGTGAGTGAGTGAGTGAGTGAGTGAGTGAGTGAGTGAGTGAGTGAGTGAGTGGGTGTTTGAGTGAGTGGGTGAGTGAGTGAGTGAGTGAGTGAGTGAGTGAGTGAGTGAGTGAGTGAGTGAGTGAGTGAGTGAGTGAGTGAGTGAGTGAGTGAGTGAATATTCAGATCAATTCTGTCTTGTGGCCTTAAGTCGCCCAGCCAATATGGACTTCTAATCCTGCGGAATGCGTTTAAATGCACTATACAGCGAGTCATATCAACGTGTACGTAGCAAAGTGACTGTCGCTATTGGTATCTCTCTTGACAGCAATCGTGGTCACGATCGAATGAAGGCCTTAGGTTGGTCTCCCATTGATAAATCCGGATCGTGATCACTGACCATAAAGTCACGTGTTCTGAGTGATCGGTATTTCGAAACTGGTAAAGGGTGTAGTACAGTCTTCCAAAATTTGGTAGGAACTCAAATTGGTTGTAACTGTATATGCAGTTCACATGTTGTGTTCTACGTTGATCACACTGCCTTCCTGTCTTTTCAGCGCGAACTTCTCGGCTCCATTTTTCTAGATGGAACCGCTGGCACAGTCTATCTTAAGGTGAACAAAACGGGTACTCTGTTGAACAGTCCAGGCGACCACCCGCACCGCATCGTCATACAGGCACAGGACATGGGGCAGCCTGCACGGACAGGGTAGGGATTCTATTGCCCGCATTTCAGCACTGTTAGCTTTATTTTATGCAACTATGCACTGTTGTAGGGGCTACCAATTTGTTTTAAGATGAAATAAATAAATAAATAAAAAAAATTTGCTCGTTTCCAGAGGTAAAGGTAAAAAGGCTGGAGACTAGGCTATGGATGCTGTCGCTGTTATATCAGGTGTTCGTATAATTGTAAAAAAATGATACATAACTGGTAGGAATCAATGACTGAGCTAATGGATGCACAAAAAGCTTTAAAATAATTGACATTTACCATAGCAACAGTAAATAACTTGAAGGAAGTCTCCATCCTTGCCAATCAAAAAATAATATATCTTAAATAGAAATTCTGTAATAAGACGAAAATGTGTTTTTCATCCCTGAAATCAATATGAAATAATGCCCCCCCCCAGGACAAAATGCAAAAAAGATGTATTATAAATCGAAATTCTGTCAAAAAATAAATGAAAAATAAGAAACATGTGTTTTCCAACCATGACATCAATATGACACAATGTCCCCCCAGGACCACAGAGATTCTGTTGGACATCGAGCAGGCGGGGACGGAAACACCACCACCAGAGGGTAAGGTTATACAACAACTCACTAAAATGTTATGCATGGAAAGGGGATAGTAACTGGGATCATGGCATGGAAAAAGACACGCAACGGTGCAGATTCATTCATCCATTCATTCATCCATTCATTCATTCATTCATTCATTCATTCATTCATTCATTCATTCACTCATCCATTCATCCATTCATTCATTCCTTCCTTCATTCCTTCCTTCCTTCCTTCCTTCCTTCATTCATTCATTCATTCCTTCATTCATTCATTCATTCATTCATTCATTCATTCATTCATTCATTCATTCATTCATTCATTCATTCATACATCCATTCTTTCATCATTATTCACAATCGTTGCCGTTGCCATTACTGGCGTTAGGATCAGAGTACATGTTCCGTCTATGTTAAAAGTACATTTTGACGGTACTTTATCAACCGTGCAGCAGTTTGTGTAGTTTAAGTCATTTGATAAGTTGATGCCATTTCAATCATATTTCACAAAAATCACCATTTCAAAATGTTCATTTCCTTTCAGATGAAAACGCAGTCGCTGAATGTTCCACCACACCCTTGATTGCGGCCTGGTGTGTGGCAGTGGCTGCAGCCCTGCTGGCAGCAACAACGATAACTCTGTAGTAAGTAGAGGTGTTTACTGTCAAAGAATGAAAAGTGTCACTTTCCAGTGCCACTTGCAAAAACGGATGTACTCTAAAATAGACTGCACTGCCCTGGTTGAATGTTGAGCTAAATGTTCATTCCCTTCAGTTGAAATAATTCCTATACATCAAAGTACATGGTCAATTCATCAGAAAAATAATTTTTAGACGTTCATTTTTCTGAATCAAACATAAATCAATTGTTTCTCGGAGTCATCTGTATAAACATACCAGTCACTATTATATAAAAGTGTTCCTTTGTTACAGCGTCAGAAAAACACTCGAGTTGAAGCGGACACAGACCATAGCGCCCGAGCATCATTACGAGGACATCAACTTGCAGAACCCGAGGCCACAAGACATGAACCTTAACAAGAAGATGGCACTCCCACCCATCAGGAGACACCTACACGTACAGCCCGACAGTAACCCGTTACCACCCATTGGGAGACAGCTACAGCCCAACATGAACGCGGTGCCATACGCGGGGGCACAACGTGTAAGAAATCCACCACATCACACGCGTCTGCCGCCCGTTCGCGCTCCCGCCCAGCCACCCGCCAGACGCCCGAGGGTCCGCAAGAACACCGACTACAGCACCGACAGCAGCTACGTGTTCGACAACGAGACCAGTGAGAGCGACACGGAAGTGGAGTAGCTGGCAAAGAGTACTCTCCAAGCAGAGGTTAGGCCCCGGTTGTTGTTTTAACGTTTAGTCGTTTTTATCGGGATTTCTATTTTATATTGTACCTTACTGTGTCAAAACCTAACCTGTTAGGTTTTGACACAGTGTGGTTTTGCCACAGTAAGGCACAATACAAAATAGAAAGCCGATAAAAACGACTAAAAACGTTTAAAAAAACAGCCGGAGCCTAACCTCTGCTTGGAGAGTAGGCAAAGAGACCACAAAAAACTCTTTTCTCCTACTGACAAAATTGTGTATTTCGCTTAGTTATGTTTATGTCCTTGCATATGTATGTATAGTGGTGGCGTTGATAGTCGAATAAGAACTTCATTGCACGACAATGTACATGATTCAATGTATGGCAACAAATATTACACAAAATACAAAATAGAGGTATATAAGTTGATAACTTGAGTGCGTCGCCACTACGTCTGTCTTTCCTGTGAAAGTGTATAAAAAATATTCTCTTTTTACATTAACAATCCAACATATTTACAAAACATTTTTATCATTTGTCTTCTACTGTCTCAAAAAAATCGAAGTTAGAATCGAGGATAAAAAGTTAGATTGGAATATGTCGTTTTTAACAACTGTTTATCCTTCTCCTTCCTGTTATTGTTCTTGCTGAATTTGCATTCAGCGTTATATTGTTTGAACTGTTACTGAGTGTGTTAACTTCTTCTATAAAGGCGCCGTGAGATACCATTGAAATCAATCACATTTTTAATTTGAAAGTTTGATACGCAAAGAGCAGAACTTTCAATAAGTTCAATTACAATGTGATTGGACCTAGTGACATTCTCAATCTGATAAACGAACGTTTTAACGTTACGTACAAGAGCATGCTCTGATGTGTGTAATCGGAACCAGTGACATTTCTGGCATTAAAGACTTTCGTACATGAAATGCCACAATAGAATTAACATCTAGTGTTATTATCAGAATCAGTGATATTTACCAAGAGTACGGTTTTCATTTAAAGTTAGGTGCTGCATCGCCTTGGGGAATAGCCTTGAATAACTGGAGCCGACGGTTCAATTGGAACAACCGCTGTTGGGAAATTTCATGATGAGAGGCAATTACACCCTCCAGTAGAACAACAGTAGAATCACCCATCGTTGAATTGTATAATTTATTATTAAGAATGCAATAAAAAATCCGTTTTCCGTCGTCGAAAAGACTGTTGCATCATTTTTTGTGCTCATTTTTTTTCTGTAGAATTGTTTTCTCCGTTGTCTGTTGGTACAACGTCTGCCATTGAGCTGCGTTGTCCATGTGAGTCGTTTAGTGTGTGTGTGTCTGTGTGTGCGCGCGCGTGTGTGTGTGTGCGCGTGTGTGTGTGTCTGTGTGTGTGTGTGCGTGAGTGAGTGTGTGTGTGTATGTGTGTGTGTGTATGCGTGTGTGTGTGTGTGTATGTATGTGTGTGTGTGTATGTATGTATGTGTGTGTGTGTGTGTGTGTGTGTGTATGTGTGTGTGTGTGTGTATGTGTGTGTGTGTGTATGTGTGTGTGTGTGTGTATGTGTGTGTGTGTGTGTATCTGTGTGTGTGTCTGTGCGTGTGTCTGTGTGTGTGCGTGTGTGTGTCTGTGTGTGTGTGTGTGTGTGTGTGTATCTGTGTGTGTGTATGTGTGTTTGTGTGTGTGTCTGTGTGTGTGTGTGTGCGTGTGTGTCTGTGTGTGTATATGTGTGTGTGTGTGTTCGTGTGTGTGTGTGTGTTTGTGTGTGTGTGTGTTTGTGTGGTGCTTAGGCCCCATTTCCACTAGAAGGCGACCCAAATGAGATATGTGTAACCTTAACTTTCTCACTGGGTATATCATACGAAACGTGTGACTGATAAGACAAGAAAGCACACAAAGTGTAAAAACATTCGTTCATTTCTATTCAATTCGTTGAGCGATATGTGAAAATTTAGGTCGAAGAGAGCGCCGTCGGTGAGAGCGCCGTCCTAGTGGAAAGAGGGTATTATGGCGTCCACAAGTATGTTGCACGTAATGCACTCTAGCGGTTTGCTCAACAAGTGCAGCTGACGAAAGGTTTTCCAATATGGGAAGAAGGCTAATCTACAACGCCTTCCTACAAATGAGAGGTCGCTAACCCGCCTTAGTGTAAAATACAATTCTTGTGGTCATCTCCCTCACGTTAGGTCCGCCACGTGCATTTCTCATCACAATCTTCTGTGAACTTCTCCCTTCCATTCAAGGCGTCATTTCGATAAACACCATCCTATTTCACGGAGGGTCGATACCGTCAGACCTCACCTTTATACCACGTAAAAACAATTCAATATGGTATTCACCGTTAACGGGCTTGAATGACACCCGCATGGAACAATCTTATTGTGTAAGATTGTAGCGTTGATACCATCCGACCTATTTACTAATATTATTGTGGCTAGCAACAAATAGAAATCTCGTAATCTCGTACTCGTAAAATACGGCTTTACGAGATCCACGGATGATTCCAGCCTTTAGGATTTTATTTGCACCCATTTTACTGAGAGATTGATTTTTATATATATCTGCACTGATATACGCGGATGGGAAGCCTATACTAACACTAACCTTTACGGCCCCAACATTTTATTGCCGCTATTCTATGGCTATCTCATTCCTAATCGGCCACTCTGCCCGACACACAGCTATGATGGAGGTTCTGTGACGCTGTCTATATCCATTTCTATGTAAAAAACTCTACCGGCATGCCTCCAGGCTTCGCAAGGAAACACCACTGGGAAATAAAGTGTAGGCTGCGAAATTAGTCCGATTAAAAGACCCAATTTTGTTTATCGCTCGACTCGTGGGCAAAACGCGTCCATCAAACCGATAACTGATTTTTTTATGTAACGACGAATGAAGATCCATCACGTCAATGGCGCGGAAAGGAGCAGTAGTATCCCCGAAAGATAAGAGACTTTATTATTACGTACATACGACTTTATTTGGATCCACAATGGTGAGATCGAGTGGCGCAGCGGCAGCGTGTTTGGCTCAGGACCTAGCGGTCTTGAGTTCGAATCCTAAGGCCGTCCCTCAGATAGGAATAGGACGTTAAGTGGAGGCCCCGTGTTTTGGGAGAGCCACACTCCACGCACGCTAAAAACCGACCACACGTGCGATGTTTCGGTGTGCGATGGCGCAAATCCTTCCGACTAGAATTGGTGATTCTCTACAAATCACCCGGACTCCAGGAAGAATACTGACATATCAGTCACTAATGGAGATCTGTCTCAAACTACACCAAACCAATTAGGTCGGCTTTGTGATAGCGTGGTGTGTTCTCATCGCGGTGGGTTGTAAGTAAGTTATTTCAAGCGACACCGACACAGAAATGTTGCAAGTTCCTTACTATCAAGTCGTAGCACAGTCTTGCAGACTACACGCAAGATTACATCGTCAAGATTTTCAAGGACCTTCTTGCTCCTAAAGGAAAGATGAAATCTTAGGTAATAAGTTGTTACAGCTGGAAGCCTTTTAATAAAAGCACTTATCAGTTACTCTATAAGGACTGAAAAAACTGATAAATGTAGGATGTTGATAAAGCCATCCAGACTTATCTTTGCGTGGGTTTACTGGGTCACCAGGGCAAGGAAAATGGCAGGCGGTTTATACGTAAGAACATTTTACGCAAAAAATGAGTTACTCAAGCAACTGGATACAATTTTAGAAATTCTAGACGTTCTGATAGTATCCACTATATTTCGACACCATAGGGTTTTCAACGCTGTCTAAGTGATGGACTTTCGGATAAAATCTGTCTTTTGGGAACTGTATCACTCTAATCAACAGTATTTGATGCTATTTTAGAGCCAATATCAAAAGTTGAATGCCTCTTCTCTTTTGGGAAACAGGTCAATGTCATCAGTGTTGAAAACATATTGTAACTGGTAACTTAAAGGTACGTCGTTACAGGGGAACATTATATGGTTTTCTACAGGACGATTTGGCCTCTCCATGAAAAATCACTCCCTAAGGTTATCTTTCTATCAAACAACAAGCCACAGTACATCTCCCTGATAACGGGGGTGTTGTAGTCAGCTGTGTGTTTGTAAGTGTGCTTATTGTATGACCGTATGTATATGCTATATGGAGAGCTCGACATGAGCCCCACTACTGGGAGAACTGTGCAATAGAATGATTTTAAGACGAATGGTTTTAAGACGATACTGAACTAAATGATTTTAAGACGATACTGAACTGTGTGATATCATTGTTGTAAAGTAATATGTAAATTTGTCCATGTCTCCCTGCATGTTTGATCTGCTAAGACCAACATGACCTGGGATCAATGTCACTTTCTTTTATTTCCTGAATAAAGAATGATTTCATATGAAGGTTGGCTATCTGGTCTGGCTCTGCTCCAAAGTTGTAGACTTGCAGGGGTCTCATGGCTGTACCCACCAATATCTGGGCGACATATTTCATTTTGGTCGTACATTGTAAGTGATGTGAGTAGGCTTGTTTATGTAGGCACATTATTTAGAATCAAGATGAATGTATGTATTCATCTTTAATCCAGCGCACAGAGTCTATGTTTCGGGGTGTCTGCTGGTGTCTGTCTGTGGTTGTTTGAACACGCTGTCGATTGGAGTCAGTTGGAAGATGACGCCAAGCAAAGGTCAAATTGGCCTGACTTACAGGAAACACGGTTCAAAAGTCGGTAGAACTGCTGATTAATCAGACATGACAGACAGACATGGAAAAGGCTGCCAATTAAAGGGAGACATTTTTGGCTCGTCTATTTCTCTATTATTTCGCGGTTGTATTTGTAGAAGAACTTTTTGCTCAGGCATTACGAAGTTTAACTCTTGGCTTTTTGTAAGGAAATGGTGAAATTAGTGGGAGAATCTAGACCTAAAAGAGATTTTATGATCAGACGGCTATAATGAAGAGTAGAATCTTGTCATCATGATTTCTTAATCAATTAATTAAATAAAATGTCGGGATATTTCACGGAGGTATGGGTTCTCGGAACTCTTGTTTTCTTTGTAATTTCCCAAAGGCGATGTGTGCATGTGGTACCAAGCTTCAGACGAAACTCATCCTCTTATGCAATATCACTGAGTCTGATTATGCCTGTCAATGCTCATTATATTGTGGTATTTCATGTACGAAAGTTTTCAAACTCGGAAATGTCACTGGTACCAATCACACGCGTCACTGCAGACTCCTGTACTTAATGTTAAATCGTTCAGCGGATTGGAAATGTCATTGGGCCCATATTACATCACATGCTTGCAACTCGAGTACGGCGTTATATAAACTTAAGATGTCAAAGATTTTAATCATACTTAATTTTAATCAAACTTTTTGTACTTTCCGTGTTGAAGTTTACAAACAGTTAAATGTCGCCACTTCCAACGGCGTCTATATACTAAACACTTTTATATCAGGAAGTTCATTTGGAGTGAGCCTACTGAACTGAATATATTTTGACACCAGACGCAAAATACAACACAATTGTAAATACAATGATGAAAAAAACAGTGTATATTGGTTTACTTCCTGGATATAAATCAAGGGCTATCCGTTGGAACTCATCAATGGAGGCAGCTATTAGAAGCACCCCTGTACATGACCTACATGTATACATGAGGTTATACTTGGAGAACAAACCTTGAATAAGATTTCCCAGCCCGTGATATGTACAAGTAGTAACAATTCTTGGTCCACAAAAACTAGCACACATGTTCAACATATAGACAAGTCACGGAGGCATCCGGTGGTCCATTTACTTGTGCGGCACTTCTAAGGAATATCTCAAAGGCCTCGGATCGGTCGCTAAAGGACACAACATACGCGAGAATACTACGAAGGGCTTTTCCATCGTACTCATGGAGAAAACCGGGAACTGGTATGCATAATCATTGTGTTATGTGAATCTTCCTTATTTCTTCATTCCAACCTTTGTCGATCTGAGACTACTTACAACACTCATGTCAAGTTATCTATACATATATGTCATTGGTTAACATGCCCTGCCTTATTCCCTTCTCGTTATAGTTAGTAAGGCAACATTTCCAAACACATCCAAAAATGTCGATTCGTGAAGGTGTGATTCTGCGAACATGCTACCATTCTGCCATCGGACATGTCAGTCAGGCAATGTCGTGGGAGAGAGAGTCACTAAAATAGGTGGCCTGAAATATTGCAGACATGTCCCTTCCTGATCACTTAAAAAAAAGTGTAAAACAAAATTGCTGTCTCGAACCTTCGCTTTCCCAGTGACAACGCTTTAGAATTGGATGGACCAAAGTCATCCATATGCCCGTGTATATTTCATGGCTTGGTCCTTGGTTAATGTCATTTTATAAGACACTACAGAAGACGAGTAGGCGCGTTCACAATCCATTTCTCTGGTTAAAGGATGGATGACGCATCACGGTCCTGTGCCCTAGTTTCGATGACGTTGTGCACAACTAGTGGTGACGTTTCGCCCTTTAACGCACCACGAAGAAGTAGACCGACCAGTAGAGGAGGTTGAACAAGAGGAAGGAGAGAGGAAAGAGCATTTTGCTGATTTCGTCTATTTTCTCGGCTATCTGCCTGCCGTCCATCTTTGTGACCTTCACCGGAGTCTCAAGGTGATTCTGATTCTGACAGTCTTCTTGCATCTTAAAGAAACTGCAGTTTTCTGTAGGCTCGCTGGGTTTCTCAACCTTGGCCTGAAGGGTGGAAGAACAAAAATGTCTGTCATATGTTTACATTAATCTTTCCACTGAACACTTTTATGCCTGTGTGTCTAATTACACTTTTCCGATGTCGTGGAATATCGAATAATTTGACGGGGCATGTATGTCAAAATTGTCATTAAACTGTGGTTCAATAATTACCGCATATGTAACCCAACGTGCAATTTGTCGGCAAAGCGAAGTCAGTTTTTGACAGAGGCGCACTTAAAGCAAACTCTACAAGAAACCCTTTATGTTGGGAAGATAAAGGTAAGGAATTCGAACCTTTGTAGACATACGCTGATAAACCTTGACATGCATTTGAAGGAGGTGTACTCAGAAATAAAAACTCTTCAGAAGATAAGCAAGATGCCATTTCTACTAAGAAATGAAAGTTTATGAATCTTTTCGGACGTACCCTGATAGTCCTTGAGATGTAGTTGACGGAGGCGTACTCGATGAGCGCCAGGAAGACGAAGAGTTGACAGACGAGCAGCCAGACGTCCACGGCCCGCACGTACGACACCTCCGGCATGGCCTCCGTGCGACCGCTCTGGGGAATAGAACAGGGCAGTGAGAAACACAGGCACACCTACGGGAACATTTGAACACGTTTCAGTGACCTAACCATTTATATACCTGAGTCATACTTGAAAAGAACCTTTACATACTTTACTTTGCAACATTAAAACGTGGTGATTTCAATGGTGACTTACCAAAAACCTATGAAACAAACAACAATACCACTGTTAAGTACAAAGTTATCAAAAACATTGAAATTAATATTTCTTCGATTCAAACATACCCGTGTCGAGCCTTCCATTTCGTTTAAGATGTTATTTTTTTCAATTATGTCCAAAAGGCTGTACTGTTTATGTCAAGAAAGCTACGAGGGTCCAGTGCACAGAATGTGAAGGAGAAGGATTCTATCGTGAAGAACCTGAAGAGCACCCGGTCATTTTTGCTCGTTATTCAAATTTTGAAAGTGTTTTCAACCTGTGTGATCATGGTGAGGACGGTAGTGACGCCCAGCGCTGTCCTGGCCGGAGCCGCGTCCTTGTTGAGCCAGAAGGAGATCCAGGACATGGCCACGATGCTGATGGACGGGATGTAGGTCTGCAGCAGGTGGTAGGACAGCCGCCGGGTCAGCGTGAACCGCAGCTCCCCGGTCGTGAACACCTGGTCACCCTGCGTTACTGTAAAACACACGCATGGGTTCCGCAGAGGTGGACACTAGGTCATTTATATCGACATAATAAGTATAATAATGACACTGATGCACGAGGCACACCGAAGGGAATATAGATGAGCTATCCGGTCGTGAATACATGGCCACCCATTCCCATTGTAAAACATCTGGGGTAAAACATTGTGGGTTCCTCAGGGTGCATACTAGGCCCCCCTGTATGGATATGAAGTGGTAGGACATCTCCAATTTCAGACCCACCTAGTGTACCGTGCATAACGTCTGGCGGTGGCATAACTGCATGAATACTGAATTAGTTCTAGATACACAAACACGCATAAACGACGTCTGATTCACACAGCCTTATCTGCTTCTCACCTGCCTGCAGACTGTCGCAGTCCTGGACCGTGCCGTTGTGACAGACGCCGCTGAAGTAGTTACACGTGCGGCACTCCTGCGAGGTGATCCGCTCCACGCTGGTACACTGCTTCCGCAGGCAGTTCTCCGTCTCGCCGTAGTCGCACGCGCCGCCTTCGTACACGCAGATCGCCTCTGGAACAACAGGACAAGTTCGTTACATGCAGCTTGCCTCTGGAACAATGAAGAAAGCTCGTTACAGGTAGCTCACCCTTGGAACAATGGGGAATTTGCCTGTGGAACAATGAAGCAATTTTGTCACAAGTACATATCATATCAGCTCTGTAACAATGTAACCATATGGCAATCGAATAAAGCCATAACTGACACCTGACGTAGTCACGAACGCACCACCTTCCTTTGAGAAAAAGGCTACTTAAGTCCGCCATGTTGGTGGGCTAAAGACTCATTCGTATTGAAGAAATGTGTGAATTACCCTCTACGTCAATAAAATTGACACCTTTGCCTTTGCTTATCAGTTTTCGGCTGTGACGTCATATGCAAACATTCATCAAAGCCATATTAAATTTCCCTAGCATCTGCTTGGAGATGTTGCCATGGGAACCCACCAGGTAACACCAGCGAGTTGACGTAAGCAAACGTCTCCACCGTCTCCAGCTGCAGCTGCGAATGTAGCCCGGATGTACGCGTCACCACCGGCGTTGCCCCTGGAAACCAGTATGTCGACCAACCCCACAGGATCCGTGCGCCGCCAACTGGGAAAGGAATGTAAGGGCTCAGTTAACTTTGCACTTGTGTTATTTCATTGCCTCTCTTATCGCACAATATAAGACTAGCAAATATGTTTTACTTCATCTTGTCTTTTGAATCTGTAACCGTTGATGGGTGGATATCATGCGAGAATATAAAAGAAAAGAGCTAATAAGGTACATCCTAATGGCCCTAACGGTAGTCAAAAGCTGTAACAATACCCTAAATGATAACAGAATTTAAGTGTAACAGTAACTTTAGCGCTATATGTGAGTCAATGGTATAAATTCCAATGCATGATGTTACGTGTATCATCACAAGCAAGCTGTGACACTTTTAAATTTGGCCCAACTTATTGTGATTTATAACTGTAATGTCCTGACTTTTCATACTACAACTCTTGTGTGAACAGCACGTAGTCAATTTTACACGTCGGCTTAGGCACATCTTTGTGGATGAAGGTCTAATCTACGGACAGGAAAGAAATCCAATTTCGTCCAGAAACTTCCATTCAAGTCTCCAGATCTTGGCGTCCTGCCATCTGACATGTCAGGCAGGCAATGCTGTGGAAGAAAGAGTTAGTAAAAAAGGGCGGCCTGAAATATTGCAGACATGTCCCTTCCTGAACACGTGTGGCGGTAAAACAAAATTGCTGTCGTGAACTTTAGATCTGCAGGAGGTACCTAATTGTTAAAATCTGTTTGAGATAGATATTGGTCTGCCTCTCCATCTATTCCGTCATACCCGCGGCATAGTCATAAAAATAACTATACTTTTATCTCGGGAAGATGTATTGGTGATGTGGGCGGTCTTCTTTCTATATGGGACTTCTATCCCCGCCGTGTCATCAGCACTGATGGCGTGTTTGGGCGGCGGCCAGGAACAGGGAGAGCAGGTGCTTTGTCGTGCCTCTTCGGTCACCCTGGGCTTTATTACGGTAGTCTTCGTCTCGAATTGGACTGGAAGTGTCGCTATGTGTAGTGATCAAAATGTATGCCACAGGGGAGTAATGAGACTTTCCAAAGCAAAGTAGGCATTTGCATCTCAACCTTCACTCGGTCAGTGGAAGCTCCATCACATTCGTCGTGTATTGTTTCATTGAGGATGACGATGGTATCTAATTTCTGTGTTGCCTCACTACTGAACCACCCACAAGTCCCATCCAAAGGGTCCCATTCGCAAGTCATTGTTGCTGAGCGCAAGGAAGAAGCAGAGATAGGAGGTGACTTACGGATGTTGAACAGAACGCTGCACTTCTGCCTGTCCAGCGGGTAGGCCTGGAGCTGCATCAGACACGTCACCTTCAGGGTGTACCTGCACGGGAGGGAACAACAGGGTCATTTCTCTACAAACTCTCTACAAACTCTAACATATTCTGATGTAGTTCAGCGTTCAGTACGTCAACTAGCAGCTGACCACAAAAGCTGCCAAATGAATGAATGAATGAGTAAGTCTTTATTTGATGGTCATTTTACACACACTGGCGGTCCCTTTCAAAACTTATATTGCCTCTATACCATCTTATTCAAAGTGCTCGGGTACAAAATAAATCTACGTATATACATACCATTACCCTATACGGGACCCATCAATTCGTCTAAAAAGTGACCAAGGTGCGTCACCCAACCGTAAAGTTTCTGGACGCAGCGCCACACGTTTACCGTCCTCAGGTGTATCAGGAACCACCAAAGTTTAATGCGTATCCATTAAGAATTACCAACACCTGATGCTCCGCGTGCTCTGTGAACCGGTCTATAGTCAAACGCCCATCCGTTTCCCCACCCTGGGGATTTCTCCTTGGGGAAAGCTTTAGCGTTTGACCCGAAAACTGGGCATTCAGGTCATATCCACATTCACAGTACAGGCACCAAAGTGAACGAAGCAGCATTACTAACTACACTGAGTAACAGCACTTAGTGGCCATTGTACACCTCAGTGCCAGTTGACTGGCAAAGAGGCTATATCGTTGTCGACTTCTCTTCCATGTCTTTGCATGATGTCTACTAGAGTTTCCAATGGCAGTTTCTTCTATGGATCGTGGTAAACCATCCATCCAACCTGGCTCTGTGGTGTCTATCAATTAGCATTAGTTGGGGGGTCAGGCACTTGGCAGTCTGCATGCTACATATCTTGATGTAGATTAACCAGTTTTGATACACAGTTTGTTTATCCAAGCTTAAGCTGATTGGTACAGCATCGATCGATGAACCTTCCTCTGTGGTCTATAAGCACGGTGCCAGGCACTTGATAACCGTGACAGATTTTACATTCTCACAGCATTTGGTACAACAGGTTGATACGCGTTGTGACATATGCTGATGGAACTGCCACTAAGAGTGACAGGTTTGCCACATCAATGGTCCACTAGCGTTGCTGAAGGGTTCAGTGAGAGTTATACTAATTGGCCTGCCAGCGAGACGGTAATTCAAGACGAATTATGCGACATTTACCCATTTTGCGATATGTATACGTCTAGTGATAAGACAGGCATAAGCTTTAGTCGCCGATGAAGTTTGGGGAGAACTTGATCTGATATTTCTGTTTCTGTCTGTTCTTGTCTCCGGTTCACAATGAAATTTTGTCGATGAGCTCTCTTGGAACTCTAGATATATGCATCCTAAATTGGCTGAAACAGGAATCATGCGGTGTTCCATAAGAATTATAGTAATTGCTCTGTCAGCTAGAAGGTAATTCAGCACGAGTTATGCGGCGCTAACCCACCTCAGGACACAAGGGGATATCAACAAATTAGATAAAGCCGCTCGCTGAACGTTCAAACGAAGGTGAAGGTTACCAAAGAATCTGATCATCTAGTGATCAAAGAAGGATGCATAATTTTTTTATTTTTTTTTTGCATTCAGTAATGAAACCAAATAGTAATAGTCGTTCGCAAATTCCTGCCCGGGTAATAATTTTAGGTATAATTGTAACATGAAAGGAGACAAACAAACAAACAAATAGCGTAGAACAGGCAGATATAATTTGAAGCCATTAATGAACTTTTAAAAGAAATTTATCTGATTTTTCTGCCTCTGCTTTTGTTTTTTGTTTATCGTTCAGAATGTTGAAAAAATGTCACTGGTGTCATTTTCATTAATTTACGACAACCCGGAGGCCAGCGAAGAAGAACGGGTCACCACCGCGAGGGACTTGCGGGAGGACGACGACCTTGCTGATAGGGTAGATAATGTGATGTTTTTTATGACATTGGAAATCACAAAGTGTCATAAAAAAATATTTGGAAGACGTCTGAATACAATGTAATATAACTTAGAAGCGTAACATTCTAGTTGTATCATTCGGTGAAGGTCGTCTGTTCTTTACTTTTAAACCGAAGTTTAGGACCTTAAATCACCAGATTACTAGTTTGATGGCTCTTTCCAACCGTGTAAAGAGCAATCAGGCAAATTTGTATCCCTCCGCTCCCGATAGTCTCGCGATGGGGAAGGATTCTCAACTGGTTTGGAAATATAGACTTGTTTCTATTCCCGGAAGAACAAAGGCTTCAGCTGCAGCTGCGCTTCCCGGAACAGGAGAACCTCGGCAATTACGGCTGTAATGATTTCATGCTTAACCAGGCTCCTGCCAACTCGTTTGTAGCAGACTGTGGCAACATCAGCGGTTCGTGAGAAGAGACGCCTCGCTAGATCTGCAGCCGGTACTGGGGAGAACTGACAGGATGATGAGCTGGAGTATCTGGTAGTTTCCAGAAAAGTTTCTTCGAGTTTAAACGAAATGAAATGCATCAACACTCAATATCTGAGAAAATGGCTGAGTCACGTGTATGGCCATCGATTTTAGTTAAATTGTATCAAGAAAGATGCAAGTGGCCGCTTTTACATCAAAGCTTTGACCATGACATTTATTTTCATCGTCTATAACCTTGTATCTAAGCAATCAACCCTGCCCACCTATCTAATCGACCTATCTTCCCAACGCGAGTCGGTATTCCCGATTAGAGACTGTGTTTAGAATCACGCCTTATAAAAACGCTCTCAAGTAGCCGCCTCCAGTCACAGTCGCACAACCTTTCTACTCTCGGGCTTTATTCCATTGGCCCGGATTTCCGAACTCTGTTGCCGCCGCCGTCTGGGATCTGCAGCTGGAACTAAAGTCGGCCCAGGGTATCGCACCGGAGTTGATTGGTGTCAAAAGTCACGCCCGGAGTTACAGTTTGGGATCTCGACAATGAAAAGAAGCTGGAAAAGTGGGTCAAGGACAGAATAACCTTCCCGTCTGGGTGTTACCACATGCATTCATCTGTACCGGAAGGGCCTTCTTCTTAGCGTCCAATTACAAGACGCGCCAGTATAAATCTGTAGTATTACACGGCAGCGACATTGCTTCATCCCATGTAATATCTCGTAATAACATCGGTTTAGACTTTTTGATGTTCACATTCGTCGTGTGCCGAAGTATAATTCGGTAGTATTACGCGATAGCAGCATTTCTGCATCCGATGTAATATATTCTAGCTTGTTTGAGCACAAATGTACAATAAAGGTCATTCATTCATTCATTCTAATAAATTTAGTTTGGAATCATTGATAGTCACGTCCCTCGTACGCTGACTTGCAGATTGTTCATATTAGAGAACATGTCAGTAGAATATAACAAGAATAACAAGATGGCGGCATCATTCTGTCATATGGTTTATTTGCGCTACATTCGGTTTCGCATACCTGGTGTCTGTTTTTTAACGAGATTATTGAGCAATTTCATTGAATATTTTCACAGTTGATTCCGCAATTATGACGGCTGCAAACCTCCATCAGTATCAATAAAACAGTTCGCAGGCAGGAAAAAGAGGAAAGTACCTTCTTGAGACTTTCTACGCAAACCCAATGATGGTTGTGTTGCCAACTTGGCCTTCATAAACTTACATTATATCTTCCTAACGCCAGTTCATACCAGAAAGCCCCGTCAACATGTTTGTTACAATTTCAATTTTCTGTCATGAGGAGTATATCAATTGACGGAACTCATCTGATACCACGACATACGATTCGATGTAGGTTAGACATCCAGGTAATAAGATATGCCAAAAAGTAGTTACTCAAGCAACTGGATATCATTTTGGAAACGGTCAGGCGTTTCAACTAGCATCCATTAATTTTCGGAATTAAAGACAAATTCAGGCTGAATTCGAAGACAATTTGGATTCCTATAGAAACAAAGGTAAGGCAAAGTCAATCTAAAGACAATTTTGGCCTTATCTTTGTTTCTATTGGAATCCAAACTGTCTTCAGCCTGAATTTGTCTTACATGTTTTCTATTGGACATCTAAACTTGTCTTCATTTTTAGATAGGGTATAAAAGAGCAGCTTCTTCCGGACCACTTCATTGTTACTGACGAAAACTAGTGGATGTTATTTGGAACGTCTAACGGTTCCAAAATCAGATCTAGCCGCTTGAGTAACTACTTTTTTGGCAAGACACGAGAGGTGCGGGGCGGACTTATTTGTGCACAGACTGTGAAAAGTCTTGACATCAATTTATGGCTTATCAAGCCTCGATGACTTCAGGCGAGAAGTTTTCATCAATGCTCTGTGGTACGGAAATGGTAAGTCAAGGAAAAAGACATCGGTAACACAGCGATCACACACCATACATAATCCTCGGGAAATTCTCACGGATAAAGGAACAATAAAGGTCATGCTATTCTCTGGTTAGAGTGGTCGGGGTTAGTCTCCAGTTGACGGCAAACAGAAATGAAACCAAGTGTACTCCAGCGCTTTTGCAGTTATGAATACAGTTTGCAATTCTTATCTGTACAGCATTATGAGTTGCTTGACTTCATCTGATTGAATGAATTTCCCACAATCCAGAGGAATAATCTTTACTTCTAAAGTGACTCTGTCCTCTGACTGACTTTTGCAGAAGGAATTGAAAAGAGAATTACCATAGATCATGTTTTTTGTTACGACCGGAAAGAAGCTGACGTATGAAATCAGATGCTTTTGGCAGCGTGAGATAGATACAGTATTTCTCTTCTCATCCGCGGCGTAATATGATACACCATTTCCTCCGCTGACGTCACTTATCTCCAGGCCTGTGTACACTTGTTAAAGATAAATAGCACTTGTTGATAGGATGTACATGTAACAGGATACACACACTGGCACATACGGCCTCCTGCCCCTTTCTTTAACAGGAGTCAGCTACTTTGATTTTAAGAGAAATGTCAAGTGTGTCGAAAGGCGTTGCGATGTCAAGTACATCATACAGAGGCAACAAAGTCAAGTTCATTACAGGAGGTGGTGAAGTTCTGACAAAGTCAAGCACATCATTAGAAGTGATGCTCTTTTTATTGTATGTTTAAGAAAATCCAGAAACTGTGCAGATGCAGGTATTGTACCTAATTTAGATACCATTATCCATAATGGTTGTTTTTTGTTGAAAGAAAGGTGTTAAATAAAGTCTCTGTTATGACAATGACATTCCTTGAAACTACCTCCCCTGCAATGTCAATATTCCCCTCACAATGAAGTTTTTATCTCAGACACGTCCTCTCTGGTACCGTCCCGCTCTCTCTGGCCGGTACCAGAACTATCACACCCCGTTACCTGCCCTTGGGACTGCAGGTTTCCACACCTTAACGATCCCACCCCGTTACCTGCCCTTGAGACTGTGGATCTCCAGCCCTTACCGATCCCACCCCGTTACTTGCCCTTGAGACTGCGAATCTCCACACCTTACCGATCCCACCCCGTTACTTGCCCTTGAGACTGCGAATCTCCACACCTTACCGATCCCACCCCGTTACCTGCCCTTGAGACTGCGAATATCCAGGTTGTATCAGGTCCCTTAGTGTCAGCCTCTAGAGACGCCTGCTGACGTCAGCTGGTTCCTCCGTCCTGAGGACTCTGATATATCGGGCAGATAAAGTAGGAATCTGGAGGGTTCGGTTCAACCTGTCAAATTCAGGCGCCCTTTGCCGCGAGATGTTTGCTTTATACGCAGTCATGCTATTCCCCAAGGCTTGGGCGGTGTGATAAGATATGGTATTGAACAAGTTTCCCCACAGGTAGTTCATCTGCTCCTGGGCGTCTTTGTATGTATTGGAATGGACCATTGTCAAATACAGATAATGTAGGAATCTGGAGGGATCGGCACAACTTGTCAAATTGAAGCGCCCTTTGACTCGAGATATTTGCTTTATACGGAGACTACGGCGGTGTAATCAGATACATGGTATTGATCAAGTTTCTCCTCTGGTGAAATTCCCCAAAGGTATTTGATCTGTTGCTGAAAGTCTTTGCAAGTGTTCGAATGGACCATTGTGAGATACTCCAATCTTACCAAACTAATTTCTCCTTATCTGTTACTACGTACTATGGCTGTATTGCCACCTACTACTTGCCTAATGTAGTCTTCCTTTGGTATGGTTTATGATTTATATTGATTTAGTTCTATGTAGTCTTTACATTGTTGGTATAAAAGTATATGCGTGTAACAAAATCACCACTGACTCCCATGGAGGAGCCATGGCGGCGATGACAGACGATTCTATGATTAGCGTGATGATGGCGGAGATTGCCCTGTCGTTAAGACGGGCCGATTTACGGGATTACGTAAAGCGGCCTCCATGAGATGATTGTTTAATAATGTAGGCGTACCTGTGGTGTTTTCGTAATCGCGTGTTTTGTAGCGATTTACAAAAGTCGCATTGTATCAACCGTGATAAGAATTGCGCAATGAATCTGCTGCGGCCTGCTGAGTGTGATGTGTTTCCTAAAGTGGTGATGTAATAGAATGTCTTATATCTGTATTCCTCTACAATGCCAGCAGATATAAAACGCGCAGCCAAGGCACCATAGTTACCGTTGAGCTTGACAGACAATATGTGCTGAGATAAGGTAATATGTTAGGTAATATCTAGGTAATATTCAACCAATTTAGGCAATCTAAGTAGATACGGTGATTGCTAAAGCGACAGGTGATATAATTAATAATAAATCAGCCTCGAGTCAGCTTTGTAATAAACCCCAGGCAATGAGAAGTTTCATATTACAGCTGCTGTGGAAAGAACTATGTTACGGTCTGTGAGGGACTTCCGGGCAAACCTAACGGCCGTTGTTACAGCCTGAGAGGTGCAGTAAATATTTAAGAGCACTTCCTGGCTGTGCAATCAGACTGTTACTGGCTAAATGAGAGGGAACTTGGATGAGATATGGCTATGTTGGATGTATGTAGGTTTATTGCACATGAAAACTTATAACAGCTCTGCCTACCGAGGTTGTTGCTTTTCATTCATTGGGAAAACTATCTAGTTTCTGTCCAGGACCAATTTAAAAGCATGGCCAGCTCTATGTATATAATATCATGAAATAAGAGGCCGTGCGTTGTAGGGATGTATAACTTTTGGTGATGTGTGTTTTCCGAGTCAACGTACTTAAAAGTAGCGTTGAAATTGGGTCACAAATTTTCTCAGGGAAGAGGAGAGCAAAAAGACTATAATTCGTAACTGAAAAGAGCCGCCAAAGATCATTGGTAATAGCTCGCTCTCATTCTCTTACTCACAAGAGCATCTCCACAGCTGCGGAGAAAAGTGTAATATGCCAGAAAAGTCCACCTCTCTCTTTTAGCTTTCCCCATAAGTCACTACTAAGGACGTTTCTATTTTCCTTTTACAGAGCCGAAGAACTAAAAATCTCCACCGCTCCCAAGGCATTGGTCTCCACGAAACGTCCTGGAACAAACGGAGGCCATTACAGCCCGTGGATGAAGAACGGAACATGGATTGGCTGAAGAGTCCCGGATGGACGGAGGTTCAGCAGGTCAGGATGAAACATGGAGCGCTAATGGAGACTCGGACAGTTTCCTTTCTTCCTTTCTAGACCCGGTACTGACGGCTTGGTTTGGTAATCCCGCATCTCCCTCACGCCGCTACCTACCGCTCCCTCTGAGGTCGTTCTGTCTATTATTACCCGGGAAATGTGAAAAGGCAGTCTGCAAACCATTTTGGCTCACAAATTGAGTTCATTCCCTCAAGACTGGAGTCTTAATAGATAAACTCGAACCATTTGTCTCTTCACTAAGTCCAGCTTCCAACTTCCCTTCATCCAGCAAACTGGAAGATTGTCTCTCGGGAAGAAACTACACCATATGCTGGAAATCCATTGGATATCACTGTTGGGATGAAGGTTATGTTATCTGCTGAATAGGCTATTTATCACAATGTACGCGAGTAAAACACTTCAGGGTTTTGTTAAGTGCGAAGATCCCCTCTTAATGTTTAACACTCAGCAGAAGTAGATGCCAATAAGTCATTTAAACTAATGACTGCATGTTTCCGTGGTTGTGAACTGAAAACCCTCCCTGTTTAACACACTTGATTACTATAGTAAATTCCGTCCCGTTGAATTTCTACTGACTGTCCCGCTTAAGAAAACCGTTGTAGTTGAGAAGGGACGTTCAAGCCATGGCTCACTACATATTTCGTGCAGAACTTGTTTTTCTTGTTTTCAAACAATGAGAAAATCAGCATTCCGATGAGGCTAATCTGTATCATCTTTGTCTTTCTGGGCTCACCATCTCATCTGCAGCACGTTCCCCTCGGGCGACACGCTGACGACAGGGTGGGTACTCACCATCTCATCTGCAGCACGTTCCCATCGGGCGACACGCTGACGACAGGGTGGGTACTCACCATCTCATCTGCAGCACGTTCCCCTCGGGCGACACGCTGACGACAGGGTGGGTACTCACCATCTCATCTGCAGCACGTTCCCCTCGGGCGACACGCTGACGACAGGGTGGGTACTCACCATCTCATCTGCAGCACGTTCCCCTCGGGCGACACGCTGACGACAGGGTGGGTACTCACCATCTCATCTGCAGCACGTTCCCCTCGGGCGACACGCTGACGACAGGGTGGGTACTCACCATCTCATCTGCAGCACGTTCCCCTCGGGCGACACGCTGACGACAGGGTGGGTACTCACCATCTCATCTGCAGCACGTTCCCCTCGGGCGACACGCTGACGACAGGGTGGGTACTCACCATCTCATCTGCAGCACGTTCCCCTCGGGCGACACGCTGACGACAGGGTGGGTACTCACCATCTCATCTGATCTGCAGCACGTTCCCCTCGGGCGACACGCTGACGACAGGGTGGGTACTCACCATCTCATCTGCAGCGCGTTCCCCTCGGCGACACGCTGACGACAGGGTGGGTACTCACAATCTCATCTGCAGCACGTTCCCCTCGGGCGACACGCTGACGACAGGGTGGGTACTCACCATCTCATCTGCAGCACGTTCCCCTCGGGCGACACGCTGACGACAGGGTGGGTACTCACCATCTCATCTGCAGCACGTTCCCCTCGGGCGACACGCTGACGACAGGGTGGGACTCTCCCGACTCCTCCTTCATCACCACCTCGATACTCGGCTTCCAGATGTGCATTTCCGGGGGAGGAGACCTGTGGATGGAAGAGCTCAACCCGTTAATATGAAAAAAAGCACATTTGGTAAGATTTGATTTGAGAAGTAGTGCGACACGAGTTAAATACAAATGTATGATTTACCGATTCCTTTGCCCTACTCAGGATGAATGACCCACCATTTCGATCGGTCACGTAACTTGATGGACACGTGACCCCAGTAACGGGTGAAAAGTGTGCCTAGCCACATGTCCAAAGTGATGATGAACCTTTGAAAACAGTATCATAAGGTTGGTAGAAGATAGGGTATTGATGTTTTCTGTTACGTAAACAGTAAACTATTCTTGTAAAACTCAGGATGAACTTTCAAAAGTTTGGTTATTTGGTCATGCAGTTTTGTTCTATTAGTTCTTAACCTTAAATTCCGATAATCCAATCCATTATCGTCTGTAGCTAATTAGCACTGAAACTTGAAACAGTGGTAAGTGTGTCCCCGCTGCCTCGAATTTTTTATTATCCGCAAAGTGAAATATGATCGCATCAATAAGGCTTTTCTTTTATGTCAACTTTCAAAAGTTGTCTTCTTGTTGCTTCTAGTTGTCTTTAATCTTTTATATCATCATCTAGAATATTATTAGTATGTCCCTGATGCCTCAGAATTAATGAATCTTGGCATTATCCGTAAAGTGAAACATGATTTCAGTTCGGTAAGGCGAGCATTAAAACGCTTAACGTACTTACCACAGTAATGGTAGTTTTATTACGTACTCCTGCCCAAGGGCACAAGTTAATAGTATTAAAAGCATAATAAATCGTTACGCAATGATCGGGTATATTATATGCTGTAAACAACGTTAATCACGTTATACAGTTGATAGCTTCTCATTAAATATTTATCGTTGTTTCATAATCTTTGATCATGACTTTATGCCATCTGTCACGTCATTTTTGGCAATTGATAGATATCATTTGTTAAAAAGATAAGTTTTCGGTGGCCAAATAGCGAGATTGTTTACGATATACAAATTTCACAATGATAATTCGCTACACAATGTAGTTGTATATTGAATTGCATTTCAGAAGCTCACTTGTCTAAAATAATCATCTAATCCTTTTATTTTATCTGGATTACTGATGCAGTGATGAGTGAAGGGTACGGATTAGCACGAAAGCCTGGGAGATAACAGGGCTTGACTACTAAAAGATAATCCCATCTTACCGTAAGTTAAATTGTGTTGCTGGGTCTATAGCATAAACCTTTCAACATTCAAATCTAAAAGTTTGATTAAAGAAAAACAAAGCTAAATAATCTAAAATTCTGGGCTTTCCTCAGGCTATAATGACTATTTTTGTCTGACACGTGACTTTTATGACGTCCCTTTTCCGGGAAGATGTGTAAGTGAATGAGTCATTAACCACGGAAACATTCATATTTCTCATGCAATTAGATAAACCATACATTATTGGTTCCATCTATCCTTATGTTTACAACTGTTTTAAGAAGCGAAAAGAAGTTGAACTTGTAAAAACTAGAATGTATTAGCATATGTAAAGGTGATAAGATACATTTTTCTTAAATCAAAATTGTACCTTATTACTAGCACTACGACCTGTACTTAGCTTGTTTGAGCACAAATGTACAATAAAGGTCATTCATTCATTCATTCATTAAACCTGACAAATGCAGAGAGCCGGTTGCACATCTGCAAGGTATTATTTCCCCTTCTATTGGATCAAACGTGCAAACGGAAATGAACTTAAAGGCTACTTCTTGAGCTTACCAACTGTCGCTTGACATGTTTGCAAGACGGAAGTCTCTCCACTCACAGCCCATGATCAAACTTAACGAGAAGTCCTGTCAGAAAACAACACATATGTTAGAGTATTCCAGGAACAGAGAGATGTTGTGGAGTACTCATTGGTTCAATGACACTAATCAAATAAAAGGAAGGGCCCTACTCAGTTCTGTAAGAAACAAGCACATATATCATCAGAGTGTTCCGTGGATTTGTAAAGATTATGTTGACCACACAAATAAAATGTGGATCAATATGCTATTCCTAAAAGTAATTGATCACTTTTGGGCTCCAGGAAATTGCCCAATCATTTGGTGATTGAATGTCACATTTTGGCCACATGTAGCCTTAAAAGCTAGCAAGGATGGCTGCTAATGATAATAATTTCATTTCTATTATCGCATTTTAAGCGCAATTATTTCAACAAAAAACGGCCTTGATCTCTTTGATGCACTTAATTGGAAATTTTAGGGATTAATACAGTGGTGTGGATTGAGAAAACAGCGATTTGGGGTCAGGTGTCGTGTAAAATTAGGTCAGTTAGTAGACCAACAGTCTCCAGACACTGTCAACGACTTCCGATAATAGAGACAAGAGCAAGAGCAAGGTTACGTGCAACTTTCTTGACGAGCGGCATGTTTGTGTCCTGGCGTTGTTCCACAGAGTTACTGTGTCTCCCGGTGGGGTTAAATCGCCTTTCTTAGTGTGTGCGGGTTAGACATGTCGGCTCTGGTGGTGAACTCTATTAACCCAGCCTAATCCAATAGTCAGACTTTAAGTACAGTAGATCAGATGCAATCTCCACAATACTGCTAGTTATGGCTCTCCCCAAGGTTTATTTCAGCCGTGTGGCCAGTATGTCACTACCTGTGGATGGGATATACGTATAACTCATAGCCACCGTGCCACATCACGTTTACTGGCAATGGTCTCAGTCTATCACTCATGTCACCGTTTTATCACGACATTAACGTTTATTGGGTCCATCTGAGCCGTTACTGATAACGTGCCGCGGCGTTCGTCATGAGTGGACAATAGCCAGGACACACTATCATTATACTGATATATCTTTCTTTACCACTGATCATTCGCAACAATTAACACACCACACACCATGCATATGAGTGGACAATAGCAAAGCCACATTATATTGCTATAGCTGTCATTGCCACTGATCATTTGCGACAATAACGTGCCCATATCTCCAGTAGAATATCAGTCTCTTGCAGTGAAGTAAAATATCAAGAAGCTATGAAGATAGATAAAATGCTGTTTTGGGGCTAGTCGTCATCTTACAGTCTCGCCAAGACCATTAAAATAATCATAGTCGGGCCACCATATCATTTTCATATATAGTTGCTACCATTGATTTTCCTCATCTTTTGGAACAATAAACTCTCCTGGGTGCCCGAATCTTCAGTGGGATGCTAGCCTCTTGGTGGGAATTAACATTGCGAAGCCATAAACACAAAGATCATGCTGTCCTGGCGCCAGGCGGCTTTTTGAAGTTTTGATCGGACCAACAAGAAACACCACAGGGTATTCCTGCCGTTTGTATGGTGTAGAATGGTATTTCAATTGATTATATATTAAGATTAGCACCAAATTTTAAATGATTCCTGTCCTCAGGCGTTAGACTGGAGATAACGAAGTGAATTTGTTATGAGTCTGCCGTGAGGCTGTGAGATCGGCCAGGCAGAAACCGGGTCATCAATTTATTTTACTTCAGTCATTGAGATCGCCACATATATAAAGGTGCGGCACGGATCTTCAAAGTAAAGACACAAATGGGTCGACCGTGGACCACATGGTATATTTCATGGGTCACTAGCGGTGGCCCCTGGGCCATATGGAATATCTCATCGGCCACTAGCGATGATCCAAGGGTCACCAGGCATGCCACATGTAATGTCTTAGGCACTGGGACCAGATACAGGAGGCACTGCGTGTAAATATGTATCACGTTGTACACAACCATGGGAGGATTACATCCAAATCAACACAGCTGCCATACTTTGTGGATAAGGGCGAGGTTTTTTTAAGTTTCTAAGAAAATAGCCTACGGCCGTATATAAGGAATCTCACCATGGTTTTCTCTGAGAAGGACCCCATGCTGTCTATGTACACGCTGCAGCTCACATCCACAGGCTGGTCTGTAACACACAGAAAATTAACAAAATGTGATTCAAGGTTAGTTAAGTGTGAAATGACACATGTTTTCATTGTATCTGTACCATTGTACAGTGACTTAAACGTCCCACCGCAAACAGAGCTGAGGGATGAACTCCAACAGTAAACACATGCCAGAATTCCATCTCCAGACTTGCCCGCCGTCTTCCTATCAGTTACATGAAAAGCGGGTACATGTCTGGACATACATGTCGCAACAAAATTCTAATCTAGCTGTGTTGTCCCTCGCCCCTCAATGAGCACGCTTTTTGATGTTACAAACACTATCCTACTAAAGTAAGTTTATTGGTCACTGCTATATATATGGCCTCCTTCGGTCAATATTGACCACGGTAAATCCTAATTGATATCAGCCCTACAGCGTTGACTGTGGCTAAACAGTCCCATACAAGAATGACAGTCTCTGCCACATAGCTGGATTTGTCATTTGCAAGATCCTCCCAGTGCTCTGTGTCAATATCAAGAGCCCTTAAATCCCTTTTGCAGACATCTGCACTATTGTGTATAACATATGACTCAATAATAGCAGTAGGTGTAGCGAACTTCCCCTTGATCTTCATGGCTTTGCAGCCAGTTACATTTCCTCAGTGTTAATGACCCCAGACCCCATCAACAGCAGTCGTATGGGTCGTTCCGAACGCCGCCGCACAGTCATTGAACTACAGAAAGTCGATCGATCTCCGTAAAGTTATTTGACAGGAATCGCAGCTTGCTTATCACGAAATCACCAACTCGTTTCGACATCGCAACAGAAAGATGCTGAAGAATGTAGCAAATCTGAGATCTGGGACACTGATACATATTTGTGGAGTCCATGTGTTGTGATCCGTGTGGCTGATTGGCGCATCGATCGCTGGTTACTGCCGGAAGGTGGATAAAACTGATACTCCGTAAGCAGGAACATAGATCGTCTTGTTCTACACTATCGATCTTTTACTTCAAGGGCTCATCCACGACCTCTGGTATCCTCTACATGCACAATGCATAGATCGGATCTCCATCTCTTCATGGGTGATCTTGCTTGTAGTTTGAACACCATGTGGTTAGGTGTTGTAGAAGCAGCTTAAAGGTAAACTGTTGGTCTAGTGCAGTTTCATAGTAAAGGTCCCCAATAATTTACATCTTGTGATACTGAACTATGTACTTTTGGCCATTTCTATGACAGGTCAAGAAGTTTTGGCGGTCCGGTCCAACGAAATCACCAGAGCTTTGTCAGCTGTATACTTCGATCGATGCAACAGTTTTCCTTGTAAAGTCTTTCGAAAGCGTTTCCTAGTTGGCATGTCTAAGAAAATGCATCGTGTATCTAATGACTGTCGACATTTTTGCTTGTTGCTTTAAGATGTTTATGACTCCAGGTATCCACTGAGAAACGATGCGGGACTCCCGCAGTCTCGTGTTGCGTGATGAATCTTGATGGATTGCTTCCAGGGAAGTGAATCAGTCACGCCGCGCTCTGATTCTGCTAACGTCTGCGGATGAGCTGGTGTGTCATCGGGGTGACAAATCTGCACAACTTCCACACAATAACGGAGAGCCTTGGGCCGTACTTAAGGATCGATACATGAACTTAGACATGTCGTAGATAAGCTAGTTCGCGGTCACACCTGGACGGGGGGTCTTTCATCTTCTCCACTGCTATCTGGGGTTCCGTTGTGCTGGTTGGTGTAAAGTGGCAGCAAACTTGACAAGAAGTATCTCCTATAGGGGGAAGTGTCGTACTCAATTTTAGCGTGTTGCTTCGTGGCAACTCGTCTAACTAGATCTTGTGAATAGGATGTTAATATGTCTTGTCTTAACTTGGCCTTTCTTCAAAACAAAAACGGCGCCAACAGAGGTAATCTCGGATTTGGATCGAAGAATGGATTTTTGAGTCTTACTTATCGTGTATTGGTTGAATGTCATATGAAGTGACTAGACTTGCAACATTTCTGAACATGGAGTCACATGGGGCAGTAGCAATTGCAGAATAAACTGAAATTGATCATCGCACAGAATGCCCAACGAATGATGCTGTTCCAAACATCTCTGTCTAGCATAAAAACGGCCAGAAGATCGCGGTCCTTAAGCCCAACGTCTTCCTCTCCTTGAGTATAAGGACTGCGTCGTTCTCTTCCTTCTTTTTCGTTAGGATCACGGAGGAGGACCTTGGCGGCCATCTCCTCATGACGCACTGCAAAGCTATGTTTTGGTTTCGTTTGGTTTGATACAGAGCTCCATTAGTTACTGATATGTCACTGTTATTTAACGTGCGTGCGGTGTGACTCTCCCAAAACATGTAACCTCCATTTAACGTCCGATCCGAGGGACGGCCCTAGCTGAAGAAGCTAGGTACTCATTTTAACCTGAGTAAAGTGAGGAAAGCCGTGTACCTTTCCCAAGGGCACAACGTCCTATCCGAGGGACGGCCCTACCGAAGGTAGGTACTCATTTACACCTGAGTAAAGTGAAGAAAGCCGTGTGCCTTTCCCAAGGGCACAAGATCGGTGACACGGCAGAACCTCTCGATCCCGAACCAAACACGCTTTACAACATCAAAATGACTTGCCCAAAACCTTTCCAATGTGCGGTATCACCAGCGCATATGTAAAATACGGTTATCACGTAAAAGCCCCAGTTGGACACAGCGGGCCTGTCAAAGCTCCTTCACCTTCTTCCATGCTAAGTGGTTTGGCGGCACGCGGAACATTTGCTAATGATGAGATGGTCCCTAATGACGGGGAACACTGACGGCACGCGGAATGTATGCTAATGATGAGATGGTCCCTGCTCACGGGGAATACTGGTGGCACGCGGAACGTTTGCTAATGATGAGATGGTCCCTGCTCACGTGGAATACTGACCGCACGCGGAATGTTTGCTAATGATGAGATGGTCCCTGCTCACGGGGAATACTGACGGCACGCGGAATGTTTGCTAATGATGAGATGGTCCCTCTGCGCGATCATTGGTAATACTGACGGCACGCGGAACATTTGCTAATGATGAGATGGTCCCTCTGCGGTATGATCGTCGACTTGCCGATGTAATGATGACATATTGGAGACGTCGGTTTCAGTACATTGTTACGTGTTAACCTTTGTAATTGCATAAGGTACAGTATGGCTCTAATGATATCAACAGGCTGATTGGAAGGGAAAATTACGCTGCAAGAGAATGCATACAGGAGTGCCTAATACACTGTAAGGAACCCGCCTGATTTTGATAGAGATGAGTTTCATTGGGCTTTGATTGTAACGTTAATTCTCGTGTTTATTTCTTATTACAATTAGACTATGGGTTTGTGAGTTATACATTTAATTAGGGTGATATTCAATGACATCTTAAAATGATGTCTCACTTTGTATAGTAGTTGCAAACATTCTCTTATCATCCCTAAACCCAGCCGTTGTGGCGTTGGTGATGATTTGACCTCCGCCCCACACAGTAGGGGCCCTGATAACACGTACCGTCCTCAGTAAATGGCGGAAGACTTTTTCTGATGACGAACATGGTACTTTGTAGCGGAAATGGCAGGGAAATATGCCAACTTCCTTTGATATTAACAATTTCATATGATCTCCCCTCTACGGTGAAGTAAAGTTAAGTCAGTGTTTTTATTCATTTATGGTATTAAGCATATTCATTGAGTGCTGGAGGTGCTTCTCACCTCATGAATATGGCATTGTCTGGCGGAAATGACGGAATCATTTACCGATTTTCTCTGTGATCGAATCGTCCCGTTTGTAATGGTTTGATCCGTCACTTAACGGTGGAAGCAAGCGTACAAATCGCCAAATTGAGGCGTAATGAATGATAGAAGAGCTTGTTCATTCATGGATATGACATTGTCTTGCAGGAACATTTGATTTCCGTTTCAGATTTCCTCTAACCATGACCAAAGCTCCCGTTTCTAATGATTTGACCTCGCCCTGTACTGGGAAAGCAGGCGTGTAAATTGCCAAATTGACGTGTACATGGATGATAGAAGAGCTTGTTCATTTATGAACATGACATTGTCTGGCAGGAACATTTGATTTCCGTTTCCGGGAGACAGCAGAGATACAGAAGATCACGCCGTGAACCAGAATAAATACAGAAGATCAAGTTGTTGCAATGTAATTGCAGGACTAACAATGTTTGGGTTTACCTCGAGTGTGGGGAGATCCCAGCGTTTAGTCATTACTCGCGCCAAATGGGCATGGAAAATGAAACATAAATCAGAAAAGTTGCGACAAACGAGTTTACGAATCTTCATCTGTCATAACTACATCAGGTAAAGAGTTCACAAAGTTGTTACTATGTCACCTTTACCCTTTTCATTTGCTACAAGTTAGGCACATCGCAAATGTAGCACTCATTCCTGAAACATTTAAAGTTTATAAATGCAAGTGAATTAAACGCAAGAGTTTTACTTTCCACGTCTTTACGAAGTTGAATGAGCTATGACTGTAACATCGTCTCCACTTTTTCTTTATCATAATCTTCAAGGTATATCATTCCTGCGCGCACGTGAGCGCAGTAGTTCCATGGATGATGATACGGGATGACCGGCGACTCTGTGTGCCGTCCGGCCCGGTAAATCTAAAGTATACAGATTCGTGTAAATCGCCTCACGTTACGCAAGCAGGTTTAATGATCATCTGTTTTTTCCTGATCAGGGGTGTGAAGCATCCGACGTTGCTAGTGGACAACAAGCAAAAGTAAAGTATCTTAAACAAGAAGGACATTGCTTGATAAGGACTTCTTTGAAGATTTGGCTTCCTCACCTCACCTCACCTCACCGGTCCCATAGCCTCACCGGCCGTAGGGGCAGCACATCCATCAACATAAGTTTTCCACCCTTTTCTGTCCTCAGCCAAGGTTGCAAGATGGTTGACTGTTTGTCCTGACCAGTCTTTTAAATCAGTAGTCCAAGTCCGTCGTGGACGACCCCTAGGTCTTGCACCCTCCGCCCTTCCTTGGAGTAGGGTGTGGGTCAAAGTACCCTTTGCTCTTGTAGCATGGCCAAACCACTGTAGTTTCTTCTTTTTCACTAGTGACAGGAAACTTGGACGCGGGCCTACTAGGGACTTAACACGCTGCATGACTTCTCTGTTAGAAGTGTGAGTTGACCAGTGGACACGAAGTAGTCTTCGGTAGCAGTTCATCTCGAATGCATTTATCCGTTTCACAATCTCTGCATTCAGAGTCTCAGCGCCATACAGGAAGATTGATAACACGAGGGAACGTAGAAGTTGGATTTTTGTTGGCGGGGAGATGTTGTGACTATTCCAGATGTGCTTAAGTCTCGACAGTACGGAGGTTGCCTTGGCTATCCTGACCTTTATCTCTCTCACAGAACTGCAGTCCTCTGTCTGAAGGGATCCCAGGTATGTAAATTCGCTAACCTGTTCTAGGTCAGTGCCTCTCACTGTAACCTGTACTGTGTCTGACGGGCCAGTCACAAGGCACTTGGTCTTCTCCAGGCTGACTTCCATACCGTATCTCCGGCTAGTGGAGTCCAGGCAGCTAAAGTGAGTTTGTTGGTCCTGTTTAGAGCCGTCAATCAGGTCGACATCGTCAGCAAATTGTAGGTGGTTGATGATACGTCCTGCAAGTTTGACCGGAGACTCTAGTGGTGGCAGGGCTTCTCTCATGATGTTTTCCAAGAAGATGTTGCAGAGTGTTGGTGACAGCAGGCACCCCTGCCGCACTCCTACTGACGTAGGGAAGCACTCACTGAACTCATTGCCTATCATGACTGTGCTTTGTGACGCTTTGTAGAGTGCTTCTATGGAGTTGATGATGCCCCGACTTATGTTGAAACGACGCATTACTGCCCACAGTCCGTTCTGCCAAATCCTGCTTCCACCAGGGCGTATTTTAAGACGTCACTGTATCCATGACGACAGTTACGAGGCATTTAGTGTGTGGACCTGGACGTTTTCCAAACGCTAATATAAACACTGACATAAAGCTTTATTTAGCTGATATGAACGATTTTGCATGCGTAGCCCCCCTAGGCCTAGTAAATAAAGGAAAGCTGCAATATGTAAGATACAAGGCAGGCCTACTTGAAGAATAGAAGAAACGTTTAAGCCCACAGGGTACACCGTGGGTGGTGTGATGAACGGGAGCTGAATGTATTCAATGTAAGGTCAGGAATCTATGTCCTCCTCAGCGTGCCTTGTGATAATACAACACTGAGACTCAGTTTTTCCTCTTTGTCTCAGCTTTCCCCCTGCGAGGGCGACACGAAATTAACAACATAAATTTTCAAACATCCTCAAATAACTTCATCAGGTTCGCAATTATTCATATAGTAAGGTTCTTTAGGCACAACCAGGGAGTACTTACTTCCAACGTTTCGATGTCTATCAGACACCTGAAGATGTCTACCCTGATGATGGTGTCTGATAGACATCGGAACGTTGGAAGTAAGTACTCCCTGGTTGTGCCTAAAGAACCTTACTACATAAATTTTCCAAGCTGGCCAGGCTGTTGGGTCCTTTGCGGCCGACCTCACCTGCTGTTAAATGGCCACATATTGGTCTGTTGTTTAAGTTCACGAGTGGCAACGTGCGAGGAATACGGAATAACCGTCAAAAGGCAGACGTTTTGCACTCTTCATAAAAGATATGACTGCCAAGATTCCGCCTTTTGCACTAGATTGACTAAAACTGCAATTTTGTCACTGAAAGCACAGCACTGAAGCTTGTGCAATAGCTACCTAAGTGCATACGTGTTATGAATGTGTATTTGGTTCATCCTCATGCTTTTATTACCACTGACCAAGAAGACTTTTGTGATAACATATGGTACAAGGTATTCAACTTTTCCTGAAACATCTCCTTAACTGGAAATGTTTTCCGCCATACTCTGCCATATAAGGAGACTTCAGAGCTCCGTAAATATCTGCGACCTCGTAAACTCGTTCCTGGAAACTTAAATGCACCATACTCGACAAAACCCGTAAAATTCAGAAGACTATAAAAGAAGGGCTTATTTTCCGCAAAGACTTTCAATGACAAATGTCTTGAAGACTGCTGGTACCAAGCCAAGTGCCTAAGGTACCGTTAACGCTCAGCCAATAGTGTGCACAGTTTGCTAGTGATGTAATCAGTGACAAAAGCCTGGCCATTTCTTCCCTCGCACGGACCATAACACTCGTATCCCTGGGCAACAATGAGACAGAAAAGATAAGGAAACCGATTGTCTCCTCTCGGTAAACTCTTTAAAGCTGTTTTCTTCTCGGAAATAGCTTTTAGCGGTATTTTCTTAATGTGATCAGCGCCATTAGTTCCACCCACCGATCGCTTCTAGCAGCGATGGGCTGATTATATTCCAGTGAAGTAGATACTGAAGTTACCATTCATTTTCTGCATCAGATTATCACTGATTCTGTTTCGCTGAGTGGAAAAACTTTGACGCCAGTTTGTTCTATTGTATTTACTCGAATTAGGATTCGTTAGTTTTGCCCTTGACCGATTTTGTAATATAATTTCGTCTACGTTCGTCTTGGTTTATCAATGCTGTTAAGTTAAGCATTAAAGTTTCGTTTTCGTTTCATTTCATTTCTTGCTCTGTACTACTTTCAGAGTTTCTAAGGTTGAGCAAAGTCCTTCGTTTGTCTTTTATATGACGAGGAAAACGTGGGCGGACGAATCCCCTGCCTGCTGGTCGCATCTGGCTCGTTCTCATTTAAATGTCGAAATGCTGTCGCCTGACTTTACGCCTTGATATGGAGCAAATTATAGACAACATCACTGCTTCCTTTATTTTTCCACAACCCCTGTAATGTTGTACAAAAGATGCACAGCAACATTCGTATTGGTTAATGGCTTAGAAGATTATTATATCCACGGGTGGGATTTCAACCCCTAAAAAATGGCTGTCGCCTGAGAAGAAACGAAGAATTCAGTAGCCAAAAATGTAACAATTCATTTCCCAGAATGATTGCTCGGCAGGTGAAACCAACTGACTAGGCCCTCTGACCGATCACGTCAGATCGCTACTGTCACTGATCTTGGAGGCTGTGTGAGGTGGTTTATGCCTGTCGCCAGATTCTGTAACAAACGTTACCACCATGAGTACGCTGGTTACCACGGTTATATTATCCACGTATAAGACTAGAAAAGACCGTTTTTGTGACGCTGTAGAATTTTTCTGGCTTTCTAAAGAAACAGGAAAGGGTTGTTGACTGTCATTTGCATCCCACCTTGCTTAACAAAATGTTGTACAGAAATGACTGTAACAAACGTTACCATTGTCCGATGCTGCCTAAGCTTTCTATTTGACCTGGTGTAAAAAATCTGCCCACTTTTTAAATGTTCCTAGGGACGTCCAGTTATACCTAAATGATGTAGTCAATAGGGTGAGTCCTTTCAAAGAAAACATGGTAAAGTCTACTGTTGTAACAAACGTTACCGGTAACGTTTGTTACATGCCCTGTAATGCATTACCAATGGGACCGAAAATAATAAGTTGCCATTTTTTGGCTATGGTTAAAAGAGGAATTTTCCTAAACAACCACGTAGTTTTCACGCAAAATAAAGCCGATTTATTTTTCGACCAAAAAAATGCCATTTTCGACATTTCAATGAGAACGAGTGATCTGGGGGATTATGTCGTATCAAGGCGCAGAGACAATGGTTGGGAGAAACGGATTAGCTTACACGCAAATTCAATTAAGTATCGCAATAACAAACATTATTGTACTTTTCTTGATATGTTCTATACATGGGGTTCACACATCATGTGGCACATTGAAGAAAAATTAAGCTGTCCTACCAAGCTACCATACATGTATGTTGATAACAAATGCATGAGCAAGATAAGGAAGTCCCCTATTGCTTTGCTGGATTGAGCATTGTTATCAAACCACACAGTTGCTTGTATTAATTTGAGTTATTGAACATTGTGAAGACAAATCTAGCGTTCGCTGCAAGTTAAGACATCTACGATACTGACAAATTCCTTTACTGTTGCCTGCATTTTGCCCATGTCTGGTTCCCGGAATGTTATCGCTGCCTAATAATTTGTTCTGGTTTCTGGACTTTGTTATCTCTGAAGCGGAGGAAGATTCAATTAGGTATCGCAATTAGAGACATCATGTTACATGTACATCTCTAGAGAGGATAGACGGAGCATATTCGGGCACACTTGAGAAAAACAAACTTTCCTGTCATCTATTGATAATGCATACATTAGTATAGCAAGATAAAAAAAAGTCCCTTATTGCTTTGCTGGATTAAGTATTGTTATCGAAACACATAGTTGCTTGTTGCAAACCTAAAGGAATTTTACACAATGAAGACAAATGCAGTATGCGCTGCAAACCCATCCTGATAGATAACATTGATGCGTCGTCATTGATGGGTCCTGTATGTTACAGTTGAGGAACCGTCGGCCTTTGTACACTCCATGCAACCACAGTTTAGACATACGCCCATTTCTCCATTTCACGTTGAGCATTGTTGTCACACCCAGGCGCAGAGCTGTCGTTACGAACCGAGCTCCTATATTGGACCCGCTGACATAACGGCAATTTTACTGCAAGTTTTACAACTGCCCGTAAAGACGAGTCCATTGTGAGGTCCAAGGCCAGCCTGATAAACGCTCCCATGACACTCTGGCATTTTGGTACGATTAGACGTCCAGGGAAAACAGCGACAGTTCATAAGTTTAAGCCTCTCTTTGATTAACCAGAGTCGCATCGTAAAGGGACCTGATTTTGAGCAGATGGGACAGTTTTACCTCCACATAAACACCACAGTTCAGTCTGAAGATTCTTCTGTCTGCAAATTATCTTTACACATCCTGCATAAACCCTCCAGGGAGATCATAACAACGGTTCATGTTCACAAGTAGACGCACAGAAAAGGTCAAGATCCGCGTGGCGCAGGATACGACTACAAATGACTACAACAAGTTTCATCGTCGAAGAGAAGTTTTCACATTTTGTACACTTCAGCAAATTGATCATAAAAGGTTTGGTCTTGGAAAATAGATAAAGTATCTGTGATGCAATTTAGATTGACAATGTTGGCAGTATTTTGTTTGGAATCAATACCTCATGATCGCGTGAAGAAAAGTGCGAGCCCTACTCGCACTGTTGCAGATCTCACGCGGTAAACAGATGTAACGATTAGCCCATTATTAACCCCATTAGTCCAGTGGAGAGAGGAAATGGGCAGATTTATGGCTGCAGCCACGTTAAAGGACTTTGATGTGGCGATTTGTAATGGATTTTGGCTATCACGCTGATATCAAATTGTAAAACTGTTATCATTGGGCCCTCAAGGTGATATCACACTGTAAAACTGTTATCATCTGCCTCCAGGACTCGGACAGTTTTTGCTGCGACTTCAAGAAATAACAGGAAATCAGCACTTTGGGTACAGTGAGGGCAAATCGTTATTTTTAATGCAACTCCATGCGTAAAGGCGAGATGCAGGCGGGTAAATGCACGATACATGATAAGGAACATTTTGTAACATAATGAAATATTCTTGGAGCAAAGTCAATGTTTTTTTTTTATTGTGAAATTTTACGTTAACTAATCTAGATCTGCCGCAGAATCAATGAAACTCCTCTGCCGGCTACCTTCCCAAGCTTATGATACTATTTTATGTCACAGCAAGATCTGCTTGGATATTAGGTAAATGAAGGCTATATGGTAAGGAAAACATTTTACATGATAAAGACATAGTCTTTGGCGGAAAGTCAATGATTTTTATAGTTAAATTCTACATCGACTACTATAGGATTTTAGTGTGTTTTTTCTTGTGGATATAAAGGTACATTGTTGAAAGTTTCCGCATATTGGTACGTTGACAATAACAGTGGATATGACTACTGTGAATTACGACTCCCACGGCATTACGCACTTACGGCTTTCAAGGCCACGTAATGCCGCGGAGAACTGTCATTAAAACGAGTGCTTTACAGGAATAACCTACGAAAACACCGTCGGGGGTGCAAAGGATAAACAAAGAAAGTGTTAGTGTATCATTTGTTATAAGAGAATCCACAATACCACAATGGCATTTTATTGCCACTTTAATAAATCATCTTTCAAAGTCGCAATAGCTGCAATTATTGATTTTCTGGAAACACATGTACTTAAATGTTTTTATAGATGCATTCTCTACAATTTACGTAAGTCTTAGCCATGTTTCATAAGCAAGGCCAGATGCAGAACAAATAAACATCGCTTTTAGATATGATTATAGGTGAGCGAAGTGAGGCAAGAAAACATAAGAAGACTTGTAGTCATATGGAAATGTAGACATTCCTTTCCCTAATGAACTCCTAGCGGCGCTCACAATGATGTGAAGTGAGCAAAAACACAGCTACAAACGAACTAAAGCAATTCAGTCAACAGGGAAAACGTTTCGCTTCTCTCTATCAAGGGTAAAATCAAGTACTCATCTTTCATGTACAAAGAGCGAATCGAGTCACAAGATCCTCATTACCATGAAAGTATAGAATCCGTTATCACCAAACAGGACATGTTCTCATGTTCGGATCAAAGCTCCATCTGTAACAAGCATCCACTGGTGCTTTGAAGCGCGCATTGATTTTTGTGTTCAACGAAGAACACTAGATTGAATCAGCTGCAAGACCAGCTGTAACATAGAGCCCTCCAAAACTTCAAAGTCTGATAAAAACTAACTCCTGCGCTGGAAATGATGGCGCACAAGTTCTCAAGTGCAGTAACGATTCATCTCCACTATCCCGAAAGTCGCCTGGATCACTGAGAGTTGCTGAGTCATCATAGAATCCATCTTCTTATGAGAAACAAAGACACGATGATGCCGAGATGTATGTGATGATAGTTTTATGTTACCCTGCGGAACTATAAGAGTACTGTCTGAGGAATCCCAAGCTCTTAATGGCGCCTTGGAGAGTTTGCGAAGCGCACCGAATGTATTTGAAACAATGGCCAAACTATTGGGATATTTGGTTGGAAGAAACTTTAATAAATGATTGATATTTACATGGAGCAATGAGTAAACTTGTGGGATATGGTTACTAGAAACACTAGTTGATGCTTCATGCGTTAAACATTTCATTGTTTTTTATTATTTGCAGAGATTGTTCACGCTGGTTGATTTTCTTATTACTTTGTCCCTTTGCTTGTTTACGGCTGCATTATTACAGGAGTTATTATTTCACTGGCCTAGAAAATTTGATTTTGTTGCTTTTACGAGTCTGTAATGGTACGATGCGACTTTAAAACATAAATGTTTAAAGTAAAAATGCTTGTTACCTGCTCGTTGTCGAAATTCCGAAATGGTCGATGACCTGTATCATCCCAAGTTAGACTGGTAGTGTTTCCTTTGTTATGCGCGAATTACCATTGACAGAAGGGCATTTTATTGCGACTCTGATCAACTTTTCATTCGTAGCAGCTGCACTACTAATTTTCTAAAAGAAACGTTTTATGGATCTTATTTCACCATTCCAGGTAGTCCTTCGTTGACATGTCCCCTAACCAGGGCCAGATGCAGAACTGATGAACAGTATTACTTTAACGCGATTAGAAGTGAGTGCAGTAAGGCAAGGAAAGTAATCGCCAAACGGAGCATTGTACATACTTCCATACCTAATAATCCATCTCCAATCAACGTCCACAAAGAGGTAAGTAAAGTGAAAAAAAAATGAACAAAAATATTTGAAGCTATAGTAGCAAACGAGAAAGAAACACTTTCCTTACGCTCCTTTCCAGAAGGATAACACCACACGGAGATTAAGCGGCCATTGAGGCACGTTCTTATGTTTGAATCAAGCTCCACCTGTAACACGCATCTGCTGGTGCTTTGAAGCGCCCATTGATTTTGTGCATATAGGGGAACATGCACATTGAGTTTGTTTGTCGGGCTACTGCAATATAGAATCATTTCAAAGGACTAAAGCACTTTTACCAGAGAGTAACTTCCCAGCTTTGAAAGTAATGTTGAAGCAACAGGTCGGGACCAAAGTTATCCATCACAAGGTTATTTATCGTTACTATCCTGAAAGTCACCCGGATCCATGCACTGAGAGTTGCTGAAGTGATTACAGAATCTATCATCTTGGGAGAACCAAAGACACGGTGTTACCGGTATGTATGTGACGATGTTTTTATGTTCCCCTCCGGAATCATTACAGAACTGCATGAGGAATTCCCAGCTCTTAACGGCGCCTTGGAGAGTTTGCGAAGTGCATCGAATGTATTTGAAACAATGGCAAAACTTTGGGGATAATCGGGTGGAAGAAACTCGAGTTGATGCTTGAAATGGGAAACATATCCCTGGGTTACTTTCATTGACATTGTTTATGCCGATACATTATTGATGAATCTTAATGACTGCATTATCAAAAGTGCCACTGGCATTGAAAGTATGTTTATTAAAGCATTTTATGATTCTACAAAACGAACTCCGCAGGTATACGGACAAGTCAAAAGTAGCGATTTGCTTAATCTCCAAGCAGATTCCCCAGCTTATGTTACTGTCTTGCCACGGAGGAATCTGCTTGGAGATTACGATTTGCTTACTTCTTAGTGAGATTCAGGTAATGTTGATCATCTGTATTATCCAACAAGTCAAATAATTGCCTGGATTTTGTGTTTAGCACTCCTCTTCATGAAACGAGCCTGTCTTTAAGCATTCTTCCTCAACTCATCAGCCTTTACGTCCGAACCCAACACCCCAACATCGCGGGTACTTTGTTCTCTCCACGCCTTCCTGCCCATCACACCAACATCACGGGTACTTTGTTCTCTCCACGCCTTCCTGCCCATCACCCCAACATCACGGGTACTTTGTTCTCTCCACGCCTTCCTGCCCATCACCCCAACATCACGGGTACTTTGTTCTCTCCACGCCTTCCTGCCCATCACACCAACATCACGGGTACTTTGTTCACTCCACGCCTTCCTGCCCATCACCCCAACATCACGTGTAAGTCCGAACCCATCACCCTAACATCACAGGTACTTTGTTCTCTCCACGCCTTCCTGCCCATCACCCCAACAACACAGATACTTTGTTCTCTCCACGCCTTCCTGCCCATCACTCCAACAACACGGGTACTTTGTTCTCTCCACGCCTTCCTGCCCATCACCCCCAACATCACGGGTACTTTGTTCTCGATCTCCACGCCTTCCTGCCCATCACACCAACATTACGGGTACTTTGTTCTCTCCACGCCTTCCTGCCCATCACCCCAACATCACAGGTACTTTGTTGTCTCCACGCCTTCCTGCCCATCACTCCAACATCACGGGTACTTTGTTCACTCCACGCCTTCCTGCCCATCACCCCAACATCACGGGTACTTTGTTCTCTCCACGCCTTCCTGCCCATCACTCCAACATCACGGGCACTTTGTTCACTCCACGCCTTCCTGCCCATCACACCAACATTACGGGTACTTTGTTCTCTCCACGCCTTCCTGCCCATCACCCCAACATCACAGGTACTTTGTTCTCGATCTCCACGCCTTCCTGCCCATCACACCAACATTACGGGTACTTTGTTCTCTCCACGCCTTCCTGTCCATCCCCCCAACATCACGGGTACTTTGTTCTCTCCACGCCTTCCTGCCCATCACACCAACATCACGGGTACTTTGTTCTCTCCACGCCTTCCTGCCCATCACCCCAACATCACGGGTACTTTGTTGTCTCCACGCCTTCCTGCAGTCGGAACAAAGTCAGCCGGAAAGCCAATACCAGGGTCGGCTTAAGATCGACAGAATTCCCCTGTGTTACATTTCCGCGGCTTTCTGCTGCTTCAACAAGCTTTAAAAGTGCCATAAATCGATTAGATGTTGGAGTAAAAACTACAGGAGGATGATTGATATTGGTGACGGGATGTGAGATTCCATCTGGCAACCTTGCAAAACAATCAACACCATCCACTTTGACAGGTTATGCAAACATATAAATTTAAAAAAGTTGCAATCGGATCTCCTAAAGAAGCAAAATATCAAAGCTATATCTGAATGAAATATAAAGATTGAACGTCTAACATGATAGTAGAATACAATCCACTTTGATCCTTTTGATCCTTTAGTATCCTTCCATATTACCTGAGTGCCCAATAGTGTGGGCAAATTGACTTTTTGTCTGACTCAAAAACAAATAACAAATCCACCCAAAACCACTCCATGACGATTTGGAGGGTATCCTCGAAAGTGTATTGGCGGGAAGTGCAGAGAGGAAGATTGAGGCTATGGCAGAAATGGTCTATAATGTAGGATTGGAAAGGTTCGGAGAGAAGCCGTCAGGAGTAGGTAGAAAGAGGCCAGAGCAACCAAACAGAAGAGAGAGGGAAAGACGGCAGATTAGAAAGGACCTGAAAGCCCTGCGTAAGAGATGGAAGAGGGCAAAACAGCCAGAGAGAAAGGCCCTGAGTAAGTTAAGGGAGGATCTGAGAATCAGGCTGAAGAGCCTCAGTGCAGCAGAAAGAACTAGGAAAAAGAGAAAGGAGCGCGAAAGAAGGAGAGCAGCATTCATCTCTAACCCCTTTAGGTTCACCAAAAGGATGCTAGGGACAAAGACTAGCGGAAAGCTGACCTGTAGCATCAGCGAAGTCGAAGACTACCTCAGGGCAACCCATGGAGACAGCAATAGAGAGGTAGAGATGGAGGATCTAGAAGAGCTACAAGATCCCCAGAAGCCGACTCACGAGATGGACTGTAGTGAAATCAAGTTGGCAGAAGTCAGGGCCATAGTAAGGAAAGCGAGAGCAGGTTCAGCACCCGGGCCTAGTGGAATCACGTACCAGGTATACAAGAAGTGTCCAAAACTGACAAAGCGCCTTTGGAAACTGATGAGGGTAGTGTGGAGGAAGAGGAAAGTCCCTGACAGCTGGAAGAAAGCAGAAGGAGTCTTCTGCCCAAAGCAAGAGAATGCAGAGCTGATAGGCCAGTTCAGAACAATATCACTATTATCTGTGGAGGGAAAGATCTTCTTTGCTATTATCGCAAGGCGCCTTTTGAACTACATGATGAAGAACCAGTATATTAATACATCTATACAGAAGGGAGGAGTGCCAGGCTTTTCAGGATGCCTGGAGCACACAAGCATGTTAACACAAATGATAGAGGAAGCTAGAGCGGGAAAGAAAGACCTGGCGATTGTATGGCTAGATCTGGAAAATGCTTACGGATCTGTGCCCCACCAGTTAATAAAGACAGCGCTAGCCAAGTACCACGTTCCAGAGCACGTAAGGGAAGTGATCAAGCAGTACCTAGATGGCCTGCAAATCAGGTTCACGGTGAACGGCACCACTACAACATGGCATGACTTACAGAGGGGGATTGTGACAGGCTGCACAGTTTCTGTTATCCTATTTGTGGCAGCAATGAATCTGCTGATTGAACCATCAACGAGGCAGAGTCGAGGACCAAAAACGAAAACAGGCGCAAGACAACCTCCAATAAGAGCATAAGAGCAGAAAGCGTACTGGGGGCAAGGCATATGCTGAGAAGCCTCGATAGAGCAGCAACATGGGCTAGGATGAGGTTCAAGGCAAAGAAGTGCCGTAAGCTAGTGCTCAGGAAAGGGAAACTGTGTGATACACTGCAACTGGAGATCCAGGGAGAGAAGATCCCTTCTGTGTCTGACCAGCCAGTAAAGAGCTTGGGGAAGAAATTTGATAAAACACTAGGAGATGTTCAGAATGTAAAGGAGTTCAGACAGCAGGCAGAGGAAGGTCTAAGGAAGATAGAGGAAAGTAATTTACCAGGCAAGTACAAGCTATGGTGCTACCAGTATGGCCTTCTCCCGAGATTGACATGGCCAATGACTATGTACAACATTCCCTTATCCACAATGGAACAGGTAGACAGGAGGATTAGCAGATACATCAGGAAATGGCTAGGGGTGCCTCCAGGTCTTACAAGTGTGGGGTTGTACAGTACCACATCAAAGCTCCAACTACCCCTGTCCTCAGCGCTGGAAGAGTATAAGGTGGCAAAAGTAAGAGCGCAGACAACCCTGGAGAGCAGTAAAGATGAGATAGTGAGAGAAGCGGGGATCACTCTGAGATCAGGAAGGAAATGGTCAGCAGCAGAGGCAGCAGAAGGCGCCAGAAGTAGGTTGAGACACAAAGACATAGTGGGAGTGGTGGCCCAGGGTAGGCTAGGCCTAGGAGCAGGGCCTACAGCAACCCAGAGATGGAAGGATGCTGAGCCCATGCTAAGGAGAAAGATGATACAGAGTGAAATCAGACGCCAAGTAGAAGAGCAGAGAAGGGCTCAGGCAGTTAGCCAGGGAGTACAGGGAGCCTGGGTAAAATGGGAACAGGCTCTAGAGAGGAAGGTGACCTGGAAGGAGCTCTGGTCCTGGGAACCGCTGAGGACACAGTTCCTACTGAAGTCTGTGTATGATCTCTTGCCCACCCCAGCAAACCTGAAGAGATGGGGCAAGGAGAGTGAGGAGAAGTGTGTGCTGTGTGGGAAGAGAGGGACTTTGAGCCACCTGCTTTCAGGATGTGCCATAGCCCTAGGACAGGGGAGATACAGATGGAGGCACGACAGAGTGCTAAGAGTGTTGGCAGCTGCACTAGAAGAGAAGAGGGCACAGATGAGTGGAAGGAAGCAGAGAAGTCTGAAATTTGTGGACTTTGTGAAGGAAGGTGGGAAAGGACAAAGGAGGGGGAAGAGAGCAGCAGACGATGGACTAGGAATCTTGCCCACAGCGGGGGACTGGGTCCTGCAGGCGGACCTTGATAGAAAGCTAATCTTCCCTGAGGAAATAGCAGTAACAAACCAGAGGCCAGACGTAGTGATCTGGTCAGCCAAGACCAGGCAGGTGGTGATGATCGAACTCACAGTGCCGTGGGAGAGAAAGGCTGAAAGATATAGCAACCTGAGACAAGTCTGTACTGAGAAGCGGTGGAAGGCCTGGTGCTTCCCCGTAGAGGTGGGCTGCAGAGGTTTTGTGAGCCAGTCAATGTGGAGGATGCTGGGTGCACTAGGCATCAAGGGAAGAAAGAGGAAACAGGTGACTAAAAACCTCACAGAAGCTGCCGAGGCAGCATCGAGATGGCTGTGGTTGAAACGAAACGCAGGAACTTGGAAGATCTGAGCCACAACTGGTGATGGATTGACCACCGTCACCGCCCCGCCAGCCTGAGGGGGTCCTGATTCAAGAGGGCGAAACCCCCGAAGACGGCTGGAAGTCAGCTGATGAAGTTGTGGCTTGCAGTACAACCTAGCTGTATCAAGTAAGACTGTTTGTCTGACTCAGTATAAATCCACCCGAGGATCAACTACATGCTTTGGTCTTTGGTCTGGTCTATTGAGCAGGCGATCGAGTGGTGCTGTTGTCCGGGCAGTGCAATAAGCATTATTATGGCTTTACAAGAAGTGTGCGAATTTACTCGGTAAGCTTCCCGGTACTTTTTGTCTAATCCCATGCAGTCTGACTGGAAAGGCTCGCTGGCAATACATGGAAATGGGTAGAAACGCTTATGGCTAAGCCTATGATTGCCCTCACTTTGACAGGTAATGCAAACAAATTGTAGTCATCTCCTCCAGCAGCAAAAATCCTGAAGCGGTACCTGAAGAAAATATAGACAGTAAACGTCTAACACAGCAGAATGTAGTCCGTTTTTATCTCTTAGTCTCTACCCATATTGCCTGAGCGCCCAATAGTACTAGTGTGGGCAAATTGACTGTTTGTCTTACTCAGTATAATCTACCCGAGGATCAACTACATGCTTTGGTCTTTGGTCTGGTCTATTGAGCAGGCGATTGAGTGACGCTGTCGTCCGGACAGTGCAATAAGCATTATTATAGCTTTACAAGAAGAGTGCGAATTTACTTGGTAAGCTTCCCGGTACTTTTTGTCTAATCCCAGTCTAAGTGGCAAGGCTTTCTGCCAATACATGGAAATGGGTATAAACGCTTAAGGCTAAGCCCACAATTGCCTTCACCACTTAAATGTATCCGGTACGAAACATTAGAAGAACATTTACAGTAAGCTGGACACGATTTCCATTATGTCCCGGCCGTAGCTGTAAATCTGGTCATGACGTCCTCTCTATCTGGTGAGCTTAAGGATGAAGTCCTCTATCTGGTGACTAGAGCTTAACGATGCAAAGCCTTAATTTTCGGGGTGACAAACCTTCCTTTCCTAGTTTCTTTTATTTGACTTTGCAGAGAACTATCTTGATCAGATGTTGATATGTACACTGGGCATGGAAATTTACCAAGTTGGCTTCAACAACGAATTTCCAAAGAGATAAAATAATTCAAAGAAGTGTTGATTACTTTCACGCCTTATGAATTATGATTTCGTCTGTTGAGAGTGGTAAGTCTTCTAACTCAATGGAAATGCTAGACACCATTACCTCAGTCTTACATTCGTTTCTTCATGGACGTATATTGTAGAAAAGCACATCTTAAGTAGAGCACGTACATAAAGGTTTATGCTCTCTCTTGAATTTCAATAAGATCGTACTATACAAATTATTTGGTTTGGTTTCAATATTGAGACAATAAAAACTTCATGATCTCGCTCTACGTCGTTAAGGTTCGACAAAGGTCGTCGCCTTAAGTGGTTGTACATGGTCCTGCAATTGTGGTCAGCTCAACATTATTAATCCTGTGGGTTAACTGTACCACAGAGACAGCATAGACTGCAAGGTGACTATGAAATGTTATTTCTTAGTGCATAAAAATGTGTGTAACAGAAATCTGTTCATTTGAGGTTTATCGCTCCTGCAACATGACTGCTGAATTTTATGAACATGTATAAAATAAACCTGTTCATCTGCGGTTTATTACTCCTGTGGCTGGGATTTGACATCCAGGCCATCATAAACTTTACCTAGCTCCTAAACCTCCTTGTATAACGTTTATTTACAAATTGCTTGTATCTTGATATTTTCCTGCAGTCTATAATGTTTAATACATTCCAGGGCCGTCTTGTCTTATCTTCTGAGACCTGTTGACAGGGAACTGACACGCCTTTCCACGTGCTCAGATCCCCCTGGCGTATTACGTCTCATCACTGTCATAACCTTATTTGTGCGTCCGTGCCTCCCGACGCTGCTCACGGCACGTTGAGAAGATGATAATAATCCGTCACAGCACGGCGGCGTGTTCACTTTAATCACTTTTTTTTCGTTTTTTTCTCAACAACCAACAGTTGACAAACAATTGACAAAACTGTAGAATAAGCTCCTGCGTCATATCATGAATAGTGTACAAAACATTCACAACTATCCAATAAATGCCCTGAATGTGCTGTCGTAGATGCACCGCACGAAAAATTTCACAAGAGCAGTGTATCAAGACTTAAAAGATCCACTCTCATGCAAAACGTATGGGCCAATACTGCCTGACATGTGTTGACCTACAATATAAAAATCAGCAGTACTTAGGCTTTGCCAATATTTGGAAAATGGCCAGGTACCGTTCTGTGCTCATAAAAAGAAACCCCGTCTTCTTGCCAAGTTCTGGAGACGCGAGGAGGAAGAAACAAATCCATCTTTCCGCTCCATTGCCATCTTGACAAGTCAATATCTCATTCATTGTTAAAGAATGAAGTGCGCCGCTATATATGGATCTTGGACATGGCCTACCAATTAGCCACGAGGTCGCGTAGGGATTTAGGAAATGTCAGGAGGTCATAGCGGCCCCGCAGAGAGAGCGTCTTGATGTCAGCACGCAGCCTTTAGACCCGGCTAATGGTAGGCCGGGTGCATATGGGGGCAGTTAAAGGCCAATCCATCTGTTCCAGGTGGGCAGATCTGACAGGCAGGTCCGGCCAACATACTACCAGCTCCTGTCCGAAGTGTATCCGGGTGGATGTCATGACACCTTATCTGGCGCCTGATCAAGTTCTAGTCTTTTATGTGCTAAAAGCATGTGCATCAGCCATTAAATTCCTAGGCAGAATATCAGGTTCGAGACAAACTAATATTAGCTCTCTCTGTGTAAGTAGTGGACTGAAGGTATATCTAGCTTTGCAATTGCAACCGGTTTTTGATGAAGTGGGGCCGCGTAGCACAGTGGTAGTGTATTCGGCCCGTGACCGAGAGGTCGCCGGTTCGAATCCGCCTGCCGTGTTGCCGGTCTTGTGCCCTTGGGAAAGGCACTTTACACGACTTTCCTCACTTTACTCAAGTGAAAAATGAGTCGTCCCTCGGATAGGACGTGAAATGGAGGTCCCGTGTGTGGGGAGAGCCATACCCTATGCACGCTAAAGAACCCGCCACATGTGCGAACATCCACCCGAGCGGATCAAACCATTCCGGCCAAAATAGGGGTAGGGAATCTCCCGAGCAGCCCTCGTAACCCCTGCTTCGCCTATTGGGTCAGTTAGTCCTCACTCATAGTGAGCAATTGGGCTGGTCTCAGTCATGATGTTTCTGACCTAGGGCGAAGAGTTGCTGTTACAGTTCCAATCATGTAACCCGTAACCTTGGGTGGCCTTCAGGCCTTGTTACGTGGTGACCATTGAGTAAAAAAAAAAAAAAAAGAGATAATAGTTGCCGACATTAAAATGGGATAGTGGTGTTCAAGTGAGTGCAGGGACTGAGGACTAAGTGTAAAGCCCTCGGTTAAGCCCATAATCTGTTGTGCCCGAAATCAATCTGCCTTGCAATGATCTTAAATCTAAGTCTTAGTTTCAACAGGTGTTCGTCAATCCATCTTGTTAGTCTTCCGGGAATCTGGTGACAGTCGTTAAAGCGTGAAACATGAGAAGCACGTTGCCCTGCCGGAAGCCTCAGCCTGCTCATCCGTCTCCGTCCGCAGCTGAGGGGTCTGGTTATCCATCACGCAGTCAGAACTTCGAAAGTCGGAGGCTGCCAGGTCTGCTGAGGCCGTCAGAACTTCCCGGAAAGTCGGAGGCTGTCCGGTCTGCTGAGGCCGTCAGAACTTCCCGGAAAGTCGGAGGCTGTCCGGTCTGCTGAGGCCGTCAGAACTTCCCGGAAAGTTGGAGGCTGTCAGGTCAACTGACGCCGTTAGAACTTTCCGGAAAGTTGGAGGCTGTCAGGTCAACTGACGCCGTTAGAACTTTCCGGAAAGTCGGAGACTGTCAGGTTCGCAGAGGCCGTCAGAACTTCCCGGGAAGAGGATTTCTTTGGAAGTAGGTAACAGTTTGCAGTGATCTTAACGGTTCGTCAGATTGACGTGCCGTTTTCAGAAACCAGGCGCTATTTGGTTCTATTCGGAGCTTGTCTGGCAGACATGAATATTATCTTGACAAGGTACTTAAGCAACGTATACGTCAAACTACTATTACCCAAGGTAGTATTGCGACATCGAAGTTATGATGGAAAAAAACTGACTTTTTAAATAGTTCATTGGTAAGTTCATACTCGAATGCCAATTGCAAGTGCGCGGACTTTTAAAACATACATGTAATAGACAAATGTTTATCGTAATGGCTTTCAGCAACGAGCTTCGGTGATAAAAGCCCAACTGTGTTAGGCATTAGATATGTACACTCGTCCTAACCGAAGGGTTTCGCAGCCATTATTGTACGATACCTGGGACAAAATGAATATCTAAGTGCACATATTTGACTATGTCTCTCTTAAATGCATATTTAAGTGCCCATTTTCACAATTACCGAAGCTTAATGGCATCTAACGATGATTGTTACCATTGAAATGCTTTCTCTGATTACCACTGATAGCGGAAGTACCCAACGAGTTGAAATTCCTTGACGACAAGAGCCTTCATCAGACTAGCTAGTATGTTCGATCTGGCCTGATGCGAGATTCCTCTGATGGGAATTAGGAAGTAGCTTTGCTGAGGAGTTTCTCGTGTCTATGATAAATGAAACCTCACTCTACTTGTCATTGGAGACTCGCGTTCGTCGAAACCTGATCCCGTCCAATTCCCCGTGAAATCTGTTCCTGACGACAATCCCATCACAAGACGCCCTGAAGTATTACTCTTCTTCTCCTCGCAAGAAAACTTCATACTCAGATGGCTTTCAAATTTTACATCTGCCGACAAGGCTGTTTACTACAAGGATATTACAATGTACGCTCTAGGGGATAGTATTATTTCGTTCCATTATTTCTTTCGTCACTCCCAAAGTTTGCATCCATCCACAAACACGGACTGCGTGAGATTTCGTATTTACCTCCATGACATGTCATACATTCCAAAAGGGATAACTGCAGAAAGGAATGACGGATTGACATCATTTGCAGGCATGGGGGTAGCTTAGACAAAGGTGTTCATAATGATATACATGCTATGCAAATGAGGACGTTTGCATAGTCAATGTGGAAATTGCATAATTCCATTGTTTTCAATATCTGGATAAATCATGTAAATCAAGTCATTTGCATTAAATTGACAAAAGCTCTAAAGATTACATAGAGGTATGAGGTCGCCGAACTCTAGTTACTTATATTATAGAGCTATAAGTGAACATTTTTCAAACTTTTCAAGCGTGTCGTACCAACTACGAAGTATGATCGATTTTCCTCGCTTCTTTGTTGCCCATCTACACATCTGTAGGTCTCAGCTTCTTTGAAAGATGCCCAGCTTTGGCGACGGGCCAAAATGTTGTGAATAAACGTCCTCTGCTATCTCCTCCGCCTCCTTTAGGATTGGATTTAACAGCGTGAATTGCTGCGCTGTGCTTTTGCTAGATCTCTTCATATAATCCGATATCAATACAAGTCGCTGAGATCCTCCGCATTTCTGCTTATTAGATCTGTTGGCCCACATATGCGCATAACCATACAACGGAAACCATTTGATTCTTATTCTTCTGTCCCTGCACCGCTCGTTCTGTCATGTGTCTGCTGGTAATGATTGCAAAATATACGATGTGATCTCGTTACAAACGGCCAACTCTGACAGACGACTTTGCCACGTATCGCGAGATTGGACATTTCAGATCTAACCACTTCAAATCTTGCATTGCGTTTTCGATTTGCGTTTTTAATGCACAGTACAACCGTAATGTGTTCTATTTTAAGTAACCTATATGTATACTGCTGTATTGCGTAACTATTTCCGTCCCTTCTAGATTCATTATCTATGTTCAACATGTGTTGTATATGCAACCAGTGTGCGCTCAATTGGGACACAAACGTGTTTTTAAGTGGGGAAACCGCTGTGTGGTTTATGATACATGGAGTTCCCACTGTGTGATATATGCAATATTGGCTAACCGCTCTGTATTTTATGTTGGATTGATTAACCGTTATGCTGTTTATTCTACACTTGGGTACTCGGCAGGAAGGCTTTATTTTACGACAAGCTTTATAGATGACTGAGGCACCTGCCTTGAAGGTACCAAACTTCAACAAAACGAATCGTTCATTCACGCATCGTTTACTATTCCAACAAAGGAAAATACTGCTTCACACATCGCTGTTCATGTCGCCTCAGCGTATACACGACACTTGTCAGAATGATTAAACATGGCAAATCAGTATCATAAAAGGGGACAGGAAGAGTACATTTACAGTTATCCTATTGGTTGCGGTCGCATGGGTCACACTTGTATCGTACATTTTCCTGCAATTTACATATGCGCCATTTGTCGCACTCATTTTCCCTCTTTGCAGACACATTCACACACACACATACATACGCACACACACACGCACAAGCACACACACACACACACACACACACACACACATACACACACACACACTCACACACGCACCTATACACACACACACACACACTCACACACACAGAAACGAACATGCACAATAATACAAAGACATGCAACTATTTGTCGAATGTCCGCCGTTCGTTCATAATTTTCGACACCCGAGTTGAAAGATCTGACAATGTCCCAACATGCCACTCCTGAATGTTGACAGATGAGAACAGCACGTTCCTCATTCATCACCTGTCACACCTGCTCCTCCATGGATGCCCTTGTCACACCTGGAGGTGACTGATCACACCTACTCCTCCATGGATGCCCTTGTCACACCTGGAGGTGACTGATCACACCTACTCCTCCATGGATGCCCTTGTCACACCTGGAGGTGACTGATCACACCTGCTCCTCCATGGATGCCCTTGTCACACCTGGAGGTGACTGATGGACCAATTATCCGCGGAGATGTCTGTGACTGTCGACAGTGACGAGGTCTGCTGCCCAAACACGACACATATTAATCGCCGTGCCGTGTTGGAGCGATTTACTTTCACATGATTCTAGTGCGTCGCCAATCATCAGGTGGCAGCAGCCTGAGGAGCTTCCTGTTGTTCTGAAGTGAGAATGACGCCTTACCGGTATTGTACACCTGTCACTCTAGGCAACTAGTCGCCTCTGTTCATTATTGTAATGCCTTTCTTCCGGAGGTATTTCCGAATGATGTCTGGAATTAGCCCCACATGTCTGCACACGAAAGCGCGATAGGAGCACAAAAGGAAGCAGCCATCCTCTATTGTGTGACGTGAGAACGCCTGTCTACATAATAACATTGTTCGACGTGCGTTAGACAGATCAGTCTTTCACGCCTCTATTCATTGCTTTCTAATGTCAAATGCACTTATTTCCGAGTGGCTTATAGAATTAGACACAAATCGCTTTCCTACACACGGAAGTACGTTGGTTACACGTGATATGAGGTAGAGCTGTACTTGCATTCTTCATCAAGAAACTTTAAAAGCAAAGAAAGGAAGCAGCCAGCGACACTTCCGTTGATGTGACGAGAGAACACCTGTCTGCATGATAACATTGTTCGACGTGCGTCAGAGATGGAGTTTCATTCGATACGTAATTCAGTTTGACGCCTCTATTCATTGCCGTAATGCCATTCATTTGGACTTATTTCTGAGTGGTTTTTAGTATTCTACACAACACTTTCCTGCACGCGGAAGTGCGTTGATTACACGTGGTGTGGGGCACCTAATTCTCCATCATTATTCCCCACTAGCATCAGTGTTTGCAGATTTGAACACAACTGTTTGACAAGTTTACAGCACGTACCTTGTAGCGGCCTGTCCCAGGGCCTGTATCCCTCCGGGAAGGTGGGGTACGCCGTGCTGTCTGCGGGCGGCGTCATGAAGGACAGGGTCGGGGGAACGGTTCCGCTCAGGCCCCTGAGGAGGAGGGGGAAGATATCGGGCTCCTGGTTAGAAAGATAAATTGGTGACGAAGAAGCTTTCAAACGTAATAAATAAACATTACGTTGTAAACAGATTGTTATGCCCCCTTTCCACTAGACGGCTATTGCGCTGCGTTTTGACTGCGACCTACATAGGATATGTGTAGCCTTCACTTTCATACTAGGTATATCATACAAAGTGTAAATGCGTAACCGAGAAGACAAGAAAGGCACGAAGTGTAAAAATACTCGTTTCTTTTCTATACAATTCGTTGAGATATCTGTCAAATTTTAGGTCGTAGAGAGAACGTGGCGAGAACGCAGTCCTAGATACAGATACAGTGGAAAGGGAGTATAACAATTTTCAATGAGACCATGGAATACAGTAATGGTAACGCTTTCACATTGGCTGATGGGGAGAAGTTTATAGTTTGAGTGTTAACATGTATTTGCATAAAGTGATGACTCAAACGTTTTGATAACATCACACAGTAAGCAGCAACAAATGATCTCAAGTCAGATATTAGGAGAGAAGATTGTTAAGATTTTCAGATACATTTTGATTAAGTCTCATTTTGAATTCTTGACCGCAAACTAAGATGCTGCCCAAAGGTAGTAGTGCATGTAGACGTACAGAAACCCATTGAAAATACTATAGATAAACAGCCGTGAAAACGTGAATTGCCTTCTAAGGCATTAGGAAGGTTATTCGAAAAAGGAAGGGCAAGTTTACCCGTAAAAGGACGCATACGGCTACCGCTTCAATCATGGCCGAGAGGACCTTTAGCGGTAATTTACTCCGTACCACACCCCACGATGAATCACACTGGCCCGATTCGTCACGCCCAATCGTCACCTGTACATAACCTGTAACACCACACCTCTCTCCGCAAAAGCTGAGCAATCAAGATGGTCCATGTTTGGACACATCCTCAGGATACCACAAGACACAGCTTCATACAACAGCAAAGAAACTCCAGGAGCTAAGGAAGCTTGCAGGATGCAAAGCACAGTGGAAAAAGATGAAGAAAGACTGAATCCAGCTACAGGACTTTTCAAAGATTGTAGATGCTGAATGCAGTGAATGATTATGATGAATCGTCACCTTATGGGGATACTACTGGATAATGATAGATGACGGGGATCGCGGTACGTAACCACTCTAGCCTCAACTACAGGATTGACTTTAGTTGGAGCGATGACTCATTAGGAAACATATTTTGCCCCATGCATATATGATCCCGTATGGCATACGTACAATTTTGTACCTGATGGAAATTGAAAGTGTAATTCTACCATGGTAGTAGCTTTATCCTAGAGAATAAACACGAATAAGCGGCAATTAGGAAAATATTAACAACACAAATCGTCTGCAAATCGTGAGATTTTGTACGATAATGTCTGTTGTCAGTACACGGATCCAGAGCAAACCAGATCCATACATCGTGTTATAATTGCATCATCAATTACCGTCCTTTGTAATGATATATGGCTGAAAGGTGACCAAGCAGACCAGACAGACAGAATAAAATCTGGGTCATCACTTAAACCGCTACTCCCCAGCCGCATCAACGGTTAATAGCTTTCGTGATAAACTCTAAAGAAGCGTCTGCCTAGATGGCAGGACAACTAATCTTCGAGAGATTCATCTTAATGGTTAATTTGTGAATATTTCCCATGATGGTAGATCAAGCTTTCGGGGGTTACTGTAATCCACTTAAAAGCTCGGACAAAGTGATCAATCTGAGGTTAATTGTATAAAGATCTGACATGGTCCAATAAAGCTGGGAATATTCGCAAGAACCAGCGCTTCCCACCCACAACCCAATAAGTGCCTTTCTATATAATATACGATAACCTACGAGACGGAAGATTGACACATTCTTCAGCTTGAACAAATACATCCGGTCAGCAATAATAGAAATATTCACATCAACGAGCTACATCCTAAATGCATCTTTATAAATAAAGACTTAACCATCAGACCATTTACCTTAACTATGTCCCATTAAGATTGTGAAATATGTAATGGCCCAATCCATACAAGTATGACGTACAGATAAAAGAGATACCACATTAATTTCGTAAGATCTATTTGATAAGGATAAATGGCTAACGCTTACAAATTAGATGTGCACACAATTGATAAATGGCTTTAGTAATGGTATTTGTATACCTTCGTATGGAATCCATTGCATATAAAAAGCCTTACGATTATTGATTGAATAGAAAGCTTCGCTCTATAAACGGATTATTCAAAACACCGTATTTTTGGAAAAAAAAAAGTTGTTAATCTATTGTTCCAGAAGCTGTGATTATAAACCCCCCGCAGCAATGATTGGACGGATACTGCGGCACGGCAGTTGATAAACAACTCCAGGTCCTCCCAATATGCACCAACACGATTATCCAGCACAGCCGCACCAAGACCGTTACAGGAGCGGCTAAATGTCAGGAACCGTATATCAGTGCTCCAAACGGAACTCTTGTATCTGTATCTACATCACCGGTATGACCGCCCTTGGGTGTAACACACCAGCTTCTGTATCTGTATCTATATAGCCGGTATAACCGCCCTTCGGTGTAGCACAACAGCTTCGCAGGCACGCTACGCGGCAGCAGCCGGTTATATTACACTGGAAGACCCGTCACTTTTGCACATCAATCTGCAAAGCTTCTTTAAAACTATTCAGACAACATGTCGTATGTCCCTCAGTAAAGGGAGCTGTAGGCACAGCTTGACCAATAGCAGTGCTGGAAGGTGCCGTAAAGGGACCTACTGGAGCCGCAGCTTGACCAATAGCAGTGCTAGAAGGAGCCATAAAGGGACCTGCTGGAGCCACAGCTTGACCAATAGCAGTGCTGGAAGGTGCCGTAAAGGGACCTGCTGGAGCCACAGCTTGACCAATAGCGGTGCTGAAAGGTGCCGTAAAGGGACCTACTGGAGTTACAGCTTGACCAATAGTAGTGCTGGAAGGTGCCGTAAAGGGACCTGATGGAGCCACAGCTTGACCAATAGCAGTGCTGAAAGGTGCCGTAAAGGGACCTGATGGAGCCACAGCTTGACCAATAGCAGCGCTGAAAGGTGCCGTAAAGGGACCTGCAGGAGCGCCGTAAACCCGGCGATGTTCCGGCCGAGTGGCCAGGAGCAGGGATTCATTACCGCCCGCCACGGTTCACTGGTTTTACTCAGCGGCCGTTTTAAGACTGGTTTATCAGATATCCCCGCTGATGCCCGCTCGATTAGTCACGGCATCCGATCCGCTCCTGCTGCCAGAGTGTAGGTATTCTGCCGTTCCCGTATGTAAATGGTAGGTTCTGAAATAGTTTAAGGTTTGTTGAATACTTCCCATATGGCGCTCATCTCCGTTTCAGTAACCCACACAACGTTTGTACAATCACTACAGCAGGCGACACACTTCATACCAATGGTAGCAAAATCAGTACTTTAGCCAGCTATAGTAGTAAGAACATATTTGATTGATGTATTTTCATGTTTTATCAGTAGTTTTCCGTTGTCAATGACCTCAGCGAGGTCATGTCGATACAATTAGGGTCTTCATCTATTCATCACAACAATTAGTATCAGTAACATGGTTCCATTGGCAGATGGGATCACTCGCTCATATCGATCTGTGAAACGTATGCATAAGTTTAATTGCTCTTAGGGATAAATCATTTATTCCTGTAAATACATGCCCATGAGAAAGCTCTGAGATTGATTAAGGAGTATTATGTTATTTATAGCAGTTTAGGACGATGGTATCAACCACCTTAGAACACCGTACGTGATGTAGATATGCACTGTGCAAAAAAGTAATAACACTGGTTTAACACAATCGTCTTATACAGATATTTTATGCCTTTCTATAGAATAGGAATGTACGCATGGCAGACACGTGAAGTTCGGCGTATTACTGTGACAGCTCTTTATCAGGAATTTGCACTACGGATTAAAACTTGAACATGTATGCACCTTTGTAGGGCAAGTGCCTTGGGGTTTAAAGGTGTTCGAATTAATCGCCTAGCATATGTTGCATGATTCTCCATAGGAAATCTGTGTTTTGCTAAAACGTGGATGGTGTGCTGTGTAGGTCTTTGTACCCCCTTGCCACTAGGACGTAGCTCTCGCCGCTCGCTCTCTCTGCGACCTAAAATTTGCCAGATCATTTAACGAATTGTGTAGAAAAGAAACATATCTTTTTCCACTTTGTGTGTTTTGTTGTCATCTCGCAGTCACACCTTGACATGTTGTATAATATACCCAGTAAGAAATCAAAGGTTACATATATCCTTTTTAGGTCGCAGTGAGAGCGCATCACGATCACCTTCTAGTGGAAAGGCGACCTTAGAAAGTATGCGGCCTTCAGTATGAAGTTACCCACCTTATGTGTATCACACCAATGAGTAGCTGGCGCTGTGTGACGGTCTTATGTTAATTGGTTAAGTTACAAACGTCAAGAAAAAAATCTGCATGGCATAGACATAGACGTAGGAGTCTAACCAAAACCCCGTTGGGACTAAGGCTGTATTGAAAGAGGAATATATTGACGGAGGATCAATGACGGAGGATCAATTTAATTTGCGAGGCAAACTTTAAGTGCCTTGTTTAAGTTATGACGCAACAGACCGGGGTTAGCTGTAATATCTGCTAGCCCCCGTGACTGCGTGAGGCATTTACACAGGGGGCTTTAGTTACTTGAGTGTCTTCAATATGTTGCGCAAACGTCTTTAGAGATGATTGGATGGGACCTTAGGGTATTACTACTTTGGGGTGATGTAAAAGGCTAATCCAACATCCGTGAGGAGGGATGTTGGAGCTGGAAGACGTCAGGAACGTGCGTCAGCGACATCCGTCTGGGCGATCAGGTCGGTCAGCGGGGAAACTTAATGGAGGCCGTGTTTTATCGGCTCAGCTCTGCCAGCATTGGGACGGTGTTTGGGCACCGTACCAGCTTAACGCAGCTCACACTGGAATAACTCTTCAAGAACTTACGTTACGTGGCGATGAAGAACCAAGTGGATGCACGTCAGCGAAACTACTTGTATCTGTATCTATATGCGACCGCCCTTTGGCGTAACACACCGGCTTCGCAGGCACTCGGCGAGGCATCAGCAGCTGGTTATATCACACTGAGTGACTTGTCACACCTACCTTTTGCTTATCTGACTGAAAAATTTGTTTGAAGCTATGCGCTTATTGTACTTGACACATCAATCCTTGGTTTAAAACTTTGGAACTTGAAGGCATAGCTATTTCTTGCTCTTGAACTGGTTTAAGATACTCAGTAGTTGGCACATCTACCAGTTTATTTGTCATTCTGTACATCATGCATTTTTTGCAGTCACAGAAGCGCAGTAATACAGTTTAAGTAGCTTAAGAGCTCTTCTTCGGCTCTTGTCGTCTCGCGAGACGGTCGACAGCTGATGCACCTGATGTACAAAATGATGAATACGGTAGAAACTTCTAATGTCAATATGATTCATAGACACCGTGTGAGGCGTAACATTGCGATGCAGGTCAACAGGAGCGAATAGCATGCGGTCACGGTCAACGCGAAAGAGGAAATTGGAGACGCTAACAGAATGTGAAAGTCTGTAATAATAGCGTCCGTGTTCACACAATATAATCCTCTAGATAGGCGATTGAAAGGCCTGTTCATGCTTGTTTGGAGTAAAACGTTTTAGCATCGCTCGGATTGAATTGTGCAGGAGGCATATAATACCCAATTACAGGAATTCAATACTTCCTGGAAAATTGTGCAGTAGACAGATAGTGAATTCCGGTAAGGATGGTTTGAAAAGAACTGAAAAAAGTCGCGGCGGAACAGTCAGCGGGATGTAAAGTAGCAACAACATCGATGCATATCGTACATTTTAAAAGCTCTGACACAATGGAAGGGCTCTTGCTAATGTATAAACCACGATATTCTACAGGCCTCGATTGTCTTAAATAGCCTTAACATGCTTCTTCTAATGAAGTTTATATTAAGCAGTTCGAACTTTCAATCCACTGGTTCAAAGGTGGTCGCTTAACAACCGGAACACTGCTTATATCTACATTTTAAACGTTTTGTACTTTCTCGCTAACACACCTAGTGTACCCGAAGAGGCTTTGCAATCGTTAGCCTAAAACCACGAACATGTTGAACTTCCATCCCGTCAGGTAAAACAGGTTGCCCAATATCTAGACCACTGAGAGTGCCACACTAGACTTTCCTGTCAACATGTGCACTTTCTAACAAGCTTCGCGTGGCCCTGCGGTAGGGATAAGTGCTTACTTAGTGTACCACGAGGCATTTACTCCAAGACCGTGTGCGTCCCCATTGCGACGCTGTTGGGTAGATAACGCTTTAATCGATACGTTAAAGGCCAAGCAAAAGATTCGTCGGGGTTTCCAAACCCCGCAGCACCATGCAACAAGTCAGTGCTGCATGTACAAGTGAGTGGCATCCCCAAAAGGCAAACTTACATCAGCAATTCGGCCAAAGGACGAAGAAAACCCAATGGTAGCGCCCTTTCTGACGATTCCATCTGGACTATTGAATATGAAGACATTCTATTATGTTTGGAGGCTCAAATCTAATCAAATATGTATCATCGGCGGAATGAATGGGTCGTTTATATTCTGTCATTTTTAGAGTATTCATCAATTGTCAATGTCTTGACTTATTCATAGCCAATTCCTGTAACAGAAAATGAAATTTAGAAAAGAATGCCTTGCTGTATCTGCATGTTCTACTTGTTCTGCGGTCTAGCTCTAGCAACAACTACACAGGCAACAAATAGTTCGGCCTTCAGGTATCAGAGTTGTCAACCAAGAAATGTGTTCACATATTCGTACTTCCCCAGGACAATCGTTAAGTGGAACTCTGTGCCACCATGTAAAACAGGATCATCCTCACCAGATAGCTTTAAACAACATGCAGTCAGATGTGCAAAGGTTAGTTATGACAGGTCCTTCGATAACCAGCTGCTGCCGCGCCGCACCGCATGCCTGTGAAGCTGGTGTGCTACACCGAAGGGCTGTTAATGTTATTCGGGCCATGTAGATAAAGAGAGAAGTATTTGTATTGGTCCATATCAATAAGCTGCCCAACGGCGTGGATCAGCAACTTTTTATGAAAAAGGTAAACTGTAATTTCCGGGACTGCGCTGACGGTCGTTAGAAGTGAACTATATATATGTACTGAACCCCGCCAGAGGCAAGTAAACTGGAGGATAGGGAAGGACGGAGGAAGAGAGTCATGGCCATCCGTGCAACCAGCACGCCCCGATGATGATGAAACTGTAATTTCCGGCAGTGAGCTGGCGGTCGTTAAAAGTGAACTATTCGGACTGAACCATGCCCTAGGTCTTACCCAGCCAATCTGCGGGTCTCTATGAGTTGTAGGTGGCCATAGCCGGATCAGTTCTGGTGAAGATAGAGGCATTTGTATTAGTCCATATCACTCAGTAAACTACCGAACTGCGTGGCTCACCAACTTTTTATGACAAAAGTAAACTGTAATTTCCGGGAGTGAGCTGACGGCCGTTAGAAGTGCCTTACCCAGGCAATCCGCGGGTCTCTATGAGACGGAGGGGCCATAGCCGGATCAGTTCCGGCAGGACTCCGCTCTCTAATTGGTTTCTGCAGAGCTGTTTATGACCGTGAGGCAGGATGGGCACTTCCAGTGCAGGCCGTTAACACCCCAGTAATGAAAGTCAACTCGCTGGGCACATCTACAATCTCAGCTATGACCGTTTGCGCTAAAAGGTTCAGGGTCATTGGGCCGTTATCTAGACGGAGAGTCGCAATGATGGGAGGTTTTGGAGCTCGGTTGGGTGAATAAATGTTTGATTGCAGCATGGAAATATCCAGGGAAGGATTTGAGAGTAGGTTTGGGGTAATGTGAAGGTGGTACATCACGTCCACGTGATCCATGGTGTGTGTGTTGCTCCAGTTATTGGCAACGTGTCAACCTCTAATCTCCAAGCAGATCCTACGATGACATAAGATGGTACTAAACTGGCCAAGGAGTGTAGCTAGCCAAGAGGTGCCCATTTGCCAGGTAGAATCTTCCCCCAGTCGGCTAGAACAAAGGCTATTAAACTACAATTGTTTCCTAATCAAATTGTAGCGAAACACACTAGCTCTTAAGTCGGCTTCACTCCTCTGGCAGCTTTTGATACTATCTTATGCTACGGTAGGATCTGCTTGGAGATTAGTCAACCTCTGCATGTTACATATGCTGCTGCACGCCACTCAAGCAAAATCTAAAACAACCTGTTCATCTCTCTGCCAGTACCCTTCCCACAGAACACATTCTATAGTAATTTTGCAGCTGAAGCATAAAATATTTGAATGGTCTTGTGATTTTATTTTGGGGGGGGGGGTGTGAATAAAACAGCCACAACGCACGCCCAAGACCGCAAACCCGTTCAAATCTCTTCGATAAAATCCACATGTTTGTAAGTTGCAGTTGAAAAGGAGAACATGGATGGAACCAAAATGAACAGTAGAAGGTCTCCAACATTAAGTCAGTTAATCGTAAGGCCAGATTCTTACTTCAAATACAAAGTCATGAGGGGAAAACAGAAAAGAAGACAACGTGTGGGCTCTGAAGTTAACATTTTTAGCCGTTAGGGTCCAAACGTGGGAGCTAATTAAAACACTATTCATCGAGTGACTCTAGTCATCACGGTTCACATACGTCTTTATCAAATTACCGTTGATCAAAACTCAACATTTATCAAGTTTCCGATTACTCTCCGTCCCAATGGTGAATTCTCCACATCTATCATGCCGTGCTCCATGTTCATTATCGGCTCTGTCGTCGGAATCAAGAAGGCCACTCGATTATTATTTGTCCTGATGGGAAATATTCCTGATTGGTTAAGTGATGTATTTGCCATGGAGAAAGATTTGCAGTTAGCCAGATCGAGCCGTTTAGTTAGGAGTAACCCCCAGTGGTGTTCCAAGGTCGAAGGAATATTCTTATTCTTCGTGTGCACGTCTAACTTCATAGAGCTGAAGACTCCGGACGTGGCCAAGGGTCTTTTGGTTTGGTGGTGGTCGCTTTAGTTCTGTGCTTTATGTTTATGTGAGTGTGTGGGTGGTATTCCGCTACCACAAAAGGAAAGATGCCGTTAACGTCTGAAAAATTCCAGACTAAATCATACGGTTAGACTGACGACCTACTTCGGAAGAAAGACACGGTCACATACATAATGCCACTGCATACGTGCCTGCAGCACCAAATGAAAACCTACAAACCGATCTATTTGTCAATCAATCTTACGGATAGTATATATTTCGTTGAAGTGATCGGAATTCCTAAGAAACCCTATGTACAACTGTAACAAAATTCGAAAGGAATTCATTATGTACAATGACAAAAGAACAGGTTAAATCAAAGCAAACTGGCAATATAAATAGAACACAAATTAAAAACTAGAATTAAGAGAATAGATCACACAATCGCATATTGAAAATGATCACAGCATTGAAGTAGGCTATCTAGTGACCTTGGAAGTGTCAATATGTCGCCCAACAAGGGGATGGTAGATTGTTGCGGAATTCTCGGAGCGCTGAGAATTGATGAGATGGACTAGCTCCCACCTGGTGTGCTTGTTCCTAGCCTCCATAGCAGGCTCTCTATGGACTTTTTTGGCACTTTTGCTGGCCATTTCTTTTTGTACTGGGTCGCTGATTGCTGGCCTCTCTCATAGCCGTCCATTTTTTGCATGCTCTATGCAAATGACCAGATGGCGGCCGGGAGGCGCGTGTCGCCCGAGTTGTAAAATGCTTGCAGCCGACATGCGAATTGCCTCTCACGGAGTTGTGAATTATTCCTTACGTATGTGTTAATAGGGCAGATGAATGGCTAATCGTTTTATAATATTACTTTGTACCGCCGTTTCCATGCAGGCTCTAAAGTGGACGGCTATGAGAGAGGCCAGCAATCTGCGACCCAGTACAAAAAGAAATGGCCAGCAAAAGTGCCAAAAAAGTCCATAGAGAGCCTGCTATGGAGGCTAGCTTGTTCCTGCGTTTGGTTGATGGATGGGTTGGAACATCTGGGAGGTGTCACAGGGAACAGGTTGGTGGGGTTCTTGGTATGGTGTATGGCGATTTCGGACAGGCGACCACAGGGGTGGCTCTGTGGGGCCGTGCAAGCTTTTGGGCTTCATTTTTTGTTGACACATGATGAAGGATGTACGTTTGTGCCTTATATTTCATGTACATGATGTTGTATTTCTATAGACAACATAACTAAAGGCAAAGGAAAACTACTAAATATTCAACATAGCTATCTGTATATTCAATGTAACATCAACAAACTGGTATGTTGCATCTGTAACAAACTTGATTGTGCTCGTCGTACGGAGACGCTTCCAATGAAGATTACTAGTAAGCAACAAATTGACAATTTCAGTTCATGCTACATGTGTCGTGCTCTCCCCAATCTCTCCTGTGCTTTAGGGTATTATTAGATGAGGCCTGGTGCTAGTACTAAAGGGCTTCAGGCTCATGTTAGGCCTTACGGACGACTCTGTGCATGTGGCCAGACCAACCTAGGTTCGTATTCGCATAACATGTATGAGCGTCTGTGCAGTCCATCGTTTAAAGACATTTCTGCATTCAGTTTGGTATTCTGTCGGCATAATATGAAGGGTGTAAACTTGTGTTCAATCTGCTCGACGCTGCACGGACGCAATTTCCTTCCATCGCAAAAAGATGCTCGATCGCAACAAAAAAATAACATCTTCAACCCTGGTAGTTGGTTTATTTAGCAGAATAACTATTGTCGCCTCTAATTCTGTTTCCTAGACACGAAAACTGTTGCAGGAAAGAAACTTGATCTGTTGAGAATCTCTGTCCCCCGAAGGATGTCCATTAGAATATTGTTAAATCTGTCTATACTGCCAATTAGAGCACATTTATACATTTGATGAATATGTCAATATCAATCAATTCATTGAATGGTGTTCGCGTCAAATTTGATACAATTGCCATTTGATCACAGAATGAAGTGGAGGAGCGCAATAGCTTGACCTAGAGTTCTCCGCTATAAGCTCCGATATTTACAGTCATGTGTCTTTGATTGATAAGCCCCGGGCGCTAAGTCCCCGCAAGGCCGTTTTGTGGCCGTGCGCGAGCCAGGGGGAGACGGATCAGCCCGATAAGGCAGTTTACTGCGCTATGGACGCAATACATTACCGCCAACCTGCTCATGACTCTCACGCAAAATGGGCGCCTCCATAGAACGCACCACAGCGAGAGGCACTCGTACTGTCGCCAACAGAAACTGAACCGAGGAAAATCTCTAAAGCTTATGACTAGGTGTGGCTACCGGTACAGAAAATTCAGGTCCATGTACGGTCCAGGTCCAGAGGATCAGGTCCAGGTCCGAACCTGAACCTGAACCTAATCATATGTGAAAACTTGTAAATTTGCGATACTCAAACCAATGGTCCAATTTGCTACTAAGGATTCTGTTGGTGGCGTGTCCGATGTCCATTGAAGTTTTAAAGCCTATCATATCCATGGAAGCAATAGATTACCGCCAAACTGCTCATGACTCTAACGCAAAATGGACGCCTCCATAGAACACACCACAGCGAGAGACACTCCGCTTGTCGCCAACACAAACTGAACCGAGGAAAATCTCTAAAGCGTATGACTACGTGTGGGTACCGGTACAAATATCCAGGTCCATGTACGGTCCAGGTCCAAAGGATCAGGTCCAGGTCCGAACCTTAACCTGAACCTAATCATATGTGAAAACTTGTAAATGAGCGATACTCAAACCAATGGTCTATTTTGCTACTAAGGATTCTGTTGATGGCGTGTCCGATGTCCATTGACGTTTTAAAGCATATCCTATCCATGGAAGCAATAGATAACCGCCAAAGTGCTCATGACTCTCACGCAAAACGGGCGCCTCCATAGAACGCACCACAGCGAGAGGCACTCCACCTGTCGCTAACACAAACTGAACCGAGGAAAATCTCTAAAGGTTATGACAAATGGCTTTAACTTAGACTATCGGTTGGACCAGGGAAGCGCAGTTTGGAACTATTCCAGAAGTGGCCATCATATAAATGGTTCGTTGAATGCTAAATGCTTCAGGCGATACCCATCACTATGCACTGTGTATACTGGTTACTGGACACATGCCAACTGCCCACGGTTTGACCCGTATGTAGTGCACAGATGGGGCTCGAAGGCTCTATCATTCAATTCTGGAAGCTTTATGTATTTGTCTTTTTGTACTGATGACATTTGCTAAGCTACAGTTAGTGTTGATTTTATACTTTTTGAATCATGTCTTGATTATGACACGATCCTTTGAAACGTATGTCCGAGACAACCAAAATTAACAGTAGGCAACAGCAACATACATTACAGTTTTCTAAAACACAACAGTTTTCTAGAATCTAAGGACACTATATCAGAAGCTATGAATTCACTCTATGTTGACATTTCTTTCAAATTATATAGATTCAAATTGTTTACTTTTAGTTCATTGATAAATGCTCATCAGGAAACATCGACTACATTTAAGTTGTTCATCCAGACATTCAGGCCGATCGGTGTCTGATAGATGTGTGTTAAGAACTTCCAAACAAAGAGCAGAAACCAGAATGTTTTTCAGGTCCTCTTCACTGTTTTTTTTTTTCATTGTTCCGAATCACCCCCTCCCCCCAGCAACAACGTAAGGATTGCTCGCAATTGCTATTTATCCCAAATTTGTTATTCATCCCAAATGTTTGGTGATCTTCCTCCCCATACTTTGAAGCCTGTATCAAGATTCCGCCTCGTTGCCATTGTGAGATCTTGTGGCTTATTTCCCTCCACACCGCCAGCATCACTGACCTGTTCGCACGTTATCTAGATTAAGGTGTCAAGCCCTTATGCACTGTCACATGCACGTGTCAACGCAATTAATCTGTAAGCCCAAATGTGCTGCGCGGGACACGTTTTCTCTTGTGCTGCAGCACAACGTGAGTGTCTACAGCGTTACGTTAAAGCGGTCACGTCCTTCGTTTCTAATTTATTGTTATTAATGTTATTTCAATCGATTGATATTAGTTGGCGATGTTCGGGTAAGCGTTTGTTAAGAGCTTTTTTTAATGACACGCGGCCCAATTACGTCGGCATGATGAATGGATGGACGGGAAAATTTGTCCGCTTATTTTCAGCAAAGGTCATTTCAACTGTTTTTAATCTACATATAAGCCAATACTGGAACGTGTAATACGAAGCCTCGATTATTTTCATCAGTGGAATCTGCTAATTTCAGCAGTTTAATCTACATCAGCCAATACTGAAGCGTGTATTACGAAACTACGCTTATTTTCATCAGTGGAATCTGCTTATTTCAGCAGTTTAATCTACAACAGTCAATACTGAAGTGTGTAATACGTTAGACACAGAGACGCTCCTTGCCGAGTTCCTGTACTATATTGTATTGTGATAGTTGACTGATGCAATTCAGGTGGCTGATAACCATGGAGCGGTTTGGTAATTGTGTTCTCCTGTAGATAAACGATTGTTATTGCGTTACCATAGACAGAGTCAGAGACCTGCACGGACCAATGAAACCGGCTGTCTCTAATGGCAGGGTCGTTTAAGACTACTCGCTGGCTTTAAGGCGGAATTCGACTCCGGAATTCGAGTTTTCTACTTCTGCACTCAAAGCCGCTTACTGCCCAGTGTTAACACAGAGGTTCTTTTACCCATATGTTTCAGAGCGTTATCAAGCGTGCTGCAGGTACAAATGGATACTAAACAAACCCTGTTCCGTATGAAAAATACCCAATGTTTGGGTAGTGATTTTTGGGTTGCTGGACGCGATGCTTTTATCTTGCTTCCACATGCTGAATTCCATTTTTCCAGGCCATCAGATTTTTTTCTCGAATGCTCCCTGTATCTTAAAAATACACCACATACGATGTCACACCGTCTGTGTGATGCATCGATGTATATTAAAATTTCTTAAATTTAATGCCTGGACGAGGTAATGATGGTAGTGACCTATACATTTGCAGAATAGTGAGTAACCAATGAGGTGTCTAATATATAGATGAAAGAGAGTCTTGTACTCACGCGGATTCTGTGCTCGCTGTAGACCCGGCGCCAGTAGTTAGCAGGGATGTCGCAGTAGAAAGTAGCGTTAGAGCCACGCAGGTTACAATCGTCGGGACGCTCTTCATGGTGTTGGGGATACTTCCTTCCTTACAATAGGAGTCTAAAGCGACACGAATCATGCCTGTACAGACAGGCAGGGATGCAATTAAGGTGTGCCTCACAGACACAGTCACTCACACTGTCACAGGTAGCTTTATCCGGGAGGCAGAGCAACCCAGTCTGCGATACACCCGGAGTTCCAGAAAGACTCTTGTTGTGTGGAACGCGGCAGTCCTCGGCCAATAAGTCATAACTGCCCACGAGGAATAGCTGATGAGCTTGATGAGCTGTCTTCCACGTGACGAGGCCTGCCGAAAACGTACCACACGGTTGGCTGTGATTCTGGGCGAACCCACTTCCCTACTGGCAGCGTGATTTCTGCTGCTCTATTGGCGATGGCGACTGGATCGCGTCATCATCGCGTCATACACCCACGTGTGCAGACGGCGTCTGAGCAGTAGCCAATCACAGGCAACGCTTTCCATACTCGTTAGCTCTGATCCTGTCCATTCTTCTGATCGTGAACGTTTCCGATCAAAAATCGTCTTGGCTCTTACGTAAGCCCTGTCGCCACCGCACCCAATCAGTAATTGCACAGTCTAACCGGTGTATCATTACGGGTGAATGACTTCTTACTTTGACTGATCAAAGTGCATGTGGGTCTATGATGATCAGTGATGAATGATGTAATAATTGCCTCCATAACCTGTTGATTAGTGAGTACTTAACATCTGTAGATGTACAGCATTCTCCCCACGTCAAACACCCATTAACGACTGTGCCATGTTCTGCTATGTGTGAAGGAGACTTGTTTGATGTTGTCAAACCGCGAGAAGACAGCTGATGTTGCTCAGCGTTGATCATGTGCAAGAAGTGCGAGCTGTCGTTCCGAGCATCATTGTCTGTGTGTGTGTGTGTGTGTGTGTGTGTGCATGTATGTGTATGTGTGTGTGCCTGTGTGTGCATGTATGTGTGTGTGTGTGTGTGTGTGTGTGTGTGTGCCTGTGTGTGCATGTATTTGTATGTGTGTGTGTGTGTGTGTGCCTGTGTATGCATGTATGTGTATGTGCGCGTGTGTGTGTGTGTGCCTGTATGCGCATGCATGTGTATGTGTGTGTGTATGTGTGTGTGTGTGTGTGTGTGTGCCTGTGTGTGCATGTATGTGTATGAGTATGTGTGTGTGTGTGTGTGTGTGCCTGTATGTGCATGTATGTGTGTGTGTGTGCGTGTGTGCGCGAGTGCGTGAAGAGCATAAGATGATATGTAAGTGCCTTTTCAAGAATTACATTTGTGACATATACAATCTAAAATTATCCGTTCTTGCAGGACTTTAGTCCCAAGATGAGTTGCAGTTTCCTTTTTTGGGGCCAATTGCTAGACGACACGGACCGATGAATGTTCCTAATGCAGAAGGTAATTGCTTTGACCAAAAACTACAATACCCTCCTATGAAGCCCTACTTCATTTGTATGAAAACATTCAACGATTTCATTGTTCTCAGAGGGCTGTTCTGTCTTCAAACGTGCAATAAAGTACTACTGTTGTTGTTATTTCCAGCGCTGTAATCATTGGGCCGCAATATTCTCGTGATTTCGGGCTTGATGAAATCGGTCATCAGTCTGAAGAAAAAAAACTGCTTAACGTACCGATGGGTAGCTTTATCTATTAGTGTGAAAGTATAGAATTCGTTTAGAAATCCCAACGGTTTGTGTGTCTCTCTACAGTGCCATAACTGTATTTGTTGTAATTTCGCTCACAGAGATGATGAATATCGCTCCATCTTTCTGTGCGTTTCTCCTTTATTGGCAGACAGACGTGCGTCCCCCGAGAGTGTACCATTTGTCTCGCCCTAATGTAGATGTAAGTAGACGGTTACGACGATTAGTGCGGCTTACGATTGATTCCCGAGACGGCGACAGGCATATGTTATTCAAATGTGTTCTGTTACAAGCTTTTAGCAAAGATTGTATTACCTTTGTCAAGTAGGTTATGTTTTCGTTAGTATGGTCTCCTTTGGTGTGTCGGTGGTGATTGGGATGAACGGCATATCTAAAGAAGAAACTAATGAGTGCTAATGATATTTATCTCCTTTTGAAAAGAATGTGATCGTGACAGAATCAAGATCACAGCAGACGTTTTTTGTATCTTTTGACCTGGACGTGCCTCGGTTTTGGTGACAGATGGCTTGTGATGTAAGGACGAAGCTGTGTATGTTTGGGCCCACTAGCAGCTTGCTCTGGAACTACAGGGGCTAACTACATTTTTGTCGAACTGAACAAAAGATAAAGGATAAGAATAGCTAGCAATAAAAAAAGTTAAAACTAACATAGCTCAATTAGGACCTCGCATGTGGATCATAGTTATGAAAAAGGAAACCAAATATCTTCAGTTCAGTTCATCTTCATGAGGTGCCATCTTACCCTAGTCAATCAACAGTGACATCTTTCCCGTCCAAACCACAATGCTTAGCCAAAAGTCTATCACTTCACTCCAATTTGAGTCTGTGGATTATCGGGTTACAGTTTGATTACTCCTGTCGCCTGAACTCTGACCTACATACCAGGAGGGAGCGCGACCTTTGCCCTGGTGACCTAGTAGTAAACCCCGGGTGGAACCTGAACTGAATAGAACAATTTACGGGTAATTCTGTAGTTGGAGTGGACTTGTGGAATCTTACCTTGCAGCGTGTCTGCTAAGTATACGTAGCTCTTACGGATCACAAGTCATGGCTTTTAGTTATGTTTTAGCGAGTTCCAGAAATTCAGGTCCAGCTTTACACAATGTTTGCTGCATGTTTTTTTTTTTAGTTTTATGCGATATGTTATTTCTTTATTCATTTCTGTTTTCTTTATGAATGGTTGTACGCATACATTGCTTAGCAGACCGCTTTACCAGCGTGCTCTGTAAAAAAATTGTAGCAATAAACAAACCAAATAAAAAAATAAATACATAGCCGAGCGTCAATTACAATCATAAATCGTAAATCAAAGTAGATGTGACAGGCCGGGTCAAGGGGTCAGAGATCAGAAGTGGTGTTTTAGCAGCTTCTGAAAAGATAGGCCAGAAATGGCCACTTTAACTGCACCCCAGGGACTCCGTGTAAATGCACCCCTGCACTATATGACCATATAGATTTAAAAAAAAGGATCTTCCTTACACAACTGACTACCCTTTCCAGCCCTGGTGACCCAGTTAACTCTCGCCACATTTCTGTGTCATTATTATAATTGTTATATGTCCCTAATGACCGACCGACCGACCCATGACCGAAGTAGCTGTAGAGGCCTCACTATACATCCAGCAGCAGTGATCCACGCCCATCTTGTTCTATCCTCAGCTTCCCAGACACTCACTAGAGATGATATAGTCAAAATTCAAAACATCCCATCTTGTCGAAGGTAATAACAAAGTCTCGTATCTTCTTTTGTCGCTCCATTGACGTAATGGACTCCAGTTCGTCGCTCCACAGAAACGTGTTATCAGCGGAGTCGGTTTGATGGACGCATTTTGTCCACGAGCAGAGCGATAAACAAAATTGGGTCTTTTAATCGGACTAATTTTGCAGCCTACACTTTATTTCCCAGTGGTGTTTCCGTGCGGAGCCTGGAGGCATGCCGGTACAGATCTAGAACCTCAGCCCACTACTGCAGTTTTGCAGGTAGGAACAACAGATACAGACTAGCCTGGGTACCATCCGGAAAGTAGTTCGCTCCGGCGTTCATTATATACTGTATACATAACATACAGTATATTATATATATATATATATATATATATATATATATATATATATATATATATATATATATATATATATATTCCAGTCCTCAGGTTTTAATTTAGATGATATATATATACACACATATATATATATATATATATATATATATATATATATATATATATATATATATATATATATATATATATATATATGTGTATATATATATCATCTAAATTAAAACCTGAGGACTGGAATATATATATATATATATATATATATATATATATATATATATATATATATATATATATATATATATATATATATATATATATATATATATATAATATATATATATATCGCTTCTCTCCTGTTAGCAGAAGCGAACATAGGAGCGAACTACTATCCGGATGGTAGCCAGGCTAGATACAGACAGCGTCACAGAACGTCCGTCACAGCTGTGTGTCAGACAGGGCGGCCGATTCGGGACGAGATAGCCGGCTAATAAAATAGCCGGCAAATAAAATGTTGGCGGCCGTAAAAGGGATCAGTGTCAGTACTGGCTTCTCAATTCCAGTGTATCTGTACACATCTAAATCAATCAACCCACAAATCGGGCGCAAATCAAAACCTAAGGACTGGAATTATTCATGGCTATCATAGAGCCGCATTTTGCGAGTAAACAGGTCACCTTGGATATGATGCCAGGAAATGAGTATATGCCCGTAAACGTTGACGTATATCCTTTGTTAGCATGAAATTCCATCTGTGTTGATAAAATTCATCAAATTCATTTTAAATTTTCAACTGTCATACAACACAAAATTTGCTCAACTCGAATTTTCGGTCGTACTTACGTCGACCTTCTTCAGGAGTGTCTCCAAGCCACGTGCTCAGAGTAATTGAATCATCATTTTTGAATAAGGTCGTCGTAGGTACGACCGAAAATTCGAGGTGAGGGAATTTTGTGTCGTATGACAGTTGAAAAGCTTCACTATACATATCCTTTGTTGAGGACTCTGACACTAACATATCTCACCCTTTTTACGTGGTATAACGTGAGGTCTATCGGTATCGACCCTCCGTGAAATAGGGTGGGCTTTATCGGAATGCTGCCTTGAATAGCAGGCAGAAGTTCACAGAAGGGTGTGATGAGAAATATATCTACCTAAAGCTAAGTGCACAACCCGCCGTACGTGCAAAAACGAGCTGTCTACGTGCCAAAACATGTGCAATCTTTTGGGATCCGTAAGAGGTAAGTACCGCCTTCGTACGAACACGTAGGGAATCCGTCGGATTTCGGAGCACGTAGAACTACACGTGCAGGCAAAACTTTCGGGCTGTGGATTCGCCCCACGTACGTGCCAGTACGGGCAACGCGCCTGCCCTGTACAGCCTGAACGTTTTCAGAAATACGTGGCAGACGTGGCCTCCCCAAAAAAACGCACGGACAAATTGCGCGTACGGCAGGTTGTGCCCTAAGCTTAACGCGGGGGTACTGACCACCAGAATGATGTTCTTCACTAAGGTCATTGCCCCCTCGTGTGTTGTTGATTAGCCCTGTTCTCACACTGGATGACCTTTCTTCTGCTGTAATGATTGAGCAAACCGCTAGGGTTCAGGACGTGGAAAACGTTTGTAAACGTAATAATTCTGAATCAGTTCACATCGAAATACGATGACGGAACGAACCAGTCATCCGAGATGAGAGCCAACAAAAGCGGTAAAAGGAGAGCTGGGAATCAAGCCAAACAAAAGTCAAAACCGCTCTTAATTACATTGATAACTGTGCACATTGGTAGAAAGAGACACAAAACGGAAGCTCTGTTAACCATAAAAAGTCACTAGGCACTCAATTCTTATTAGTCCAATACTCAGAATACTCAGGAATAATCATGCCTTCAAGTACCAGAGTTACCAACCTATGATTGATGTGTTCAAAATTTCGTATTTTTCCTGAACTATCATACAGCATGCGAAGCTGGTGTGTGACGCCAAAGGGCGAATATACCTGCCATTTAGATACAGATACAGAACAATTCATTCGCTTTAATACAAGCGGAGCAAGGGGCCAGCTCCTGGCCTAAGCACATAGGCAGGTAGGCATTGACACGACAAAAAGTACAATCACTTTTGTATGGCTAACGATAAACTACAACAACAACAACAACAACAACAAAAAGATTATTTAATCATGCTGTTCACCCCAAAGCCCACCACCCCACAGATACCACGCTACCAAACACAATACCCGCTTGACAAAGCTAATAAAGAATCCATCTTCGCTGAAAGCTTGTAACAGAAGCCATTTGAATAACGTATGCCTGTCGCCGTCTCGGGAATCAATCGTAAGCCGCGCTAATCGTCGTAACCATCTACTTACATCTCCATTAAAGTAAGACAAATGGCGGGGTCCTAAGGGATGCGTGTCTGTGTACCAATAAGGGGAATACAAGGAACCAGACAGACATTCATCATCTACTTAACGCGAAATGACAATATAACAGGAACATCACCGCAAGGAGATGCAAACTCCGCGGGGAAATCAAAATGATTTCTCTTTTCCACACTGATAAATAAAGCTGTTTATCGATGAGGCGCGTTTACATTATGGTTTATTTAAAAAGATATGTTCATCACTCTACATTTTTGTAGATATGTATATAACTATATCTATCTATATCTATCTATCTATCTATATATATATATAGATAGATAGAGAGAGAGAGAGAAAGAGAGATAGATAAATGGATATGTAAATAAATAAATATACATTTATATATATATATATAGATAGATAGATAGATAGATAGATAGATAGATAGATAGATGGATAGAAAGATAGATAGATAAAGATATAGATAAGGAAATCCACATTAAGTCTAGATACGACTAACACTCCCCAAGGAGCAATCATTTTCCAAAGTGTTGCGGCACAAAACTTTCCCTTCGTCTGGCGCTGTCCTCCGCGCTGACAAAGCCTGGACAATCTGTGACATCCATCAGGCTAATGATGTTCTGTACAACAGGTAGTCATTTCACGTCTGTCACGTCTTACATGTCTAACAAATGAACATCTCTGTACGACATCAGACGCCTGCTGGAGGAAATCAGCCGAGTCTCCTGCTGTACCGTCAGTGATGGGTGTTTGACGTGAGGAGAATCAGAATCAGACCAGAATGATTTATTTGTACAACGTCACAACCTTGTGGGATGAATTGTGCGATACATTACAATTCAGTACACACTCACTTAAAATCATTAAAACGGTTGAATAAGATTATATGCACAATGATACATCACAAATATGTTACGATACATAATGATAAACAAGATCACTTAAAATCGTTAGACGATTGAGACACAGCATGAAGAACCTTCGGTAGGCGGGGTTACATGAGTTAAGATGTCTAGTTCAGTCACTTATTCAACAGTTTCACTAGGTATGGAATGGGAGAGTTTGTGTCGATTGGTACGGCATAGCGCCGAGTATTCAGTTTCTGTTTGTTTCGTGTGTACATGGGCATTCATTGAAACCAGTACATGGGCAGGCATTTAGTACACACTCGCAGACGGGTTTTCCAGATAATTAATACATACATAACTTTATTGCACAACAATTGTACGAGGTACAAAGTATGGCATCTACATAACTACAGTGCTATAACTTATTCATCATAGACCACAATGTACGACTTATGACTTTGTACCGTAACGGTGCTGACACACTGGCTATCAGATTGTGCAATTACTGACTGCAATGGTGGCGGGGCTTACGTATTAGATGTTCGATCGGAAACGTTTATGTTTGAGAAAAAAAGACAGGATCATAAGATACTGATTCTTGAACACGTTGCCCGGGATTGGCTACTGGTAAGTCGCCCGTAATGATACACCGGTTACACTGTGCAATTACTGATTGGGTGCGGCGGCGGCAGGGCTTACGTAAGACCAAATAGGATTGTCGATCGGAAACGTTCACGATTAGAAGAATGGACAGGATCAGAAGCTAACGAGTATGGAACGCGTTGCCTGTGATTGGCTAGCGGCCAGACGCCGTCTGCACACGTGGGTGTACGAGCGTGATGATGACGCGATCCAGACGCCATCGCCAATAGAGCAGCAGAAATCACGCTGCCAGTAGGGAAGTGGGTTCGCCCAGAATCACAGCCAACCGTGTGGTACGTTTTCGGCAGGCCTCGTCACGTGGAAGACAGCGCATCAAGCTCATCAGCTATTCCTCGTGGGCAGTTATGACTTATTGGCCGAGAACTGCAGCGTTCCACACAACAAGAGTCTTTCTGGAACTCCGGGTGTGTCGAAGAGGCAAGGTTGCTCCGTCAGATAAGACATCCCTGTGACTGTCTATACAGGCGTGTGTACACCCTGTAATATGCGTGGCTGTGCGGCACGACTTGGCTGTGTGAGTGCATCCCTGACTGTGCAGGTTTGATCAGTGTGGTCTGAGACTCTCCGTTGTAAGAAAGCCCCATCACCATGAAGACCGGACCGACCATGTTAACCTTCCTTATTTCTGCTGCGACATCGCTGGACACAAAAGGCACAGTCTCCACCGCGAGCACGGAGTACCTGTAAGTACAAGACTATCGGTTGCTAGGCGTATAATAACTTTGGTTTTGCTATTTTAAAGATTTTGTATCAATATTATTGCCTCGTCCAGACGCAATATGTTTGAATTATGACAGATATCGCTGTATTGACTTGGCGTTCTTCTGAGAGACAAATGGCTTTTATTTACAATTCGGAGACCTGAAAAAAGCTTAACAATTTTTATATACAACACGTACGCAGTAGTACAACATTAGGCAACTCTAGCTCTGAAAACGTAGTTTTTACACTAAACGTATGTTGGTCAGTAACAACTTGTTTGTATCTTAGAATACGAGCAACAGGGGTAGCATCTTTGCTTTGCTAACTTTCTGAACCAAATGGACAAGGAAACTACATGTTTTAACACTGGGCAGTCAGTGGCTTTGAGTGCAGAAGTAAAAGACCCAAATTCGACCTTAAAGCCGGCTAGTAGGCAGCTAAATGATCCTGCCATTAGAAACAGCTGGTTTCATTGGTCCGTGCAGGTCTCTGACTCTGTCTATGGTAACGCAATAACAATCGTGTATCTACAGGAGAACACAATTACCAAACCGCTCCATGGTTATCAGCCACCTGAATTGCATCAGTCAACTATCACAATACAATATAGTACAGAAACTTGGCAAGGAGCGTCTCTGTGTCTAACGTATTACACGCTAAAGTATTGACTGCTGTAGATTAAACTGCTGAAATTAACAGATTCTACTGATGAAGATAAGCGTAGTTTCGTATTACACGCTGCAGTATTGGCTGATGCAGATTTAAGAGAGTTGAAATGACCTTTGATCAAAATAAGCGCACGAAGTTTCCCGTTCATCCATTCATCATGCCGACGTAATTGGGCCGTGAGTCATTAAGGAAGCTCTTAATAAGCGCCTACTTGGAGTTCTAATTTAAATCGATGAAGAAAAGTTGACAAAAAAATCATGCTTTATCTTAAAGCTTTAGGCAATCTCGTTGCACTGCTGCACAAGAGAAAGGGCCATGTTCCATGCAGTACCTTTGAGCTCTCATATTAATTGCATGTTAACACGTACATGTGGTAAAGTGCCAAGCATTCGTGCTTCCTTCCAGAATCTGAGTAGCGTACCAACAGGTGAATGATGCTGGTGGTATGAAGGGATTGGGTTCCAGAAACTTACAATGGCCATTACAATGAGTCGGCACCCTGATACACATGTGATGGTGCACCAACAATGCTTGCACCTAGAAGGAGAAAAATCACATTTAATTTCTGTAGCTGAGGGAAAATGAATTTCAAGGATACATTAAAGAGTGTATAAAAATGCGATTGGAAGTTCTGAAAACGCGTCATTTTACCAGACTGTTGACGGACAAGCAACTTCAACTGATGGATACACTTGAAATTGGAATTTTGGCAATGCTCACACCAATTACTACACCGTCAGTGAGTTCATAGCTTCTGATATAATATCCTTGGATGTTTTATTTGTTGTTTGTTTGTTTGTGACGCTGTTATGTATGCAAGTATGCAAGTGTATGGGTAGTTACAGATATAGATACACTATCATACAGATACAGATACCAATGTTGCTGTTGTTCCACTATTTACTATTGTCGTCTCGGTAATAGATGAGGAAGTGATTCCTAAAGTATATCCAACCTACCTGTAACGTAACAAGCGGCATGCAGACAAAGAAACAGAATCCAACATTCAATTATAAATTTTTGAACCCTAATCTGTTCACTACCTATGGGCAAAACTGGGGGAAGTTGGCGTGTGTCCAGTAACCAATACCCACCGTACATGATTGCTATAGAGATAATGAGAGTCGCCTGAAGCATTTAGCATCTGATAAACCATTCTCAGGATGGCCAGTTCTGGAAGATCTCCAATCCACGCAGCTCCAGTCCAACTGAAAGTGCCAGCCATTCGTCTCACATTCGGCAAATTTTTTCTTAGTTTCAATTCCTGCTGGCGACAGGCGGAATGACTCTCGCTTTGTCTCAATCGACGGAACCATTTGTGCGATAGTCATGAACAGTTTGAAGGTAATATATAACTTACAGGTCGCAGATTACAATCTATGCCGCACAGAATGCAGTAAAGTTTGACGGTTATCTATTACTTCGGATCCTGCCAGACTTGGGAGAAAAGAATATCTGGAATATAGAAGAATTTCCAGGATAGAAAGTTTCTAGAATACACAACGAATTCCCAGGAATACAACATAGCTTTCATTCAAACGGCATTTGGGCTCATTCTTTCTCTTGTGAAGGGGATATAAGGTCCATTTCCCACCCGAAGGTGGCACGAATGTTGCAAACACTTCATTCCGGCTGGTTCTGCTTGATTCCTGCTTATTCGGTTTCAGTGTTGAAGGCCCTATTACAGAGAGCAACTACGTTTGACGATGATCTATTTGTTACAGAGCGCAGTTAAGTTTTGCAATAATCTATTTCTTACAGAGCGCAGTAAAGTTTGGCGGTAATCTATTCCTTACAGAGTGCTGTAAACTGAGGCAGCTTCGCCTTATCTGACGCCTCCATCTCACTATATCTCATTCGATGGAAGCGCCCATTTTGTGATAGTCATGAGCAGTTTAGCGGTATTCTATAACTGACAGAGCGCAGCAGTAAAGTTTGGCGGTAATCTATTCCTTACAGAGCACAGTAGACTGAAGCAGCCTCGCATTATCTGTTCGCTCCATCTCCCACAGACTTACCGCCCTTTGGTTCATGCATCAAGGGCGCAACACCGTAAATACCAGCTTATGGGGGGTAACTGCAGGTCAAGCAGTGGCGCTCCGCTCTATTTCCTCATATCAAATGACAAATATGCTAGTATTAAAACAGCCCTTAAACGTCACATATATTAACATTTACCTAGTCTAAGTTGACATGGCCATCGTCCTTCAAATATATCAATAGATAGACTTTGTTTTAAATATACTCTTATGGACTCAAGAGACCAATTTTACCAAATGTTTACAAGGATTACTTCTTTAGCTCAGAAATTATGCTGTTTCTTACTTTCACGTATCTAAAGGATCAGACATTTCGGTACAGTAGTTCATTTTAGAGGCCACGGAATGTTATAGCAAACAGGTATTGTAGCAATGACAACTGAGGCTGGATTTGAACCGAAAGGTGCCATCGTTCTAGCTTTTTTCTCTGGAAACTACTCTGCTCTCAACGCAAGGATCACGAGTAGTCGAGCATCTACCTTTGTCATAGATATACAGATGCAACATACATTTGTTCATGCCATGTTGAAAATGTAGGAATCTATGATGAATACGTACTACGTCTGCTTGGCTTCTAGTTATGGTGTTAATATAATTAGAGTGACATGTACAAGAGATGTAAGGCACCAACCTACATCCGACCTCAATCATGTATCTACAAAGACGGGAGGCGCGCAAAGCTTGCACATCCCTAAAGAGCCACCTCTGTGGCCTCTCCTGGACGACTTATTCGCATTACACCAAGAACCTCATCTATTGTCGTTTGTGACAAGTGTTAGATGTTCCAACCCATCATTCAAACGCACCCAAATTGACAGACGAGCATGCGTCTTCCCGCACCGGGTTTGAGCTAGTCAATCTCACGGGGACTCGGAACATCCCTCGGCAATCTTATTTAGGTATAATCTTGCACAACATGTCGACACTTCCAGGGGCACCAGTCTCATTCGAGGCTTTGATCATTTCCTGGGCAAATTGCGTCGATTTTTTTCGCCTTATTTTATGTATAATGTATGCCTGTTTGGTGTTTAAATTCAACCTATTCTTTTCTCGTTATTTCCATTTTGTATCCTAGTTTGAAAAGAGACATTTGTGCTCATTTTTTAATTGTACACGTTCCGTGAAATCCGTTCTTTTCTGTTTCTTCAACGAAAGAGACTGTCATTGATATTAATCAATACTCTGTCAAAGATATTAGACTGTATATTTTCCTTATGTGCTGCCTACACGTATGGGTAATATGTGGGAAATTACGTACGTATATCTTTCTCCTAGCTCGTCAGTTGTACCATACCATGATATAGTGTGTGGATTATTCAGACACTTTCCTTTCGTGGTTGTCGAACATCCGCCGAGGATTACACCTAACAGAACGGCTCGCTTTGCCTCCATGGCTAACTGCAAATACATCACCTAACCAATCAGGGCCGTTTCCCATTAAGACAAATAGTCGACTGGCCTTCTTGATAGGGCCGATAATGAACATGGAAAACCACATGATTAATACGGAGTGTGGTACGGAGACGTAATTAAAGATTTGATAGATGTTGAGTAACGATTCCGCGGTCCTTGGCAAGGTTGTGGGTGAACCTTAATGAGTAAAATAACGTTTCTTTTGAGTGTAATGCAAAACGGCACAGGGCTATGCAATCACTATAGGCACTTTAATGAGGTTAAATGAGTGCTTACCATTATGTTGTCACCATCTGTGGACGTTTCATCAATACCATTTGTTTTCGCGAGAGTTGCAGCGGGACCAGATGGCGTTAGTCGTTGGTATGTGATATTTTCTTTATGGCGGAGATTAAAAATTCCCTACAATGTTGTGACGTAGGTAGCCCGTGCCCTCTTCAAATAGATCTTTTGAAGTTTTACGTGGCTTTGGTTTCTGGACAGGACATTCCTGGAACCGATTCATAAAATCCCATTCCCATAACCGCTTACATTCCACTTTCGGACTCCTTTTCAGCTTGACCGTTAATGTGCAACTATTTATGATGAGCTAATGCAATCCTCTTAAGCTTCATTTTAAGCTACCTACAGTGCCTGGAAGTGTCAAATCCTTCATTCTTTCTTTGCACGACATTTGTATGTAGCTGTAGTTAGCTTGCTTTCGCACATCAGTCCCATTTAAAAACTGTTACAAAATTTGAATTCCATAGACGAAGATGCGATAGATGTGCCAGGGTTCGCTTGTTGTGACTAAAATCTTAACAAAATGAATACTTATGTAGAGAAAAACTTTTAGATCTACTGTGTACCTGCCGATTCAGGATACAAACTTTACTCTGAGGACGATACTAACTGATAGATTCATAATGGCTGATAGATGAAAATTTTTTTTTCGGACTTCGCTCTGGCGGCGTGCAGCAGCGGGACGTTGGTAAATGTTAACGTGTAGAGGTTGGCACGTGGTCAATGACTGGAGCAATTCACGCACAGATAGACATTATGGATCATTATAGAAAAATGCTAACATTTATTTACTTCCAGCACTGAATTAAACTATAGCAGTGACGTCAGGAACACACCTCTTTTGCAGGAGGAGGCCATAAGTATCAGAAAGTCTATGTCGCCCCCCGCGGTGTGTTTCTGACTGGAGATAGAAGGGTTATTTTGTGAACAAGGTCGACGGAGATTGACCGAAAATTTATAGGGAAAGTCCCTATAATTTCATTCAGTGTTGAAAGTAAAGTGTTAGCATTTTTTCCATAATGCATTCGACCAACACGGATGAGCTTTCATGCTCACATCATGGATCATGTGGAAATGACTGGTCACCGCCCTAATATCATCCCAAACCTACTCAAATCCTTTCCTGGATATTTCCATGCTGCAATCATCCACTTATACACCCAGCCGAGCTCCAAAACCTCCCATGATTGCGACTCTCCGTCCAAATAACGGCCCAATGACCCTGAACCTTTTAGCGCAAACGGTCATAGCTGAGATTGTAGATGTGCCCAGCGAGTTGACTTTCATTACTGGGGTGTTAATGGCCTGCACTGGAAGTGCCCATCCTGCCTCACGGCCATGAACAGCTCTGCAGAAACCAATTAGAGTCCTGCCGGAACTGATCCGGCTATGGCCCCTCCGTCTCATAGAGACCCGCGGATTGCCTGGGTAAGGCACTTCTAACGGCCGTCAGCTCACTCCCGGAAATTACAGTTTACTTCTGTCATAAAAAGTTGGTGAGCCACGCAGTTCGGTAGTATACTGAGTGATATGGACTAATACAAATACTAGGGCATGGTTCAGTCCGTATAGTTCACTTCTAACGACCGCCAGCTCACTGCCGGAAATTACAGTTTCATCATCATCATCATCATCCTGGCGTGCTGGTTGCACGGATGGCCATCACTCTCGGTCTCCATGCATCCTTCCCTATCCTCCAGTTTACTTCTGTCATAAAAAGTTGGTAAGTCACGCCGCAGGACAGCTTACAGCGAGATCAATATGCACACAGATATCGCAAGGTTTTTTCATTACATTTTCTGCTACAGGGATTGAATATGACAAGACATTGGCAATTGATGAATACTCATCCAAAACGTGACAGTATATATATTGACCCAAGCATTCCGCTGATGATACGTCTGTTTTAATTGAATAGTTAAGCTTCGAAACGTAATAGAATGTTTTCAGTATTCAGTCTTACTAGATGGAATCGACAGAAAGGACGTTACCATTGGGTTTTGAATGCCCTTTAGCCGCATTCCTGAAGTGAGTGTGCCTTTTGGGGATGCCACTCACTTGTACATGCAGCGTTGACTTGTTGCATGGTGCTGCGGGCTTTGGAAACCCTGATGAATCTTTTGCTTGGCTTTTGACGTATCGATCCAACCGTTGTCTACCCTAACAACGTCTCAATGGGGACACACACGGTCCTGGAGTAAATGCCTCGTGATACACTAAATAAGCACTTATCCCTACCGCAGGGCCAGGCGAGGCTACTTAAAAGTACGCATGTTGACAGGAAAGTCTAGTGTGGCATTCTCAGTGGTCTAGTGGTTAGCGAACTGTCTTCTCCTGGCGGACAGACCGTTCGATACTTGTGTGTTGCCAGGCTGGCCATTACGAACTGACGTCGGTACAGTTGGTATCTACGTATTATAAATAAAAAAGTGCAAATGTTGAGAAAAGTAGCTGGGCGAATACTGGTTTGTCTGTTTATTTTTTTGGGGGGTAACAGGTGTTCGACTGTGCAGAGACTTTTAAGATATGTCACATCTCTTGAAATGTATGATATGTATGTATGTATGTATGTACATGCGGCATCGCTTTTGCTGTTGCAGTTCATCAGCGAGTTTGGAGACCTCACAAGCCACTGATTGTTTTACCGTGAAGGCGACTTGTAAAATCCTTATTTAAAGCAGCCTCAGCGCAGATCACTACCTACGCTATACATAGTACACTTTCCAGGAAGAATTGAGATCCTGTAATTGCGATTTATATGCCTCCTGCACAATTCAATCTGGTTGGTGCCAAACGTTTTACTCCAAACAAGCATGAACAAGCCTTTCAACCGAAAATGATCATATCGTGTCAACATTATCAGACTTCAAATTCTGTCAGCGTGACGAATTTGCGGAAGTTTCCGGAAATTGGATTTGACCGTGACCGCTCGCTACTCGCTCCTTGTGACCCTACATCGCACCGTCACACGTCATACAGGTTCTATGAATCTTATTGACATTAGAAGTTTGTACCTTATTCATCATTTTTCTGGCCATCAGCTGCTATTAATCTACTGAATTGTGCTGCCATGCTGCCGTGAATGTAAAGTAGTCTTGCCTAAATGTATACACTTGCTTCTTCATTGCCGTGAAGGGTTTTAAAGAGTCATTCCCATGTGAGTGGCTTTAAGCTGGTACGGTGCCCCAAAACCGTCCCAATGCTGGCAGAGCTGAGCCGATAAAACACGGCCTCCATTAAGTTTCCCCGCTGACCGACCTGATCACCCAGACGGATGTCGCTGACGCACGTTCCTGACGTCTTCCAGCTCCAGCATTCCTCCTCACGGATGTTGGATTAGCCTTTTACATCACCCCAAAGTGGTAATACCCTAAGGGCCCATCCAATCATCTCTAAAGACGTTTGCGCAACATATTGAAGACACTCAAGTAACTTAAGGCCCCCTGTGTAAATACCTCACGCGGTCATCCCCAACAACCAAAGGTCCAGTACAAATTATTCTATAGAGTTTTACATAACACATTGAAGGCACTTAACTTTAGGCCCCTGTGCAAAGTCATTCTAGCTGCTGGGCAAACCTAACAGAAACCTGGGCCGTTGCCTCCTCTAAGATATCCAAAGTATCCTACGTCTATGTCACCACCAACACCAACACCTCTGTAGAGCACGGCTAATGCACATTTCATGGAGCCACCAACGCACAGCAGATCTCATACAGTGATGTTTATTACTTATACAAGACAGATGACTTTAAACCGTCAAGGTAAATTACTTACTGGAGATTGTCCACTTAAGGTCTGTAGATTCACACTCGGGCTACATACTTTCTTATTAAGTATTACACAGCACACCACACGCTTCACCCAAATACAGATTTGCCATGGAGAATCCCATAACGTATGCAAGGCGATTAACTCCAACACCTTCAAACCTTCACCTTGAGATGTACGGCATACAAAGTATAAATACATAGTGCACAATTTTGATAAGGAGCTATTGCTGTAATACGCTTAACTTAACGTGTAATACTTGCGCGCATTCCTCTAGAGCGGTAACTGTAGGAGATGATTATCTTAACATCTATTTCTACATCATGTCTCAAAGGTAGGGTGATTAATCGTCGGCCCTTATCCTACTTTGCTTGCGAAGAAAATTTAATACACTCTCATCAATCTCTTCACTACCCCTGAAGCATACAATTAAATGAGAAAATTGTTTTATTCCCTAGACCAATGCGGCTTAATTTCGAGGATGAGCAAGTGATCCCTGATGCCATTTTGGAACAATTACACCGCTAATACTTCGTTTGATGAAAGAATGAAGACCCTAATTGTATCGACATGTCCCCAATAAGGCCCTGGACACAGGAAAACTGCTCACAAAACGTGCAATATTTGTCGTACTAGCAAAATAAAATATAAAGGCATCGATTTTTCATCTCCTGTATTACATTTTTCATGCCTGAAGAAGTTTAAGTAGTAGAACCTTCTTTTCATATTGCACAATGTGGAAACGGCAGAACCACAGGAACGGCAGAATGCCTACACCCTGGCAGCAGCAGCGGCTGCGTGACTTATCGAGCGGACATCAGCGGGGATATCTGATAAACCAGTCTTAAAACGGCCGCTGAGTAAAACCAGTGAACCGTGGCGGGCGGTAATGAATCCCTGCTCCTGACCACTCGGCCGGAACCTCGCCGGGTTTACGGCGCTCCTGCAGGTCCCTTTACGGCACCTTTCAGCGCTGCTATTGGTCAAGCTGTGACTCCAGCAGGTCACTTTACGGCACCTTTCAGCACTGCTATTGGTCAAGCTGTGGCTCCAGCAGGTCCCTTTACGGCACCTTCCAGCACTGCTATTGGTCAAGCTGTGACTCCAGCAGCTCCCTTTACGGTACCTTTCAGCGCTGCTATTGGTCAAGCTGAAGCTCCAACAGGTCTCTTTACGGCACCTTCCAGCACTGCTATTGGTCAAGCTGTGACTCCATCAGGTCACTTTACGGCACCTTTCAGCACTGCTATTGGTCAAGCTGTGGCTCCAGCAGCTCCCTTTACGGTACCTTTCAGCGCTGCTATTGGTCAAGCTGCAGCTCCAACAGGTCTCTTTACGGCACCTTCCAGCACTGCTATTGGTCAAGCTGTGACTCCATCAGGTCACTTTACGGCACCTTTCAGCACTGCTATTGGTCAAGCTGTGGCTCCAGCAGGTCCCTTTACGGCACCTTCCAGCACTACTATTGGTCAAGTTGTGACTTCATCACATCCCTTTTCAAGTAGCTCCCTTTACCGAGCCTTTTTGGCGCGGGGAGGGACATGAGGCAAAAGTTCCGTTTGGAGCAATGACACACGGTTCCTGACGTTTAGCCGCACCTATAATAGTCTTGGTGCGGCTGTGCTGGATAATCGTGTTGGTGGGTTTATTGGGAGGACCTGGAGTTGTTTATCAACCGCCGTGCCGCAGTATCCATCCATTCACTGATGCGGAGGGTTTACAGTCTTTACGGCTTTAGATTAGAATGAGTTTTATGGAAAAGATAGAAAGCTGCACTAATACATTACACAGTACATGTTTTACATGAATCCTTGTGATCAACAAAACAATTATGACTTGACTTGACTTTATTAAGATCCACAATTAGCATACAATGGAGTACATTGAAGCTACTCTTCCTGTGGTCTTTATCAACAAACGTAACAGGACAAAAACTTGACACACAGGAACACATACAATCTATACAATGTACATAAAATTCACACTTGATAAAAGATATCTTAATGACTACCTGAGCTTATATATATATACAATGGGACCAATTATCATTATGGTAAGCTTATTATTATCTGCGATGGATTATTTACGAATGTATATATGTATATGCTTATGTCATTTCTTAAGCCAAAGCTTAGTTGTGTTTCAATGTAATGAGTCTCTTAGCCAATCGATACAGATAGTTCTGTACCTGTATCTGTATCTTGTAGTTGAAAACAAGGTTGATCTTTTCCAAGAAAGTTCACCTTATAAGCCTAACTTAAGCTGCTTACAACATGTTAACATAATGCCTACCAAAAGGGTTAGTTTCTATTTATCACGGCTGAAGGCTTCATTATATACTATGTGTATTCCTCCCCAGGGGCCCCAGCGGAACCGTTCCCCCGACCCTGTCCTTCATGACGCCGCCCGCAGACAGCACGGCGTACCCCACCTTCCCGGAGGGATACAGGCCCTGGGACAGGCCGCTACAAGGTACGTGCTGCAAACTTGGCAAACAGTTGTGTTCAAATCTCCAAACACTGATGCTAGTGGGGAATAATGATGGAGAATTAGGTGCCCCACACAACGTGAAATCAACGCACTTCCGCGTGCAGGAATGTGTTGTGTAGAATTCTAAAAACAGCTCAAAAATAAGTCCAAATGAATGGCATTACGTTAATGAATAGAGGCGTCAAGCTGAATGACGTATCGAATGAAACTCTATCTCTGACGCACGTCGGACAATGTTATCATGCAGACAGGCGTTCTCACGTCACATCAACGGAAGTGTCGCTGGCTGCTTCCTTTCTTTGCTTTTAAATTTTCATGATGAAGAATGCAAGTACAGCTCTACCTCATATCACGTGTAACCAACGTACTTCCGTGTGTCGGAAAGTGATTTGTGTCTAATTCTATAAGCCACTCGGAAATAAGTGCATTTGACATTATAAAGCAATGAATAGAGGCGTGAAAGACTGATCTTTCTGACGCACGTCGAACAATGTTATCAAGTAGACAGGCGTCCTCACGTCACACAATAGAGGATGGCTGCTTCCTTTTTGTGCTTCTATCGCGCTTTCGTGTGCAAACATGTGGGTCTAATTCCAGACATCATTCGGAAATACCTCCGGAAGAGAGGCGTCTAGTTGCCTAGAGTGACGGATGTACAATACCGGTAAGGCGTAATTCTCACTTCAGAACAACAGGAAGCTCCTCGGGCTGCTGACACCTGATGAGCGGCGATGCACGAGAATCATGTGAAGGTAAATCGTTCCAACACGGCACGGCGATTAATATGTGTCGTGTTTGGGCAGCAGGCTTCGTCACTGTCGACAGTCACAGACGTCTCTGCGGGTAATTGGTCCATCAGTCACCTCCAGGTGTGACAAGGGCATCCATGGAGGAGCAGGTGTGATCAGTCACCTCCAGGTGTGACAAGGGCATCCATGGAGGAGCAGGTGTGACAGGTGATTGATGAAGAACGTGTTGTTCTCATCTGTCAACAGTCAGGAGTGGCGTGTTGGAACATTGTCAGATCTTTCAACTCGGGTGTCGAAAGTTGTGAAGGTTCGAGCGACTGACTTTAAACAGATAGTTGTACATGCACGTCTTCGTGTGTGTGTGCCTACTTGTGTGTGTCTTCGTGTGTGCGTGTTTGTGTGTACGAGTATGTATGTGGGGGATGGGATGTTTTTTTTTTCACCAAACAGTGAAAGGAAATCAAATGGAATCATGATTAATGGCCCGATAATGCACGATGCAAGTGTGACCCAAGTGACCGAAACTAATAAGCTTACCGTACATCTGTCTGCGTTCCTGTTCGCTTAACCATTTGGTCATGTCTTGTGAGTTTGACAAATTGTTATGTCCACGGTAAGACAACTTGAGCAATTTTGCGTGAAGAAAGATCTTTCCTTTGTTGGAATACTTAATGATGCGTGTCAGACCGATTCGTTTTGTTGACGTTTGGTAAGACTTGTGCCTCAGTCTTCTATAAAATTTGTCTTAAAGGCTAAACTTCCTATTCTTACTGCCGAGGCACCCAAGTGTAGCATAAACAGCGTAATTGTTAATCAATCTTACATAAAATGCGCTACTAAATCTAACATAAAATACACAGCGGTTACCCAATATACAATAAAGCACACAGTGAGAAATCCATGCATCATACAACACACAGCGGTTTCCCTGCTTAGCATAAAGCTCGATAATTTCACAATTCAGCCTTGATTTAACGTTGAGCGCACACTGGTTTTAAACACATATTGAACATTGATCTAGCCTGGAAAAAATAGTTGCACAATATAACGGTAAAATCAAGGGTAACTTAAAAGAAACAAAACATTACAAAAAAAAGCACATCAGTATTTAATCATGCTGTACCCAACTTTACAAGTTGTAGCAAAGTCGTCCGTCAAAGATAGCCGCTCATTACGTGATCACATCGTAACGTCTGCAGTCGTTGGAAAACAAATCACAGAACGGGTGGTGAAGAGACATCATAGTGAGAAGGAAATGAGAGTAAGTTTCCGTTGGATGATTCTGCGGACCAACAGCTTTGGATAAGCAGAAATCATTGCTACCAACACTGTATTGATACTAAGTAATACCTTACATGAAGAGACCTAAAAAAATTGCAGCGTATGTAACAATTTACGTAGTTAATTCCAATCCTAAAGGAGACGGAGGAAATAGTGGAAGACGTTTATGGGCAATATTTTCGATCAGGAAAAATGGCTCATCGCCAAATCTGGGCACCTCTAGGGGTGACTGTGACCTACACATGTGCAGATGGGCACCAAAGAAGCGAGCAAAATCGATGATACCTCTTAGTTACTACCGTACGCTTGAAACCTCACAGTTTGAATAGTGTCGCTGGTGTTTTGGAGCCGATTCTTTGAACCTTCATGGAGAGCATTCTCCCGCCACGATCAGCTCTCGTGGGAAAACTACCGGACATGAAACGTAAAACTGCCAAACTGCCATATTGATTACGTCTGCTGGTTTTGAGATCCACTTTTAGCCAACCCATCAATAATATTTGGTGGGCAGACTATCTCGAAGATTTTGCTTGTGGATGGACACTATTTTTACTCGCCTACTCAGACCTACTACCCATCCTTGGGCGTACTTTATTTGGGATGCCTTTTTTGGGAGTGAGAAGATAAATAGAAAGAAGGGGAAAACATTGTCTCCTCATGATTCACCAGTATCCTGTTAGTAAAACTTCTCAGGCTTTCATTTCCCTGTCAACTCTTTGACGAAATCAGGATATAGTGCCTTGCAGGCTACCAGATTGTCAGTCCGGAAGCATGCCTATCTCGGAAATAGCAGTGTTATTACTACAATACTAAAAAAAGGTACAAGAATGACCTTTCTTTTCTTTTATGGGAGTCTTTGAATTTCAACGACGATGCGGCTTAATCTGTACCGCGTGTTAAGGATACGTGAGCATATTGGTGATATTTCCGGCTTGTCGACAATTGAAAAAGTTGAAAGCCTTCTGACGAGTTTTCTTGATAGGAGAAGAAGAGTAATGACTTGAGGGCGTTTTGTAATGGAATTGTCGTCAGGAACAGATTTCACGGGGAATTGGACGGGATCAGGTTTCGACGAACGCGAGTCTCCAATGACAAGTAGAGTGAGGTTTCATTTATCATAGACACCAGAAACTCCTCAGCAAAGCTACTTCCTAATTCCCATCACATGAATCTCGTATCAGACCAAATCGAACAAGTCTGATGCAGGCTCCTGTCGTCAAGGAATTTCAACTCGTTTGGTACTTCCGCTATCAGTGGCAATCAGAGAAAGCATTTCAATGGCAACAATCATCGTTAGATGCCATTAAGTTTCGGTAATTGTGAAATGGGCACTTAAATATGCATTTGAAGACAGCCATCGTCAAATTTGTGTAACTAGACGTGCATTTTAGCCCAGGCATCGTAAAATAAAGGCTGCAATATCCAACGGTTAGGACAACTGACATTTGTGCTTTTATCACAAAAGTTTGTTGCTCAAAACATCGGGATAAAATTTCTTTAGAATATTTCTCCAGTCCACGCACTTGCAAGTAGCCTGCTACCTATTTCCAAAGGAGTCTTGTCAGCGCAGCAGACCTGACAGCCTCCGACTTTCCGGGAAGTTCTGACGGCCTCAGCAGACCTGCAGCCTCCTAATTTCCGGGAAGTTCTGACGGCATCAGCAGACCTGCAGCCTCCGACTTTCCGGGAAGTTCTGACGGCCTCAGCAGACCTGACAGCCTCCGACTTTCCGGGAAGTTCTGATGGCCTCAGCAGACCAGACAGCCTCCGACTTTCCGGGAAGTTCTGACGGCCTCAGCAGACGCGTGATAGATGACCAGACCCCTCAGCTGCGGACGGAGACGGATGAGCTGACTGAGACTTCCGACAGGAAACCTTGGCTACTCGTGTTTCACGGCTTAACGACTGTCACCAGATTCCCGGAAGAGTTACAAGATGGATTGACCACCACCTGTTGAAACTCAGATTTAGATTGCAATGGCGAAGCTAGATATACCGGCAGACCATCCTTAGAGTTTGTCTCGATACCGCTTAATATTCTGCCTAGAAAGTTCATGGTTTGTGCCTGCTTTTAGCCCATAAAGAAACTAGACCTCGATCAGGCGCCGGATAAGACGTGTCACGACATCCACCTGGATACACTTCGGACAGCAGCTGATCTTATAATGGAAGCGTGAGGCGTGAGGGAAGCTGTAACACCCTGCCTTACGTGTGAAACAGATGGGTAAAGACAGAAGTTGTAACGCACTGCCTTACGTGTGCCGCAGGGAAGCTGTAACGCTTTGCCTTACAAACACGGCCGGACCTGCCTGTCAGATCTGCCCACCTGGAACAGATGGATTGGCCTTTTCCTGCCCCCATGTCCACCCGGCCTACCATTAGCCAGGTCTAAAGGCTGCGTGCTGACATCAAGACGCTCTCTCTGCGGGGCCGTTATGACCTCCTGACATTTCCTAAATCCCTCCGCGACCTCGTGGCTAATTAGGAGGCCATGTCCAAGATCCATATATAGCGGCGCACTTCATCCTTTAACACTGAATGAAATATTGACTTGTCAAGATGGCGATGGAGCGGACAGACGGATTTACTGTTTCCTCCTCGCGTCTCCAGAACTTGGCAAGAAGACGGTGTTTCTTTTTATTAGAACAGAACGGTACCTGGCCGTTTTCCAAATATTGGCAAAGCCTAAGTACTGCTGATTGTTATATTGTAGGTCAACTGATGTCAGGCAGTATTGGCCCATACTTTTTGCATTAGAGTAGATCTTTACACTGCTTTTGTCACATTATTCGTGCGGTGCATCTACGACAGCATATTTAGGGCATTTATTGGACAGTTGTGGATGAGTCGTACACTATTATCATATAGCCAGATGGAGTTGACCAATCAGAGGCCCCCATTTCCTATGGGTTATCAGGCAGTAACCTGAAAAGTGGGCGGTTATTAGAATAACCGCCCACTTTTTGGACCGCACCATTATAGAGGGGACAGGACGCTAATACTAGTGTTACGTATTTATCGATTATATCTATTAAACAGCGTATTGTACTTTATTTCGAACAATTTATGTTAAACTACAACACAATTAATAGATATAAATGATATTTAAACTGAAAAAGATTAAAACAGATTTACAACACCCCCGCCAAAAGTGGTCTGTTCCATTACGTCACCGCAGATCCGCATATCGGACGATTTTATTTTTGCTGGACGCCATCTTTTTTTTGCATTCGAACCGCAAGTTTGTGAGCTTTTTGTTGGTATTTTCGTCGTTTCTGTCGGCTATGGACGGCGAGGTACCGCAGTTCTACGTGGAAGAGGTATCTGAGAGAGATCTTGAAGCGTTGTTGAGGCCCTGGGAGGCCGAAACAGAACCTGAACAGCAGCCAGAACCTGAAGGCGCAGCGGAGAACACCACTGCCCGCTTCGCGACTTTAGATGGAGAACAACTGGACGAGATAGAAGGGGGAAGGGTGGAGAAAACCACCGAGAAGTCTACTAGGTGGGGCGTCAAGATTTTCAAAGGTGAGTATCTTTTTTCCGACGTAAAAAAATAAGCAAAAATAGAAATACATACTTATAAATGCTTTACATTTATTTGTTCAGTGAATGAGAGCCATGTGGGGAGGGGGGTCGGAGTAACGTTTGAAAATAATTATACATGTATCTTGATGATAGATAGAGAACTAGCATTATTATTAACAGCCTGATAGTGGATTTGGGGGCGAAAAAAATTAAGAAAACTTTTTTTTTCAATTTTAGCATGGCTGCAGGCAAGAGACAAAAACACTGAATTTGAGGAGCTGCCGGAAACAGAGTTGTCACAACTACTAAGGCAGTTCTACGCTGAAGTACGAAAAGACGACGGTACACCTTATTCAAAGGTTCAATAACTGTGGACAGGTACATTTCAATGGACCAGTCAGCTTTAACTTCAAGTAACTCATGTAGCAGGGCAGAGTTTGGGGGGAGGGGGGCTGGTCACCATATACTTGCTGTAGATGAATGTGTTTAGGTAACAATAAACAGAGCAGATTAGAAATTTCTAGTTTGTATTGCAAATAAGCCACATGTTGATGCTGTTATTCTATCTCTCAAACGGATGATGAGAAATTTCTAGTTTGTATTGCAAATAAGCCAAATGTTGATGATATTCTATCTCACAAACGAACGATGAGAAATTTCTAGTTTGTATTGCAAATAAGCCACATGTTGATGATATTCTATCTCACAAACGAACGATGAGAAATTTCTAGTTTGTACTGCAAATAAGCCACATGTTGATGATATTCTATCTCACAAACGGACGATGAGATTAGTTAAAATGCGCGGTTAAATGGTGATGATGAAATGGTTTAATAGTTTGTATATATACACTATTGTACAATATATATATGATTGTAAATGTAGTTTTATGTATATTGTATTAAAGTGTTTATTCGTTATAAAGGAATTTGTGTGAAATAACTGTGTCAGTTGGATAGGCTATATGATAATAACGTTAATGCCCCGCCTTTTCCTCGGTGTATATGGTGAGATAATCCCTGGTCAGGTGCGATAACCACCTCATAAACCACCTCGTTCGCTACGCTCACTCGGTGGTTTATTCGGTGGTTATCGCACCTGACCAGGGATTATCTCACCATATACACCTCGGAGCGGGGCATTAACCCTTAATTCATGTATGATATGACGAAGGAGGGTATTCTACAGTTTTGTCAACTGTTGGTTCTACCCCTTCCCCAACAAAAATAGCGAGAACAAAAGTGATTAAAGTGAACACGCCGCCGTGCTGTGACGGATTATCATCATCTCCTCAACGTGCCTTCAGCAGCATCGGGAGGCACGGGCGCACAAATAAGGTTATGACAGTGATGAGACGCAATACTCTAGGGGGATCTGAGCACGCAGAAAGGCGTGTCAGTTCCCTGTCAACAGGTCTCAGAAGACAAGACGGCCCTGGAATGTATTCAACTTTATATACTGCAATATCAAGATACAATCAGTTTGTAAATAAACGTTACACAAGGTTAGGAGCAAGATAAAGTTTATGATGGTTTGGATGTCAAATTCTAGCCACATGAGTAATAAAGATCAGATGAGCAGATTTCTTTTACAGATTTTTATGCACTAAGAAATAAAATCCAACAGTCACGTTGCAGGTGAGGCGCAATACATCCTGGAGATCTGAGTACAAGAAAACAGGTCTCACAAGAGAAGATAGTTCAGAGGTGCGAAACATCAAGAAAATGATTGCAATTAAATTACACACGTTTAGCCGCTAGATAAAGTTTATACTGTCAAATCCTAAGAAACAAATCAGAGACCTTAGCTAGACAGCACATATGGGAAACTCGATGCACTAACAGCCAGGCTGCAGTTTATGCTGTCTATGTAGTAGATTTATCCATAGGTTGAGTTGCGTTGACCACAATTGCATGCACAGCCGCTATAGGTAATAACCTTGGGTAAGACTTAACGATCTAGAAATTGGAAATAAAGTTTATACTGTGTCAATATTAAAACCAAGCCGCGGAATGTGTATTCTACGACCTCAGTGACATTCCAGGAAGAGGATAAACTTTTTAGTATGTGGTCTACTTATATGGACTTTTTGTAAATACCGTAAAAAGCGAACGGTACACGCCCATAAAGAAACTCTGTTTAAATTATGTTATGGGATTCGGCTGAGTGGGAAGTGGGTGATTTCATTGGCCTTACGAGCAGTTTCCACCTGCAAAATAAAGATTGACAAGGCTGACTAATTTTCCATGCCCTGTGTACTTACTCGATTATTAACGAAATATGAAGAATCGAGGAACAGAAAGTTTACCACGCTGGATATCAAAGACTCTGCATTTTCAATTTTACCACATGCAAGTTACATAATGTCCAAATTTAAGTGTTTACAATTCACCAGCTACATCTGGCAATCAATGATAAGCGTTCACAGTTAACAACAATTGTTTGTTTATACTGGATACATTTAAGAAGCAATTGCAGGTCTAGCCTTCAACAATTTCTATCCATTTCAATGGATCAGCGTTAAGTCTTGCTTTATTTTGTGTTGTATGACAGCTGAAAAACGTCCTCACTTCACCTCACCTCACCTATCCCTTGACCTCAGTGTGGGTCGTTGGGGCACCATGACTCCATACACTGTTCTCCTCCACCTATCTCTATCATCCGCCACTCTTATGGCTTCTGCTCAGCTCAAACCATTTCACCATGATGATGACACGAAGAAGAAGACCATGATGAAAAACTTCAATATGGATTATAGCAACACAGATGAGATTTCATGCTAAGTTAAGCCTTGCTGTTGACTGGGCTTGGGCTGTAAGCACTGAGAAGCTTATCTAGCACATTTGCACCGTTTGAAGCCTTACGAATGATGCTTATTGCATTGTCAGAAAGGCAACATCAGTCGATTCAATAGACCAAACCAGACCAAAGAACGAAGCATGCAGTTCATCCAGCGATGGATTTGTACTCACTAAAAGTCAATCTGCCCACACTATTGGGCACTCAGGCAATATAGGCAGAGATGAACGGGATGAAACAGAATAGTGGTCTACTATGTTTGACCTTAAGAGTGTATACTTCATTGAGGCACAGCTTCAGGATTTTCGGTCGCTAGAGGATACAACTACAATGAAACTTTTTAAAACCATATTTTTTTTCTTAACTTGTAAATTTAAGGTAGTCTAGAAGTTTGAGCAAAATTTATTTACAAAAAATAACCATTAATGTTAGAAGTAATTTAGTTCTATTTTTATAACATAGTTTGCCATCAAATGTTGCTATTTGTTGGCCAAAATTCAAAATCAAAGTAGCTGTCTCAAATTACACAAAAATAGTGATGAGGATAGCTCTGACAGGTTTGCAGATGGAAGCTTACACCACCAATCATCCTCCTGTAGTTTCTCACTCCCACATCTAATCAATTTATGGCACTTTTAAAGCTTGTTGAAGCAGCAGAAAGCCGCGGAAATGTAGCATCGGGGAATTCTGTCGATCTAAAGCCGACCCTGGTATTGGCTTTCCGGTTGACTTTGTTCCGACTGCAGGAAGGCGTGGAGTGAACAAAGTACCCGTGATGTGGGGGGGATGGGTTCGGACTTACTGACTGATGAGGTAGGGAAGACGGTTTAAAGACAGGCTCGACTCATGAAGAAGAGTGCTAAGCACAAAGCCAGACAGTAATCTAACTTTGATTGAGGATACAGATGATCTACATTGCTAGAATCTTACCAAGAAGTAACCAAATCACCACCTTTGTCTGTATACCTGTTTTTTTGCGGAGTCTTTAACCATTGCAGACTCATAGGTCGCTTTGATAAAGAGACTTTATATACCAGTAGCACATTTGATAACGCCGCCATTCAGATACAAAATGTAGTTCATCAATGGTTGATAACCATGAACAATGAAAAAAAACAATAATATGATGCCTATTTTAAGTATCTATTAAAGTTTCTTCCAACCGAATATCCCAATATGTAGTTTTGCCATTGTTTCAAATACATTCGGTGCACTTCGCAAACTCTCCTAGGCGCCATTAAGAGCTGGGAATTCCTCAGGCAGTTCTGTAATGACTCCGGAGGGGAACATAAAAACATCGTCACGTACATCCCGGTAACACCGTGTCTTTGTTTCTCCCAAGATGATAGATTCTGTAATTATTTCAGCAACTCTCAGTGCATGGATCCGGGGGACTTTCAGCATCATCATCATCCGGGCGTGCTGGTTGCACGGATGGCCATGACTCTCTTTCTCCATCCTTCCCTATCCTCCATAGCCTTAGGCAGTTTTTCACCCGAGCAGCCAGAATCATCACAAATTTGATGTACATATGTTTTGCGTGGTCTACCTCTGCTAGCATGACCATGTTTGGGAGTGCAGCATAGTAACGATAAATTGCCTTGTACTGGAGAACTTTGGTCTTGCCTTGTTGCTTCAACATCATTATGACAGCAGGAAAGTTACTTTCTACTGGTGTGGTCTGGCAAACTGTGTCTGGCAAACTGTCTCAATGTAGACATGTTACCATTTATACACAAAAATTAATACGCGCTTCAAAGCACCAGTTGATGCTTGTTACAGATGGGGACATGTGAATGTGTCCTCCCTTGCGATCCGTGTGTTTTTTCTTACGCGTACGATTCACTCGACTTTTTGTAAGCGTTCATTACAGCTTGATTATTGGGGATGGAAGTTTCCAAAGCTCCATTTGGCATATAATTTTTTTTTGGCTTACTGCACTCACTTCTAATCACTGAAAACAAATGTTCATCTGTTTTGCATCTGGTCTTGGTTGCGAAACATGGCTACGAACTTGGTACATATAATCAGATCCATAAAACTTTTGATTAGAGTTACTTTCAAAAATTAATAATTGCAGCTGCTACGAAATGGAAAGATGCTTTCTAGTACTGGGAATTCTCGTATAAGAAGGGAAACACCACCAATTTTTATCTGCATTATCCTTAAGACTCCCGACATCGTTTTCATTGATTGCTCATGAAGACCTTCCTTCCGATGACAGTTCTCTCCGGCAGTGGCCCTGAAAGCCTTAAAAGGTGCGTGATGTCGTGGGACTCATGAATCACATTAGACATATTTCCACGGGATGTATCTGGAGAAAATCCCACAGCCTTTGTCAATGTACCAACTTGCGGCAAGTTTTCACAATTTGCACTTTATGAACATTCTGACGAAGGAAGGCTGAGGACGTCAAACCTGAGACCAGTCAATGTAGAGTCTTACAGTAGGAAGTTAGTTCTTTAGATTTTGGACAATTTATTTGATCGTAAAATATTTGAATTCCTACCTTTTTTGCCTTCTGGCACGACTTGCATTAGTGCTGATTTCATATAATTCTTTATGAGTTACAGCAAATATTCCCAATGAGTCCCGCAGGCAAATGATAAAATCGCAACAGTGTGATATCCCCTTGAAAACCATGATCCATGTATTGCTCTTCGTCTAATCGCCATACAAAAATTGCTTCAATCGCATTATTGTGATAAAAGTACTTGAAGTCTTAAAAGCGATAAATATATCCCTTTCCACACCAAGGGGCTTGCCAATGGGATTATAATTACAGCTATTTACTTGATAATATCTACTACAGTTCGATTAAGACTCACACGTCTACCCCAAGGGTCGATATGTATCGATTCCGGGAAAACGATTCCGGGAAAAACTATAAACAATATCAAGGTTGATCTTGTCCTATAAACTTTCTAATTTTCAAGATGACAGATTTTGTTATCACTATCTTACGGTGCATAGTTGGTGAAAAGCGACGTCTCAGGTCCGAAAGTCAATGCTATGCCTGTCATGTTCATTTGGGTTGGTGTGAAACTGTCCAGTCTGCTCACTTTCAGGCAATTTTATGCGAGTCTGGTAAAATAAATAGAGGAATAAAGTTTTATAGAGTTTGCCACACACTGTTCTCATAAACATTCACTGTTTTCCCTGGACGTCTAATTGGACCAAAATGCCAGAGTGTCATGGAGGCGTTTATCAGACTGGCCTTGGACCTCATAGCGGACTCAAATTTACGATGAGACGTAAAACAAACAGTAAAAGTGCCGTTATATTAGCGGGACGCATATAGGAGCTAGGGTCGTAACAGCATATCTGTGTCATGCTAAATGAACAGCAAGTCACACTATAAAAACGGAAGAAAGAAGCTTAAATCTAAAATGTGAACTTTGTTTAGATAGATAGAGTGAACAAAAGTCTGGCGGTGTCCTGATTGGCACAGTCCAAACTAGTTTTTGCGCCTTAGGTCTTCGTTACGAGCACGTGCTGCAAAGGAAATAAAGTTTTCTTTTCAGTGCAAAGAATGATTGAAGTGTGATTTTATAGACCCTATCGACAGTTTCTATTTGATGGCATATGCAAATGAGTAGCCTTGGGACGACATAAATAAAGTTAGGCGTCAGCAACAGCTAGATAAGCGTAAACGTTTCCGCTGATGTTGAGATACGAATCTATACGCCAATATATGGATGGCTTACTTGCTTGAGGGTCAGAACTGATAATGCTGTCCGTCACAAATATCTACTCACCCTACAGCCCCTTCTGTTATAATTACACCCTGAAGACTCAGATAGAATCACCCGCACTTTATAGCGATGACAGAATAGGAACAGTAGGTGACCATATGTACCAAATAAAAGAAAGTTTATTTGCAATTTCTTGTCCTAATTGCAACATGGGACATACAGAATACATAGTAATTGTACATAAAAAAGAAGACTTTGGTGTAGATAAAAGATAACAATGGTGACAAGTGGAAACAAGTGACTATTCTAGCAATAATATGGACTACTGAGAGCTACGATCTAAGCATTTGGGGTTTGACTTCTCTTCTGGAAGCAGTGGAAGACTAAGTGTCCCACTTGTTCTATGATGAGTGGGTTATGTGATGTTCACGTGGTTACAGTTTTGTTTTCGTCAGTAAACGTTTGGAAATTGTGAGTTTTGCAGGCCTCTTCGAATAACTATTTTCTTCTTGGTCATTAGAGAGGCAGTTGGAAAGAAACACATTGATGGAATATCAATGCCCAGAGGAGTGTATTGAATTTCGATGCGTGAAGTGTAGGCATTCCCCTGTGGGCTGTTGTAGTCTATCATGCATGTAGCTAATGTGGGTTCAATGACCTCCAACAACCAACTTGGTAAAGTCGCTTCACGCTGTAGCGGTGTTTCTAATGTTCAACGTGGAATGGGATGCCCTAACCAATATCACTTCCTTCGTTGGGATTTGAGAATAAAATAAAGGATTTGTTGTTGGTTGTCGATTGCTTTAACGTAAATGTGTATGGTTTGAATTGAATTGGCTTCCATCGGCTATATCATCTGAAAGTTTATAAACCAAGACCTTCCAACCCCTAGACGGAGCAAACGCTTTCTAGCGGGTACAATGAATTCCAAATATCAGATGGAGATATTATGTTCTATACACCAGGATCCAGGAACAAGAATCAGGCGTAGACAACACATTCCAAGAACCAGAACCAGGGATTACACTTTCCATGAACCAGAGCCAGAGATAATACATTCCAGGAGTCAGAAGCAGAGACAATAAATTCCAGGAACAAAAGCAAGACCGCAATGACATTCCAGGAACTAGATGGGCAAAATGCCAGATGGAAAAAAAATGCCAGATGGGCAAAACTAGTAAAGTCATTTGTCAGAGTCATAGATATCCGAACTTGAGGCAAACGGTAGATTTGTCTTCACAATATTCAATAACGCAAATTAATACAAGCAACTGCGTGTATCGATAACAATACCCAATCCAGCAAACAACAGGGGGACTTCCTTATCTTGCTCATGCATTCGTTATCAACATACATGTATGGTAGGACAGCTTAATTTTTCTTCAATGTGCCACATGATGTGAACCCACAATGTATAGAACATATCAAGATAAGTAAAATGATGTTTGTTATTGCGATACTTGATTGAATTTGCCCGCCAGCTAATCCGTTCCTCCCAACCAGTGACTCTGCGCCTTGATACGACGTAATCCCCCAGATGCGACCAGCAGGCAGGGGATTCGTCCGCCCACGTTTTTCTCGTCAAATGAAAGTAAAGGCAAAGGCTGCACTCGGCGTTAAAAACTTACTATGGCAGTAGTACAGAGCAAAAGATTTAATGAAACAGTAAGAAGGATTTATGCTTAACAAGTTGGCAGCAATGCAGAACGAAGACGAAAATAGGGAAATCAGATTACGGAATCGGACAAAAGAAAACCCAGTGAATCCTAATTCTAATATATCCAATAAAACTAGCAGGCGCCAAAGTTTTTCCACTCAGCGAAACACAATCAGTGAGTACCCGATGCAGAAAATGAATGGTACCTTCGGTATCTACTTTACTGGAATATAATCAGACCATCGCTGCTAGAAGCGATTACGAGGGAAAAAACGAAGCCACCAATATTAAGAAAGTACCACTGGAAGGTATTTCCAAGAAAATGGCATTAAAAGAGTTTAGCTAGAGGAAATCCATAATGGGTTTCTTATCTACTTTGTCCCATTGTTACTGAAGGCGAAAAGTGAGCCAGACAAAAAGTGCTGGGCCTATCACTGATTACAATGATATTACGTTCATGGGAAATGGTGCAGACTGTTGGCTAAGAATAGAGTAAAAAGCAGCTTAGGAACTGGGCTTGGTACTAGGTTTCAAGACATGAATCATTGAAAGGCTTTGCGGAAAAATGGATTTTACCGGTTCTTTCTAGTATGGTGCATTTGAGTTGCTAGTTATTTTTCACGAGGTCGCAGATATTTGCAGAATTCTGTAATCTCCTTATACGTGTTTTAAGGATGGCAGAGATGACTTGTCAAGTAAAGTCGAAAACAGTGAAGTACATGGTCTGGACGCATCTCCTGCCATATTCCCCACCCGACCGTCAGGTGGTGAACAAAGACATTGCCGATGCCAAGATTGATGAGACGCATATCTAGGTTTTCTGCTTACTTTTCCAAAAACTTCATTGACGTTTAAAACGCTGTTACCCTCCAGGTGCCTTGAATAGTGCTTAATTTCAACGATATCAAGGTGTGATAGGACACTTTTTTAGCTTACTTGTTTACACATGGAATTGCATGGAAAGTCACTCATGTTACAAACGTTGCCTCCGCCTATTCTAGTGCTTCAAACCTGCCATGTACGTAAGCAGCAGCTGCGCGGTAATGGGGATGGATACAACTATTGATTCCTTCTGTTGGAAAGGAATTTACGGTCTTCAGAAGACGAACCTTCCTCTGCAGTCCAGATCTGTACATGTGTAGTGTGGTGTAACGATCCTTCCTCTGCAGTTAGATCTGTACATGTGTAGTGTGGTGTAACGGTCCTTCCTCTGCAGTCCAGATCTGTACGTGTGTAGTGTGGTGTAACGGTCCTTCATCTGCAGTCCAGATCTGTACGTGTGTAGTGTGGTGTAACGATCCTTCCTCTGCAGTTAGATCTGTACATGTGTAGTGTGGTGTAACGGTCCTTCCTCTGCAGTCCAGATCTGTACATGTGTAGTGTGGTGTAACGATCCTTCCTTTTCAGTCCAGATCTGTACATGTGTAGTGTGGTGTAACGATCCTTCCTCTGCAGTCAGATCTGTACATGTGTAGTGTGGTGTAACGATCCTTCCTCTGTAGTCCAGATCTGTACATGTGTAGTGTGATGTAACGATCCTTCCTCTGTAGTCCAGATCTGTACATGTGTAGTGTGGTGTAACGATCCTTCCTCTGCAGTCCAGATCTGTACATGTGTAGTGTGGTGTAACGATCCTTCCTCTGTAGTCCAGATCTGTACATGTGTAGTGTGATGTAACGATCCTTCCTCTGTAGTCCAGATCTGTACATGTGTAGTGTGATGTAACGATCCTTCCTCTGTAGTCCAGATCTGTACATGTGTAGTGTGGTGTAACGATCCTTCCTCTGCAGTCCAGATCTGTACATGTGTAGTGTGGTGTAACGATCCTTCCTCTGTACTCCAGATCTGTACATGTGCAGTGTGGTGTAACGATCCTTCCTCTGTAGTCCAGATCTGTACATGTGTAGTGTGGTGTAACGATCCTTCCTCTGCAGTCTAGATCTGTACATGTGTAGTGTGGTGTAACGATCCTTCCTTTTCAGTCCAGATCTGTACATGTGTAGTGTGGTGTAACGGTCCTTCCTCTGCAGTCCAGATCTGTACATGTGTAGTGTGGTGTAACGATCCTTCCTCTGCAGTCCAGATCTGTACATGTGTAGTGTGGTGTAACGATCCTTCCTCTGCAGTCCAGATCTGTACATGTGTAGTGTGGTGTAACGATCCTTCATCTGCAGTCCAGTTCTGTACATGTGTAGTGTGGTGTAACGATCCTTCCTCTGTAGTTCAGATCTGTACATGTGTAGTGTGATGTAACGGTCCTTCCTCTGCAGTCCAGATCTATACATTGTGTAGTGTGGTGGACCGATCTCCGGTGACGTCATACCGTACAGACGTTATTGGTGAGTATGGTAGTCACGTGCCAATGGCTCTGCTGATACAGACGCAGTCCTGCAGTCAGATTTGAGTACAGCGATATACACGTATGGAATACAGTGCAATATGTTCAGTCATGTCAGTTATCTTTAAAAGAAGTGAATACCTATCAAACATCTTTGATTGGGTGACTTGGAAAGAAGGTTAAGTCGGTTTTACATTATACTAGGTGTATAGTTGAAAGCTTCAAACCAAAAGTTTAACATTCGGTGTCCCTTGTGGTTTCTTGTTGGGTAGTAAAAGAACTGAAGGCAGCATATGGATGAACCAATCATATTCATAACAGGCACGCTGTAGTAGATACGGCATGAAGTGCTTTGCCTTTACGAAGTGCTACATTAAGTGACAAAGTGACAATTTCATTGAATACAGTATAATGAGGGGAAATCTAAATGTTTTATGTATCTATCTTACAGAGAAATCAGAAATGTGACAATCCTTCTGACATTGTGGCCGATGTATTCCGATATACCTTACACTGCGCATGTTTAGTCTCAAGACATCCAGTCACCAATAGCAGGTGCGATATCAGCCTAATGGCCTGTCAAGTTTACGTGCCAGCTTGGAAAATTTATGTTGTTAATTTCGTGTCGCCCTCGCAGACGTAGTTCTGGGACAAAGACGGAAAGACTCCGTCTCAGTGTCACATTATCACAAAGCCCACATTCCCGCTGAGAAAGACACGCATTCGTGACACTACATGAAACACATTCACCTTCCGTATATCACACCAACAACGGTGTACTGTAGTATCCTGTGGGATCACTGTTCTTCCATTCTCCAAGTTTTCCTGTCCTATATCTTACATATTGCAGCTTTCCTTTACTATGCCTAGGGGTCTACGCATGCAAAGTCGCGGTTCTTCCATTCTGTAAGTTAACCTGCCTTATATATCTTACATATTGCAGCTTCCTTTTATCATGCCTTGGGGGTAACAAGCACGCACTTTTATTCACCTTAATAAAGGTTTAAATCAGTGTAGTTCTTCTTCGTGTTTGGAATAAGTCCAGATGTATACATCTTTGTCACGTCTTAGAATCAGGTAGTTATTCAAGATTTTTACATATCAGCGCTGTATATTACCCTAAAGGCCAGCCGGGATCGGGCAGCTAGTACAGTTTATTCGGTGGCCCAAGACAGTCAGGCCCGCCGATCTCCTATTAGCGCCCCGGGGAGTTTAAGCCCGATGAGTTCCACCTGCAGCAATAACTTCTTCGGGTTTGAACTCCCCCGGAGCGCTAATGTGAGATCGGCGGGCTGACTGCCTGGCGTCCCCGAACAAAACTCGCTAGCTACCCGATCCTGTCTGGCACCCAGGGTAGTGCATTATGCAACTTCTTCCATAGGATAAGATAAAGCTGAGTTCCCATCTGCTAGTTGCTATCGGCTGCAGCAAACCCCTGATGAGGGAAACTCGGATAATCGTTAAACCGAGGATGTACGGACCCACCTGCCTGCGTGAAACGTGAGGTGATTTATACACGTTTGTATTGATCTGTACAGCGTACAGAGTCATCCCTTGGCATCGCGCTTGGGTACTAGCAGGAATGATACATGTGGAAGATGTCGAAGTGGAGAAGAAAGAAAATTGGAAACGATGTTACAGCTACAGCCCAGTAAACTACCTTAAGACGTGGAAAGTTAAACTCTGCGTATAAGTCACAATTATCAAGTTGGAAAGCGTCATGAGATGAGTACTACAGTAGCGATGTGCCGAAGTTGTAGCAAACGAAAGAGGCAAAGGTGACGTAGTAACAACTCTTCTGAACTCTTCTGAACCCTGTGCTTTTATGGTGATTGCAGCTCCATCAGACTCGTTTGTCGCAACGTTTCTGATTATTGTGTCATTTTCCATGCCCATTTGGCGCGAGTAACGCGTACATTCTGGGATCTCCCCACACGTGAGGTAAGCCCAAACATTGTTAGTGCTGCAATTACATTGCAACAACTTGATCTTCAGTATTTATTCTGGTTCATGACGTGATCTTCTGTATCTATGCTGACTCCCGGAAACGGAAATCAAATGTTCCTGCCAGACAATGTCATGTTCATCAATGAACAAGCTCTTCTATGACTCATTACACGTCAATTTGGCAATGTGTACGCCTGCTTCCCCCGTACAGGGCGAGGTCACACCATTACGAATGGGTGGATTTGGTCATGGTTAGATAAAATTGGCAAATGTTTCCGTCATTTCCCAGACAATGTCATGTTCATCAGCGGAGAAGCGCCTCCATCGCTCAACAAAACGCTTCCTACCGCGCAGCGGGTGGGTCAAATATCGCGTCGTTAAAGGAAGCTGGCAAATGTTCCTGCCATTTCTGCCAGATTTTGACGGTGGCGTGACGCCCACCGGGCCTAATCTAGTCTTAAGTGTGTTCTCTGCGATTCTTTCCTGTCCCAAACCAACCGTACCGACGTCCTAATGCAAACCCAAGTGTCTGTGGGATTTAAAAGACCAAGCGACAAAAACTGGATGAGTTACTGGTGAAAATACGTGGTTCTGTGTTGTCTGAAAGACGGAAAGAGAACGCTGCAGCGAAGGAATTCACAGGTGTCGGCTCTTCAGGTGACTATCGAGTAATTAATCACAATAACTTGATCACAATATATACGATCCAGCAAGTAATCTAACTAATTAGATCACCCAATTATGGCGGCTTCTACCGTGAAAATGTCTGCCCGGTTCATCCGTTTCAATGTCCAAATTGCCACTTTGAATGTCAGAGGACTATTATTATCATTTTTGCCAGACAGTACCACGTTCATCACCTGAAAATGTCTTCTGCCATTCACTGAACATGACAATCTGTAAGCCGGCTATCTACCATGTAGGGCGTAGATCAGATGATTACCAAAGTTGTGTGTAGTGACCGGTGGATGTAGTGATGGTTACAAAACGTTTAAAACTGCCAAGAAGAGAAACACATCATTGTCAGAATTTTAATCCAAATGAATGTAACAACGCTGATACACTGAATCAGATACATTCACGCACTCCGTGAAATGCACAGCTGTTCAAAACAGTTGCCATGATTTCGCCAAGTTTTTAAAATCACAAAAACCCTTAGCAATACAGTTGTATTCAAACGACACGGGTTCTCTGCAGTGGACTAAACATTGTTGCTCTATTCCCTCTGTTAATGCACATTCGTGTTTCTCCCGCCAGGCATACGTTTGCGAAATGAAGGCCTTGCCTTACGCTACAATAGAGTAGTACCTATTTATTGAAACCGACACCGCCAATATGTCATGATTACAACGGCAAGTCGATGATCAGACCGCAGAGGGACCATCTCATCATTAGCAAACGTTCCGCGTGCCAACAGTATTCCCAGTGAGCACGCACGGGGACCATCTCATCATTATGAAACATTCCGCGCGCCGGCAGTATCCCCAGTGAACAGACCCGCCGCCAAACCACTTAGCTGGGATGAAGGTGAAGGATTTAGGGAAGGCCCGCGGCTTCCAACAAAAGCTTTTCTTTCTACTTTAATGGCCGTTATGCTTTCTTTTCTAAGTAATAGTTTTTAATGATTCCACACATTGCAAAGTTTCGGAAAAGCAATTTCCCAGCTATAAGGTATGAAACAAGTCACAAGCTGCAGCATACACGTCTGCACATCATATGATCATGTAGTATACAAAATGTAGTATATCACCGTGTGGTATGTTTGTGCAATTGTCACTGTCAGCGTTCTATGCAATTAAAAGAGCTCCCGGTCCACGTAACTCAGTCTCTGAAAGTCTGCCAAGTCTAGTCAATAACAATCATTCCACAATTGGTAAGACTGGAAAATCCATTCTTCGATCCAGATCTGAGCTTACCTCAGTTCCTTTTTTATATTCCTTTGAAGAAAGCAAAGTTATGACAAGAAGGTCTATTCTTAACCAACAAGATCACGCCGGTAGACAAGTTGCTATGATATAAAGCAACAAGCAGAAATTGAGTACGACACTTTGCTCTAAAACAGATACTTCTTGTCAAGTTGTTCCTTTGAAGAAAACATTTATGATAAGACATTCATAAGGTGTATTCTTAACCGGTAAGATCACGCCGGTAGACGAGGTAATATTGACACTTGCCCCTATAGCTATAGCGGATACTTTTTGTCAAGTTTTCTGCCACTTTACACCAACCAGCACAACGGAACCCCAGATAGCAGTGGAGAAGATGAAAGACCCCCCGTCCAGGTGTGACCGCAAACCTAGCTTATCTAAGACATGTCTAAGTTCATGTATCGATCCTTAAGTACGGCCCAAGGCTCTCCGTTATTGTGTGGAAGTTGTGCAGATTTGTCACCCCGATGACACACCAGCTCATCCACAGACGTTAGCAGAATCAGAGCGCGGCGTGACTGATTCACTTCCCTGGAAGTTGCTAGCTTCAAAAATGAGTTGGAGTCTTTTTTCTATAGACCTCCTACCCACCTTCACTTCTCGCATGGTCCCAGATACCCAGCAATCCATCTCACTAGACTTAGACTTAACTTCGGTCAGTTGAATTTCCACCTGTTCAAACATAAATGTGTAAATAGTCCTATGTGTAAATGTGGCCACCCTAACGAATCAACTATACATTATTTTCTACACTGTCCTCTATACAATGATGCAAGACTTGATATGTTGTCATCTTTAACCACTATGTTCATGCAGGGTATCTTACCATTTGACCCAAGACACACCACTGAAAATATTTTATGTTCAACCTTACTCAGGGGAAACCCAGTACTATCTACCATTCAGAACTGTCATTTATTTGATGTTGTATTTAAGTTCATCAAACAGACAGATCGTTTTAGCTGAACCTTATTTGATTATTTCTAAGTTTGTTTATCAGCCATATGTCACTCTGTTATTTGATTCCTTGTTTATTTTCATGTAGTTATGTCTTGTGTTCAATAGACAGGTTGTTTAAGTTGATTTATAACCTTATTTGATTACTCCTAAGTTTGTATGCCAGCTACGCGTCACTTTGTTATTTGATTCCTTGTTGTTTTATTTCATGTCGTTATCATTATCTCTTGCCTTTGTTATTTAGCGTTTTGTAGTCCTGTATGTGTGTCTTTATTTTATGTACATGAGGAGAAGACCTCGATAAGCAGGGTCTGCTTTCCGTCTCATCCTCTTTAAAGAAATGTGAATAAAATAAAAAATAAAAAAATAAAAAAAAGCAATCCATCAATATCCATCACGCAACACGAGACTGCGGGAGTCCCGCATCGTTTCTCAGCGGATACCTGGAGTCATAAACGTCTTAAAGATTCAACAGGCAAGAGTCGGTAGTCTTTAGAGAATGCCAAATAGGAACCGCTATTGAAAGACTTCACGAAGAAAATTGTTGCATCAGCTGACACAGCTGGAAATTCGGAAAATCGACTTGTTCTGTAATGCATACAAGATCAGTATACCAATGTATAAGTATAACAAGACATTCCACAAGTGACTGTACCGCAGACGATCAATAGTGTTTGACATCCATATACCTCCTTCAGTTCTTAGAGGACCATTACTGTGAAACTGTATCAAACCAACATTTTACGTCGCTTCTTTCACAGCTAAATGAAGCATCTACCACATGACGTTCAAACTACAAACAAGATCACCCATGAGAGATAGAGATTCGATCCATGCATTGTGCATGTAGAGGATACCAGAGGTCGCGGATGAGCCTCTGTAGTAAAAGACCGATCGTGTAGAACAAGACGATCTATGTTCCTGCTTACGGAGTATCAGTTTTATCCACCCTCCGGCAGTACCCAGCGATCAATGCGCCAATCAGCCACACGGATCGGCACACATGGACTCCACAAATATGTATCAGTGTCCCAGATCTCAGATTTGCTACATTGTTCAGCATCTTTCATGTCGAAACGAGTTGGTGATTTCGTGATAAGCAATCTGTGATTCCTGTCAGCTAACTTTACGGAGATCGATCGACTTTCTGTAGTTCAATGACTGTGCGGCGGCGTTCGGAACGACCAGTCCTGCTGTTGTTCCTGAAGTCTGGTATCATATCATAATGCCAAATTTTCTTCAAAGGTGTACACGTGTCAACTCTTTATCAACCGGATACATCAATGACAAGTTACTTTTGAACTTGAACTCACGAGTTACGAAAACTTAATCTTGTGTAAACATCAGCAATTGCTCAAACGTGAAATTTCATTATCCGCTGCCTTTGTTTTCTCGGGGATCTGGTATTCATTAATACTGAGCTCGAGGAAATCTCACTGGCTGTACAGAAGTGAAGTTATGCCGTTTACGCACTAGAATTTTTTAAAGCTCACAAAGCTTCTTAAGTACCTACTTGGCAATCAGCGGCACGGACTTCCGGTAATGAAGTAGAGAAAATCTAGTTAGTAAGACGCTAGTGGAATGAGGTTACACTAAACTATGCAGAGTAGGAAGTTTTTGTAACATCAAAAGCCGTGCTAATCGAGGGACGTGGGTCAACATAGCTATATAAGAATTGTGTTGCCATCTTTATGTCCAGACATGTACCCCTTAAAGCTTCAGGTGACTGATAGGAAGGGGCTGGAGATGGAGTTCTGGTCTGTGTTTACTGCCCAATTTCCGCAGCTCTGCTTGCTATTGAAAATTTCCGGCACCACTGATCTTAATAGAAATAGATAGAACTTTATTGCTCGACATTTGTACATGGTACAAAGTATGGCAACGACTGTTACACAAAGTACAAAATAGGTGTAGAGAATAAGACTTGATATCCTAATTAACGTAACAAGAAAGGCTTAATACAAGAAAACATGCGCCATTTCCACCTCAAATCACATGTTCTTCATTTTTGTGTTACAGACCAGCCGGTGGATGTGAGCTGCAGCGTGTACATAGACAGCATGGGGTCCTTCTCAGAGAAAACCATGGTAAGATTCCGTACATATCCTTAATCTACTTATCTACACTGGAGCTTTCTCTATAACCTTAATGGTATCTATGTATTCCCTAAGTATTCCCTTTTATAATGTATTCATTTTCCATCCATCATAAGTTCGCCCAGCCTATAAGAGGCGACTGGGTCATCCAAACCCATGTCTTCTTAACATTCAATCGCCTTTTTTTCACAACTGTTTGCTGATCGACCAATTAGCGGTACTAAAAAAACATCATATTCGCTGCTTCCTTACCATCACGTCCGACAATTGGGTTGATTTGGATGTGATTATCACATAATTATACATGACTACTCGGTAGCACACACACACCGCACACCTACAACCCGCTCAGTTGCGGCATCATTATCAGTTGTATGCCATAGCTAGTGTATATGGGTCATGAGATATGCCATGTGGCCCGTGGGCCGTCACCTTTGACCATAAGGTATCCATGGACCATTGCTTGCATCACACAAGATTTAAAATGCGGCCAAAGGACCACCGCTAGTGGCCCTTGAATATACCTTGTAGCCCAGGGTCGACCCTTATGTGCCTTTACACGGCAAATCCGCACCTTCAGGTGGAGATCTTAACGGCTGGAGTAATGTACTGGTGACCCGGTTTCTGCCTGGCCGATCTCACAGCCTCACGGCAGAATCATGACAAACTCACCCCGTAATGTCCAGTCTAACGTCTGGGGACAGGACGAATTTAAAAGTTGGTGTCATTCCATCAACATAGAATAAATCTATACGCTATTCTCCTCTGATGTACACAAAATGTAAACGATAGAAATGTCCTGTGGTGCTTTTTATTGGTATTATCGAGACTGCAAAAAGGCGCCTGGCGCCAGGACAGCAGGTCTTTGTCTTTATGGCGTTTCAATTCTTACTTCACTACAAGAGACTAATTTTCCACTGGACAATTAGCTTGTTTATTGTTGAAAATGATCAGTGGTAATGACGGCTATAGCAGTATAATCATAGTGTGGTTTGGCTATTTCCAACTCATATGCATGATGTGTGGTGTGTTTGTTGCAAATGATCAGTGTTAAGGAAAGTTACATCAGTATAATACATACTGGAGATATGGGCACTTAGCTAACACCGAGGTGTGTTTATTGTGGCAAATGATCAGTGGTCATTACAGCAGTATAATGATATTGTAGCCAGGCTATTGTCCACTCATGATGAACGTCACGGCAGGTTATCAGTAACGGCAGTTACCAGGTCGGCTCAGATGGACCCGATAAACGATAATGTCGTGATAAAACGGTGACATGAATGATAGACTGAGACCATTGCCAGAAAACGTGATGTGGCATGGTGGCTATGAATTATACGTATCCCATCCACATGTAGTGACATACTGGCCACACGGCTGAAATAAACCTTGGGAAGAGCCATAACTAGCAGTATTGTGGAGATTGCATCTGATCTACTGTACTTAAGAGCAAATGTCTGTAAGGATCAAACAATGGTGGCAGGGGTCAAAAAATAGATTTGGCTCATATTTTGCACAGTGATAGTACTTGGTCCACAACCCCTCAAAATAGCTTTCTTTTAGATCAAAACTCCTTGTTGCCATGGTAACGGGCAAACAAAGTTTTCTGGCCAATTTCCCCAATTTTCGCATCTCAAAAACACAGAAATCAGCATATTTTACGGCACTGTCTCGGCAACACCTTTAAACCTATCATCAAAACAAACAAGATCTAAATAGACCAACATTTTGGCTTTATAAAAATTGTTGTGAAATTTCCAAAGACGTACATTTTAGTTCTTGGGCAGCCTGAAAACAATGCGATGTTTCAAGCTACAAAAAAAGTTGATTTTTGGCCCTCCTTTGTAACGCAATAAGTGCCGCTCTGGTCCTTTTTTTGGCTTGAAATTTGTATCATATATAGATCATTAGAATATCTATCAAATGCATTGTTGCAAAGTTTGGTAACTTGTTTGGTTGTCACGTGACTGTCCCTTAAAGTAGGCCACATTTTGTGTTTGGCGAAAATTGTGAACTTTAGTTCAAAGTACGCTACATGACGAAGTAAAATATATTTCCAAATCAACTTCTTATCAAAGGTGGATCTATGTATTGCCTATCAAATAAATGCTTGTAGAGTTTTGGGTCATGACGTTCAGTCACGTGGTTGTCCCTGAAAGTAGGCCATTTTTTTGCATTTGACGAAAATTGTGAATTTTAGCCATGTTTAATGTACGCTACGTGATGAAGCGAACAAGATTCTTATTCAACTTCTAGTCAAATGTACATCTATGTATTGTCTGTCAAATGAATGCTTGCAAAGTTTCGGATCATGACGTTTAGTCACGTAGTTGTCCCTAAAAGTAGGCCATTTTTTGCATTTGACGAAAATTGTGAATTTTAGCTTTGATCAAAGTACGCTAGGTGTCAAAGTGAACAAGAATTCTTATTCAACTTCAAGTCAAATGTACATCTAGGTATTGTCTATCAGATGAATGCTTGCAGAGTTTCGGGTCATAACGTTTAGTCACGTAGTTGTCCCTGAATGTAGGTCAAATTTTGCTTTTGGCCAGAAATCGCCATTTAGGGCTGTAGTTAAATCTGTCGAATTGTGGAACTGAAATACTTTACTGGCACTGACTCTGATTATGTGTAGCCCTTAACATTGTCTGTTGAATGAGTGTTAGTAAGGCTTGGGGTCGTCTTTCTTTGCGGTGCTGTTGCTCCCTAAAGTAGGGCAGATAGTTAGCTAAATGCTGTTAGGAGGTTCTGTTACTTTGGAGAAGATGCCTCTTGAACAGTTTCTTTCTTTTAACATTGTCAATGTCCTATGCATATCATATTGGTACTACAATGACTGATAATGGGCTTACAGTGTTAAATTAAAGCTTACTTAAGCAATGACTCTGTTATAATTGTAAATATCAATTTATAATAAAATAATTAAGATGTCGTTTTAAATTCAGCTATGTTCTATAATGCGTATCAAAAGGAAAACTAACACGGGAACAAAAGTTCATTGTGTATCAACATTCACAATGTTGATACACCATGTCTAAATATGGTCTGCTTTAAGAGACTACCTGGGACTAAACGTCGCTCCCAAAAACTCTACAAGCATCTAGTTGATAGGCAACAATGCCTACCTTAAGAAGGAGTTGAGTTAGAATCCTAATTTATTTTGTCACATAGCGTACTTTGAACATGGCTAAAATTGACAATTTTGTTGAGCACAAAACGTGACCTGGCTTCAGGGACAACCATGTGACTAAATGTCATGACCCGAAAATCTACAAGCATTTATTCGAAGAAAGAAAATAAAAGAATACAAAGATGTACATTTGACCAGAAGTTCAATCAGAATTCTTCTTAATTTCGTCACGTAGTGTAGCCTGGTATCCAGCCATATTATAGCTCCCGAGTCTCTTCTGTCCTCCTCGCAAATGACTCGTTCTCATTTAAATGTAAAAATGCTGTCGCCTGCTTTTGCGAATTGATACGCAGCAAATTTTAGACAAAATCACAGGTTCCTTCATTTTTCCATAATCCCTGGAATGTTTTACAAAAGATTCATTTTGGTTGATGGCTTGGAAGATTATCTTAGCCACTGGTGGAATTTCACCCCCTAAAATGGCTGTCCCCTGAGAACACGAAGAATTCAAATAGTAGCCAAAAATGTAACAATTCAGTTACCAGAATGATTGTTCGGTAGGTGAAACCAGCTGAGCAGGCCCTTTGCCCGAACACGTCAGATCGCTACTGTCACTGATCTTGGAGGCTGTGTGAGCTGGGTTATTCCTGTTGCCAAATTCGGTAACAAACGTTACCACCACCAGTTTGATGGTTGCCACGGTTATATTATCCACGCATAAGACAAGAAATGACCGTTTTTGTGACGCTGCACTGTTTTTCTGGCTTTATAAAGAAACAAGGAAGGGTTGTTGACTGCCATTTGTATCCCACCTTTCTAACAAAATGTTGTACAGAAATGACTGTAACAAACGTTACAATTGTTCGATGCTTTCCATGCTTTCTATTTGAACTGGTGTAAAAAAGTATCCTTTTTGAGGTGCGTAATTATTGGCCCTCCAGTATGAGTGATGCGGAAATCGTCGTCTGGAGCCTAAAGTCACCTATGTGCTAAAGCGACCATCCTAAAGTAGATGCCTAATTCCACAGAAAGCAGAAAACTTGTCCCGGGGCGGGTGGGTGGGACGCTTTAGGCTCCAGACGTTGCCGGAGGGCCAGCACACAGAAGAATGATATATTCATGCGCGCATCTCTTATTTATAGGGGGAGTGACGTCATACTTTTCGGGCCAATCATTGTGCACCTCAAATAGTATCCTTTTGAGGTGCGTAATTATTGGCCCTCCAGTATGAGTGATGCGGAAATCGTCGTCTTCCGCCTTTGCCATCTCTGGCTATTGAGCCCTTCCTTTTTCCTTTGAACCCCTTAACTCTATACCTGTATCAGTATCTATCATTAGTATAAATATCTAGCTGGCGTAACCGCTCTTCGGCGTAACGTGTCAATGCGTCTTTATCTGTATACATCAACACGTCTGTATCTATTTGGCTAATATAACATTCCTTTGGAAGAACACTTGTCAACTGCTCCCTCTTTACCTCTTTTGCCACACCCTTTCTCATTATTCTCTCTCAACTCCCCATCTCTCATTTCCCCTCTCTCAACTCCCTTCTCTCATGTAACTTCTTTCTCATCTTACCTCTCTCACGGCCTCTCCCTTGTACGGTACCGGTATACCCACTCTCAAACAACCCAACACTCATATACAGCCCACTCTCATCTTTTGCTGTACGACAAACAAAATGGAGGAAGCAACGCAAAATTGTTATCTCAAAACCGTTCCTCTACGATCACTTGAAGGAAAATCGATAAGGAGACGGCCAAGCCCAGTCCTGAATTATCCGCGTTAGAGGTAAAAGAAAACTATTTTCCCTCGCATCGCAGGACCATTTGTCTTGAGCCTCGACTGTCTCTATGCCCAACGTCCCCCAGCCTTATCCAACCTCAACTTTCAAGGATCCGCTTGACGATGCTGATCCCCAACCTTTCAGAGGACGGAGACGCTCATATTTGCCGCTCTTCCTGCTTTAATTTAATAGAACTCGACCCACCGAAGCAACAATATGGAAAGACACCAGGCTTGCACAAGTGGAGTGCAAAACTGTTCCAAACGCTCACCGCGACCTGGGAGATGCATAATGCCCAAAAGTATTATTCTGAGTCCGGACGACCTCTCAACAGTTCAAACACGAAATTTTTGTCCTCAATAGAGATAGCGGTAAGCCCAAGATGGAATCAAAAGACAAAAATAGTGTTCCACATCATAGCTTCGATGTTGGGATCAGGTGTAAAAATCTGTAAGGGTACTTGTGTCGGCTGATTCAACTCAGTCAGTGAAGCGACAGCTAGAGATGATAAATCCGCCTAATACAATAGCGAACTAACACCTTACGGTAATCCAGCCTACGATTTCTTACAAGGTTTCCGACCTAGAAAAGTTAACGTTTCCCTAACTTCTGCAAGATACTTCTCAGCGTACCCTGGGATATAGGGCTTTTAACACAGCCAAACATTTCCCCAAACCGATCAAAACATTTTCAAGCTTATCAAAGCTTCGTTTGTTTGAAGACACAATCATTGATACCTCGCTCTGCCCGGGCCAAGAAGCAAAGTGTTACCTGTTTGCCTGCCCTGCCCACGTGCTTAGGCCAGAGACTGGCCCCTCGCCTCTCTACGTCAGGGCTGTTCAAGTTGTATGGTCATTAGCACCTGTTTCCGCAAACTTGAGACCCAGTCCCGTGTCTTTTGTAATTTCAGCGCTGCGGAGGTCTACCCCGTGGCCTTGGGTTTTGAAACTCCTGGTAGTAGGCTTATGGGACTAATGTGACTGGGGGTCTCTTTAATACCAGTCTGAACCACCTTAGTCTTATTACCAAATTGTATCAACCAAAAGAGTGTTCTAATCCATGTCTAGCTTTGATGCTTCAATTGTGGTACACGATCTTGGAATGCAATACAGAGAAACGTCCCTAGGTGTCTCAAATCGAAAGCTAACAGGAGGAGCTCATGTGACCACTCCAGGGTCCCTGTCACACAAGCATATGTGGCGATAGGGAGTATACGTACCTGGCCATGACGCATATCACAACATCTACTGATATCCTTGCGGTTCCACACTGGATTTCTTAGTCTACCAAATGCTATGCTAGGTATAACACTTCCGAGGAAAACAAACTCAGATTTTCACAACCATTGTAACCTCTATGGAAAAGATTTCTGGAACTATTTTTCCGAGATGACTTTTCACTTGCGGCATTTCCTTTTCGAGCCCCTTTTCTTACATGCGACTTCAAGCTCACTTGTCGAGAACTGCAATTTGCTGAATATTGCCGCTGAAAATGTAGCGTCATTATGCAAAGTCTCGAGCTGGGACGAAAATAAAGTACAGAGCAGAGTGGACTCATTCCTCAGCCAACCGCCATCTATCACACCACAGTCATCTCTCAATAAGACATGTGGACCCGCATATCTCCAGTTTTAAAACACTTTTATTCAGTTATGCCAAACTGGTTACGAAATGTGAATAAAGAGACTCTTTTTACACAACCGATGCTTTTATTCTCAACGACGTTTCGGTGACCGTCTGTCCCCTTCTTCAGGGCAATTCTGACTGGTTCACATTGTACTGCAGGACAGGTGTTGCTGCTCACAGTTCAGATGCGGTCACAAAACGAAAAGTATTTGCATATGTACAGACAGCTTTGATGCGCATATTTACAATGCGGTCCCAAACGTAAAGGAGTGTAATGCATCCATAACACAATCAGTTGTCAATTAACGATGAATTGATGTAACGTTTTTTTTTTTTTTTTTTTACTTCTTAAGAATATTGTCCCACACGTGGTTACGAAATGTGTTTCTTGCGTACGTACTGCCTAGAAAATTCGCACTTGTAAACCTTCCAGTGTAATATGCCTTGCCCTTGGTACCTATTTAGTGCGACCGTCCTTATACAACAACACAATTTTGTGAATTCAATGCCTTCTCGATCTCATGGCGATATCATTTCTGGCTTGCGGTCTTCAAAACGTTTCCCGGCAAAGTACGAGTACGTTTTCCTCCCTAAAACATCCACCGTGAGCTCCATATTCTTCTGCGGCACTTCCCTGTGCCTGCCTGGGTATTTCAATCTTCGTAAGCTCAATGTGAAGACGCTGTTCAATGTGAAGACGCTGGTGCCACTTCTCTGAGTATGAACGGAACTGAACTGAGATCAATATCTTCCCGCTGCACCCCTCTGTGCCTGCCCGGGTCTTCCAATTTTCGTGAGCTCTACCCGCGACACTCGCCGGTGCCTGCCCGAGTCTTACCATCTTCGCGAGCTCTACCCGCGACACTCGCCGGTGCCTGCCCGAGTCTTACCATCTTCGCGAGCTCTACCCGCGACACTCGCCGGTGCCTGCCCGGGTCTTACCATCTTCGCGAGCTCTACCCGCGACACTCGCCGGTGCCTGCCCGGGTCTTACCATCTTCGTGAGCTCTACCCGCGACACTCGCCGGTGCCTGCCCGGGTCTTACCATCTTCGTGAGCTCTACCCGCGACACTCGCCGGTGCCTGCCCGGGTCTTACCATCTTCGTGAGCTCTACCCGCGACACTCGCCGGTGCCTGCCCGGGCCTTACCATCTTCGTGAGCTCTACCCGCGACACTCGCCGGTGCCTGCCCGGGCCTTACCATCTTCGTGAGCTCTACCCGCGACACTCGCCGGTGCCTGCCCGGGCCTTACCATCTTCGTCGTTCGTGAGCTCTACCCGCGACACTCGCCGGTGCCTGCCCGGGCCTTACCATCTTCGTGAGCTCTACCCGCGACACTCGCCGGTGCCTGCCCGGGCCTTACCATCTTCGTGAGCTCTACCCGCGGCACTCGCCGGTGCCTGCCCGGGCTGTACCGTCTTCATGAGCTGTCCTTTCCTTGTGGCACTCAAGTGTCCGGAATGGCGAGGAGGGTGAGGGGGCCTAAGAGAGGCTGACAGGCTGCTATTCTTGCGCCACCACTTGCTGCTACATCTTTTGTCGTACCTGCCGCATCTGAAGATCCCTGAAGTCCGAAACTTCTTACAAGGGTCGTTACGGGTGGGGGAGAACGTCACGCGTGAACCAGCACGTCCCGGTTCCTGAGAACTATGCGGAAAACAAAACACAATTATCGATACCGCTGACGAAATTACACACAAAATCCAGCCGTAACAATATCCACACCATACGCACTCGACATCCCCCCGCCTAGCGCTCAAAGGAGGGCAAGCCCCGATAACATGAACAGTCCTAGGCCATGCGTGCTCCCCGTACATACATGCTCAACAACCAAACGCTAAGCTTGGTAAAAGTAGGCCACGCACACGACAATCACCTTACGTACGGGCAACACCCACGCAATCCAAAAAGTTAAACTTGACAAACGAAAACGTATAACAATAACATGTACGTAACAAAAACCACGCTCTAGAAACGCTGGTAGTCTGCATTACTACACCGCCCACGAGGAGGATGGCGGCGGGTTTCAATTCCTGAAAAGAACTCCATAAATGGTAGCCATAGTGAGTCCCGATGCCATGACAGTGCTATCCTAAAATCCTGCATAAAACCATACACACGAAATAAATATAAAGATTTAAAGAAAATGACAAGAAAATGGCGAAGCTCTAGATCTGTAATGGACCTCCGCACTGTATGGAGGCGTTCGTAGAATTCCCTGGTAGAGGATGGATGCAGATTGTGATTTCAGCCACGGCGATACTGTGAGAGTATCCATCTTGCTTCTTTGTTCGGGGTCTCAAACCACGTGTCTGCGTATCACTAGAATATACACAAAAATCAGAAAATGACAAGAAAATGGTGAACATCTCGGTCTGAAACTCTCCTCAATAACAGACAAAAGCCTCCCTTGCCTTCCAAGGTAGAGGATGGCAACGGATTCTATTATCCCACCACGGTGACTCAGAGGGTAGCCATGTTGCATCTCCTCGACAGCGACAGCTCTAGCATCCTGGTAACACTTTCACAAAACAAGAAAAACACACAAACAGCAAACTCCTAAACAGCACCACTAATCAGCGTCGTCAAAAGGTGGCCACAGCAAAATTCAACAGAGGATGCGATCGTAAATACTAAAACTGAAAAGAAACATTCTAAATATTAAAGGTAGCTCTCTCCCGTCGGACCTGCATACAACGTTTACAAAGCGTTCACAAAACACTCAGCAAACAGGCAACAGACAAAACGCGACAATGAAACTATGTGACAGTCAACCGGAAAAATTTGCAAAAACGTGAAGTCCTTCCGTACGGCAGAAACATGACTCTGCGAGCCCTGCAACAGGCCTAGACTACAGATATCAAACATGTCTCACCACAACACCATACCACAAAACGAACAAGTAAATGTCCAGACCGGGCTCAGATAAAATATTCCTGTGTTCAACCAAACCTTGCGTGGTACCGTGTATCTCGGATACCAATACCCGGGAGAGTACCGTCACGAGCTTGAGCTGCTGCACCGCATCGTGTAGTAGCGAGTCTCCCGCCGGCGTTCTCGTGGCCTTTTCCCGGCAACGACGTGGCCTTTTCCCGGCAAGTTTTCTGCGCTGGGGCGATGAAGGACGTACGCTGCTGGCTTCAGACTTTGCCGGAGGGCCAGCACACAGAAGAATGATATATTCATGCGCGCATCTCTTATTTATAGGGGGAGTGACGTCATACTTTTCGGGCCAATCATTGTGCACCTCAAATAGCTGCCCACTTTTTAGGTGTCCCTAGGGACATCCTCTTATACCTAAATGATGTAGTCAATAAGGCAATTTTTACATTTCATTGAGAACGAGTGAAATATGTATCTGCGAAGAGGTCAAAAGAGACTCGGGAACTATAATGCGGCTGGATACCAGGGTACACGTAGCGTACTTTGAAAATTCACAATTTTCGTCCGATGAAAAAAGTGGCCTACTTTCAAGGACAACCACGTGACTTTACTTCATGATCTAATTTTCTACAAGTATTCCTTTGATAGGCAGTACATAGATTTACCTTTGACAGGAAGTTGGATCAGAATTTTATTTTGCTTCGTAATGTAGCGTACGTTGAACATGGCTAAAAGTCACAATTTTCGTCAAATGCAAAACATGGCCTACTTTCAGGGACAACTACGTGTCTTTACGTTATGACTCGAAACTCTACAAGCATTCATTTGATAGGCAATACATAGATCCACCTTTGATAAGAAGTTGATTTGGAAATATATTTTACTTCGTCATGTAGCATACTTTGAACATGGCTAAAGTTCACAATTTTCGCCAAACACAAAAAGTGGCCTACTTTAAGGGACAGTCACGTGACAACCAAACAAGTTACCAAACTTTGCAACAATGCATTTGATAGATATTCTAATGATCTATATATGATACAAAATTCAAGCCAAAAAAAGACCAGAGCGGCACTTATTGCGTTACAAAGGAGGGCCAAAAATCAACTTTTTTTGTAGCTTGAAACATTGTACTGTTTTCAGGTTGCCCAAGAACTAAAATGTACGACTTTGGAAATTTCACAACAATTTTTATAAAGCCAAAATGTTGGTCTATTTAGATCTTGTTTTGTTTTGATGATAGGTTTAAAGGTGTTGCCGAGACAGTGCCGTAAAATATGCTGATTTCTGTGTTTTTGAGATGCGAAAATTGGGGAAATTGGCCAGAAAACTTTGTTTGCCCGTTACCATGGCAACAAGGAGTTTTGATCTAAAAGAAAGCTATTTTGAGGGGTTGTGGACCAAGTACTATCACTGTGCAAAATATGAGCCAAATCTATTTTTTGACCCCTGCCACCATTGTTTGATCCTTACAGACATTTGCTCTTAAAGTCTGACTATTGGATTAGGCTGGGTTAATAGAGTTCACCACCAGAGTCGACATGTCTAACCCGCACACACTAAGAAAGGCGATTTAACCCCACCGGGAGACACAGTAACTCTGTGGAACAACGCCAGGACACAAAAATGTCGCTCGTCAAGAAAGTTGCACGTAACCTTGCCCCTGTCGCTAATAAGTCATCAGCAGTTTCAAAAGACTATTGTCTGGCCAACTATTTGGGGCCATATGCCGTTATGTGTGGCGTAACGTTAAAGACAGAGTGTTCGACTCAAATGGTTCCGGGTTCGAATTCTACCATGTCACCAACCATGTGCCCTTGCAAACAACCTTCTTCACTTCACTCGGGTTAAAATGAGTACCTAGCTCCGGCTGGAAAGTCTCTAATATAGGATATTAAATGAAGGTCCCGTGTATGAGGAGACCCACACCCCAACCACGTTAAAGAACTCACCACACTTACCGAAAAGAGCAGTGCCCTTCATTTTATTTTATCAGTGCCTTGGTATCAATGAGTGTTCCACAGCATCTATATAAATTCATGGAACACTACTCTAACATATGTGTTGTTTTCTGACAGGACTTCTCGTTAAGTTTGATCATGGGCTGTGAGTGGAGAGACTTCCGTCTGGCAAACATGTCAAGCGACAGTTGGTAAGCTCACGTTGTACTTATTCGTACTTTTCATCCATTACCGTTCAGTCAACTCTTTGACATTGCTTCATTCTCTTCACACGAATTCTCATTGAAACCATAGGAGATATTTTATTATGAGGTAGTTTCTATCTTTTTTTGGATCGGAATTTATATTTCTATCATGTTAAAAAGTGTACAGTGAAGACCAAATGGCAAAAGTTTAGTAACCTTTCAGTCGATTCTCTTCACGCGGCTTCCTGGAAATTTGATGTCACAAAATTTCCGGGAAATCTCATGATTGGTCATTGAAACCATAAAAAAAATTCTCCTTTTCGGGAATCCGAATTTATATTTGTATCATATTGAAAAGTGAACAATGAAGACCAAAAGCAAAAGTTTAGTCACCATAACATCAACTTTTCCTCTCATATTTGGTCTGCTAGAAAAAAAGGCTTCTGATGCTAAACTGTAGACTTCACTTCCCGCTGCATGGGTAATCCTTTTAAGATAAGGGATTGGTTAAATTACATTTACGCACCGCAGGGTATTTCGTGATCTATGAAATGCGATTGTTTAAATGTATAGCTACATTGTAACTAAATGTCAGTGTGAAATATGTATATCATAAACAATCTCGCCATTTAGCCAAAGGCGGCGAGATTTTATCTTTTTAATAACCAATATCATATTACAGCACCGAAAATTACGTGCCAGATGGCACGAAGTCAACGATTATGGAACTCTGATAAAGTTTTGATGAGAAGATATCAACTTTATAACGTGATTATCATGGATATCAGCATCTAATATACCAGATTCTTGTGTGACGTAATGACCGATTTATGCCGCTTTTAATACCATTGCCTCGTTATAGACATTTAGCCTTTGGGCAAGAGTATGTAATAAAACTCCCATTACCGTGGTAAGTACGTTAAGCGTTCGCCTTACCGAACTGAAATCATGTTTCACTTTGCGGATAATGCACAGTTTCATTAATTTCGGAGCAGCAGGAACCTACTAACTACATTTCAGCGTTTTATGCTGTTATTACTAATTACATTGAGACCGTAATGGAGTTGGTTCAACGCGATCTAATATGTTAATCTAACATCAACTGCAGCAAATACTAAACTTTTGAAAGTTTTTGCAGACTTCATGAAAAGCCACACATGTCGCTTTGTCTTTTTGACCGCGTGGCCATTGGCTCATCTTTGACCCATCAAAAAAAGTCGCCCATAGGCACCATGTCATGACTGGAGTCACGTGTCCATAAGGTCATGTGACTGCAATGATGGGTCATTAATCATGAAGAGGGTGAGAGATTCGGTAAATCGTAGATCTGTTGTTTATCAACCTCTGACTGATTCTGTAATTTCTTAATATTATGATAATCAACCTCTGTCATGTTACTTACCAATGAAAGCAGATGATATCTTTCACTGATTATGAGTTTGAGCTGTTCCATCTGCAGGTCTCCTCCCCCTGAAATGCACATCTGGAAGCCGAGTATCGAGGTGGTGATGAAGGAGGAGTCGGGAGAGTCCCACCCTGTCGTCAGCGTGTCGCCCGAGGGGAACGTGCTGCAGATGAGATGGTGAGTACCCACCCTGTCGTCAGCGTGTCGCCCGAGGGGAAAGTGCTGCAGATGAGATGGTGAGTACCCACCCTGTCGTCAGCGTGTCGCCCGAGGGGAACGTGCTGCAGATGAGATGGTGAGTACCCACCCTGTCGTCAGCGTGTCGCCCGAGGGGAAAGTGCTGCAGATGAGATGGTGAGTACCCACCCTGTCGTCAGCGTGTCGCCCGAGGGGAACGTGCTGCAGATGAGATGGTGAGTACCCACCCTGTCGTCAGCGTGTCGCCCGAGGGGAACGTGCTGCAGATGAGATGGTGAGTACCCACCCTGTCGTCAGCGTGTCGCCCGAGGGGAACGTGCTGCAGATGAGATGGTGAGTACCCACCCTGTCGTCAGCGTGTCGCCCGAGGGGAACGTGCTACAGATGAGATGGTGAGTACCCACCCTGTCGTCAGCGTGTCGCCCGAGGGGAACGTGCTGCAGATGAGATGGTGAGTACCCACCCTGTCGTCAGCGTGTCGCCCGAGGGGAACGTGCTGCAGATGAGATGGTGAGTACCCACCCTGTCGTCAGCGTGTCGCCCGAGGGGAACGTGCTGCAGATGAGATGGTGAGTACCCACCCTGTCGTTAGCGTGTCGCACGAGGGGAACGTGCTGCAGATGAGATGGTGAGTACCCACCCTGTCGTCAGCGTGTCGCCCGAGGGGAACATGCTGAAGATGAGATGGTGAGTCCAGAAAGACAAACATGGTACAGATTAGCCACATTGGAATACTTATATTCGCACTGCTTGCAACATGAGGAACAAAGTCCACATGCAGTTCAACGTTTTCGAATTGTTCTTTACCAAAAGCACAGAAAACAGTGTTGCACGATGCCTTCAACTTTTCCTGCCAATTTCAACGGTTCACAGAGTCGGGTCAGCCAAGTGAACGTGTCAGAATGTTAACTCTTGTGGTTCGTTGCAAGCACGGAACCACGCACGCTTCATGATTCAAATCATTTTATAATCAATGTACAATGAACATGGAGGCCTGAAGGGTTCTTACGAGTGCAACAGCCCGTTCAATGGACAACAAACCATTTATCCAGACAAGTGATTTCTAACATTCTAAAACTTATTCGGAGACTTTTAAAAGCTTCAAACTTTTGAACAAAATAAAATAGTTTCTCCCCGAGAGACAATCTTTTGGTTTGCTGGATGAAGGGAAGACTTAGTGAAGAACAAATGGTTCGAGTTTATCTATTAAGACTCCAGTCTTGAGGGAATGGAGTCAATTTGTGAGCCAAAATGGTTTGCAGGCTGCCTTTTCACATTTCCCGGGTAATAATAGACAGAACGACCTCAGAGGGAGCGGTAGGTAGCGGCGTGAGTGAGATGTGGGATTACCGAACCAGGCTGTCAGTACCGGGCCCAGAAAGGAAGAAAGGAAACTGTCCGAGTCTCCATTAGCGCTCCATATTTCATGCTGACCTGCTGAACCTCCGTCCATCCGGGACTCTTCAGCTCATCCGTGTTCCATTCTTCATCCACGGGCTGTAATGGCCTCCGCGTTTGTTCTTTAAAACCCCGTGATGTTCCGTGCAGACTGCTGATGGGCGGTGATGTTCAGCTCTCCGTCACTATGACAATGTAAAACAAGAATTCCTTTCGGTACTGACTTAGAAGAGAAAAGTGGGGCTTTTTAAAAGTTTCCCAAGTCTGCCCTTAACAGCTTTCTGGTCTAGCGAGTGAGATTGAACTTTTCTAAATGTTGCCCCTATCGGCTGCTCTCCCAAGTTACGAAGAATAGTCTAAAACATTTTTGTTTGTCCTGTTGTTGTTATTAGAAAGTTTGTGCCCTAAGGCTAATTGCAAGTACGTTGACTCGGGAAACACACATTCTACAAACTCAATGGTGCAAGGTCTCGTGATTTTGCTGTAACAATTTGTAGAGCCAATAATGCTGACAAGAAAGAACTCATGAGACTCCGAAATGTTACTTCAGCAAAAGTCATACATACTGTACAAGCGAAGCACGCAACACCTATTTCATGTCTTGCCTTGTTTATTAAGGGGCTGAAAATCAAGAAGCAACCACGGTAGGAAGAGCTGTTAAGTTTTCATGTGCAATAAACCTACATACATCCAACATAGCCATATTTCAACCAAGTTCCCTCTCATTTAGCCAGTAACATCCTGATTGCACAGCCAGGAAGTGCTCTTCAATATTTACTGCACATTCCAGGCTGTAACAACGCCCGTTAATTTTTTCTAAAAGTACCAAATAGGCCGTAACTTAGTTCTCTCCACAGCCGCCGCAATATTAAACTTCTCGTTGGATGATGTTTATAAAAATCTGACTTCAGACTGATTTATATTACCTGCAGCTTTAACAATCGCCGTATCTACTTGCCTAAATTGGCAGGATATTACCTAGATATTACCTAACATATTACCTTATCTCAGTATATATTGTCTGTAAACTCTCACAGCACCTCTGCTGCCTTGGCCCGCGTGTTTAATATCTGGCGGCATTGTTGAGGAATACAGAAATAGCATATACAGTAGAAGCCGCTTAATTGCACGGCCAATTTGCCAGTGAATTTTGTGCAATTATCCGGCTGGTGCAATAATGCGAAGTTATCTTGCTGGACCGCACTGGTTTGGGAATTGGGGATTCCGTGCAGTTAACAAAAATGAGCGTTAATCCATAGTGCGATTAACTGGCTTCTAATGTAACATAACATGTTCGGTAAACCTTTTTGCGCTCAACAGACCGCATCAGGTTCACTTGCAATTTTCTTATCACGTTTCATACAATGCGCGTTTCGTAAGTCGACTCCAAAAGCACACACACCCGAACGCCTACCCAGTCACAAAACACGCGATTCTGGAAACGCCGCAGGTACGCCTACATTATTGAACAATCATCTCATGGAGGCCGCTTCACGTAATCCTGTACATCGGCCCGTCCTAACGACAGGGCAATCTCCGCCATCATCACGCTAATCATAGAATCGGCTGTCATCGCTGAGAAATCTCGCTCCGTGGGAGTCAGCGGTGTTCCACAGTAGGTAACAGATAGGTCCATGGGAGTCAGCGGTGTTCCACAGTAGTTAATAGCTGTAGATAGGTCCATCCCACACGGTTATAGTGGCTGCCATGCTGAGCGGGAGATATCGAGTCGTTCTATTCGGTTGGCAGATGATAGTGATGATGAGGTGTGGAAAAGCTGAAGGGATTTCAAAATGATTGAGAGGACGCTTATCCCTTAGATCTCTCGTGTCTTTGATTCTGTTCTTGTTACGCTGATAAACCTTTGCACCAACAATAACGTAGCGCTATGAAAGAAAAAATACACATATAGAACTAAATCAATTCCACATTCGTTTTAAAGCACGAAGTAGATGGCAATATAGCCTTAGTACGCAATAACGGATTTAGGGAAATTAGTTTGGTAAACTTGAATGTATTTCACAATGGTCCATTCCAAATTTCCAATACATACAAAGATTTCAGCAATAGATCAGCTACCTTTGGGGAAGAACACCAAATGAGAAACTTGATCGATACCATATACTAGTATCTTATCACACCGCCCTAGCCTTGGGGAATAACACGCTGCGTATAAAGCAAAAATCTCGCGGCAAAGGGCGCTTCAATTTGACAAGTTGTACCGATCCCTCCAGATCCCTACATTATCTGTACTTGACAATGGCCCATTCCAATACATACAAAGACGCCAAGCAGCGTGGGGAAACCTGTGGGGAAACTTGTTCAATACCATATATCTGATCACACCGCCCTAGCCTTGGGGGAATAGCAACACTGCGTATAAAGCAAATATCTCGCGGAAAAGTGCACGCGAATTTGACAGGCTGTACCGAACCCTCCAGATTCCTACTTTATCTGCCCGATATATCAGAGTCCTCAGGACGGAGGAACCGAGCTGACGTCACCAGGCGTCTCTAGAGGCTGACATTGGGCCTGATGCAACCTGGAGATCCGCAGTCTTAAGGGCAAGTAACGGGGTGGGATCGTTAAGGTCGGGAGAGTGGGGCGGTACCAGGGAGGAAATATTGAAGATACAAACTTCAGTTATTTGTCACGAGCACCAACTGACATTGTACGGGAAAGGTAGCTTCAAGGACTTATATTGCCTTGTCAAAACTGTTGATGTCACACACAAAGTTATGCCACATCGTGAAAATGAATAAAAAAGGTACGCACTATGTCTACTTCTACACAGAGATATATTTTTCCTAACGGGCAACTAAGTGATCATGCCTAATGATGTTCTTGACTTTGTCATTACTTTGGCACGAATTTTAATGAACTTGACTTTGCGGCGTCCTTGCTAACCTGACTTTGCAAAACCTCTGCCATCATAACTAATGCCACGTCTTATGACAAACTTGCAATTGACTTTGCTCTTCGAATCAAGTTAGTTAACTCCTGTTGATGAAAATGACAGAGGTCGTATGTCTCATTGCAAATACTTTGGCACTCTTAACATCCTATTAAGAAATGCAAGTCATATTCAAGAAGGGTAGACAGACCCTGGAATATGTGATGTTAGAAGGGCAAACTATGTATCCCATTACACCACAGATGAGAAGATGGCATGCTTTAGGTTAATGCTTCCATCTCGCACGTCTCTGATTTAAAAAAACCCTCTCCTTACTGGTTATTACAAATGACGTCATCTGATGGTAATACCTTCATCTCGTCCTTTTGCCTTTTGCCAAGGTCAGTCCGAGGAGTCGTTATAAAACTTATATCATTTCTGTGAAATGTGTGAAATGTGTTCAATCAGATGGACAACAACAGCTCATAATGCTACACAGATAAGTGGCCATCACGCCAGACTGGTTTGATTACACATCTATGTGCGTCGGTAACTCTAAAAACAGTTATAACTGCAGACTAACCCCGACCACTCCGCTGGAGAATAGCCTGACCTTTGTTGTTTCTTCATCCGTGAGAAGTTCCCGTGGAGTATGTAACGTGAATAGGCAATGTGTTACCCGTGAATGGGCACTGTATTACCCGTGAATGGGCACTGTGTTACCAAGAATGTTTCCTTGGGCTAACATTTCTGTACTACTGAACATCGATGAATGATTTTAGCGTGCACAGGTAACATCACCTACTGAAGACTAACTCCAGTCACCCTGATGGACAACAGCCTGACCTTCATTGTTCCTTCGTCCGTGTGAAGTTCCGATTGATTACGTGTCGTGAATAACCAACTTTTTCTTGGCTTAACATTTCAGTACTACTGAACAGCAATGAACAATTTGAGCGTGAAAACATCGCGGCGTGATAAGCCATAATTGATGTCAATCTTCTCACATCTTTCTATGGACGAGTTGCTATGAATGATTTCAGATTTTTCCACAACCTGTACACACATCAGTCACCCGCATACCTCTCATATCTTTATATCAGCTTTTCGGCCCAGTCAGTTAATACCAACATTATAACTACAGAAGATAGAAAATGTAACCACGGGGTCCACGGTCAATGGTCCAGCAATAGTCCACGGGGCTGCCCGATATGACCATACTTCAGACTAGAACAATAACTTCCTAATTACTGATGGTGTCAGCTGTATGTACGTTTATAGTAGCCAAGTTGCCAATGCAAGAAAGCTATTATTGAGCTTGTGTCAGAAGTCGTCAGGTTCAAAAGATGCCTTCTTGTTGTTGCCGGCCAACGGCCCTCGTATTGCAACCCTCATCATTGTGGAATCTGATGTATTTTCATGGAATCTGCCCAAAAAATCATGGAGGCGGACCGCTTAGTCTACATCGGAAAAACGAAGCCAAATGTAGTGCAAATAACAAATCATTGTGGCGTTATTTCAATTGCACAAATGCTGAACTGTCCTGTAATGTGAATAAATCTGAAAAGTTGGCACACGACCATCAAATATTCCAAATCAAAGTTATTAGATGATATTATATAGAAATACAGCAATGTTGCTGCCGTAATACTACAGAATTATACTGGCGCGTCTTGTAATCGAACCCTGAGAAGAAAACCCTTCCGGTACAGATGAATGCATGTGGTAACACCCAGACGGGAAGGTTATTCTGTCCTTGACCCACTTTTCCAGCTTCTTTTCATTGTCGAGATCCCAAACTGTAACTCCGGACGTGACTTTTGACACCAATCAACTCCGGTGCGATACCCTGGGCCGACTTAAGTTCCAGCTGCAGATCCCAGACGGCGGCGGCAACAGAGTTCGGAAATCCGGGTCAATGGAATAAAGCCCGAGAGTAGGAAGGTTGTGCGACTGTGACTGGAGGCGGCTACTTGTGAGCGTTTTATAAGGCGTGATTCCAAACACAGACTCTAATCGGGAATATCGGCTCGTGTGGGGAAGATAGGTCGATTAGATAGGTGGGCAGGGTTGATTGGCGTGAGGCTGCTTCATAGATACAAGGTTAATTATGGAAGATGAAAATAAATGTCACGGTCAAGGCTTTGATGAAAAAGCGGCAACTTGCATCTTTCTGGATACAATCTAACTAAAATCGATGGCCATACACGTGACTCAGCCATACTCTAACATATTGAGGTTTAATAATTTATTTCGTTTAAAGTCGAAGAATTTTTTCTGGAAGCTACCAGATACTCCAGCTCATCATCCCGTCAGTTCTCCCCAGTACCGGCTGCAGATCTAGCGAGGCGTCTCTTCTCACGAACCGACGATGATGCCACGGTCTGCTACAAACGAGTTGGCAGGAGCCTGGTTAAGCATGAAATCATTATAGCCGTAATTGCCGAGGTTCTCCTGTTCCGGGAAGCGCAGCTGCAGCTGAAGTCTTTGTTCTTCCGGGAATAGAAACTTTTGTTCTTCCGGGAATGGAAACAAGTCTATATTTCCAAACCAATTGATAATTCATCCCCATCGCGAGACTATCGGGAGCGGAGGGATACAAATTTGCCTGATTGCTCTTTACACGGTTGGAAAGAGCCATCAAACTAGTAATCTGGTGATTAAAGAGTCCTAAACTTCAGTCTGAAAGTAACGTGCAGACGTCCTTCACCGATCGAGAATGATATAGGGATCTGTTCAGCTTGTTTGTTATACATTCATGCATTCAGACGTCTTCCAAATATTTTTTCTCCAGTTTGTAAGTGATTTCTAATGTCATGAAGACAATCAGACTCTGAACGATAAAAAAACAGAGACAGAAAAATCAGATCAATTTCTATTGAAAAATCATTAATAGAATCAAATTATATAGGCCTGGTCTACACTACTTGTTTATTTGTTTGTTTGTTTGTTTGTTTGTTTGATTGTTTGTTTGTCCCTTTTCATGTTACAATTGTACCTGAAATTAGCCATCAGACAAGAATTTGCACTTATTTGCACTATTACTCCTTTCTTAAACGACTGCAAAAAAAAATATGCATGCTTCTTTGATCACTAGATGATCAGATTCTTTGGTAGCCTTCACCTCCATTTGAACGTTCAAAGAGCGGCTTTATCTAATTTGGTGATATCCCCTTGTGTCCTGAGGTGGGTTAGCGCCGCATAACTCGTGCTGAATTACCTTCTAGCCGACAGGCCAATCAGTATAATTCTTATGGAACGCTTTCAGCAGATTTGGGGAGTGATGTAGGGTACAGTAGATGATTCACCCAGCTAGCTAATGAGAATTCTAAGAAATCTCAACGACAAAATTGCACTGTGAAAGATAGACAAGAACAGTGATAGGCAAACAGCTGAAATATCAGCTATAGTTTTCCCCACACTTCATCGGCGACTAAAGGTTCTGCATGTCTTATCACTAGACATGTACATACATACATACATACATACATACATACGTAACCTTTATTTTGACAGGATTGGTAAGCGCGACATAACTCGCCCTGAATTACATTCTTGCCGACAGGCCAATTAGTATAATTCTCATGGAACCCTTTCAGCAGCATCAGGGAATCATGTAAGGTACAATTGGTGTAGCAATCGTGTCAGCCTTTGTCGCAGTTACATCAGCATATGTCACAACGCGTATCAAACCAATTTTACCCAATGCTGTGTGATTGTACAAGCTGTCACGATTATCAAGTGCCTGACACCGTGCTTAGATAGACCACAGAGGGAGGTACGTTGATCAATGCTGTGCCAACTTGCTTCGGTACAGAAACTGTGTATCAAAACTGATGTATCTTACATTGAGCTGTGTAGCATGCAAGCTTTCAAAACTGCAAAGTGCCTGACACCCAACTTATGCTAAGTACTGTAAATGCAGAAATGTTCGCGGTGGATTAATATTCGCGGTTTTTGCGGTGACCACTTTACCGCGAGCTTAAAACCAACGCAAACATTTTTCTATTATTGTATTAGACTGCAGTCTATGGTGTTACCGCGAACTTAAAGCCACCGCGAAAAGTCCTTTTATCCGCTACTGTGAAATTAAATCCCCGCGAACTAAAATGCATTCACAGTAATAGACACGACAGAGCAAGGACAAGGTTGGATGGATGACCCGGGCTAAACTGCTGCTCGTTGCTGTAACTCTTTGATTTGACATTCATCAGCAGACACGGAACTCTCGTCCACGGCTAATAAACTCCTGTCATTACACGTCATGTGTCAGGGGAGTCGTGTCAGCACTGACGAGTCACAGACCATGGGAAGTGACGTCACGCCTCGGTAACCAGGAAACGTCGTTAGATCGATCAGACCACCCTCCCCCTACCCCCCCCCCCACACACACACACACACTCACGTGGGACAGACTGTAACATTGGGTCGACGTAGAAAGTAGATGTGGATGTTCCTATCAACCATATAGACGTGCATGAAAGTGGTGAAGGAATGTAGATGTGCAGATTGACAGTGCCTTTTACAAAAGTGGCTGCGTCCCGTGAACATTTTTCAAAAGTGGCTGCGTCCCGTGAACATTTTTAAATGCAAAAGCACTCCACTAAGAGTGCAAGGTTTGTTGACGTTGATTGGACGCAAAGTGCGAAAGAATGCTAAAAGGTATGTTTGCCTGTACATTGCCCGGTCAACTAGATCGATAAATGCACAGCCATTACCGATGCTGTTCTGCACACTTAACATCGAATGCACTCTCGGTGACTTTGACTAAGAGAACATCTTCATTATATTCTTCTGAATGGCCTATACTCTCCGACGTTGATTAGGAGTTAGTCTTTTGAAAATCCTGATTTTCGCCTTTGCTGCAAGGGCACTGTTTGGTTTGGTTTGGTTTGGTTTGGAGAATATACAGATCTCCAACAGTGACTGATATGTCACTATTCTTCCAGGAGTCCGGGTGATTTGTAGAGATCACCAATTCTAGGCGGAAGGAATTTGTACCATCGCACATCGCACCATCGCACGTGTGGAGGTTCTTTAACGTACCTGTTAAACGTGCACATATATTCGTCTGAAATACAACAATACAGCATATATACACGTTGGTTTCCATGTAATCGTGCCTTTCATGACGTTTTACCGTATATTTCATTATTAGCATGTCGGGCCACGCCGCGTTTTGCTTCCTCGTGTGAACACGTTGTCCAACTGTCGTATAAAGTCAGAGTGATCGGTCCGGTAGGAAATAAACGTCCGGTAATAGCGATAGTTCTCCCTCAGTAATTGCACTGATATAGCGACAGGCTGGTACAATTAATCTGCTATCGATAACGGTGACGCTGATTGAGAAAAGATCTCCGTATGTTCTGCTGAAAGTAGTGATTCGCCATCATCAGCTCATCAAGCGGAATTGTTAGAATTGTGCGCTATTCGTCTGAAAGCACCGATGTCACATTCACTTACTTTGTTCCCGATGTACCTTTCATGGCGTTTACCGTATATTTCATTATTAGCATGTCGGGGCCACGCCGCGTTTTGCTTCCTCGTGTGAACACGTTGTCTAACTGTCGTATAAAGTCAGAGTGATCGGTCCGGTAGGAAATAAACGTCTGGTAATAGCGATAGTTTTCACTCAGTAATTGCACTACTTTAGCGACAGGCTGGTACAATTAATTTGCTATCGATAACGGTGACGCTGATTGGGAAAATATCTCCGTATGTTCTGCTGAAAGTAACGGGAGGTGCCCCAACACGGTACGCTTTTTCTTGCGCTCAAACTCATGGCGCTCCATCGCTAGTTGCCTGAGAGTGGTCAAAGTTTGATGACTGAATTTTTTACACATAGATTTGAACAACATACTTGAATAAGAAATGCATTCATGTGGTTCATGAACCTTTCGCGCTGCGTGTTACAAGCGGCAAACACTGTGAGACAATTTTGTGTATGTAACCTTCCAATTTTGTGCTACGCTGGACAGTGTGCCTAACTCGGTACGCTTTTTTACATTTTGCTCTCTTCAGAAGTAAGTGGTAAATTTAAGTACACAGAAAAAAATTAATAGTATGATATTTTAGATTACTTTTAACAGTAAAATCGTGACTGTATGTACTTTCTGTCTCATATGAGGAAGGCTGTACCTAGAACAATCCAGCTGATGTTTTTACGGGCAATGGGCTGAATGCACTGATTGTGAATGCCCGTCTAAAAAAACCCTTACGAAAAAACGACACCGCCAACATCAACAAAACTCTGTGTGATTATATGAAAATATCATATACATCTCTCTATCAAGTCTTATTTTCATAGACAGCACGAATCATTTGTTACAGTCAAATAAATCTTTAAAGCGTTCTCTTGTCTGCCACCTTCACGGCCACACTCCCTTGGGAGTACAATGGTGGCAATGTTTATGTCGCTTCCTTTTGGTTGATTTTCTACTCAACAAACATTTGAAGACCCATATCCATACTGTTTTATGGAGCTTTATTTATGTGTATCATGGCAGTTGTGTGACTGCTTGGACGAGTTCGTATAGTTAGCGACACGAGCCGCCAATACGCAGAGGCCGGTGACCGCAGTGATTCAGCACTGTCAACATTACTGTTAGAATTCTGTTTTTAAAAAACATGAAGTAAATATGTTAAAGTATACTTGGAATGCAAATTAAAGCTGTGTGCGTGGACTTGGTTTATTTACCTTTGTAATCAGCATAGTCAGTGGCAACAAACACGGTGTACTTATGGATAATAAGATCAGCAAAAAATCCGTACCGTCTTAGGACGGGAACCGTCTTAGGGCGGCCCCCGTTAGTGATTTCACCATCAGCTCATCATGCGGAATTGGTACAATTGTGTATTCGTCTGGAAGCACCGATGTCACGTTCACTTACTTTCTTCCCGATGTACTTTTCATGAAGTTTTACTGCGTATTGCATTACAAGTATGTCGAAACCACGCCGTTTTTTTCTTTCTCGTGTGAACACGTTGTCCAACTGTCGCATAAACTCAGAGTGATCGGTCCGGTAGGAAATAAAGGCCTGGTAATAGCAATAGTTCTCCCTCAGTAATTACACTACTTTAGCGACAGACTGGTACGATTTGCGATCGATGACTCAGGCGGCTGGAAGGATTCAGCTTAATCCTTTGTGATTGATCCCCAATAATTACCTTCGTCATTTCCGGTTCCATCACCGCCCCTACGTAATTTCCGATTCCCTCACCACCCCTTCTAACCGGCACCAGGTAGAAGACGTTATGAACATTTGAAGTATTTGAAACTAATGTGGATTGACATAGTCAGCTTTATTTTGCGGACATAATGTGTATACAATCCATGTGGCGTGTACTTTGAAATTAAATGAATTTAGATCCAACAGGAACTTAAACTTGATGTCTTTTTTCATACTTTTTAAAAAGTATCTCACATCCTATTGGCTTGCATTCAATCTCAAGGGAAAATGGAAGGTTAAGCCCCCTTGGACTTTGTCCATTGAAAGTGACGATTATTCTTTCTCTAAAAGCAGGCCATCTATCGATCTGTTCTTATCTGAACTACACTCTTTCTTCATTAGACTTCATACAAACGGTGTTCCTTTGTGTACCTTTTAAATATTTCAATCTTAAACCTCGATTAAGCTCCATTAAAATCTGTAGCATTGAAGTTTAATGAGGCATTGTCTTGACATGTTCCATTGAGCGAATTCTCCTAGTAGTTCTTAATTTTGACATGTTACCGAGATCCACGCAGGAATCTGCCATTGCCGTTTCCGGCTGCAGTTGGAAACTCCGGAAGGCATCATTCAGAACACGAGAGAGGCATGAAGAGTGTACCATTAGCCTATCAACCTGTGAACTGTTACAGAGTGGTAAAATGGACAGTAAGCCAGGTGAAAAAAAGTGTTCCACATTATGAAAAACATTTGCTTTCTCCACCTTCGTTTACATACATTGTTTTGTAGTTCTGAAGGTGTTTTCCAGGGCCCCATTGTAAAACGGTGTACCGGTGGAAACACATTTGCTACCAACATATGACCCTACCATTACCGGTTCCGGCTGGCGTTGGAAACTTCGGAAGGCATCATTCACGGATATGAGAGAGGCATGAAGAGTGTACCATTAGCCTATCGACCTGTGAACTGTTACAGAGTGGTAAAATGGACAGTAAGCCAGGTGGAAGTGTTCAACATTGTGGAAAAACATTTGCTTTCTCCCCCTTTGATGCACATGATGATGTGTCTGACCTGAATGCACAGTTTCCAGGACGAGACCAATTATAGCTTCCCCCAAGCGGAAATCCCCAGGGTGTGAGAATGGACGGATTTTTGTGTCCCTTGTCTACCGGCTTATTAAACACAGTGAGCATCAGATGTGAGTAGTGTTATCTAGATGTGCGTGGAGGTTCTGTGGCTCCTTGTACACCTGAGCACGGTAAAAACAAAGTGCAGTGCTGCAACTCGCGGTGGTGGGAACTTCACGGCTGGCGTAACTTGGTCACTGTTTGAATAAAAGGACGGGTAAAAAGTGCCGGTTGTTCAAAAGCTATGGAAGACTTGTCTTTTATGAAAAGGCAGGGCAAACCACTTACGCGTCAGTGCAGACCACGTGCGCTCCATTTCCAAGTTCACAGACTCCGGGTTCATAATACCACTAATGAAATTATCTGGAGAAACTCCCAGGACGCGTGACTGTATATAACATGACCCTCAAATAGTAATTACTCTTTCATTTGTTACCATTAAAATTTCATGAGCTTTAAACTGGAAGGCTGTGGTGAGTGGAGAAATAATGTGACCAGATCCACTCTACGTCCAACGTCACAGAACCCGCACTCACACTGACCACAAACTAAACCCCCAGTTCACAGAGAACTGACCCTGTTGTTCCCTCCCGTGCAGATACACCCTAAAGATGATATGGCTGATGCAGCTCCAGGCTCACTGGACAGGTACTACATGTCCAAGTTCACAAACCCCGGAGTCACACAGACCATAACCCAAACTCCCAGTTCACAGAGAAACCGCTCCTGTTGTTCCCTCCCGTGCAGGTACACCCTGAAGGTGACGTGTCTGATGCAGCTCCAGGCCTACCCGCTGGACAGGCAGAAGTGCAGCGTTCTGTTCAACATCCGTAAGTCACTGTTTTTTTCTGCTTCTTCTGACATGCCGCAGTAACAATTACTGGTAGGTAGGATTTGTAGATGGGACTTCTGAATGAGGCTTCTGAATGGGGCTTCTGAATGGGACTTGTGGAGGAGACGTGTGGATGGGACTTGTGGATGGGACTTGTGGATGGAACTTGTGGATGGGACTTGTGGATGGGACTTGTGGATGGGACTTGTGGATGGGACTTGTGGATGGGACTTGTGGATGGGACTTGTGGATGGGACAGTCGCGAGTGTACCACACACAATCCAGCTGTTAAAAGTTGTCATATTTTTATGGCGTCACTGAAGACCATTAGAAACTGTAAAGTCGTATGGCGAATGTATTTCGGATTCTGCCGACGTATCTTCCATTCTAAGACCCTTCTTGCCCGTATTAACTCCACTGCTGCAATCAATGTACAGCATATGTCGACCATCCCTATATTTTGTATCGTCCCGACCGAGTGAAGGCTTAAATGTAAATTCTATCTTTCTCTCTGGAAAGTTACTCTAAATTCTTGTGGTTGACCGAAAGTTCACCATGACTTGTAAAGTTTGATCAATACACCTAGTGGCATAGACGTATCCTAAGTCTAATTCGAGAAGACTACTACAGTAATAAAGCCCAGGGGGACCGAAGAGGCACGACAAAGCACCTGCTCTCCTTGTTCCTGGCCGCCGCCCAAACACGCCATCAGTGCTGATGACACGGCGGTGATAGAAGTCCCATATAGAAAGAAGACCGCCCACATCACCAATACATCTTCCCGAGATAAAAGTATAGTTATTTTTATGACTATGCCGCGGGTATGACGGAATAGATGGAGAGGCAGAGCCAATATCTTTCTCAAACAGATTTTAATAATTAGGTTCCTCCTGCAGATCTGAAGTTCACGACAGCAATTTTGTTTTACCGCCATACGTGTTCAGGGAAGGACATGTCTGCAATATTTCAGGCCACCTTTTTTTACTGAATCTTTCTTCCACAGCATTGCCTGCCTGACATGTCAGATGGCAGGATGCCAAGATCTGAAGAATTGAATTGAAGTTTCTGCACGAAATTGGATTCCTTTCCTGTCCGTAGATTAGGATCTTATCCACAAAGATGTTCCTTAGCCGACGCGTAAAATTGACTACGTGCTGTTCAGACAAGATTTGTAGTATGAAAAGTTAGGACATTACAGTGATACATCATAATAAGTTGGGGCAAAGTGCCACAGCTTACTTGTGATGATATGGGTAACATCATGTATTGGAATACATACCATTGACTTACATTCTGTTATCATCCAGGATATGGTTACATCTTTTGACCAAGGTTACGATGATTAGGAAATGCTTGGCGCTTTTCTTTTATATTCCCGCATTATATCCACCAACAATGGTTAGAATTCCACAGACATTATGAATTTAAAAAAAGAAAACATCTTTGCCAATCTTTTTTTTAGTTTGCCGTAATACATTGAATAACACAAGTGCCAAGTTAACTGAGCTGTTCCTCTCACAGTGGGCGGCGCACGGATCCTGTGGGGATGGTCGACATACTGGTTTCCAGGGGCAACGCCGGTGGTGACGCGTACATCCGGGCTACATTCGCAGCTGCAGCTGGAGACGGTGGAGACGTTTGCTTACGTCAACTCGCTCGTGTTACCTGGTGGGTTCCCATGGCAACATCTCCAAGCAGATACTAGGAAAAGTTAATAAGTCTTTGATGAATGTTTGTATGTGACGTCACAGCCAGAAAAGGCAAAAGGTGTCAATTTTATTGACGTAGAGGGTAATTCACAATATTTCTTGCATACGCATGAGTCTTTAACCCACCGACATGGCGGACTAATGTAGCCCTTTTCTCGAAGGAAGGTGGTGCATTCGAGACTACGTTAGGTGTCACTTATGGCTTTATTCGACTGCCATATGGTTACATTGTTACGGAGATGATATGATATGTACGTGTGACAAAGTTTCTCCATTGTTCCACGGGCAATCTACATGTAACGAACTTTCTTCATTGTTCCATAGGCAAGCTGCATGTAACGAACTTGTCCTGTTGTTCCATAGGCAAGCTGCATGTAACGAACTTGTCCTGTTGTTCCATAGGCAAGCTGCATGTAACGAACTTGTCCTGTTGTTCCAGAGGCGATCTGCGTGTACGAAGGCGGCGCGTGCGACTACGGCGAGACGGAGAACTGCCTGCGGAAGCAGTGTACCAGCGTGGAGCGGATCACCTCGCAGGAGTGCCGCACGTGTAACTACTTCAGCGGCGTCTGTCACAACGGCACGGTCCAGGACTGCGACAGTCTACAGGCAGGTGAGAGGCCGCTAAAGCTGTGTGAATCAGACGTCGTTTATGTATGTTTGTATATCCAGAACTAATTCAGTATTCATTCAGTTATATATATGCCACCGCCAGACGTTATGCACTGTACACTAGGTGGGTCTGAAATTGGAGATGTCGTACCACTTCATATCCATACAGGAGGGCCTAGTATGCACCCCTGAGGAACCCACGATGTTTTACCCCAGATGTTTTACAATGGTAATGGGTGGCCATGTATTCACGACCGGATAGCTCAACTATTCCTTCGGTGTGCCTCGTGGATCAGTGTCTTGATTATACTTATTATGTCGATATAAATAACCTAGTACCCACCTCTGCGGAACCCATGTGTGTGTATATTTTTCAGTAACGCAGGGTGACCAGGTGTTCACGACCGGGGAGCTGCGGTTCACGCTGACCCGGCGGCTGTCCTACCACCTGCTGCAGACCTACATCCCGTCCATCAGCATCGTGGCCATGTCCTGGATCTCCTTCTGGCTCAACAAGGACGCGGCTCCGGCCAGGACAGCGCTGGGCGTCACCACAGTCCTCACTATGATCACACAGGTCGGAAAACGCCTTTATGATTTAGATAAGTCTGGCACCTAATACAAGGCGCAAGAAAAACGCTGAATGCTCTTCATGTTTATCAATTCTTCACGATAAAATCCTAATACTTCACCGTCTTTACTTTTGTTTCTCTTTTGTTTTTCTTTTTCCTCAGAGCGGGCGCACGGAGGCCATGCCGGAGGTGTCGTACGTGCGGGCCGTGGACGTCTGGCTGCTCGTCTGTCAACTCTTCGTCTTCCTGGCGCTCATCGAGTACGCCTCCGTCAACTACATCTCAAGGACGATCAGGGTACGTCGGAAACGATTTATTTCCCTCATTACCTTCAACACAAGGGCTGGTTTTATCTGAAGAGTTTTCTTTAATTATGCCCCGTCAACTACATATCAAGGACTATCAGTGTACTTCTTTCATTTCCTAGCCAAAAAAAAGGTAGCTCGCAGAGTTTGCTTTGAGAAATCTCTTAAGGCTCTTTCAAATGCATCTCAATGAAAACTGACTTCACTAAGCGTATGCATATGTAAAGCTCAAGTCTTATGTAGAAGGCGAGTATCAGTGTAAAGACAAATGTCAACATCTTACAGTTATTTTTCCCCTTGTCTCTTCAGGCTAAGATTGAGACACCCAGCGAGCCTACAGAAAACTGCAGTTTCTTTAAGGTACAAGAAGACTGTCAGAACCAGAATCACCTTGAGACTCCCGTGAAGGTCACAAAGATGGACGGCAGGCAGATTGCCGAGAAAATAGACGAAATCAGCAAAATGCTCTTTCCTCTCTCCTTCCTCTTGTTCAACCTCCTCTACTGGTCGGTCTACTTCTTCGTGGTGCGCTGAAGTGCGAAACGTCACCACTAGATGTGCAGAACGTCATCGAAACTTGGGCACAGGACCGTCAGACGTCATCATTCCATGAAAATGGACGCTTCGAACACACCGAGCGGTCTTATGTAGTGTCTTATCAGCAGGCCTTAGCCAAGGAAGGACAGAGCAATGGAGTGTGCCCGTTTATGGGGGACCAATAATACGATGTACCGTAGTGCTATTCTATTCAAAGGGTCTGCGAAGAAGACCGGGCTGTCATGATTCAATCGCGCCCCCTAGCGACTCGTCCACCAACTGACCTTGTGCGGAGTCGGCGAGAGCTTGCCCTGCCGAGGAGCGACTACAACATCAGAGGGCAGAAAAACTGGACAGAACACATAATGTGTATATAAATCTTAAAGTATTACCAGATCAACAACTAGTTAACGAACAAATATGCAGATAATGCAGTTATGGTTCAGGGCTCGAAATACTGGGCACCCAGGTGCACCCAAAATTGGAGCTGTGCACAGGGTGCACCCAAATATTTTCTTACATTTATGTATGTAAAGATATCAAAGTATACTAGTATACATCATATTCTTGACATGTAAGTATTAGAAAGATAATGAAAATGTCTGCCATCGTACTTGATTAAGAATTTGAAGCTTGTAATTAAGTTTTATTATTAGGTTATTACTTAAATTTAAGTGGTGCACCCAAATATTTTGGTGCACCCAATTTTTTAAGCTGGGTGCACCAGTGCACCTAATCCCAAAAATGAATTTCGAGCCCTGTGGTTATAAGTTTTAGGTTTTAGGTAAATACTGCACGTTTCCTTCCCACCTCTATTTTCAAATCAAGAACATGTTTTGTTCTACGCGATCAATCTGAGGCCTTGTAGATATTCCCTACACGAGCCGCACAAGTAAAATGGACCAATGATGCCTCTGTGACTTGTCTTATATCATATCATAAATGTTTAAGACGTCGAATATTTTTGTGGACCAAGTCTTGTAACCACTTGTACATATCATGGGCTGAGGTGACTTAGTCTACTTCTACAGACGACACCCGTTGTTCAATCATAATACAGGTCGTATATGTACAGGGTCACTATATATCTTTTCAACATTATGAATGCACATACGCAATGTCATTATGGTTGATATGTCAAAGGCCTTTGCCTGTACTTTTGGTGTTGCTTTTTGACCCAAAGGCCATCCTCTTAAAGGAATAAATCTGGTTTTAAAGGTCTGGCTCCGGGAACGAGGACATGAAGCTGAGTGTTGTCTGTGGTCACAACACCAGCTAGTTAGCTGCCTAGTGACCCCATTGCACTGGTCTTGTTACAATTCCAATAAAGAAAGAACGGCCCTTGTCACATCAACACGACAAGTCTGCACTTTTTTAATGCAAATCAAAACAAATGTCGAGACGAATAGGTTTTTCGGTTAGAAACTTTCACCTTTGACATATTACCCATAATTCTTGTCGCTGCGCATGGGTACTTGGCCCTGTCAACGAGTTTATCAATTATCTCCTGGGAGAGTTTGGTTAGCCACATGTATGGTCTTCGGAGATATATCAGTGACAGATGCAGAATGAATATAGACCCTGCTTCATCTTTTTCCTGGAGTTATTTCTGGTGTCATTCGTCTACATACAATTTATTTCACTATTATCAGCGTTTTATTGAAACAAAATCGTACGTCATTTGCAGAAATAGTTGAGAACACCTTTCAACCTATGTCAATAAAAACACGGATCATCACAGTAGGTACGTCTACACTCATATAAAGATACATATCCACAGAATGAATAAAGGAAAAATACAATGTATACTTAGCATAAGGGTATAATCAATATCCAGACAATTTGCGCGTACCAGGACAGTACGTACTGAACGAATTAAGTTCCTTAGAAGATTTGATCGAACCTATATGACCTAGACACGATACTGATTGGTAAAACGTATCATTGTTACATATTGTGCACTGTAAAGTCTTTATGATGGAATGTACTATAACGTGTGCTGGACAACGTTGCACTTATGTCACTGGTACACCGAAAGAAAGCATCACAAGCCTTACTCTGTACAAAACACTCTTGAAATAAACTAAATGTTTTACTGAAACTAAGTGAAAAAAACATGACGTGATATGACTCGGTAGTGGCTGTACTTTGGTTGATAGTAAACATGTCTGAGGAAAACCTAACGTTATATACCTAATAGCTATGTCCAGTTTGTGTCAAGTTCTTGATTCAGTTTATATGTTGTCTATGACCTTTGTGGACTCACGATGCTAACCAACGTTACGTGGTTTGCCCTGTCAATCGAACGAACAATGTGACTGAGTATTGAAATGCATGTGACAATTTAGGGATCTGGTCGACATATCGCAACTGCATGCAAAGTATTCTGCATGCAAAGTCAAGTCTGCCATAATACGTTTGTCTTTTGTTTGACATGGCGTGAACTGCGTGGACATTTGTCTTCACAAAGGCATGGCAAGCTGCTCACATATCCAAAATACATATGTAGCCCCCTCCCATTTCACATTAAAAGCTGCGCGCCTTCGTACAAGAAAAATACATACCCCCCTCCCATTCAACCTTGAAAATTGCCCTTCTTACAAGAAGAGATTTTACGCTACCTTTCCTCTAAACGACGCCAGCACCCGTTCCAGTAGGAGACCATACACATCTAGAAGGTCCCATGTTTCCGCTGTCGCTGTTGTGATAGGAATTCTATTAGGAAACTTGTCTGTGGCAGCGTACAAGTCACTCCTTGTCGGCCAAGCTGTTTGGACTCTAACTTTGACTACATACACAGAAGCGCCACCTGTTGATCTGCACCGGTGTTACAAAAGCTGAACACAGCTATTGAGTGCTGCTTTGTGCACCAGGACATCTTGCTATTGCCTATATGACTTTATTTACACCATCATCATATAAATTTAGTTACTGCAAATGCAAAAATTTTTGTGGTTTTATGTTCGCGTTTTTCGCGTTGCAAGTTTACCGCGAAATTGAAACCACCGCGAACACTTTTGCATGGCAGTAAGAGACTACAGTGCATGGTGCTACTGCGAACTTAAAACCACCGTGAAAAGACCTTTTCCCGCTATCGCAAATTTAAATCCCCGCGAACTTAAATGCATTTACAGGAATACGCTTTAGAGACGGGAAACAGTGATTCTGTTCCATTTTTGTTTTAACAGACCCAAGCTTACATCATGTTAATTGACTGACGATTCACATACGTTGTACACTATTTTTGGTAGAATTGTTTGTATCGTTGCTTGATATTGGCATTGATATTCCTTTAGATACAGAATGCAACACAACAATGATTCATCCATATATGTAAGACAGAGAGCAAAGACACGATCTTGTGGCACGAAATGAACGGGACCCAATAAATACTGTGGAACATTGATATAAACTTGACACTCTAGGTCAACCAAGCACTAGTTTTATCATTATCTAAGCCAGTGATAATTTGGTCCATACAGGATACTGATATAATTTATCAATGTATCATACTGATAATGTAATATTCTGACACTTCGAAAAGTAACGTACCATTCGGATCGCGAAGACAATTATTCTAAACTAAGACGAAGGTGTGTAGTTTGGTGATCTCTTAACATGCAGAGGCAAAAGTAGATATACATATATGTTGACTTTAGAGTTAAAGTGCTGTAGGCGTATCCACCATTCCTCACATGGAAAGACTTTTAACTTATCTTTAGCCCACCAACATGACGGACAACGTGGATTACACTCCTGAGACCAAAACACCATATCTAGATGAATAACATATCTAGATTATGAATATCAAATGCATGAGTGTAATCTACGGTGTTGCTTCTCCAGCTGCTCTGTACAGCAGCGAAGGCTGATGCAGAAATGCTGGTGACAACCACACAGAAAGTGCAGCCGCGATCATTCTCATCATATTCTACGTTTCAATTTTCTGAAAGACGTCGTCATCAGCATCCGGGCTTTCCCTTTCCTTCCTACTAGCCTTCCGGTTGAGCACGTTCTGCATCATGACGTCATTTCCGTCGGCCTCCGGGCCGCCATTTTGAATCCCCTCGTCAGGATCGTCTGCAACATCCGGGACCTTCGTGGGCCCCTTCCCGCCTTCCGGTGACCCCTGGGTGTGTGAGACCTGCTCTTGAGGCATGACCTCCAAGGCTTTCTGCAATGTTCGAGTCATTGAGTCTGAAAAATAAAAAAAAATTCTAAAATAAGACTTGCTAATGCTAGGAACATAACTGGAGCATCCAAGAAACGTACTATACGGGTATTGCCACCTCACTCGCACTTGTATCCCCAAACTTTAGTTCTTATAGATTGTCTGCATAATATCACAATGTGTCGTAAATACAAAAAACTAAAACACTGTCCTATTTGAACAGTATCTACTTGACATTTGTTCCATTTACACTCTCTTCAATCCTGTCAAGAACAAAACATTTATCCTGAGATTTATTATGACTCAAATCATACCAGGCCTGTAGGCCGATTTGAGCTCCCTTAAATAAAGAATGATTCAAACATTGAAAATCAAACAGTACATTTGAAGATAGAGCAGCTACGATGTAGTTCAAACAGCCTGGCGTCAAATTTTCCTACATGTAGGTACCATCGCGTTCATCAGTATTGATCCTGAAGAAGGCGACGCGTATACCTTTGCGTTAAAAGAAAGTCTAGTAATTGTACTATGTAGTTACCGAGGCCATCGACGAGCCACTTCGGCTTCGCCTTCCACCAGACGCCGACGAAGTACACCGGCAGCCCCGATAAGATGATGCCGAAGCCAACCAAGCACTGGACGGGCGTCTCGTAGATGGACACGATGACCAGGAACATGCAGGCCAGTACGAAGAAGATAGGGAGGGCGAGGTGTACCTGTGTGTACAAACGCCTCGAATATCAATTGCCCATTTCTGCTGTACCCGCGTACAGTGTATTCGCGCAAGACACAACACAGTTTTTACAGTAGCCGTAGCCGTCATACTACCCGCCATAAACTGGCTGATTCCGGTCATCTGTAGCTTAAGAGGCCACGTCTGGTGCCCTATACACAGCGACACCATGCGACAGGGTACAGTACGACACTGCACACCGGTTATGGAACTTGACAGAGCGAAGCATGTCGGGCTTCGCGACCCGCATGTTTAGCTGCCCGGTGATGGCGATCCCCACACACGATACGACACGACAAGGCACGACACAATACGACAGGTACACGACAACCAAGCACCTTGACTGGGCGGGGCATGTCGGTCTCCATGACGGGAGGATGAACTGCCTAATGATGACAATACCCACACAGCACCCATCACGATGAGGCACGACACTGCACGATACAACACGACAACGACACGACAGCGCACGGCAGCCAAGCACCTTGACGGGACGGGGCATGTCCGGCTTCATGACGCGGAGGATGAGCTGGCCAATGATGGCGATGCCCGCTAACGACACGACAAGGTACGACAAAACACGACAACGACACGGCAGCGCACGACATCGACACGACAGCACACGACATCGACACGACAGCACACGACAGCTAAGCACCTTGACCGGGCGGGGCATTTCCGGCTTCATGACGCTGGATGGGCTGGCCTATGATGGCGATGCCCGCTCACGACACGACAAGGTACGACACAACACGACAGCCCCACGACAAAGCACGACATCGACACGATAACGCACGACAGCCAAGCACCTTGACGGGACGGGGCATGTCCGGCTTCATAACGCGGAGGATGAGCTGGCCGATAATGGCGATGCCCACACACAGCCAGTTGAAGAAGCTGAAGTAGTTGATCAGGTCGAAGATGTCGCCTGACACCAACATAACCAGGGACATCAGACACTGGTGAGTTGCAGAAAAGAATCAGATCGTCCATCAAAGTAGAAATTTGATGAAGCTTGCAGCAGCAGCCTTACAAGATGTTTAAAAGTTTCGCTGTTGCTTTTGTTACCACAAGCCTTCTGGCCGACAGTATTAAGAAGTTGATCCTCTATACACGTTAGAAAACATTATGTACGTTTATGTCTGTAAATGAACTTTTCTTTGCAATACAAATGGGGAGGTAAAAGACAAAGACATATCTAATTCGTTCGTTCGTTCATTCACGCATACATTTATACATGTATTCTTATATTCATGTATGCATATTCATCCATCCATTCATTCATTCACCCATTCGTTATTTCTTTATCATCGTTGCCTTACCGTGAAGATGAGTGACGGGACCGGAGTGAAGCGTCTGACGTGGATCATCGCCAGGATGTCGGGCAGGTGACCCTCGCGCGCCCCCACGAAGAACAACCTGTGGAAGACACACATGAATAGCAGATACCAGCCAAGTCGATTGGATAACATGCCAGACGATTATGTTGCCCATAGAGGACAGATGGCAACCAACAAAGAAGGTAAAATGTGACTCTTCCCTTTTCGACCCTTTCCATGATTGATTCAAGGTCGACCACTCGCCCTGTTTTTGTCGACTATCTATTCATACCACACGTAAAAGGCCTGAGTGTCTATTCAGTACTCTATTAATCAGAATTCACAAGGAAATGCGTGTTTTTGTTGAGAAAAGCATGTGTATATTGAATCTACAGGCATCAGCCCCCATGTAATACCGTGATGACGTGAAGAGCGATCCGTTGACGCCCCCGAAGGTTGACATGGCGACGAAGACGGGAATGATCCAGTTCACCACCCCGAGCAGCCGGTCTCCATATGTCTAGGGAAAACATGGCTCACATTTTCTTTTACGTGGAATACACAAATACGTACAATGTCGCACTGAAAATTCGAGTGATCAGTATAACTTCATACTTATGAGATACTCTTATCGACGTGAGACAACAGTGTCGGGACGGTTCTACATTTATCACATGCCCTAACTGTGACTTCCATGCCAGGATAGGAATGACAACTCATTCGAGGTGCTGTCTACAGCCATGAATCCATAGCGCACTATCATCATCCCCCGGGATAGAAGGATGCCAACCTATTCTTATACAAATTCATGAAACTTGTCTTATTATTTCATGTAGTCATTTCAATGAAAGACGTTTATCCTCACCACGGCCACGGCGTTCGACTTGAGCAGTTCGTCCGGAGACAGAGTGGTGAAGTAGGCCACGTTAGCCAGGATGTACACTATGGTCACCAGCGGCAGGGAGATCACGATGGCTCGCGGTAGGTTCCTGGAATGGAAGCGAAAGGGTGGTAAGGTAGGTTCCTGGGATTTAAGCGGCAGGATTGTAAAGTAGGTTCCTGGTATAGAGGCAACGGGATTGTAAGGTAGGTTCCTTGCCGGAATGGAAGCGACAGGGTGGTAAGCTAGGTTCCCGGAATGGAAGCTACAGGGATGTAAGGTAGGTTCCTGGAATGGAAGCGACAAGCCAAATGGTAAACTTGTATTGGACTTTCAAAGAAACATACGAGTGGCAATTGACTGATAACTCTGCAGACTTTGGGCATTTATTTATAAAACAAGTGCTTGGTAATGCGTACCTGTATGGATTCTTCATCTCCTCTGTCACGAAGTTCAGGTAGTTCCTATATTGGAATGCAAACGTCTGTGTTGAATGTTTAAAACGTCTAATATGGTGCATAATCACTGTAACGTTAGATGTATTTGACTATCACTGTAAATTTCCGTGCTCGGAATTCGATTTTCATTATATAGATCAGTCTTTGTTTCCGGTAGGACAATAAAATCAATGCAGAGATGTACACGTACAGCTCGAGTTTGTTTTGTAAATTGTTTTTGTTTTCTGCTTCTTCTTTTCTAATCACTTACCATCTTAACTTGAAAGTTCATCTGTGTTGGTAGATGCCATTATTAAACTAGTTAAACTGCAATATCCAACACAAAAATTGGACCCAAATTTTCGACTGAACAGCACCAGTTAAGGAATGACAATGACTGGTGCTTCCGTAAATAGTTTCATCAGGTTGGTAGATCAATCGAACAAAGTCTTCGTCGTTTCACAACCTTTTTTTATATTCTTCTGTAGACGTTTCGGTGACTGTCTGTCACCTTCAGTACCAAATGAAACATACAATGACTGGTGCTGTTTAGTCGAAAATTTGGGTGATTCCAATTTTTGTGTTGGATATTATAGTTTAAATAGTTCACACCTACCATCTTCTGTAACAGAAGAGTCCTGAGTAGATGGTGAGCACGATGAATACTATGTGTACCACCTGAACCTAACGCTCACCAGCCTCTGTAACGAGCAGACCTGAGTAGAAGGTGGGTGTGAGGTACCACATAGCACACATAGTATACACCAGACACCTACCAGCCTCCGTAAGCAAACAGCCCAGAGTAGAAGGCCAGTGCGATACCCCCCACGGAGCCGGACGTGCCGCGGAAGGACTTGTCGGGCTGCAGGTGCTCCGTCTCACCTGGAGGTACACAAGTGAAAGTCATCACCTTAAGCCCCTGTTATACATAACCGTGGATAAGTCTCCATGTTTGATCATAGTGTAATAACAGACTGTACATATTCCTTAAGGTTTCCCAGTATTTTGACTAATGTACTACATGTATTTGTCTTTCCTGACTGTTTCACTGCCCATGTACTGCATGTTAAGTTACACATGTTATTCGTCCAGACACACCAGTATATGTTATCCCTCCATGTGCAATAGTACTCGACTGTACAAACACTAGTCTTAGTGGTTTACAAATGTACCATTGTTGTTGTTGTTTTTAATAAAAAAATTTAAAAAAAAAACGTGGATAAGTCTTGATTGTCTGACAGTGTTTATACAGTATCATTCAGTAGTATAGAATGTGCGGGATGAATAACAAACAGCGGGTGGCATGGGTCACTCTAATCACAATAATCATATTCGAAGATGTAACTGTAGATAAAATTGGGTAATCTTAGATGATACATAGACAATGACACAGAAACCTGGTGTATTCTTCAAAGTATTTTAATCGACTTGTTTACAATCAAAATTATAGATATTTTGTAATCTCATTATTCTTAAAACTACCACCGGGTTCATATACAGTATACACCATGATGAAATGCCAGTAATTGTGCTTTTGTAAGTAAAGACAGAATTACAGTGCAAGATCATTCCCAAGTCATATTTTATTTCTATTCCTTTTATCTCTCTTTCTTTAAAAAAAATTGAAATCCCTTCTTAAGTTATTAGTAGCCACATGACTCCTTCACGCGTCAGTCATGTTCCAGGTTGAGGTATCTGTGCAGCAGAGCAGGTAAAGGTAAGCTGAAGATGCCGTCAGGTAGACAGGACTTCTCCATCAGTAGCCGTCTGACGGAACACCTGCACAGGTGTTTGAGTTGACAGGGCGCCGCCCACCTGTCCTCGGGTACCCAGGTGTTCCACTTCTGCGCGCACCTCTTCCTCTGATCGCGACTGTCCGGGACTTCTTCTGATGGTATTCTCTGGAACAAGTGATCAACCCAAATCATTTTGTGATCAACTTTATCTAATGGTAGGTCTTTATTGTGTACTAGACTTACAGTAGTAGTCCTTTGATTCTATTAGCTACTACTTGATAATGCTAACTTGATATTCTGAGCCCACGCCGCGTGCCTTCGAAGTCGGTGTGTTACGCCAAAGGATATTATACAGGCTATATCGATACAGATATACTGAACAGATACCAAAATAACAAAAACTATGAAAAATACTGATATTGACACTTTGCGTCACTCAAGCGGCATCACTTGCCAAAAAATGGGACATTTCGCGATATAAACAGAGCTTGTGCACTTAAGGAGCTTGATATACCATGATTCTAAAAATGTGATAATTACAGTGAATATTAAGACACAAAAAAAGAATAGATCTGGACCTACCTGCAGGGGTACCCGCGGCATGGCTCTACAGAACAGTCTGAGGCACCGCTTCACCCGCTTGTCTGTGTCGTCATATCCGGTGTACATCCTGTTCTGGAAAACCAGGAACAGGCAGTGCACCGGCCGCTTCCGGAACTGACGTGGGGACCAGAGTTCCGGGTCCGCCCCGTGACGTAATAGCAGGCTGATCAGCCGCGGATGAATATAGTACGAGGCCTGGTGAAGGTACCCGAGACCGCGCCGCGAGTGCAGTTGATTGAGTAGGCTCACGATGTCACCTTCCGCGTTCTTGTACGTCGCGCGTTTTGCGGCGTTTATGAAGTACTGCAGTTTGTCGTAGGATCGCCTGAGGGGGTACCAGGACGGGAGGCGGGTGCCGTTGGTCCTGTCGTCTATCTGCCGCATGATTCTCGTCACCAGGTTCTCGAAGCTTCGCAGCAGGTCCACGGAGAGCAGTTTGCCCAGGAATGGCGTGTCCGTGGGGATCTCGAACCGCCAGCAACTACAGAGAGCCTGCTGGAAGATGTTGTATGTCCGGGGGATCGGGGAGACAACCTTCCGCTTGGTGAGGCCGCCCTTAACCCAGTGCCACCTGGCGTCGTTCCGGTCCTCGTGAAAACCCAGGAGGTACCGCACGAAGTCCTCCACCTCGCGGGCTGAGCGCACAGTGACCGTGTAGAACACCACGGGCTCGCCGCCCTGCCAGCCGGTAACGCTCTGCACGGCCTTGGCGCCGAAGAACTCGTGCAGGAAGAAGTTGCCATGTTCCTCGCCGTCGGTGCCGCCACGCACGCGGGCCTGGTACGTGTAGGACGTCTGGTCGCTCATCGTGTAACACAAACCTGGCGACTTGAGTTGTCTAGAACGATAGAACGTCTCCACGGTAACGCTCGATTCTCGCGTAAGCAGGGATACAAACGGCGGCGTTCTATGCGTTCTGTTTTGATCAACAGGGTCCTGTTTGTACTGAAGAAGCACCAAACAACCCTCCGGCAAAGGAGCAGACAACAAAATAAGCAGTGCGGTGGGACACTGGGGACGTTAGGGGGCTTTTGTTCTCTGTCTAAAGAAAATTAACAGTGCGGAGTGCAAACCCGTTAACGCACCTGTTGCTAAGACTCCACGAACGTACACTTGCCGATACTAATGTTAGCTCTTGATAATACGTGTGCCCGACGTGTGGGCTACACGTAGGGCACACGTGATGGTATAGCTCTGAAGGTTTCCCTTTAGATTAATTTACATAACATTAATTGACTGACTTATTAATCAACACATCGCTGGCTCATTCATGCGTTCACACACACACACACTGCCTCACCCTTGGCGAGCTGCATGACCCCGAGCCCGATGATCAGGGCGAGCGCCAGCAGCTTGGCGGCGGTGAACAGGTCCATCACCCGTGTGGCCCACCGCACCTTCCCGCAGTTTATCGCCGTCAGGATTGCTACAGAGAAACACGGGAAAATCCTGTTACACACACACATACACCAACACACTCACACACCCGTGTAGCCCATCGCACCTTCCCGCAGTTTATCGCCGTCAGGATCGCTGCAGGGAGACACGGGATAGTCTGTTATATAGACACTCTCAAATACACACTCCTCACACACACACACACAAGCTAACACAGACAAATTGCAGCGATGTTCATGAGTTGAGTTTCCACGAAAAAGATTAGAAAAGGGCGGTGGGTAGTGCCAAAACTCTTCCAGACAGAGCAATCTACTCTTTTAATTACAATCAATTCAAGCGACCACCTACAACGATCTACTGTGTCCGCTCTTAGAAAATGGACCATGCTTCTTCAGACTGACTTAGTTTCCTTTTCATCACGTCTAATGGCAACCAGTTGGTACAATTTCCGGACCCGACGTCCTTTCTTCCTAGAGTTTTCAAATCAATGCTCAATCACGTCTGACCGTTTCCAAAACCATATCCATCCAGTTGCTTGAGTAACTGCTTTACTCAATCTCTTATTCCTGATCTTCTGGTTCTTCTGATCAGGCGATAACAGCTTTCCTCAGCGGACACAGATGTTCGTCTGCCCGCCCATCAATCATTCCTAACCTGCGCCGTTGCTAGGCGACGGCCTGTATGGCTCCTAGTTTCCCGCCTTATCTTTCCGATCACTGCTGACGACTCCCGTGCTTTACATAACAAGCCGCGCAGATAAACTACAGGCGGCGAGATCAATCGTTCCCCGCCGCCGCGATCTCCGGCCCGACCTTTACTCATGCCGGGTCAGGAGATGGGCTTTAACGTTTTACATCAAACCGCCTTATCTGTGGTACACAGCGCTCTGCTGCAAGGCGATGGGGACTCGCAATGGAGAGGGACATGAATGACAACATATAAAAAAAGTACATAAGGTATTGGCTACTTTGTGTGAACATCTATGGATCTCTTTTGAAGATCAACAAATAAATTGATAGAGGTAATCTCGACTTCATTGCTGTCCTTTCCTTGGATTTGAAATATAGTTTTCATTTTAGAACTTCGACCTGCAAGATGAAGTTCATCTTTTAAAATTTTTTTTCTAAACATCATTGCGCCGTATATAATCAGTGCTTAACAGCACAACAGGCTACTGTGCTTTACAACACCAAAAGGATATTTCTTGTAGTTTGTTTAGTTTGGGATTGACGGGATTTCATCGAATTGCAACATGTTTCCTCCTGAAAATTCCCACCTTCGCAGGTTTGTGATCGTCTGTCATTAGAGCTGGGTACCGGTACAGAAAATTTAGGTCCAGGTCCGGTTCAGGTTTGGACCTGAACCTGGACCTGATTCAGTATGACTCATACCAATGGTCCATTTCACTACAAAGTAATCTATTTGGTGGAATATTAGACTTACACCGGCGTTTTAAAATCCTTCAACGCTTACTGCACCTGTACGATTGGCTGTAAAACTTGGTAAAAATTACTATAAACTGTACTCTACTTCACTCTTGTTATTTTCTTCCACCTTCCAGCGCCAAAACGTGTGAATGCCTGATAAAAGAATCTGTTAATTTTCTAATCGGTCCAACATCCGGTCTACCTAATTTTTTCAGGTCCGGTTTTGTACCGGTACACTGTACCGATACCCAGCCTTAGTCCCTTGTAATTTGTTTAGTTTGGGATCGACGGGATTTCATCGAATTACAACAGGTTTCCTCCTGAAAACTCCCAGCTTCGCAGGTTTTTGATCGTCTGTCATGTAATCAGTACTAAACAGTACAACAGGCAACGGGAGAAGCCCGTCCGCGTTCTGGAACTCCTGCAGGTATCATTGAAGGGAACAAGGCCAAAAAAAGTACAAAAGTACCTGTGTGTAATAATATTCAAGTGACTTGACGTAAATCATGAAAAGAAAAATGATTGAGTCAAGGGGAAGCACCAAAGGGACCACCCAAAAATGGCCAGATAGCTTATACAGAGGGTACGGGTTTGACTGTGTTCCTCTCTATGGTCTGTTGGTGCACACATTGACTGGATTGCGTGTGAACCCGGTGTTGGTTCGCAGTCTAGTTGCTGAATAACACATTATCGAGGCTTATTTCCCAAGGCACCTGGAAAGTCACGGAGAACGAACGTCATGGAACAATCTTCAGGAAATGTATCGTGATTCAATTTTCTTTTCGATCGTCAATTTAATTCATTTTTTTTCCTTTGAGTTTCCAGTGGCTGGGATGAACTATTGTTGGGCTGAACGCATGGAACTTGCGTAATTTTTTTCTTCACTTTAATGCAATAATCACCAAAGCCCACAAGACTCAGCCATACGGTCTGCATTTAAAAGTAACAGCGTATTTTAGTACTTCTCTGAGACCAGAATGATAAGCGTCAATGTATTCTTTCTTTATTGTCTACATGCAAGTGCAAAAGTACGTTCGCGACTGTAGAATTGTAATTGAAATTTTTCCATAGAATTCTTCCCTTAAGGTAATTTCTGAATGGCTTATTACGTCATCAGTAATCACGGGGTCCCTCGCGGCGGACGGGTCGTGTCAAGGGTCAACTCCCAGGGGCGTGACCTTTAACCTTTCCACCAGGCGATGACGGAAGCGACGGTTTAGCAGGTCATCGATTAGTGATAACAATCGACCGGGCTGGTGTGTGTAGTTACCCGAGGAAGACTATGTTTGATCGTGTACGCTGTAATTAAGTGGGCTAGACGGTTGGAAGGTGCTAAGTACAGGGTCTGCCATACTGGGCTAATGGCATGCTGCAATCTTTTAAGTGCTAAAAGAAATCTGTGTCGACATGGAGAAGCTCAGGCAAGAGGCAAGACCTGGTCTTGAGGGAGATGTGCAGAGGAAGTACAGGGTTGTGTAAATGGGTCACCCTAAATGATAAGCCTTAATGCTGAGTGCATCGACTTGATGAACCATACTGATATACTGTAATCTCCATCCATATAATTCAGGAATGCCAACAACACTGTGGCAAGACTGAGAAACGTAACTGCACGGTGTCACACGGTACATTCCGCAATAGGCTGTGGTGAGACAAGGTTAGAGCAGCAAAATAAAGAAAGGAACAAGGACATATCACGTCAAGGACAAAAGGTATTTTAGAAAAAAATTCTGCTGCAGTACCAGGGGCACACAACAGAGGGCGAGAATCAACATTGAGAGAGAGAGAGTGAGAGAGAGAAAGATAGAAAGCGGGAGATAGAGAGAGGGAGAGAGAGCGAGAGAGAGAGAAATAGGGAGAGAGGGAAGAGAGGGGGAGGAGAGAAAGAGAGAGAGAACAGAAAGAATAACCGGAAGTAGTTCTGAACACTACAATCGGGTATGAACGTGACCTGTCCCTAGTGCTGAAACCAATGCAGTTGTTATTGAAGAAAAAACTATCAAAAAGTAACACGCCTGCACCAAGGCGCGGCGCACACGGCTGCATATAGACGGGCTGATCTCACGAGGTGTGAGCGTGTTAATCGCTAACATGTCTCCGCCAGTAGGGGGGATAGTTGGTGTGCATCGCCCGCATCATATTCCTTTCTGCCGGAAATAACGGCAGTGCCGAGGTGAACTCAATACAGGGCGAGATCAAAGCCATTTGGTAGAAAGTTTGTCAGAAATGTATACTGAAAGGACTGAATCATTGCAGTATTACCATGTAGAGAAATTTGCCTAGATTCTCACAAACTAGCATATATAGTTGTAGTAGATCTTACGAAATACGCTGTAATTTTTTGTCAATAACAATCATATACAATACAAAAATTTGCACAGTCGCCTGAACACATTTTTTGTCATTTCTCTACACCACGGTGCTGTTTACGTTATACAATGAAGATATTTTCGAAAGAAAAGAGTACATCGGGGTATGTATCGACAGGCACGGCGGCTGTATCGTGCCTACTACAATGCCATATCACGTTCCACAGGGGGCGGTCTGATTACATCAACGTGGTTCTCGAAAGTTTTGTCTGGGTCTGGAAACTTTTAAGTTATTGTGTAAACATTTGGTGTTAAATAAGGGATTTTATAAAGTACCGAGATTTTCTCAAGCAAACGGACATAATCAAACTCATCTCGGCTTGGCAAACGGAATGCTCTTTTGGTAAGTAATAAACAAATCTAATTACACTAGGTGATTCGATTTTCCTTACACGGCATTCATAGGAAGTTCAACAGAAGAGCGCATAGAAATCTAATACTTCTCGTAATTTCCTGGGTCCTACACACACACTAGGTTTGCTTTTTTGATAACTTGATATGTAAACAACATGTATGGATTGAATTATCTATAGAATACGTAATAGATGAACTTGAAAAGGACGAATGGTGCTCGAATAAAGAGAGAATGTACTGAATAGTCAAGGAAGTGGAAACGTAGGTACCTACTCAGGCAGACGGCTGCGAGCATGCGCACGGCAGCTTCCGGAGGGTCACATCCGGGGAAGAAGGGCTGGCAGATGTACTCAGCGAACGTCAGGGCTACGATAGCCTGGGACGTAGGTCTGTAACCATGGTAACAAAGGTATCATGTGAAACTTTACTGTCATGGCAACGATAGCGTGGGACGTAGGTCTGTAACCATGGTAACAAAGGTATCATGTTAAACTTGGCTGCCATGGCAACGATAGCCTGGGACGTCGGTCTGTAACCAGGGTTACAAAGGTATCATGTTAAAGTAAACTGTCAGGGCAACGATAGCCTGGGACGTAGGTCTGTAACCATGGTAACAAAGGTATCATGTTAAACTTTGCTGCCATGGCAACGATAGCCTGGGACGTCGGTCTGTAACCATGGTAACAAAGGTATCATGTTAAACTTTGCTGTCATGGCAACGATAGCCTGGGACGTCGGTCTGTAACCATGGTAACAAAGGTATCATGTTAAACTTTGCTGCCATGGCAACGATAGCCTGGGACGTCGGTCTGTAACCATGGTAACAAAGGTATCATGTTAAACTTTGCTGCCATGGCAACGATAGCCTGGGGCGTCGGTCTGTAACCATGGTAACAAAGGTATCATGTTAAACTTTGCTGCCATGGCAACGATAGCCTGGGACGTAGGTCTGTAACCATGGTAACAAAGGTATCATGTTAAACTTTGCTGCCATGGCAACGATAGCCTGGGACGTCGGTCTGTAACCATGGTAACAAAGGTATTATGTTAAACTTTGCTGCCATGGCAACGATAGCCTGGGACGTAGGCCTGTAACCATGGTAACAAAGGTATCATGTTAAACTTTGCTGCCATGGCAACGATAGCCTGGGACGTAGGTCTGTAACCATGGTAACAAAGGTATCATGTTAAACTGCTGCCATGGCAACGATAGCCTGGGACGTAGGGCTGTAACCATGGTAACAAAGGTATCATGTTAAACTTTGCTGCCATGGCAACGATAGCCTGGGTCGCCGCTCTGGAACCATGGTAACGAGGATATTATGTCACAGTCAGGGCTGGGACATAGATCTGTAACCATGGCAATAAGGATATCCTGTTACAATTTACTATCCGACGTCAGCCTGTATCCATGGCAACGAGGATATCATGTTACAGGTCACTGTCGGGACAATGGTGGCCTGGGGCGTTGGTGGTAGCTACTAGGATATAAACCCACTTGTAAGTATAAGACACCCGCATGTTACTTTAAGACACCCACCTTTTACTTTGAGTTTTCCACCTGCTTCTCAATAAAACTAATTTCAAGCCGCATGTTTCTTTAAGATAGCCCATATGTTACTTCAAGTCAACCACCTGTTACATTAATTCTACGCACCTGTTACGTTACCAAAAATAACTACCTGTAATGTCATATAAACTAAAAACCATTCTTACTTGAGACACCAACATTTGTCATAAAGACAACAATCTGCTACTTTTAGATGCCCACATGTTACTCTAAGAGATCTCCCGTTACTTAAAGACTCTCACCTGATGATAAGGAGCGCTATCCAGAGCCTAAGGAAGGCTGGCAGCGGCCCGAACACCTCCAGGACTCACCTGATGATGAGGAGCGCTATCCAGAGTCTGAGGAAGGCTGGTAGCGGCCCGAACACCTCCAGGATGTAGGCGTAGTCGCCGCCGGACTTGGTGATGCACGTGCCGAGCTCGGCGTAGCACAGCGCGCCCACCGTGGAGAACACCCCGCACAGAGACCACACCACCAGCGATAGACCCACCTTCGAGTAGATAGTACATAGGCATACACTAAAAAGTAGTTACTCAAGCAACTGGATATGGTTTTGGAAACGGTCAGACGTTTCGGATAGAATCCACTATCCTTCGTCAGTGACACTTAAGTGATCTGAAAGAAACAGGTATTTTATACTCTAACTATGAAAGACCTGTTTCTTTTAGATCACTTCAGTGTCACTGACGAAGGATAATGGATTCTATCCGAAACGTCTGACCGTTTCCACAACCATATCCAGTTACTTGAGTAACTACTTTTTGGCGTATCTTATTACCTGGATGTCTAACCTACATCGAAGTACATAGGCATGCTCAGGATAGACACAGGCCTTGAGGTTCACGGGCTACAACAAGCTATGACAGAGACACATGGTCTGCCATCACAACTCGAGTCCGGAGAGACTCGCCTTAAGAAAGTAAGCAAGCAGGTGGCGACATCAACAACAGAAACGCTAGAATCAAACATCATCTGACCAAAATCAAAACAAGGACAAACTGAGACAAAACAAGAACAGTCCTATCCCCTACATCCCTCCTGAATGGGCTGTAGCTGTACATTAAACATGTTAGCAATCTGCTGTACACGTAAACAGTACCTTATCTGTTTAAAGATGGAGCTGATTTGTGCTTTAAAAGAATACAAATATCGTTAAAATGGCTACAATGTACCACTGGTAAGCATTATTCTGCCTAAGAAATCATCGATTAGCTTTCGTATTCATCTTTAAGCTATGCCGCGATATACTATACTACGATGACGATGATAATTAGAAAGTCCATTCATTTACCGAGCCGGCGTTCTCCAGGACCCCCTTGGGCGACACGAAGATGCCCGAGCCGATGATGGTGCCGACGATGATGGTCACGCCGTTCAGCAGCGTGATCTTCCGCTTCAGCTCCACGGTGGAGTCCGGCGCGGTGTTCTCGGCGCTGGTGGCGACCTCTCCCGCCGGCCCGTCTTGGGTCTTCACGTCGGTCATCCCGGACCTGGACACACGAGGCTGCGGCTCGCTGTTGCACGTCCTGAACAGCCTTTACGGCAACACTTTGCTTTTATCCGGTGGTCTTCTCTGAGATGCAGTAGCGCTTGACTAATAGTCGCTCCGTAGCGGGATCACAACATACGCTAACCGCAAACGATCATAGACCACGTACGCGTGCAATCCTTGCCTGTGGCGTTTCTACTGTAAGTGCGCGAAGGAATGCCCACGCCACCGCTTGCGAATTTACAGCGCTCGCCCTGCTTACAAATCAAACCTGCAAATGTAAATACCGATGTTCTGTGCGCACTTCGTTTTCCCCTACAGTCCCAGGCGGCAGCGTGGAATGACGTCGTGGCGACTGAGATCCCACCTTAAGATCGCCTGAGAGTCTGGATCGGCTATCTATGCTTATCACTCTGACCCCAACTCCTTGACAGAGAAAACGTAGAAACGCAACAGCGTCCGAGTAAGTGTTTCCTCCAACGCAAGCGTACTCATCTCAGTGCGAAGGAAGTATGTGTACAACCGCCTAGCGTTTGACACTGAGTGAAGAGGAAGCAACCACTCAAATCGTTCTGATTAATCTTGCACTGAAATCAGCTTCCGGTTAAATCTTATAATTAGCGAACCAACAGAAATCATATCCTCAATCTGTGTGGGCGTCCTAATTTTACGTGCAGTATTGAATACATCAGCTTTTCCTCAGTACATCCACGCTCATTTCCCCTCCTCTTGTGTTGGCGAGGCCACGATGACGTCACCGTTGTCATGGCGACAGCATCCGGAAAGTAATCATCCCTTACGTCATCCATCATGCAGTGGGGAGATGCGATTGCGGCAAGTTGTTTTTTTTTTTTGCTTAAAGAGCGGCCAATTACGGTCGGGGTTGGCCTTTTGAGTCTTCGCCGTACTTAATTCCCCACAGCTGCGGCCCAAGCGAGTAATTTTCATTCAAGGTCGACGATTTCCATCCACGTTAAGAACCATGCGGGGCATTACTAAACATGTGGTGGTGCGTGATGTGGAACAGCTGCCATCAGTGCACTACCATCGGCTCAGGAGACGGACTGATGCCTGCTATTGAAATATGCTAGTTTAATATTTTGTATCTATGAGCATCGGAATCGAAATCATTTATCGTTAAGTTCCTGCGTAGTTTGTGATAGTCTGGAAAGGACTGACTGACAGAGAGTGTTTCATAAATGTCAAGGAGTCCCATGTGTGGCACTAAATTTCATTCCATTCTAGTGTATCGCGGACGAAAATAAAGAAATAAAATATCAAAATGTTTTGGCCTTCTGGGTCTGCCTGTATCTGTATCTATATAGTGGGCCGTTCGGCGTAACACTCCAGCCTACACTAACAAACCAATGATGAAAGAGATTTGAAAGGATATTTGTTCGTCAAGATGTCGTCGTTTCTGATATCTTTTCCGATTTATACAGTGGCAACTATCTTTTTACACATGAACTTTGAACCCTGGTCCTCTTCACTTGGCACTCATTGAAAGCATTCTCAGTTCAATAACACGTGTATTTTGCTTGTACGTCGTTCTAAACACGACCAGTAGGTGACTGAACTGGTTGACTTCTTTTCCATTCTTACGGGGCCGATCGAAAGTAATTGCGCAGTTTGAGGGAAAACGTTTTACGTAAAACGAAAAAAATCGATGAGAACCGTGACGCATTTCCCTGACGGCCTAATTGTGACATCTGACCTGACATGAAGAGAGAATCACTATCATCAGTTGATTAGCGTCATTTCCGGCTTCCGATCGCTCATTTCCGCCACACGGCGCAGGAATAACTAACATTTATCTGTCCAATTATGGCGTGGATTATTCGCCTAATCCTTGGAGCCTAGCAAGGACTCGATATGCGCTCGTCTCCGGCGCCATCGGTCGACATTTAAACAGAGATGTCAAATGATTCGAGACTTTCTTTGGACCTCTCTGACAGATATATATGCACACAGTTAAGAGGTTGGAGTGCCACCTGTAGTCACGGCATAAGGATGAACTGAATTTGTTTTTCAAATTTACGAAGACCGCCGTTTCAACTTTTATGGGCATGGATATATTTGACTTGAGCATAAAGAAAACGTAAATATTGGATTTGTTTCCCCATATATAAAGAGACAAGGGTTAGATGTACTTTCTGCAGCCTACATACATAAATATAGTCAGTATCGTATAAAATAAAATTCCCAACGGTCCTCCTAAGTTTAAAACACCCAGAGTTGGTTATTTTCATCGCTTTGACATCGTCTGCGGCTGGTAAATAGTGGCCAAGTATGGACACTTAAGTGCAACAATATGTTATTAGGCTGTGTCATTGTAAGGGTCAGGCACACGGGGGAAGCTAGGGATGATATACGGGTTCAATACCCGCGTTATGGGCCGCTAAATGTCACGGTGTGGAGAAGCATCTATCGGTTTGACACATCCCATCGTTCAGGTGACACTACAGGTGTCAACAGCCACTCGTCATGGCACAACCTTGGCACAACACACCTGTGCACAGGTGTCAACGGCCACTCGTCATGGCACAACACACCTGACGTATACAGGTGTCAACAGCCACTTGTCGTGTCACAACACACCTGTACACAGGTGTCAACAGCCACTCGTCCTGGCACAATCTTGGCATAACACACCTGTATACAGTTGTCAACAGCTACTCGTTATTGCACAACACACCTGACGTAGACGGGTGTTCAATAACATGTACGGCCACTCGTCATGCCACGTCAACGACCGGGTTCTGCCAAATCAGAAATACCCCCATCGTACACACAGGTAGTCAGAGGGACACTCGTTGAGCAAATTCAAAATCCTACATTTAGAACCGTATTTCTTTACAAGAGAAGTGAAGGAGATTGTGTACATCTGAGCTCACCGTCCACCAATGAAGAAAGACGGAGGGCGACACATGTTACCTGGCACCCACATGTATGTATGACCCGTTGCTGCAGTCAGTTGTGCCCAATGGCAACGGAAGCTGCAGTAGACGGTCCATTCCGTTACGTCACTCAAAAACGTCCCAACTGTATTTAGTGTTGGTTAGGTTGAGTTTACCTGTTTCATAATGTATACAGGTGTTTGCTTTGCACCCTCGCAAGTTTTGAGGTTCCTAGAGGATGTCAACCATATACATAGAATCACCATGGCCTAAATACGGACAGTAGAAACGTTTGCATTGTTTGCATAAAATGTTTCTGTTTATTGTGATGTTTCACCAGCATATACTTAGACACCTTAGGTACATGTACGTGTGTCTTGTTATCAGAACTACAAACCTAGGAACAAGTCGAAACCAACACATGTGTTCTTGCATTGTTGCCAAAGCATCAAAGACACTGTTCACTGGCAGATTTTGTTGTTACCTCCAAAGTTCATGTGTTGTTTGACGACAACGTTTAGGCCATCTAGCCGTTCATGAGCAACGTGTGCTGTAACTGTTGTTGCTACTACAAAAGCGTTGTTAGACCTTCTTATTCTCCCTTTCTGTAGAAGCATTTCCATGCAAAGTGGTGAAGCAAGATTGAACTTGCTTTGAGGAAGCCCAGGCATAAAGCATAGCGTGAAGTACAGTGGTTAAAAATGGCATGCATTTTAATATATAATGTTAGATAATTGACAGATAAAAGCATACAATATATCGCATTAACTAAAGGCTAGTAAAGCATAACTAGTGGTAAATCTAAATGACGCACGATACATAGAGCACAAAAGCTCTTTTAGGAACCTACGATGAATCCCTTGACCAGAAACATCCTTTGTGTACAGAAGCGCATTAAGCAGATAGAACTCGCCAGTTGGCACCGATGCAGATATAATTAATGATGGATTGGGTGATAAGATATTAATTTGTGACGATGATTACACACCAATCAGCTGTATAAACAGTTGGGGGCTTATAACAGTCCAACTGATAAATTGGATAGACTCAGTTTTATCTTCCGTGATGTGCTAGTTTGGACATGTGGTTAGATGCTCAGGTCCCGCAAAAACAGTACTACAAGGGACAGTCCCTGGAAGCTGGAAGAGAGGAAGACAGAAGAAAAGATGGGAAGATAACATAAGAGAGTGGACTGGCTTAAGCCTAGCAGAAGCGATGCGTATGGCAGAAGACAGAGATAGATGGAAGAGGGTGGTGCAACAAGTAGTCATGGTGCCCCAACGACCCACCAGAAGGTCAAGGGATAGGTGAGGTTAGGTGAGGTGATGTGCTAGTGTCTTAGATATTGGCATCATCACTTCCGCTCTCCCTGTCCTCATTACTGTTGTCGTCATGGTCTGAGACGTCATCCTCACTGTCATCACGGTCTGAGACGTCATCCTCACTGTCATCACGGTCTGAGACGTCGTCCTCACTGTCATCACGGTCTGAGACGTTGTCATCACTGTCCTCATGGTCTGAGACGTTGTCATCACTGTCGTCACGGTCTGAGACATCGTCCTCACTGTCGTCATGGTCTGAGACGTTGTCATCACTGTCCTCATGGTCTGAGACGTCGTCCTCACTGTCGTCATGGTCTGAGACGTTGTCATCACTGTCCTCATGGTCTGAGACGTCGTCCTCACTGTCCTCATGGTCTGAGACGTTGTCATCACTGTCCTCATGGTCTGAGACGTTGTCCTCACTGTCGTCATGGTCTGAGACGTTGTCCTCACTGTCCTCATGGTCTGAGACGTTGTCATCACTGTCCTCATGGTCTGAGACGTTGTCCTCATTGCCATCTGTGCTGCTGGAAGAGTCTGGGAAAGTGTTGTCACCCTCGAGATCAACTCCACAATGACGATCACGGCCCTTGCATACTGTAATGCTAGCCTGGGTACCATCCTATTTCTACCGGGGCTCCTTACACACAAACTATTTTTAGGGATAGCGAGTGTAAGGAGCCCCGGTAGAATACGGATGATACTCATGCTACTGTAATGCATCAGATCCGAAGAAAAAAAGGGATACAGTTTGGGCAACCAACCCCAACTGAGGATGGTAACCAGTAAATATCATGCAAGTCAGGAACATTTTTTTACATTTGAAGTTGTGCACATTTTTGCCAGACATCTTCATAACTACACACAGGCAAACTTTTATTACTCATATGGGACTTTTCAAGGTGCATAATAACGTTAATGGGTGCAGAAACAAAGGAAGTAACGTTAACACGTTTGTTTGTTTGTTTGTTTGTTTTATTGGAATCTCCATTAGCGATACCACCGAAGTGTCTTAATATTCACCGGAAACAGTTTTGAAACGCCCCAAATCAGATGTAAACTACGATAAAGACACTTTAAAACCGAGAACCTTCTATTCCTAACTTGACAAATTCGGCAAACTTGCACAAACGTCCTACACTGTGACCGACAAACGCAAACAGTGTGTGGGTAATAAGGTGTCGGTACGAAGTTCATAGGTCAAAGTTGACAATGTGAGCTTCGCAAACCACCACGCCACACCCCATTGCTTCTTCGATTTTGGCTGCCATGCTAAAACATTGTTTGTCATGAACGTATCAAACTCCGCGCACTCCGGTGAGGTTCTTTGTGAACTGAACAGTCAGAGGGAGCGGGCAGAGCTGACTGACGTGGTTCTGGAGGTGGGAGGGAGAAGGTAAGTTAGATCGGTGGGGGAGGGGCAGTGGCGGCGGCGGAAAATATGTTGGGGGGGCATCGCCCCCCCCTAAAAAGCAAGCTGAAACCTTGTGTATTTTTTTGATGATGGACATTTCATTAAATCAAGCTAGTCTTATGGCAAAATTTACCCCCGAAAATGCAAGAAATGGCGTTTCAGAGAGTCCCGATTTCAAAATTTCGCCAGACCTCCCTTGTGACGGCCCGCGTCTTCGGCACAGGACAATATGTTACGGGAGTGTCGCTCTCGAAAATCTTTAAAATGAATTTAACTATCGTACTTAGCTTAGTTTACAAACAGAATGTGGTCCCCAAATGCAGGAAATGACGTTTCAGAGGGTCAAGATTTCAAAATTTTCTCTGAACCTCCCTAGCGATAACTTGAGCCTCAGGCGCTCACAACGACATGGTAATAATTTGTGTGGATCATCGCCCTCAAACAATTTCTTTCTTTGACAATAATGGCATTAGATTTAGCATAGTCTGCCAGCAAAATTTGTCTCTAGATCTAAAGATACAGAAAATTACATTTCAGAGGGTGCAGATTTCGAAATTTCCCCAGACCAACCTTGCGACAGCTCGCACCTTCGGTACTCAAAATCATGAAAATATTTTGTGCGCATCGCCCTCGCTATTAAAAACAATGTGTCTTTCTTACAGAATTGCCATCAAATTTAGCTAAGTCTGGCAGCAAAATTTGTCCGTCGAAACGCAGGAAATGGCGTTTTAGAGGGTCAAGTTCGCCCCCCCATACGAAATTTCCTGCCGCCGCCTCTGAGGGGGGCAGTGCTGACTGATGTGGTTCTTGAGGTGGGAGGGATAAGGTAAGTTGGATCTTTTTTAATGGTAGTTCGTAGTTAACGTTAACTGTTTCGTTCGAATGATACTCAAGTCAAGGTCAGCCCTTGACAACCCCTGTAAAATTACTCTATGTCATTTTCCCAGTTTCCCGTGCCATCGCACCGTCCTGGCCTCTTGCAGTCCCTACTTCCGCAGCATGTTCACCAGCGGCTACGCGGAGACCAAACAGGAGAGGGTCAGCATCCAGGGTCTGAGTGGGGTAGCCATGGCAACCATTTTGGACTACGCCTACACCGGCTGCCTTCAGATGGAGCCAGACCAGGTCCAGGTTGTGATGTCTGCAGCTAAACTGCTACAGGTAGGTAATAGACTGGAAAGCTCAAAAAGGGAAGGCACTGTAAGAACTTGCTAGGCTTGCTGAGGGCAGACTTCAAGGATAGAGGAAGCTGGCGATGAACAAGACAAAGTGGAGAGTGTTGAAGAAATACTGATTGCAGCTGTAGAGTATCCAGACCACTGCAGCAGTAGAGCACAGTGAACAACTACTACTAATGGAGCATGTTATTTTCCAATATATGCAAATGAGTATAGAATGCCCTCAAAGACCAGGTCTGCAGCCATACTGCTACAGGTGTGGCTGCTTCTCTCAGCATCCCCATCCTTGTACGGACATTTGTTTATGGGAGACTCGTTCATTTTGTCAGTCAGTGTTTGGTTGCAACTGGTAATCTGCCTCCAAGCAAGGAGGTTGAAACTCCAAGCATAGCACATCAGTTTTGTGTAGGAGGTACAAGCTGTGTAATACCGGACAGTAAGGTTTGATCTACTCACGTCACATAGGACCGCTACTCTTTTTCTCAAGTTAGGCAAGGATTTTTTTAAATGCTTTCCCCGGCCAAGCACGGGTAAGTGAGATTAGATTTTTTTTTATTTCTTTATTTCTTTATTTGAATTTACCACATGCAAAAACAAGTGGAAGGGAGGACAAAACAGGTGTATCAACACCTTTACAAGTTGTCCTCCCAAACCTGAAATGATAATAGAAAACAATACGAAACCAAATCAAACAATAAACATTAGACATCAAAAGTCAGTAGACATGAATATACAATTCGGTGACAATTATACACAGAATTGATTATATACAAAATTATCAAATATCATTATATACAGAGTAAAAAGCTAATTATAATACTAATGTAGCCTTAAAGCAGTGCAAGAGGCACACCCACAAGATGTGGACCAAGAGCAGGGGACGTCGATATTGAACTGGGTGCCAAATCTCACAAACGTGGCTCTCACAAGCGATCGCTTGAATGACAAGATGTTAGACTTATCAGTGGCTTGAACCCCAATATTACGGAGGACAGGACTCAGCTGATTCCAGATGGTGACCAGTCTTGGTATGTAAGAAGAGCTGAAGGCTGATGTCCTTACTCTAATGGGGGTAAGCATGTGAGATCTGAGATATCTAGAGGGTCTGGAAGGGAAGGATACATACTTGTGAACAATTGGTTTAGACTTGATAAACACCATGACGTCGCACACTTCGCGCCTGTGCGTAAGAGGCAACAGACCAAGGGTGGTGAGACGTTCCTTGTAGGTCAGGGTGTTCGAGTGGGCTCCTAGAATGAATTTAGTCGCCCGCCGTTGCACCCCTTCTACAAGGGACATGAGTTTGCGGGAGTGAGGGGACCACAAAGGTGAGCAGTATTCTAAGATACTTCTCACCAATGTGGTGTACAGTGCCTTGCGTACATCAGTGCTAGAGTTGAACCCGATTGTTCTTTTGATGAAACCAGTCATAGAATTGGCCCTGGCTACCATCTTTAAGATGTGACTGTTCCACTGAAGGTCCGACTGGACAATGACCCCAAGGTCAGGCATACTGACTACAGATGTTATTGTAGTACCAGACATGTGATAAGAGTACACAATAGGACTCTTAGAGCGAGTTAAACGGATAAGTTTACACTTGGAAGGATGAAAAGACATCTTCCAACTAAGACTCCAGTTGTATATAGCAGTGATGTCATTTTGCAGCTTAACACAGTCATTTAGCTTGCTGACTTCCCTAAAACATTAGGCTGGCTCTTCTCAACAATATGACCTCAGGTGTAACACCCCTTCAAAAAACGTCCTGAACTACTGCTAGGTACTGAGTCTTACTCACTCACTCACTCACTCCGGCAAGTTCGCTAGTAAGACAATAGGTGTAAAGTCTTTATTTTATTCCTACCCCAAATGCAGTGTCACAACAGTTTTAGGTAATGTAAACGTTTGTGCTTTTAAACACCCCTTGCTCCATCATAGATGTTGTAAACTGGAAAGTTACCATGTTTGTTACTTCTAGGTGGAGTTCATATGCCACCAGGCAGCAGAATATATGAAGGAGAATCTGGACGTGTCCAACTGTACAGATGTGTTGATGTATGCTGACATGCTGGGCGACCTGGATCTAGTGGAGTGCAGTGGGATGTATGTCGCATCCAGGTCAGTTTGATTTCTGTTATGCACAAAATGTACTGAACTGCATTTATTTTAGTCATAGTTTTCTATTTCCTGTCACGTATTTTGGAATAGTCAAAGCTGACCAAGCAACCACTTGGCACAAGCAAACCATCCACCGTCAGAGGACATATTGAAACATTCCCGTCCAATTTTATGTAGTTAAGACCCACTCCCAAGTAACCAACTATCTTGCGCAACCAGCAACCACTGTTTTGCAACCAAATTTGATTGACAGCAGCTTGCAGACAATGAGGATTTTTACCGGCATGGTTACCTTGGCTTCTTTTCTTTAGGTTTGTTACGTGTTGGTAACATTGAACTGTTACACAAAATATTCCACAAACGTAACTTCATGTCACATGCACTTGTATAAGCCAGGATTACCATACATGCTTCAATCATCAGAACGACAGACCAATTTGTCGGGAGCAACCACCTGCCCTTAGCAACCATTTTTGCTCAGTCCCTTGAGTTGTTGCTTTAGACAGGTTTTGACGTAGAAAATGAAAGAAATTTGCAGCCTTTGTGTCATCCCAGTTTAAGTATATAGGAATCTTGGTAAGCGTATTGCACCCAGACAAAGGGATCTGTGCTACATGATTTTCAACCTTACTAGTAGTCATGACAGGAGCGAGAGTTTTAGAAAGACCACATATAATCTTGTAATGCAGTTGAGAAATCACTAGAGCACACTACAAGTAGTATAAAAAGCACTAACTTTCAAAAAATGTATATACAATGTAATGTGTCTTAACATCAACCTAATGGACCCAATGTAATTCCCTCAGGTTCGACCAGGTGGCGCTCCAACCATCCTTTCTCCAGTTGCCGCTTGCCCTGCTCCAGTCACTACTCACCAGGGATGATCTACTGACCAACTCAGAAGACAACGTTGTCCAAGCTGCTCTGAGATGGGTTGAATTTGATGAAGAAGAACGCTTGATACGCCTTCCTACCCTTTGTCTGTCCTTCCGCTGTTCCTTCTTGAGCTCCAATCAACTTGTGGACCTGGAGAAGAAGTGCCCTTCAACCGACATCAAGTTGGTTTATAGCGACAGCACAACCCGGCGGCTGGGACAGGCACGAACTGAAATGCAGATTTTTGTTAGAGTCTCAACTGATTTCAGGATGTCTGCTCCTTGTTACGACCCTTCTACAGGTGAACTGTACACAATGACTATGCCTGACGACGTGGTCGGCTATTCTATGGTAGTAACTTCCGGAGATGAGCTGTACCTTGCAGGGGGCGTTGCTGATTGTCCCAGAAAAGTTTCTGATGACTTCAAAGGCTGCAAGAAGCTGAAGAAATTTTACCAGTACAACCACTTGATGGACACCTGGGAGCAAAGGTGCGACATGATTTCACCAAGAGTCAGGTAGGTCTTTCTCTTGCAATCTGTTGTTTTCTTTATTCCTTATAAAAGACAAATTTCCATTCTTTTTCCAAATTGTTTTAGGTAATAAAAGTTTTCCTGTGTTTAGTTCTAAAGATGGCGTCTTTAAAACTGTAATAATGTTTCAGACCAGCCTGACACGAAAGAGTTGCAGTCCTAATTTGTCACATACTGTCCACGTGCCGAAACGTCCAACATCCATGTTGATAACCTGTCCCCGTATCTCTGTTCTCAGGTGTGGCCTGGTGTATCTGAAGGGGTACATCTATGCCATCGTTGGTGATGACGCTAAGAAAACAGCAGAGAAATACGACCCCAGCCGTGATGAGTGGACGTCCATACCACCGCTACGCTACTGCATATTCCGGGACTTTTGTTCTGTGGCTCTTGGTGACAGCATCTATGTGATAACTGCTATTGAAGGCTGCTTCTGCTTCAGTACCACAGACAACACGTGGAGCAGGATAGCAGATATGAGTGAACCAATGGCTCATCTTCAGGCCGTCGTGCATCAGGGAAGCATCTACTGTACAGGCAACCTGGGACGGCACAGCTCGGTTCCTGTTAAGATGTACAACCCCACAAAAGATGAGTGGAAACAGTCTGGGAAGTCCCATTTTGCCTCTGACACAACAATCCTGACGAAGTATGGAGAGACTATGTACCTCCTCAAAGTACACAAGAACAAGGGTGAAGACCAATCGATTGCTACCATTGACATTCACCAGTACCGGCCTGAGACAGACTCCTGGCTGTTTGTACATGACAAGGGCAGGCTGGTTCCCCCCATGGTGCACTGGTTGTGTTCCCTAGGGTTTCCTGATACACTGCACCTTTACTGCCTGGCGGCAAGAATGGTCCCAGAGTGCCTGTGGGAGGATCAAACAGGAGTATTTAAGGACCTTCCTGACCATGGAGAGGGGAGCGGAATCTCAGATGACAGTAACGGTGAAGACGACTTCTCAGAACAAGAGGACGATTAGCCTGGGTACCATCCTATTTCTACCAGGGCTCCTTACACTTACTTCCCTAAAAAAAGGGGGTAGGGGTAGCGAGTGTAAGGAGCCCCGGTAGAATACGGATGATACTCAGGCTAGAGGACGATGGAAGTGGAAGTGACAATAACATCTGAGGAAGAACCTTTCTTACTGTGGGGAAGAGTGACACTTTCTCATATCCACCAAGAAGATGAATCTCAGATATTGCTTACAGTGAGGAGGACCTAGTACCTCTCAGACCAAGGGGACGATGGAAGTGATGATGTCCACATCTGTGACACTAGGACTAAACGGTCGATTGATTGGTTCTAGCCAATTTATTAGTTGGACGTAAGCTGCCAACTGTTGATATGTCTGATTGGTGTGTAATCATCGTCACTTATTAATCTCTCATTAGTTTCAATCTTTTACTAATAATACATGTACCTGCATTGGTACCATGTTTACCAATGATTTCTGTTGTAAAGAAAGTCAAGACAGGTTAGCACTAAGCAAAAGTGCTTTAATTGTGCTCTATGTATTGTGGGCAATTACTACTAATTATGCTTAAGCTTTTATCATGAGTAGTATGTTGCCTTTTTAAATTTGTAGCTGCCATATATGGCCTCCTTCAGTCAGTTTTAACCATGGTAAAATCCTAGTTAATATCAGCCCATAGCCTTGGCTATAGCTAAACAGTTCAGTTCAGGTCATCCTTCCGGTGACACAATAAAGTTCCTCCAGGCGGGTCTGTCCCGCATGACAGACAGGAGGTCTCCGTCTTGGAGGCCAACATCCTCCTCAATCAACCTCTTAAGAGTCAGGGATGGTCGGCCACGTCTTCTCTTGTCGTCAGGCCGCCAGAGCAGAACCATTCCGGCCATCTCGTCGTGGCGCATCACATGACCGACAAGGGCCAGTCGTCGATCGCGGATGACTCTGGTAATCCGTGGCAGGCCATTGTAGAGTTGTGTGTTGGTGGTATGACTCTTCCAGTCAACATTCAAGGTGGCACGAAGGAGCCGGGTATAGATCCCGTCAAGTTTCTTGCAAAGGGTTTTGGTTAAGGACCATGAATCTGAACAGTTCCATTTAAGAATGGCAGTCTCATAGAATGATAGAGCCACATAGAGCACATCTGTAAGCTGACTCAGCTCTGTTACGTATATACAAAGTTCTTTCTCTGGATCCGCTTTTCTTCTGCCCTGCACATCAGTCTGGCTTCTAGGTTTTAGCTGCCAGTTATCTATATAGCAATAAAAACACAGTTATCCAATTTACTTCATACTTTGCTTTATGAATAGACTTCCCCAAAGCAGGTTAAATCTTGCTTCACCACTTAGAAAAGGATGAATACGGACAGCAAGGCTTTTGTAGCAGCAACAACAATAGTTTATTCATGAACGTCAAGATGGCATAACAGTAGTCGTCAAATAATGACATAAACACTGGAGGTAGCAAAACAACATCAGTTCCACAAAGTCTGGCTAGTCTATGGAATACACAGACTTGCCGTGGTGAAAAGTGTCTTCGATGCTTTGGCAACAGTTTAGCAAGGCAAGTGATCACAAGTGAGAGCTAGACTTATTCCTGGGTTTGTAAAATGCAATTTTTTTTTAATATTTTGTGACAACAAAACACACATATAGCTAACCTGCCTATACATATAATCTGTGAAACATCACAATATTATACAAGAAACGTTTTATGCAATAGTACAGTAAACAATTCTCATTATATTTTTCCACAAAGTTAACATGACACTCCTGCTCAGAGACATTCTCAAGCCGCAAACATTTCTGCACCTGTCTTTAAAGTGATTGGCTGGATGAAGAGGTGTTGAATGATTGTATAAACGCATACGTAATTGCTGAACAATGGTAAGACACGGCGGAGAAAATTGTCACAACATTGTTATACACAGTGCTTCACCCTTTGGTTTGTGAGGTCACTTCAGGTGTTATTCCAATAGTTTGTAGCAAATTATTTGTTGCACTATACACTGGTACTTTCCTGCAATTACAAGATACAGGCGTATTTTGATGAAGTTGAGAAATACACACTGACAGGAACGTTACTGCTGGAACCTGACAAGACCATTCCATTGTGAGATATACCAGTTCAAAATACCAATCGACATCTATGAGTAAACGATTCTGGCCATTATCTCTACACGGTAAAAATTAAGGAAATCTTACTCCACAATTCAGCAGCAATATGTGACAAAACCTGAAGAAAACTGGAGAAGTTTCTAGGAAAAACTATCACAGTACAACACAGGACAGTCTCCAAGATTTGTGCCTCTGTCCTGGGACAGAAATTTGCTTGTTTGGGATGACAAAAAATTTCACCCAGTCCAATCCAAGAAATCTGAACTACATGACATGAAACTGATGAAAATGTATTTTCATAAGCTTGAAATTTTTGATTTAATTATTTTAACGAAAATTAATAAAGAATGACGGAAAAAAGTTGAAAGCTGGAGACAGTCCTGCTTTGACATGAGTCTCGAAACTGAAGGAATGTGTATGTTGCATAACTTGTTACAAACAGTTCTTCTTATCGCCATTGTGGCTTAGTCCTATTATAGACAAATATATATTGTCAAATGTTATAACATCAAGAAAACTTGGGTGTACATTTCAAAGGAAATCTTCCAAACACTAAAATTGTCCTGCCTTTTTAATTCTTATTCATACCTAACCACAAAACTTCACCACCCTTCAAACTCTTATCAATTTGAAAGATCAACAATCATTATATCAATAACGTTTATATCATCTGTACAATAACTAAATAAAGGACCATAGAGGCCATTCATTGACTTACAGGTGGACCTTTTCTATTGCTGTTCCAAACATATGCAGCAGGTAAAAGTTTAAACACATTATATTTCTTTTTATGTTATTCTATGGAATAACACTGCTTTTGTTGTTTCGACTTTGTACAACTTTCACTTAGACTTATTTGTATATCTATATATCTTTAGATTAAGACAACACGTACTGTCTTATCCTTGTTAAAATACAGTATTTTACATTGTGCATGCACTCAAAGTGACACCTCTTTATAGTAGTCCATGCAGAGTGAATAAAATATATTTTTGTTGTGAAAATATTGCATTTTGAATATTTCAGCTCCTAAGTATAACAAGTGGTCAAAAAGTAAAATGGATCAGGCCTTGATCCTAGCTCCACATTAAATAAAATATTTTTGTAGGCACAATTAGAAATTTATAAATACACATATACTGGTATTTTCTAAGATAAATAACAAGAACCCCCCCCCCCCAATCTGTTAAAAGATGCACAAAAGGATGATATGAATAAAACTCAGGTCACTTACAGGTCTGTGTCCTTACAAGAAGTACCATTCTTGTTAGTAAAAGCAGCATTACTGCGGATTCAATTGTGAGGAAATTTTCTATTTTTTTATACTGATATTTTTCCACTCAAATCAAGGAGCGTTCATTGATGAAAGCTCCTTGCTCTAATATAGTCCCACTCTTTTAAAGGCGATGACATTTTCATTTGTAAAAGCAGTGTTACTGTAGACTGCAATTCTGTCCCACTATAGTATATCAAGGGTGTGATATATTCTGTGTCATTAGTAAAGGCTGTGTTATTGTACTTTCCAAGCAGAGGTTAGACTCTGGCTGTTTTTTTAACGTTTTTTTTTAGTTGTTTTTATTGGCCCAAGTTTCTTTTTTGTTGTATCTTTGTCAAAACATAACTGGCTGGTGGACTTAAAAAATAGAAAGCCAGATAAAAACGACTAAAAAAACAGCTGGAGCCTAACCCCTGCTTGGAGAATAGCGTTATTGTGGATTTTGCCACAATCCCACCCTAAGTGGGTAACATTTCCGTTTGTAAAAGCAGTCTTACAGTAGACTGCAATACTGTCCCACTACAAGGGAGTGATGTTTTCCGAGTCGTTAGTGAACCCTGCGTTATGGTGGACCCCCTTAGTGATGATGGGCTGCTGGTGGTGTGCAGGGGACTTCATACTGGAGAAGGATGTGTTGGGTACGGAGGCGCTGTATGGTGGTGGGACGGTCAACTTTCCGTTCGGCTCGTCTTCGCTAAACTGGTCCTTGGCAAAGTTAAGAAACACCTGAAAGAAAACATTAGCATTTAAGTTCACATGAGGTAGTACATTATGTTGTGGAGATTTTAACTGGTGGGCAACTATGTAAAATTTTAGTAAAAAATTCTGGTGAGTTCAACATTTTGTCTTGGCAAAATGTTCAATTTCTCAATAGATTAGCACATGTCACTGTATGCCAGAGAGTTATCTCAAAGTTTTTAGACAAACTACATCAAAGAAAATACATGGCATTGCAACTAGTAATTTGTGCAGGCAATTTGCATAGGTCTGCAAGACTCTGCATAGTACCTGAAAATCATATAGAGTTACAATAATCAAGCTGGAATAGCATCTACACGCAACATTTTCAATTGCTTAGGAACGCCCAGGTTTACACAAACATGGAATCTTTCATAATGAATATTAGACAAGGAGCAAACATTTTGATTTTCATTCAATGATTCCAACACCTGAAATAACACAGAACCTTGAGGGAATGAAACAAAAGTCAAAACCTGAAGAAGAACACAAACCCAAACAACTGTAGGCCAACTGCAACAGCTGGTGTGTTACGCTGAAGGTACAAATACAGAACAGATTTGGCCAATACTTTTTTTGTATTTGATGATTCCAATGTCTGAACTTGAACATTTGCAAACCTTTACAATGTTACAGATTCACACATTTAGATAACATTGTAAAAAATTCTAGGGGGAACATTGGGCTTTCGATTGAACCTGAACTGCAACTGTCCACCTGACTAGCACCTTGCACAGGGCCTTGAGCTGCCATCTTCTAAGAGTCACTTTGGTCCTGATCATGAGCAGGTTCATACAGCCTGCGGTGCAGGGACTGGGCACTAGTTTGGAGTAAGGTCGGTTGGGACGGGTTTGGTTGTTGACCTAGCAGGGCAAGGGAGTGGGCACTCCGCATGGAGAGAGCTGTGAGGGAGGGCATCGTACCGGAGAGGACACGGGCAAGTCCGACCTCTTCTTCTCCGTGCTGGGTCAGAGCGAAACGGAGAAACACCTGGGAGGGGAGGAGAGACGAAGGAGGGAACAGCCAGTCATAAGGAGGGGAGGGGTGATGCAGGGGAGAATGGCTAGTGTGATTGACAAGGGAGTAGTAGCAGAGGATAGGACAGCCAGTGATAACAAATGGAGAGTAGCAATTACAACAGCAGATAAGAGAATAGCCAGTAATACATAGATGGAAGGGATAAGGAAGAGGAGTTGATGTCACTGTAAAAAAAGAGGTTGTCCACCAAATGCCATGTGACTGCTTTTTGGGCAAGGAGATTCTGTCAAGATAGAACCAACCTTCTTGGTACTGGTGTCTCACTAGTTGGGCAGCCTTAGTTTCATGTCAGTTAAACCAATGAAAACTGTTATGCTAATTGCCTTGAATTGCCTGTTCAATGCAATTTAAATAACATGGTGGATGCGACATCTGACCCATCTGACCGTTTCTAAAATCCAGTTACTCGAGTAACAGCTTTTTAGCAATATCAGATTATCTGGATGTCTAACCTTCATCAACATATCATGTAAGGTTGTGTCTGGTATACGTAATATATGTCCCATTTCATATTTGATGCAGGACATGGGAAGCTGAAGTCTAGAATATTGAGTGAACACCACACTCACCTGCTCCAGGCTTGTCTGTGAGACGCTGTAGTCCACGATCCCCAGGTCTGTCCGCTTCCCCTCCAGGGCCTCAAACACAGATGACCATGTGAGGCCCCCTGTGCTACTCAGTTGGTACTGCAGCATACCCTGTGGAGACATTGATTTGTTGTACATTTGGAAGGACTTGGACCTCCACCTGGTCTAAGTGTTACTTCTACAGGTATCAACATATTGTGACAGTGTCTACTATATTAGTAAATAGTAGCTAACTGCCACAGAAACAGTGCCTCAAGTGCATTCTACACTCAAAATTTTGAAGAAAATTGATAGAAAATTTGCATAGAATTTATCCAGTTGCTTGATTCATTTTGCATTACATATTTCCATTTGTGCTTTTTAAGTTACCATGGTCAATACTGACCAAAGGAGGCAGTATGTATATGTATATATATAATTATATATATTTCTAAGTGATGACAAATATTAACACAGAGCCAACCCAGTATTCTATCTTTGCTACACTTCAATCTATAGATTAAAGCTATGACCCAATATTGCAGTGTTATGTAGAACAGGGTAATGATGTAATGATTACCTGATGTTCATCCACCAGTTCTGCTCCAGGAAACTGGGACTGCACGAAGCTCTTGAGCGGTTCGGGGGAGTTGGTCTCCACATCCACCTTCACCATCAGGGTGTAGCCTTTACCGAACCTGCACACAGGAAATATAACAGACATTCATCATTCACAGTTCCTTTTTACAGGACAGATGACGAGGCAATCAGAGATGGCACCCCTCAGCAGCAGTAGCAAGTGATGTCAGATGTATATTGATGGCCAGGCGGGTACAGAACTGATGATTAACTGATGACTAACTGATGAGTAACTGATGATTACTGATGACTAACTGATGTTTACTGATGACTAACTGATGTTTACCTGATGACTAACTGATGCTTCCTGATGAGTAACTGATGATTACTGATGTCTACTGATGACTAACTGATGTTTACTGATGACTAACTGATGTTTACTGATGACTAACTGATGTTTACTGATGTTTACTGATGACTAACTGATGTTTACTGCTGACTAACCGATGTTTACTGAATGTTTACTGATGACTAACTGATGTTTACTGATGAGTAACTGATGTTTACTGATGACTAACTGATGTTTACTGATGACTAACTGATGTTTACTGATGAGTAACTGATGTTTACCTGCTCTTGAGATGCTGGATGCTGCTCAGACACTTGAACTCCCGGTTGACCATGATAGCCAGCAGGGTGCAGAACTGATGTTTACTGATGAATAACTGATGTTTACCTGATGTTTACTGATGAGTAACTGATGTTTACCTGATGTTTACTGATGACTAACTGATGATTACTGATGACTAACTGATGTTTACCTGATGTTTACCGATGACTAACTGATGTTTAACTGATGAATACTGATGACTAACTGATGATTACTGATGACTAACTGATGTTTACTGATGAGTAACTGATGTTTACTGATGAATAACTGATGTTTACTGATGAGTAACTGATGTTTACTGATGAGTAACTGATGTTTACCTGCTCTTGAGATGCTGGATGCTGCTCAGACACTTGAACTCCCGGTTGACCATGATAGCCAGGTGGGTGCAGAACTGATGTTTACTGTTGAGTAACTGATGTTTACTGATGAATAACTGATGTTTACTGATGACCAACTGATGAATATTGATGAGTAACAGATGTTTACCTGCTCTTGAGATGCTGGATGCTGCCCAGACACTTGAACTCCCCGTTGACCATGATGGCCAGGCAGGTGCAGAACTGATGTTTACCTGATGTATACTGATGTTTACCTGATGTTTACTGATGTTTACTGATGAGTAACTGATGTTTACCTGCTCTTGAGGTGCTGGATGCTGCCCAGACACTTGAACTCCCTGTTGACCATGATGGCCAGCTGGGTACAGAACTGATGTTTACTGATGCCTAACTGATGAGCAACTGATGAGCAACTGATGTTTACTGATGAGTAACTGGTGTTTACCTGCTCTTGAGGTGCTGGATGCTGCCCAGACACTTGAACTCCCCGTTGACCATGATGGCCAGGCAGGTACAGAACTGATGTTTACTGATGCCTAACTGATGTTTACTGATGAGCAACTGATGTTTACTGATGAGTAACTGGTGTTTACCTGCTCTTGAGGTGCTGGATGCTGCCCAGACACTTGAACTCCCCGTTGACCATGATGGCCAGACGGGTGCAGAACTGATGTTTACTGGTGTTTACTGATGCCTAACTGATGTTTACTGATGAGCAACTGATGTTTACTGATGACTAACTGATGTTTACTGATGCCTAACTGATGTTTACTGATGAGCAACTGATGTTTACTGATGAGTAACTGGTGTTTACCTGCTCTTGAGGTGCTGGATACTGCCCAGACACTTGAACTCCCCGTTGACCATGATGGCCAGGCAGGTGCAGAACTGATGTTTACTGCTGACTAACTGATGTTTACTGATGCCTAACTGATGTTTACTGATGCCTAACTGATGTTTGCCTGATGATTACAGATGACTAACTGATGTTTACCTGCTCTTGAGGTGCTGGATGCTGCCCAGACACTTGAACTCCCCGTTGACCATGATGGCCAGGCGGGTACAGAACTGATGTTTACTGATATTTAACTGATGTTTACTGATGCCGAACTGATGTTTACTGATGAATAACTGATGTTTACTGATGAGTAACTGATGTTTACCTGCTCTTGAGGTGCTGGATGCTGCCCAGACACTTGAACTCCCCGTTGACCATGATGGCCAGGCGGGTACAGAGAGCCTCACACTCCTCCATGCTGTGGGAGGTCAGCACGATGCAGCGCCCGCCCTTCATCAGTGACGTCACCGCGTCCCACAGGAACCGCCGGGCCTTCGGGTCCATGCCCGCCGTGGGTTCGTCCTGAGTGTGTGGGAAGAGCACAACAATTAAGAAAACTAGTGATACTAATGACTTTTTGGTGTTTAGCAGGATTTGTTATTACCACAGGAACCGTCGGGCCTTCGGGTCTCCATGCCTGCCGTGGGTTCATCCTATTAGTACAGGAGCCAGGTCCTGAAAAATTTGATTTCGTTGCACCCACTTTACAGAAAAGGTTTGACCTAATTTTCTGGTAGAGGGGTCTTTGGTCCATCACCTAGCACGATTTTTATGCTCAAATTGTGGTATCACTTTTTTGCTAGCTAAGCATAAAGGTAGAACACGTATTCTGCACAGGTGAAAAAATTCAATTTTCCAAGGGGGAGGGGCAAAAAACTAAACATCAATATTTTTCCATCAAAATTGGTAGGTTGGTGCAACTTTTCATGGGAAATACATAAATGTTCATTTTTTCCCAAAATTTTACCTTTGTCCAAAAGTTATGGGTCTTAAAAGTTTGATTTTTAGACATTTTTTGTAACAAAAAACGAACTGTTTACTTTGCAAAATCTGACAATTAATTGTGCTACCTACGGGGCCTTGCCTGATGAGTTAGACCTATCGTCCAAATCATACCCTCCATATCAACCTTTAAATCATCAAAATCTGTCAATACGATCCGGAGATATGAATGTGTGAATGTTGACACATCTGTCATATTCGATTGCTAATATCGTCGCTAAGGCCGTTGCTAAGGCCGTTGCTAAGGAGGTTATGGATCATACTCCACAACAAAACTGCTATGCAGAACAAACTTTTCCGATGTATTTTGCTCTGGTTATCTCAGTAGAAGTCTAAGGAGAAAATTTGTTTTGTTTATTGTTAAATAGATGCAGGAATACTGTTTTTTAACGTCATTTCTTTCAGAATCATTAGCAAAACTGTTGCTAAGGCCGTTGCTAAGGGGGCATTTAGTCATGTTTCAAGCAAAATACCGCAGTTGAGAGTCAAGATTTCTGGCACATTCTGCTCATGTCATGTCGTAAACCATGCATAACTCAAAATACTTTAATTGTTTGATTGATTGGTTGGTTGGAAATATTAACTGGGGCTCTGCATGGGGGATATAAGGATACTTGAAAAGAATTCTGCTGATTTCACATATTTTTATTGTTCCGCCCTAATGTCACTATTAGTAAGTAGGTACCTTATCAAATCGCCGCATATATCTACTGCTATGTTGAGCACAATGAAAAAGGCTCTGCATGGGGGTTATCAGGACACCAGAAATGTGATTACACAGGACACATGGATGCAAATCTATGTCATATACAACGTATTGCAAAGTCTCTGACAAACTGTTAATGTATGTTAGAATGGAACAGTATATCATAGGATCTACAAAATACACCAACACACAAGGATTATCAAATACTTTTGAAACACATATTCACAAAAAGAAGTTCTTTTTTTACTAATTGTGATACAATATGCAGGATCGGTCAGATAAACAGATTCTGGTCAGGCCTAAAAGTTGGCATATTAGTTTAAAAATTAAACTAAACCGGCTCCTGCAGTTCAAGTGAAGACGTTAGGGGACCCAAACATACACCTCTTACTCTCTGCCATCTTTCTCAGTTACATATGTGACAAGTTTGAAAGTCCTATCACTGAATGCAGTGGATTTATCAACTTTCCTCGATTTGCATAATTAGTATTTCACTGTGTACATTGTTACTTGGGCACATTTACCTAAAATCATGACGATCCATCTACATGTTCTCGACTTATTCTCGTCCAAAGTTTGAAAGGAAATCGGCGACTGCAGTTCCAAACAATCCGCTAAGGGGTCCAAACTTACAGCACTTACTCTGTCCCAAGGGCTATCTGCCACTCAAAAATCACAACCACAGCATGTCCAGAACTCGAGATATAAAAAGATGAGGTTCTGCTGCAGTAACTTAGCAAGCCGCTAGGGGGCCATTATCAAACTTGACCTTCGTTTTGCCGACTCCTCCTACCTACCAAATATCATCAGGATCCATCCAAGGCTTCTCGAATTATGCTATTAACACACACACACACACACACACACACAGACTTACAAGCCCCAAACATAACCTTAGCCATTCTTGGAAAGGTAAAAATAAAACTCTCCCATTACACAGGGCTCGAAATATCACCTACACGTGCAGGTAAAATGAAAGCTGGCCGACTCAGCCTGCGCACGCGCACTTTTCCTGATGTCTAGGTGCACCTCACTGGTCCATGTACTGGCTTTACATATACATGTGCATGTTTCATGATGTCGACTTTTACTGGCTGCATTGAACTGTTACCACCTATGAAGCATCGAAAGAAATAATGGCAGTGGTTAAGAACAGATTTTAGTATGATCAATAGTTCCTAAATTCTGAGTGGTTCAAGTAATTTCCAATGTTACCTGCACCTGTGCAGAAAAAGTTATTTCGAGCCCTTACACTTCAAGCTGGGCAGCGCCTCAGACAGTGCTAGACAAGCTAGATGCCTGCCATCGAAAACATCTACGAACAATCACAGGGCACCGATGGCCAAATAGTCTTATTTCAAACAAAGCACTATACAAGTTGTGCAACACAAGCCCACTGTCTACAAAAGTAAAACATGCCAGATGGGCTATGTTTGAACATGTATTACGAATGTCAACTAACACACCTGCCCAACAGGCCTTGAACTTTGCCTTAATCGGCTCCAACACCTACAGAGCTCGAAAAGGAAGGCACTGTACGAACCTGTTAGGCACGCTAAGGGCAGACCTCAAGAAAAGAGGTCTTGGACCATTGCGGTCTGAAAGAAAACTGTGGGAGCTCAGGAAGCTAGCGATGAATAGGACGCAGTGGAGAGAGATGAAGAAAGACTGAGTGCTGAGTGTCCAGACCACTGCAGCAGCACTGCATCAGCAGATTTGCCAGTTTGCAAAAGTTTACGTCTTTTGCACTGAAACATGACCATAGCTGAGCTCTGCACTTAATACTTGCATAAACTGTGTTAAATAGCACCAGGTAGTGCCACATGCCTTTCTGTTCTGCCCCTAAACCACCACCCCCACCCCCACCCCATACCAGTCACGGCCATACATTCTGTGCTTTCATGCGGTCTATGTGCTGTTGAACGCCTAACAAAGTTGTAATCTGGTTGTGTCCTACTCTCTGGCCTAAAACAATAGCCTCCCATCAGCTCCCCTAACGTGTTGCATCTCCTGGACCATTTGTACAGCATCAGTTTTCTGGCCAAGCATAGTCTCCCCGATGTTAGTGTGATTATTAATAAATGTATATGTCTTCATCTTGTCTGACATCCGTTGGTTGCTTTTGACAGTCGAGACTGCCTAGCCCTCAATCACAACTTTGTGACTGTGCGAATAAGCCGGGGCCACGAGCTATACTCCAGTCGCAGCTTGTAATTTGACTTGTGTATGGCTGACAGAGTTGGAAAATCATGTGTCCGTGACAAACACCAAAAGCAATCTTGCAGTTGCAAATGACATTGCCTGCCTGTGGGTCTGAGAAGCCAAACTTTCCAAGCGCAGAACTGAAATGCAACAATGATAACACTCTGCATTTGCCCCATCTCGGAAATCCTTTTCTTGCCTCCATAAAAAATAGGGGTATTTTTTTAAAATTTACGTGTCTGTGTTTGTGTTTCCTGATATTTATGGTCAGCATAACTTAAGAGCCGCCAGGACCTCCTGCAAACTTACGTCCCATTGTCCTCCTAAACAGCATACGTAAGATACTGTCTACTGTCACACTACATCGCATCAGGGACAAAATAGATGCTTTCACAGGACCATACCAAAGTGGCTTTAAGAGAGGGCGCAGTTGCGCGGACATAGTCTGGGCCCAGCGCATGCTTACTTCAGTGGTTATGTCTAAACACTGGGACTTCTACAAGATGGGGATAGATATGTCAAGGGCATTTGACACAATCAAAAGGTCAAAGATCCTAGATGTGCTGTACCAAGCAGGGTGCAATGAAGATGAACTGCGCCTTGTGAGAATACTTTTAGCAGGTACTAAACTGAATGTCCGTGCTGGATCAACCTACTCAGCGGACTTCGAAACAACAATAGGGTCTCCACAAGGGGACAGTCTCTCCCCAGTACTGTTCACCTGCTACCTGGCATCAGCATTAGCATCAATAAGATCGCACTCCACAAGGCCCAACCCTCCAGTATCACGTCTGGGCATTCCATTGGAGATGGAATATGCAGATGACGTCGACTTCATCGACGAGGAGAAGGCCACACTGGAAAGACTCCTACCTGTAGCTGCTAATAACTTGAAAGACTCAAATCTATTTGTGAACGAAGCCAAGACAGAATATACTCACGTCTACTTGGCGGACACAATAGAAAAAGATGAGGATGAAAAGCCACTCCGAGGCCATGAGGAATGGAGAAAGAGCAAAACTCTTGGCTCCCTCCTCTGTAGCTCGGCTGACATAGCAGCCAGGTGTACAATGGGTAACATCGCATTCAGGTCCCTCTGGAAAATCTGGATCCGCCGATCAAAAATTCCATTGGAGAAAAAACTGCTACTGTACAATGCCACCTGTGTGTCAATCATGCTCTACAACTGTAACAGCTGGGCAGCACCACAGACAGTGCTAGACAAGCTAGATGCCTGCCACCGAAAACATGAGAACAATCACCGGGCACCGATGGCCAAACAGCTTGATTTCGAACAATGCGTTATACAAGCTGTGCAACACAGGCCCACTGTCAACAAAAGTGAAACAAGCCAGATGGACTATGTTCGGACACGTATTGAGGATGCCAACCAACACACCTGCCCAGCAGGCCTTGGAATTTGCCTTAATTGGTTCCAACACCTACAAAGCCCGAAAAGGAAGGCACTGCAAGAACCTTCTGGGCTTACTGAGGGCAGACCTCAAAGAAAGAGGACTCGGACCATTACGGTCAGAAAGGAAACTTAGGGAGCTCAGGGAGCTCGCAATGAAAAGGACGAAGTGGAAAGAGTTGAAGAAAGACTGATTGCAGCTGCAGGGTGTCCAGACCACTGCAGCAGCAGGATACAGTGGACTACTACTACTAACTTAAGAACCTCTGGATGGATTGTAATGATGTTTCGTATGTGAATAGGTGTTGAGAAGACAAAGGTTAAGATCGATTATGGGTCCCTTGGTGTGTGAACCTGGTAGTACAGCATGCTTAGGTCTTTTGTATCTGTAATGTCCTGGACACTTCTATGATCATGATATTTTAGTGGCAGATATTTCTTGAAACAAGAAAGATGCTGTGCAGGTTAAAGCCCCTAGCAGCTTGCTCTAGGAGCTGGAATATAATTTTTAAAACATTGATAAGGATACTAGTATTAGTTTTAATTAAACAAAGTAATACGCAGTCGGTCCACAATGACAGGTCACGATAGTGAGGATATGATTTGTATACGTATTGAGGAAAATCTGTAATTCTAGTGTTTTACATAAGAGGACTTTTATGCACATTCAGTATAATTCATGGCAGTGAAACATTGAGAATTTGCGACTTAACATTAACAGATACTAATGATGCAAATAAGATTCTAGTTTGCATAATGTCAAAATACCATAATTTCTTTGTAGTAAACGTTTGGGATAACAAAATTGTTCCATGTGTTTAAGTTAGAGTTAAATGACTTGTGTAAAATGTGCAAGTCAGTTGCTCCAGACCCTTGCGATTTACATCATTTAGTCCTGTCTATTGTAAGCTCCTCGCAAATCATCCCCTAGGTGCGAAGAGAGTAGTGGGTCCACCCAATACCTGTCCTGATGGCAGTTGTTTAAAAAAATGCACAAAACTCTTCACATCATACTTGCCATACGTCCCCCTGTGTGATTACTGCAGCCACGTGCCAGCTCCTTCCACGCTTTTTAAGTAAGTCTGTCATCTGCTCTCTAGACTTTAATGGAAGGAATTAATATTTCATGTGTTCGAGTGTTCCTCTGTGTTTTGTACTTCAGAAAGACTACTGTCTATCTCAGCACATCCTTCAGAGACAATCTCAATCATTCTCATAGCAATGGTTGTTTGTGAGTCAGTTCTTACAGTTGACGTTGCTTACCACCGTTCCTATAAACCCTTGGGCCACACACTGGTGCATACATGTATTAAGCGGGGGCCAGTCTACTGTTTGTGTTATTGTTAGTGTGTGTAATGCTATCATACCCTTTCCTAAATGTTGCATGGTAGGGAGATAATGCATTGTGTCCAACTTTTAAAGTTACTTTGGTATGACACCGTCAGGTATCAAACTCACAACCTACCAAGGTGAATACTCCATTGGCCTTCGCACCAGTAGTATACCTGCACTGTTCCTAATTTATCAAGCAATGTGCACAAACTTAATAAGATTTTCCTTTTGTTATTCACATTACGTTAGTTAATTGGTCTTTCTAAATAAATTGTTTATATGAAATAGCTCTGTTCCCATGTAACTTGTAATTTGAATACCATGCAGATCCGTGTGCAAACTGTTTTTTTGCAGATCCCATATACTGTTTCATTCTAACATAGATGTCGGAGATCATTTTTGGCAATATGTTGTATTTAACACAGTTTTGTATCCATGGTATCACATTTCTGGTGTCCTGATAACCCCCATGCAGAGCCTTTTTCATTGTGCTCAACATAGCAGTAGATATATGCGGTGATTTGATAAGGTACCTACTTAGTGACATTAGGGAGGAACAATGAAAATATGTGAAATCAGCAGAATTCTTTTCAAGTATCCTTATATCCCCCATGCAGAGCCCCAGTTAATATTTCCAACCAACCAATCAATCAAACAATTAAAGTATTTTGAGTTATGCATGGTTTACGACATGACATGAGCAGAATGTGCCAGAAATCTTGACTCTCAACTGCGGTATTTTGCTTGAAACATGACTAAATGCCCCCTTAGCAACGGCCTTAGCAACAGTTTTGCTACTGATCCTGAAAGAAATGACGTTAAAAACAGTATTCCTGCATCTATTTAACAATAAACAAAACAAATTTTCTCCTTAGACTTCTACTGAGATAACCAGAGCAAAATACATCGGAAAAGTTTGTTCTGCATAGCAGTTTTGTTGTGGAGTATGATCCATAACCTCCTTAGCAACGGCCTTAGCAACGGCCTTAGCGACGATATTAGCAATCGAATATGACAGATGTGTCAACATTCACACATTCATATCTCCGGATCGCATTGACGGATTTTGATGATTTAAAGGTTGATATGGAGGGTATGATTTGGACGGTAGGTCTAACTCATCAGGCAAGGCCCCGTAGGTAGCACAATTAATTGTCTGATTTTGCAAAGTAAACAGTTCGTTTTTTGTTACAAAAAATGTCTAAAAATCAAACTTTTAAGACCCATAACTTTTGGACAAAGGTAAAATTTTGGGAAAAAATGAACATTTATGTATTTCCCATGAAAAGTTGCACCAACCTACCAATTTTGATGGAAAAATATTGATGTTTAGTTTTTTGCCCCTCCCCCTTGGAAAATTGAATTTTTTCACCTGTGCAGAATACGTGTTCTACCTTTATGCTTAGCTAGCAAAAAAGTGATACCACAATTTGGGCATAAAAATCATACTAGGTGATGGACCAAAGACCCCTCTACCAGAAAATTAGGTCAAACCTTTTCTGTAAAGTGGGTGCAACGAAATCACATTTCTAGGCCTCTCTCAGGAATTGGCTCCTGTACTATATGTGGGAAGAACACAACAGTTAAGAAGTGATATTAATGACTAATAGTGTTTAGCAGGATTTTTTTTTTATTACCACAGGAACCGCTATGTCTGTTTTTTTTTTTTGTTGTTTTCTCCCATGCCTGTTGTCAATCTGTGCTGTGAAAAAACATTGCATGGGACAATGGAATCGCTAGAGCAAACTGTGTGTCCTAGTCTATAGAACATCCTGGAGAGACTATGCATCAGCAGTTGTCATTAGATATGCTAAATAGCAGTACTCAAGCAATGTTTCATGTTTCAGGCATCATTCACTAGCTTATGTCACGGACAAGAGCTTGTGGATGCTACCATAACCATTTGCTTGAGTAACTACTTTTTGACATATCTTATTACCTAACCTTCATTGAAACATCATTAAATGTTACTTCAAAAAGTACCAAAAGTAGCTGAGTCTGTCCTCACCAGAAAGATGATGGGTGGATCCCCCACGATGGCTGATGCTGTACTCAGCTTCCTCTTGTTGCCACCGCTACGAAAACAAGACAGTCAATTATTCAATTGGTTCGGCCGCTAGACATATACAGCCATGGTTGCCCAACTGGCAGGTGCACACGACATTGTCATTAAGCAAATTCATCATGTATCTGTAAATGACAATAACATTCTGACGAATCATCCATCAAGTTTTTAAGAAAATTGTAAGCATGAGATGGAGCAAAAAGTCACTCTAAAAATTCCCTTATCAAAAGGTTAAACTACCATGGTATAAGTGTTTTAAAAGGATGTGTATTGCCAAAGATTGTTGAAAATATGGCTGTTTCATCTTCATAAAGCAATAATCCTGTATAAAAGGTGTTCCATATTCACCTGTAAGTCCCACACAGCTTATCGGCATACTCCCTCAGGTTGAGATGCTCGATGGTGGCGTCCACCACGCCTTTGGTGCGGTTGGACGGGATTCCTCGCAAGCTGGCGTACATGGTTAGCAGCTCACGGGCTGAGGGACACATTCGCAATTTTAAAGTTCTGATATCAATATAACACTGTGAAAGTGATGATACCAGAAGAACAGTTACTTGAACTGAAGTCAGGTACATTCCTATAGTCTTTAATTTGTCAACAATACTCTTTCTTTCTTTATATCAGGTCGACAAACTTTGCTCTGTCATGGTGGACTGTGGTGTCACCTCTCAGAAGATGAACTGAACTGCAAAAATTTGTTTTGTATGTTATGAGCCGTTGACATTGATAATGACAAATGTGAGTTTTCCAATGATGAGTAAAGGCACAAAAACTGCATCCCTTCCAAAGAGGAATAAAGCCAACTTGTAACATGCAAATTTGGGTTCAGCATTACAGACTGATCCAGGACCAGAATGTACCAACCACAGCACAACAGCAATTGCTATTCTTACTATATCAACAAAAGAATCAACCTCCACTTACCAGTCATTCTCTCCAGAAGGGCGTCGAACTGGGGACAGTACCCCATTCTCTGACGTACCTCCCTCTGGTGGGTCTGGATGTTCAGGCCGTCCAGGAACGCGGTACCAGTAGTGGGGGTGAGGTCACCTGGGGTCGACATAAACAAGGATACATGTTAGTCAATGTTGTGAGTTTTAAGTACATTGCATATTATATGGCAGTAGAGCAGCACAGTCTTTCTTTCTTTCTTTAAATTTTAAGTTTTCACTTAGTACATAAATAAAGGAAGGCAATATCATAACAAAGGAAACATATCCTGCAAATTTGTTGAAATACACGAAGGTAAAAGGGGGTGAAAGGAACTGAACTGAACTTCACACAGGTCAGATAAAATGAATAGATTCACTTTCTTTGAAGTTGTATTCTATATGTACACAGTGTTTTATTCTATATGTATTGCACACAACCAACCTGTCAGCATGTTGAAAGTGGTGGTCTTGCCGGCCCCGTTCACCCCAAGCAGCCCGAAGCACTCCCCCGCGGGGATGGAGAGGCACAGGTCGCTCACGGCGGGGCGTGTTGCCTTCTTACACTTCCTCATGCCGTACATCTTCCCCAGGTTACGGATCACCACCGCAGAGTTCCCCGTCTTAGGGTCTGTGTTCAGCACCTGGGATGGGGAGGGAAATTATAACTCTGGATTTATCTTACACTTCTTCATGCCGTACATCTTCCCCAGGTTACGGATCACCACCGCAGAGTTCCCCGTCTTAGGGTCCATGTTCAGAACCTGGGACGGGGAAGGAAATCATTAATCGGTGGAATCCGAGAACACGACCCTGACAACGCCGATGATGTCCTTGCAATTAACACCGATATTTAATCCCGAGCAAGGACGACGGAAACCGAGACAATTTAGAAAAGACGAAAACAAGTTTACAAGATTCTTATAATACAGATCTTAAAGACACAGAGTGTGTGAGGAGCGAGGACATCTCTGGTCAAGCCGAAGAAGGGGGCGTACCAATATGTAACAATTTTAAGACCCTATATCCGTACAGAAAATAAAGCGCTTACCAACAAGCTTTCGATCAGTCCTCTGATCATTATCAAGTTGAAATGACCCAAAGCCAAAGTCACACATCCGGAACAACTTGATAAGGATCAGAGGACTGATCGAAATCTTGTTGGTGAGCACTTTATTTTGGATATAGGGTCTTAAACATAATGTTGACTACTGTTACAGATGAACTTACATTCAAGTATTAGAAGTTTTAATTTCATTTTGTTCATGATTTATTCAGCTTCTCACAATTTTGAAGAATAGAAGTTACTTGACAAGCAAGTTGATATGATTTTGGAAATGGCCAAACGTTTCAGATAGCATCCGGATGGCACTACCTTCCATCAGTCACACTGAGGACATCTTGTTTAACAGTTTTATACCCTTACTATGAATGCCAATATTTGAAGACAGATTTTAGATAGTCCAATAGGAAGCAAAATTAAGACAACGTCAAGATAAAGTTGATTCAAATTAGCCCAACCTCTATCAACGTAAATATAAGAAAAGTTGAAAATTTAAAAGAAGGCAGATAAGTTAATCAAATGCTTTTAACACCTAAACCATAATTCAATTGGCTCCTCTGCTTAATGATTTGTGCTAAAATAACTTCTTACTATCTAAGGGATAGGTGAATGATAATGATATTTTCCACCCCTATCCTCTTAAGCATCTTGATTCAGTCCCTCCCCCACACACACACGCACACAAATGCGCGCACACACACATTTACTCACCGTCTTGCGCTCCTCAGCCACGTCCTCATCCTCGACCTTTCCCTCGCTCCCTCCATCCTTCGCAGCCTCCTTAAAGCATAGCGAGGTGAAGAACTTGAACTCGATCAGCAGGGTGATCAGGAAGTACACGAGCCCCTCCCCGGCCAGGTACGTCACGGACTGACCCACGCCAGGCGTGTTCCACTCGAAGTTGTTCTCGTAGTATGTGACGTTGGAGGCCTCGCAGGCCTGCTTGTTAAAGTCACTGGAGGTGCACTGGTCGCGCAGCTGGCTGTTGGTGGATAGGTCTATAAATCCCTTACCTGCATACACAAAGAAAATAATTCAACCTCTTAATTGTTCCAGTTAGTAACTACATTTGTTGTTTCACCCTAAGCTTTTGAAGAATTCATTTCGATACAAAGTTCCTGAAAGTGCACAGTCGTATTGAGGTCACCTGAGTGGCGCCAAATGGCAGCTTGCTCCAGACACTTGCGATTTAGCCCTGCCTACTGTAAGCTCCTCGCAATTCAGCCCATGGCTGCCAAGAGAGAGTAGTCGGCCTACCCAATAACAATAATGAAATAAGAAACTTACCCATTGCGTGGGTCGGCAGCAGCAGGAACACAAAGTTGAGGATTTCTGCGATGTCCTCGTCGCCGGTGACGCTGCCCAGGATGAAAACTGCGATGATGGATCCCAGCGTGACCATGGACAGCAGAAAGGTGATCAGGGAGTAGGCTGTCAGCGGGGAGTCGAACATGAACCCCACCATGTAGGTAAAGGGAAGGGCCGCCCAACCGTACAGCAACTGGGGAGGGGAAAACAGCTTAGTCTTTAGCAAACCCTGTACTCTATGTGAAATAGACCAGTGAGTATTGACCATGTGAACATGGAGAGCAGGAAGGTGATCAGGGAGTAGGCTGTCAGCGGGGAGTCAAACATGAACCCCACCATGTAGGTAAAGGGAAGGGCCGGCCAGCCGTACAGCAACTGGGGAGGGAAACAGTTTAGTCTTTAGCAAACCCTATACTCTATGTGAAATAGAACAGTGAGTATTGACCATGTGAACATGGAGAGCAGAAAGGTGATCAGGGAGTAGGCTGTCAGCAGAGAGTCGAACATGAACCCCACCATGTAGGTGAAGGGAAGGGCCGCCCAGCCATACAGCAACTGGGGAGGGGAAAACAGCTTAATCTTTAGCAAACCCTGTACTCTATGTGAAATAGAACAGTCAGTATTGACTATATGAACAAGGACAGCAGGAATGTGATCAGGGAGTAGGCTGTCAGCGGGGAGTCGAACATGAACCCCACCATGGAGGTAAAGGGCAAGGCCGCCCAGCCATACAGCAACAGGGGAGGGGAAAACAGTTTAGTCTTTAGCAAACCCTATACTCTATGTGAAATAGAACAGTCAGTATTGACTATATGAACAAGGACAGCAGGAATGTGATCAGGGAGTAGGCTGTCAGCGGGGAGTCGAACATGAACCCCACCATGTAGGTGAAGGGAAGGGCCGCCCAGCCATACAGTAACTGGGGAGGAAAAACAGCTTAGTATCTTTAGCAAACCCTGTACTCCATGTGAAATAGAACAGTTGGTGTTGACTATGTGACCATGGACAGCAGGAAGGTGATCAGGGAGTAGGCCGTCAGCGGGGAGTCGAACATGAACCCCACCATGGAGGTAAAGGGCAAGGCCGCCCAGCCATACAGCAACAGGGGAGGGGAAACAGCTAATATAGTCTTACTTTAGTATACTCTGCTTGTATTGCCAAGAACATACATCCAAGCACGGCTGCCCTGCCAAACAACAACTGGGGAGGGGAAACAGATTAGACTTTAGCATACTCCGTTTGTTTTTTGTTTGGGGGGATTTGGAATCCTACCAGGACAATCTTTGATTCTTCCAGGATTCCAATCTCCTATATGACATATACATCAGACAATGTATAACCATATGGCAAAGATTGTTGAGACTGACTAGTTACAATACTTGTACTGTCTTGGGACAAGGTAAAGGTGACTGTCTTACGTAGTGGTAGAAGTTAACTTACTCCCATAGCCGTTCTGAGGCCACAACGGGTTTACTATGTACTAGTAATCCATTGTGGGTTTGTCAATTAGTATAAAAAGTTGTTATGTTTGGTGAAGATAGATCACAAGACCCACCAGTATGGTGACCACAGTGCCGAGGTTCTCTCCCCCGAAGTCGTCTGTGTTGAAGGCAGCGAACATGATGACCAGGCAGAGCCACGGCACCAGGTAGTTGATCATGTCCCACACAAACGTGGCCACCCAGTACGTCACAGGGTCCAGTCCACTCACAAACTGGATGTGCTTCGCCTGAGGGTGAACAGAAAGAAGTGTCAGACTCATATAACTGTTATTGTTTTATTCAGTTGTATTTTCATCATTAAGACAAGTTATGTATCCACATGTATGTGGCCACCTAGTATATCACAGGGTCCAGCCCACTCACAAACTGGATGTGCTTTGCCTGAGAGTGGACAGAAAGAAGTGTCAGACTCATATAACTGTTGTTTTATTTAATTGTATTTTTATCATTAAGACAATGTGACTATCCAGTTCGTCACTGGGTCCAGCCCACTCACAAACTGTATGTGCTTCACCTGAAGAATGGACAGTAAAGAAGTGTCAGAGCTGCACCTCATTATCCTACCTCTCCTTTTATCATGCAGGAGAAGCCGGTGTCAAAGTTACGTTGTGATCACCTAATAAGTAACTATAGATCCAATCACAAACTGCAGGTATTTGTCCTGATTCAGGAGCTATATACCCAAGTATCTCATTTTTTCCCCTCCTCTTTCCCTCCTCCTTCTGCTACAAGTGGACAAAGATTAGGTGAGGTACGGGTAGAAAAAAAAAGTGGCACCATTTTTTATTTCCACACTGATTTTCATGTGTTCTTTCATTGCAGTGCATCTGTCTTCATCTTTAATTTAACCATGCACTACATTCAGCTTTGCTACCTTGCCTTTTTGTCTGATTTGGTTTAATTTGGTTTGGTTGTGATTGTGTTCCATTGCCGTCAGGTTTCCATAACTACGACGTCTAAGAGACTGATTTGTGGGTCAGTTTTCCTCACCTTGCATTGCCTCTCGTTCACGACGAATGGCACAAAGCTTGCGGCGAGGAAGGCCATGCCATACACCATGAGGATGGCCAGACTCACACCGGCTCCACCCCTGGCTGCATTCTCTGCCAGGTTCTCTATCTACAGGTTTTCTATCATAACCTTACATATTGTTAGCGTGCCTTACCTTACATTGCCTCTCGTTCACGACGAATGGCACGAAGCTTGCGGCGAGGAAGGCCATGCCATACACCATGAGGATGGCCAGACTGACGCCAGCTCCGCCTCTTTCAGCGTTCTCTGCCAGGTTCTCTGCACTGTTGGGCAGCGGGTAGTTGGTGGCCTGGGGGGGAGGGGGTACAAATAAATTTTAGTCACACAGTGAAAAATATTGCTTGACAACAATATACACAGGGCAATATGTATAACAACAACTGCCTTACAGCAATACTACAACTTGAAGACTTTGTTGTCATCTGGAAGCTTTTTGCCCAAAAAAAGTATACGTATCGATGTTTGCTGAAGCTTGTCTCGGACCAAAGTCATTTTTAGAACTTACACTTACTTTGTATGTTATGCTCATGTTTTAACTGTTTTCTTCCAGCATGCACAACTACATCCCAAAAAATGTATAATTTGTATTTCTGCCTACCCTACCAAAGTCCCTAGGTCGGGGACTGACCCCTTGCTCCTCTCCATGAGATTCCTCCATATTTCATGGTCCTGTGTCCTAGCTTTATATTAGACTTATATTTAAGCTTTATATTTTTATTAGACTTAATCCTGTGTCTTTTACCATTTGGTCTTTCCCACACTTGGAAGGTTTTGCATTGCATTCCCCCTTACCAAAAATGCACAATTGCATGCCCCAATGAAAAAAGACCTGCCCCTACCTTGATGGTGTGGTCAGTGCCGGTGTAGAACTGCAGGAGAATGTTGCTCAGTGCGTTCAGCGATACGGCGGGGAAATGGTACCCCTGGTCGCTGTACCACGCTCTCGCAAGGGTCTGGCTCTCGTTCTACATAACACAGAAGTTAGAGTAACATAAGTACTGAGCACAGTGTGTTCAGTGACACGGTGGGGAAATGGTACCCCTGGTCACTGTACCACGCTCTGGCAAGAGTCTGGCTCTCATTCTACATATTAACGCAGAAAATATAGTTTGATGTGATTTTACTTGGATTGCAATTATAGTATATTGTACATGTGGACCACAAATCAGTACACCACACGTGATATGTCACAGGGCACATTAAACATTCAATACCAGCATAACGTCGATGTTGGTCACCTACCCACAAAGATAGGCATTCAACTATACAATGCATCTTGTAAGACTTCAACTATACAATGCATCTTGTAAGACAATGAAAAAGTACAGTTTCTACTGAGTGTGCTTATCTAGGTTTGTTTTCTTTGAAAACATCTTCAAGATAGTTCTGACGCAAGACTCTTTTACAATGAGCATGCACTGTAATTTGACATCTCATGGCAATTCCCCTCCAAAAGATAATGGAATTTACAGGTACGTACGTCAGGGTTTGAGGAGAGGGTGAAGCCTGCGATGGTACTGCGGAAGTAGGAGGCTGAGTCGCTGGTCCGGAGGACGTGCTCCTGGTAGTACATGGTGGTGTCTGTCAGGAAGCTGGCGTTCACACCTGAGCCAAACACAACAGTACGTCAGGTATTAGTTAGTTAAGGACGTGCTCCTGGTAGTACATGGTGGTGTCTGTCAGGAAACTGGCGTTCACTCCTGAACAAAACACAACAGTACATCAGGTATCAGTTAAACTGTTAGTTAAGGACGTGCTCCTGGTAGTACATGGTGGTGTCTGTCAGGAAGCTGGAGTTCACTCCTGAACAAAACACAACAGCACATCAGGTATTACTTAGTTAGTTAAGGACGTGCTCCTGGTAGTACATGGTGGTGTCTGTCAGGAAGCTGGCGTTCACACCTGAACCAAACACAACAGTACGTCAGGTATTAGTTAAACTGTTAGTTAAGGACGTGCTCCTGGTAGTACATGGTGGTGTCTGTCAGGAAGCTGGCGTTCACTCCTGAACCAAACACAACAGTACGTCAGGTATTAGTTAGTTAAGGACATGCTCCTGGTAGTACATGGTGGCGTCTGTCAGGAAGCTGGCGTTCACACCTGAACCAAACACAACAGTACGTCAGGTATTAGTTAAACTGTTAGTTAAGGACGTGCTCCTGGTAGTACATGGTGGTGTCTGTCAGGAAGCTGGCGTTCACTCCTGAACCAAACACAACAGTACGTCAGGTATTAGTTAGTTAAGGACGTGCTCCTGGTAGTACAGGGTGGTGTCTGTCAGGAAGCTGGAGTTCACTCCTGAACCAAACACAACAGTAGGTCAGGTATTAGTAGTACAGGGTGGTGTCTGTCAGGAAGCTGGCGTTCACACCTGAACCAAAAACAACAGTACGTCAGGTATTAGTTAAACTGTTAGTTAAGGACATGCTCCTGGTAGTACAGGGTGGTGTCTGTCAGGAAGCTGGAGTTCACACCTGAACCAAACACAACAGTACGTCAGGCATTAGTTAGTTAAGGACGTGCTCCTGGTAGTACAGGGTGGTGTCTGTCAGGAAGCTGGAGTTCACACCTGAACCAAACACAACAGTACGTCAGGCATTAGTAGTACAGGGTGGTGTCTGTCAGGAAGCTGGCGTTCACTCCTGAACCAAACACAACAGTACGTCAGGTATTAGTTAGTTAAGGACGTGCTCCTGGTAGTACATGGTGGTGTCTGTCAGGAAGCTGGAGTTCACACCTGAACCAAACACAACAGTACATCAGGTATTAGTTAGTTAAGGATGTGCTACTGGTAGTACAGGGTGGTGTCTGTCAGGAAACTGGAGTTCACACCTGAACCAAACACAACAGTACGTCAGGTATTAGTTAGTTAGTTAAGGACGTGCTCCTGGTAGTACAGGGTGGCGTCTGTCAGGAAGCTTGCGTTCACACCTGAGCCAAAAACAACAGCAGGTTTTACGTATTCACATAGCAATACCAGCTCAAAAAAGAACTGTACACAAAAATTAGTAATGCCTTCAAAAAAACACTTATCAACCTAGGATTCTTGTGTTCAAAAGTTCAGTCAGTCTTTAGGGAAGGAAAATATGTAAAACAATGTTTAAAACATTGCAAACAATTTATTTACAGAATGTTTCTCACCTATGGGACAGGTGGTGGTAGGTGCCATCTCCAGCATGCAGGAGTAGCAGTGATAGTAGCCAAAGTCTTCCTCATTGACACACTTCCCGTTATAGGATGATGAAGCGTTGGCTGTGACGGAGTCGGCGTACAGGGCGTCCGCACACTGGGAGTTTAGGACCAGGTTGGTGTAACCGCAGCATTGTGCGGTGTCGGTTAGCGCTGTTCCCTGTACGCTGTTTCCCGCGTTGTTTGACATGATGGAATTGACGGTGGACGTCACGTCGCTTCCTTGCATGTTATACTGGGACAGGTACGTGGACAAATGCTGTGGGGAGAAAAAAGGAAGACTTAGACGCACAGACATCCCTAATCTTCCATTTAAAAGCATACAACATTGCCAAGCTATCCTAGTCTATGCTATACAATCAGATATAACAATAAGGTAGAGAAAAAGTCCAGCTTTCTGCATGTTTTACTTTAAAGCGTGTGGTTTAATCAATATCAGCATGTTTACCAATATGTTGGCATGCAAACAATTAGATCATAGACTCTAGAAAGCTTTATATGACACTGGTCTCAGACATACAATAAGTATTTCAGAGTAAATAGAGAAGACAGGATGATGATGTGGTCTCATACACATTTAACTTGTTTGAGAGTCACACCTCAAGCACATTAAAGAACCTACCACATTTGTGGAAAAGAGCAGAGGGTCCTTCCCAGTGTTAGCAGATCAAACCTTTTCAGTCCAGTCTTACACAGCCTGTACTCATTATATAGTAAGACATCGACATAGAAGCTACCGACATCTTGCACACTTGTCAACATGCTGAATAAAAGTTTAAATCTTGAACTATGCCGCTCCACATATCTTACTAGAGCAATGACTACAGTGCGCAAGATGTCGGTAGCTTTTTTTTTTTTTTTTTTTTACTCAATGGTCACCACGTAACAAGGCCTGAAGGCCACTCAAGGTTACGGGTTACATGATTGGAACTGTAACAGCAACTCTTCGCCCTAGGTCAGAAACATCATGATTGAAAACCAGCCCAATTGCTCACTATGAGTGAGGACTAACTGACCCAATAGGCGAAGCAGGGGTTACAAGGGCTGCTCGGGAGATTCCCTACCCCTATTTCGGCCGGAATGGTTTGATCCGCTCGGGTGGATGTTCGCACATGTGGCGGGTTCTTTAACGTGCATAGGGTATGGCTCTCCCCACACACGGGACCTCCATTTAACGTCCTATCCGAGGGACGACTCATTTTTTCACTTGAGTAAAGTGAGGAAAGTCGTGTAAAGTGCCTTTCCCAAGGGCACAAGACCGGCAACACGGCAGGCGGATTCGAACCGGCGACCTCTCGGTCACGGGCCGAATACACTACCACTGTGCTACGCGGCCCCTTGAGCTTGAGTAATAAATCCACTCTACTATATACAGCCTGGACCCATTGTACAAAACTAGTGTATTCTGCCTAAAGGTGGTTTACTGGTTATACAGAACAAACAAGACAATAAACAAACAGATTCAGCAAAACAATCTCACCTGAAACAAGCTTCCCGTGCCGTTCTGAGTCCTCAGATCAGCAAACAGCCCTGTGGTTTGCTCGTTGGCGCTGGCGTTGGCGAAAGTGAGCACGCGGGCGGGGTCGCTGGAGCGGGCGGGGAACGTGATGCTGACCAGCAGGCCGAGGAGCACAAAGAGCAGGGGCAGGATCAGCTGGGTGATCAGGGCCTTCTTGTCTCGCTTTGCACTCAGGAAACGCTTCAGTATCATGGCCTGGGGAGAGAGGGAACGTTCATGATGAAGTTATCTAAACACATGTCAACCCTAACACCACAGAGAGCAGCGGCAGGATCAGCTGAGTGATCAGGGCCTTCTTGTCTCGCTTCTCACTCAGGAAACGCTTCAGTATCATGGCCTGGGGAGAGAGGGAACATTCGTTATGAAGTTACCTAAACACATGTCAATCTCTAACACCACAAGAGCAGAGGCAGGATCAGAGACACTGATCCTGCCTCGCTTTGCACTCAGGAAACGCTTCAGTATCATGGCCTGGAGAGGGAGGGAACATTTGTTATGAAATTATCTAAACACAATTTCTAAAACACAAGAGCAGAGGCAGGATCAGCTGGGTGATCACGGCCTTCTTGTCTCGCTTGGCACTCAGGAAACGCTTCAGTATCATGGCCTGGGCATGGAATAAACGTTCATTGTGAATTTATGATTTTGATATTCTGTTGTTTTGGTACTAACTGCTCTTTTTACATATGATGAAATTTTAAGTTTGACTTATTCATTTGCATCTAGTAAAACAATAATTTACAGAACACAAATGAAAACAAAAAGTAACACATGCTGTGGTAAAGAAGAAGAAATAATAGCTTGTTTGTGTTCTTTCCCCATCAAATCTAAGAACCAATAGGAAACTTCACATATCAAGGAAAGTGTGCCCCTGAACACTACAAAGCTCTGGTAACAATTCTGCTTTGTTTTACCATATTGGAAGAACAGCCAGATCATGACCAACAAGAGATGGTCAGCACCAATGGTTAATAGGATCTTAATCAAGATTGAGGTAAATAAAGGCATAAACACCAGCAACAATAACAGCAACAAACTTTTCAGGACCAAGGAAATATCTAACATCTAGGTACATCACTTTGCATAGTCGCCTAATGTTCGGGAAGAACAGCAGCCCCAAGGGATGGTCGGTACCTTCAAACGCACTACCAACTAAATTTTCAGCACCAAGGAAAGAACAAAGCATTAACAATATCGGGAGTTTCAGCACCTTGAACTGCTGCCACTTCAGGGCGCACCCCTTCACCAGGTCCCCGTTATCCCTGTACTGGTACACAGACTGGTCCACCATGTTGATCGCGCTGTGGGAGGAGGGTGGAACGGCTCTCTCTGCGCCATTGGCTGCCAGCAGAGTTTCCTCGACACTCTCTGTGTCGTTGGTCGCTGTCCCGTTGGCCTGTCCATTGCTGCTGGCTTGGAGGTTGGTGAGGCTTCCGATGTCATCCAGGGTCCCCTCACCAGTCTGTAACCATAATACAGAATTATGTCTGAGTGAAAATATCTAGTGCAGGTATGCCGAGAGAAAACAAAAGACCACGACTTGAAGGGCCCTTTGCATCTTTCTGTCTCCTGCCTTTTCCTTGCTATATTCAAGGTAGTCACTGGGATGTAATGACAATTTTTTTCTGTTTTAGTCACTCCTGAAGCAGTCAAAGACTATGGGAGTACATAACTCCATGTAAATGGGACATAACTCCATGTAAAAAGAGACCTTCGGTTACGAACCCTCATAAAGATATCCAGAGATGACAATGCTGGACTTGATTCTATATTTTGGGTCACCCCAGAAACAATGAAAGACTTTTAGCACATCTAAAGGGTTAAAAAGGAAGAATTTACAAACCTTCATGAAGACCTCCTCCAGGGTTGTCACGGAAACGCCAAAGCTGGTGATGCCAAAGAGCTCCCTGTTGAGCTCGAGCTCGCGGAAGAGCGGGGCAAAGAGGCTGGTGCTTTCCGTGGGGAGGATGAACGCCATCTCCGAGCCCACGCTCCCGCCGAACAGCGCCGACGGAACATGCTTCTCCACCTCGTCTCTCACCTTCTGCTCCACACAGACCGGCGCCTTCGCCAGCGTCAGGTGGTAACCAACACCAAACCTGACAATCAAACAACACAATCAGTAAGGGCAGACTTCATTCCCTCACCCATGATGCTTTGTAACCCTCCAAGTCCAACAAATATTGCAGCACTGAGGACGTATGGCAAACATTTCTTCAAATGAAAAGCATGAATCGACAGCATTAATGCTCATTTCTGACATCTGCATGGCAGAAATGACAGGACTTTTTCCAGCAACATGTAAATTGGGTAAGCTACAACAGCCAGGATTCAAATGCTAACCTTCTAGTCCAGATGATGAGTTGCCACATGCTAAGTGTCTGACATAAAAGAGCAAATAACATCTCTTGAAGGAGAGTGAAATTGAACTTAATTTGCTTTATTTTCAATTGGTACTTTAGACTATCAGATCTAAGGCGGAACACAAGGGTACCTGGTACGTTGATGAAGGATAGACATCCAGGTGATAACATATGCCAAAAAGCAGTTACTGAAGCAACTGGATATGATTTTGGAAACGGTCAGACGTTTCAGACAACCATCCAGTGTCTTTCGCCAGTGACACTGGAGAAATCTTGTTGGAGAGAAGTTCTCGTATCCTAGCTGTAAACTGATACGCAAAAGAGATCTAGTTGGAGACCAGGGTACCTGTTCTTGAGGAAGAGCGAGCTGCCGCTGCAGGTGAGTTTCCCGTTGGCCATGATGGCGATCCTGTCCCCCAGCAGGTCGGCCTCGTCCATGTAGTGGGTGGTCAGCAGCATGGTCCGGTTCTCCTTGTACTTCAGCAGCAGGTCCCAGGTAGCGCGCCGCGCGTACGGGTCCATACCGGCCGTGGGCTCGTCCAGGATAACCACCTGGGAACCGCCTGGGAATCAGAAAACATACACACATTATATCAAACTGTTCATATATCAGCAGCATGGTGCGGTTCTCCTTGTACTTTAGCAGGAGATCCCAGGTGGCGCGTCGCGCATACGGGTCCATACCAGCCGTGGGCTCGTCCAGGATAACCACCTGGGAACCACCTGGAAGAGAAATTTTAAATAGTCCAAAAGGAAACAAAAGTCATGCAAAGTCAAGACAAGGTTGATGCAATTGTGTTATTTTTTTTTTTCTATTTGCTTTTGGACAGACGAGGACAATGTGGCGCTGCACTCAAGTTTTTGTAACTTATATTGACAGTGCCACACGGTACAGACAGAAGGTACCCATTTTTACACCTGGGTGAAGTGAGGAAGGTTGTGTAAAGTGCCTTTCCCAAGGGCACAACGCCAGGGGCACGGCGGGGATCGAACTCAAAACCTTTTGATTCCGAGCCGAACGCTCTACCAGTTAGCACCTGTTGTTTGATTTGATTTGATTTGATTTGATCCGGTTACTTGAGCAGCTGCTATTTGGTGAATATGAAGAGTAACTTTGGTCGATCCTCACCGATCAGAGCCATGGAGCAGGACAGTTTCCTCTTCATCCCTCCGGACAGCTGGGAGGAGACGGTCCCAGACTTGTTCTCCAGCTGGAGGTCCCGCAGCATCTGGGCGATCTCTCTCTTAGCTTCATCACCTGTCTTACCTGGGGGCAGGTGAGATACAGGTGAGATATAGGTGAGATATACCTTAGGTGAGATATACTATAGGTGAGATACAGGTGAATGTAAGATCACTGTTGTACACTGCAACTGTAAGACCTACAGTATCTGAGCAACCTCATTCTTAGCTTCATCACCTGTCTTACCTGAGGGAAGATGAGATACACATACAGGTGTGACTTATAAACATCATACTGTAGCTGTGACTGTATTTGTCACTTTGTATGCGCATCAGACACCAGCTCTGATGCCTGAGTAAGACAGTACTGTGGTAATACCACAATGTTCTTCAACTGTTTCTTCAAGGTATTGAACCAAACTTTAGTCTGTCTCAACCAAACCTTACAGAGTGATGGCAAAGTAGAAATGCTCTTGTCACTAGTTTTAGAGTAATAAAGAACTAGAAACATGATGATGCTTTCATAGTAAAAAAAGCAAATTGTCTTTGACCCCACCTTTCAGAGTGATGGCAAAGTAGAGATGTTCCCTGACAGTGAGCCTGTCGAACAGGACGTTGTGCTGAGGACAGAGCCCCAGGCTGCTGCGGATCTCATCCATGTTAGTCAGGATGCTGTGGTTGTTCACAGTTGCCGTACCGGAGGAGGGGGGGAACAGGCCGGTCAGGATAGACATGGTCGTGGTTTTCCCTGCGAAAGAAAAAGATATGATAAAAATCGTGAGGGCGGTAGAAAGTTTAGGTGCGAATCTCGTCCGTGTTAGTCAGCATACTGAAGCCGTTCACGATCGCCATACCAAAAGTGAGTGGGGAAGTGGGCAGGCAAGTCAAGATAGACATGGTCTTGGTTATCTCTGCAATAATGCAACTACAACAATCAATAGTGGTACAAAATAAACATGTTTCTAAGTCTGACTTTGTGCTTGGTAGTTTACCTACAAAGGCATATTAGGATTAATGACAATTGTATGCCACTTATCATTGCCATGAGGAGTAAGAATATAGTCGCTGCCCCCGTGCAGTAACATAGTTGTGTCGTAACATAGGGGTGTTAGAACATAGCGGTGTTAGAACATACATGTAGGGGTGTTAGAACATAGGGGTGAAAGAACATAGGGTTGACAGAATATAAGGGTTTCCGAAGATAGGGGCGTTGGAAAGAACATAGGGGTGTCGGAACATTATAGGGGTAACAGTACGGGGGAAACAGAACATAGGGGTGTTGTAACATAAGGGTGACAGAACATAGGGGTGATGGAACATAGGGGTGATGGAACATAAGGGTGACAGAACATAGGGGTGATGGAACATAGGGGTGATGGAACATACGGGTGACAGAACATATGGGTGACAGAACATACGGGTGTTGGAACATAGGGGTGCTGTAATATTGGAGACTCAGTACATACTGGGACATTGGAACATTGGGGTGTCAGAATAATGGTGTGTCCGAACATGTATGTAGCCCATGAAAGTGTCAGACTGACCAGCGCCGTTATGTCCCAGCAGGGAGGTGATCTGCCCCTGGTACATGTTGAGTGACAGCCCGTCCACAGCCACCTTCCTCCCCGTAGAGCCCTTGAACACCTTGCCCAGGTTCCTGATGGAGATGCCCAGCGGCAGGCCCTGGGGCTCAGGCTCGTGGGGCGAGTCCGTGGTGCTCAGGTTGTTCGCAGCTTCCATCTCCAGATCCTGACAACACAAGGTCCCATTCATGTAAATTAGGACATATTCAGGGCATAGCAGATCACATTGCAGAATAGTGGACAATAAACCAGATAGCAACAGACTATAACAGATTACATTGCAGAATAATGGAGTATAGGCCAAAAACCAGGAGAATTAAGTTATGGGAGCATGTAAGGTTCCCATTTATGTAAATTATGACATTTATGCAAGGACTTGATAGATTACATGCATTGGCAGAATAGTGGACTGATGGGGAATATGAGAGAAGGCAGTTAACTACAGGAGAAAGCAAGAGAATATGAGGAAAGGGTAAGAGACCAGAAGAATGTCTAATATTATAAAGCAACGTCATGCAGTACTGAGCAACGATGTACAACTTATTAAAAAAACGTCTGTTTCCTTCCGAATGAAACAATGTAACACAAATGTTTATGCAATTATTGTTAAGTTGAAGGGCTCCCTTGGAAATCAGTTTTTCATAAACTGAAGGGACGACCCAGGTACAAGATTAATAAAAACATGTAAATAAATGAAAACAAATGGGTAGAATTTATATGTCTGGTTACCCTGCATGTTCATATCTATGTAGTTTGAACATTAGTATTCAGAGTGCCAACTGTAGCTTAGTTAAACCTTCACCAGCATATTTTCCCATCTAGAAGTATGTTCAAGTTTGTAACCACACCTGACTCTGTTCATAAGCAACATGGTTGTCATGACATTCTGAAGGGCCTTTCTTCTTTGTCTTCTGTATACATGCAGAGACCAAAGATCTGATAAGTGTTGTGTACAATATAGAGTTGCACTCAACATAGTATAGGTATTTAGGTATACAGCATTAGGTATACAGCATGGTAAATACAGATGATCAGACTGAATGTATTTAGTTGACACTAGCCTACCTAAATTTTTCAAGGCGTTGTCATTCCTCCACACCTCACCTACATACTAGTAATGTATTCCAACGTATCCTATCCAATATTGTTTAAAATGCCCCAATTGGCATAATACTGACTTTTCATTTTTTTCTCAGTCTACCAAAATCAGCTTTTAAGGTAAAACAACTCTACAGAACTCACTGAAAGTTGAAATAAAAAATTTACAAAGGAATGCACCACTATATAATGATGCACCCCGTGCTTGTTTGTATGTATGTAGGATTATAACCTTTTAATGAACGTCGCTGTACTTTTGTTGTGTCAATAGAAAAAAATAATGTAAAATATTACTAATCATGAAGCAAATTTTAAAACATTCTTGCACCATTGAAACATGTCGTTGGAAGTAAAGAAAAATCTAAAACCATGGGCATGCTTAGTGCAGACAAAATTAATTTGGTCTGACAGTAAAAATCAGGAGAGTAAGAAACTGTCCAAAGGTCGATAAAGCTTGACTTACGTCATCAAATTCCCTTCGCTGACGCTACAAAAGGGACAATCATTTTATCAAAAGATTTAGTACTGCAGAACACTAAGAGAAATGTCACAGGTTGTCTAACTATGCCTGACATTACTAATTTGCATGCAACAAGGCTAAAGATTGTATTTCTCAGAACTGATTTCTCTAGAGCTCTTAACTCTCAGCTTTTCAGTAACGAAAAAAGTGAGTGAACAGGCCACAACTGCAGTGGGAAGGGGGTGACTCCTTCTAGCTTTTGTGACTCAAGACGACTTTCATAGTGCATGCAAAAGACAACCACAAGCACTTTTATGGGGTAAACTTTTAACAACTGTGTTTAAAACTGAGTTTAAAATGAACACTTAATAAGCACTTTCAAACCCCAACCGTTTCATGGAGTTCAGGGCTAATGCAAGTTTATCTACACCATCTCATGCATGAAAATGGCACACCATTCTATAAGCAAACTGACAAATTGGCATTTTACATTATGCTTATTGCCTAACCAATCCCAAAAACAGCCATGCTTGCAACTTATGACATATTCACATAGTGACAAGCTTGTATTAACCATGCAGTCAGGCAACAGAATATAAAGTGTGTTGGCAATGCATTCAAATATTTAAGCATTTACCAAAAAATATCAATTATGCATCCATTTTACCTGAGTGTGTGTTTGCTAATAGCTTAAATCATGCTTCAGCTATCTATCCACAATACACTGACAACATATTCACAACAAATCAATTTGGCAGTATATACTCTAAACACTATTCACAATTAATATATTTCTGTATTCAGTATGCATTTCATGCACTGCAAGACATGTCATTGGATTAAAAAAACACAGCCAATCATACTTTTGTCAACATCTTTTGCAGTCATGCAATTGGTATGTAGATGTTGCTCAATCTGTTGATTTGAGCAAATTTGACTATACAGAATGCATTTCACAAGACTTTTCAGCACTGCAGTCAGTGCAATAAGTTTAGAACTTAAACTTCATCATTGACGACTGATATTATGATACTATCATGATGATTCAGGAAATGTTTAGCCACACCAATGTACTTTCTTGGCTCTCAGACATTCAGCAAGAGGAAAGCTTGCATCTACCTGACAGTGTGTGTACCAGTTTTAAGTACACACTGTAACATCTATTATCATAATACCGGTACGTTTACGACGATTTCTCTAGCCATACTGATTTGACAAATTGTCAACGCATCATTTTCTCCAGTTACATGTTGCTGTTATAGCTTACCCTTGCCACTTCTTCTGTGTAACTTTTCTGCCTCTCTTGTTCTGCTAAAAGCGTAATACTGTAATTGTAACACGCCGCGGAATTACACGGCGAACGGGCGCGTGGTTGGGAGGGGGTAAAAAATACCGGTAGGAAGAAACACGGCACAATTAACTGCCGCTATGTACATTTATACATCCTCTGATGTTCCTTCCTTTTCTGTCAGTAAATGCATAAAACATAAACCTGCATGAGCATACAAAATGTCATGAGAAAACGGACGTATACTGTCAAGAATTTTCATTTAACTTCTGTCCGTCACAACCGCTATGACGTAGCACTTCACTGCTAGCGTAGATATAAAAATGGCGGGAAAATGGCTGCGTACGTTCAATTTTGCCAATTCGGTCGTAGATCCGGGCTATTATGCAACGGTTCTTCACACTTTTACATGAGTTGTAGGTCACCAACAGAAATTCAAGATTGTTGTTGAATCATGTTCGTCTTGTGCCGTGAGCATGTGTAATTATGATCTATAAATTTGGCAATGAATGTGACAGTGTGTTCGTCCCACGACGAGCTGCCTACCCCGAAAAAGATACTGAAAACTTTTGGACTTGTTGTCTTCGAATGCATTGTTATCGATGCTTTGTAAATGATGTATTGGACACCTAGATGTCTGAAGTGTGCACAGCTCAGAAATAACTATTGTTGCATGTGTAGATCTCTTTAAGTTCCAGTATTTTTAATCTACCGGTATAAGTCTTACTACCGGTATTATGCCAATGCATGTTATAGACTTTACTTTCAAATTCACTTTTCATGTACTAGAGGTTTCGATGTAGTATTTTTTTTTATATCTGACAGCCAATAAATCAAATTAGTGTGACCCTAAACAAGAATGAAGCAGCCATTAGATGCAAGCATAGTTTTTTTTGTTTATTTCTTTGTTTGTTTGTTTGTTTTCCTTACCTCTCCATGCTTGACCCTGTTGCTGGGCCCGCACCAGTACGACCGCTGGAACAGGAAGTAGGGCGGTTTGGGGACGCCGTACTTTCCGGGAAACACCGCCTCGACGTACCACGTTATGACCAGGTACACAATCGTGTCCACCTGTAGAGAAGAAGTAGAGGAGGTGCTTTGGCAAATAATTTTGTAAAGTGATAACAGACAAACAAGAGTTGCCATGGCCGAGGAACAATCTTTATTCTACACCATCACATTCTCTTCTGTCCCTGGGCTGTCTCCGTCCCGGGACGGAAATTTGCTTGTTGGGATGGAAATAACGTTACCCCATCCATCCCAAAATTACATGAAACTGTACAGTTTCATAGGCTTAAAATGACATAATCAATCCCTCTTCCTCCCTCCCTCCTTCCCTCTCATTCTTTCATTTTCTCTCTCATTCTCTCTCTCTTGCTCACTCTCGCTCTCTCTCTTGCTCTCTCTCCCTAGCACGCAGAGACGGTCAATATACATTATTATAGTTTATACACACCACCAGCATGGCAAATGCCATGGAGAGGGAGAAGTTGTCATCCACGGACGGCGTGGTGCGGAAGTTGGCCCAGGTCGCGCCGATCGTCGCCTCCTCGTAGTAGATGATGAGTCGGAAGCCGATGGAGGCGCAGGTGTTGGAAAGGAGGCAGGCGGCGGTCTTCTGCGGGCCCGTCATGTCCTCGTAGGAGTTAGCAATGAACTGGTACGGCATGTAGTTCAGGTACCACAGAACAAGGCTGAACAGCAGGGCAACCTGGGGATGGGACAAAAACATAGGAGCTGACCATGAACTGGTACGGCATGTAGTTCAGGTACCACAGAACAAGGCTGAACAGCAGCGCAACCTGGGGATGGGACAAAAACACAGAACCAGGCTGAACAGCAGGGCAACCTGGGGATGGGACAAAAACGTAGGAGCTGACAATGAACTGGTACGGCGTGTAGTTCAGGTACCACAGAACCAGGCTGAACAGCAGGGCAACCTGGGGATGGGACAAAAACGTAGGAGCTGACAATGAACTGGTACGGCATGTAGTTCAGGTACCACAACACCAGACTGAACAGCAGTGCAACCTGCAGATCAGGGGAAAACGTCACTTGAAAACAGTCTCTGACAGTTTTGCCTGCTTGGGTCAATGTGAACAATTAGAGTTAGAGACAAAACTCATCTTTGTCCATGAGAACATGACTCCGAGAACATGCGTCCTATAGTCAAGAGAAGAAAGTTGAGAACCAAATGTACCTATGGTCGAGTGATAAAAGTGGAGACCTAACATACCTTAAAGTTTGCTTCAGAAAGACAAAACATACCTCTGCTTGACAGAAGAAGATGACTCTTCCTTTCACTCATGAGAAAAATTGACAAAGAATAGAAGACAGAAGATGCATCTTTGTTTAACGAAGAAGAATCCTATACAAAGAAGACTATCTTGCTCATAAAAAGAAGACAAATAATGGAAGACTAATATTTGCTCAAGAGAAGAATCTGACACACTTTTGCTCGAGAAAGGCTGACAAAGTTAAGACGACGTACCTTTGATCATGAGGAGAAGACAAAGATAAGACAACGTACCCTTGCTTAAGAGAAGCTGACAAATTAAGTTGACGTACCCTTGCTCAAGAGAAGCTGACAAAGTTAAGACAACGTACCTTTGCTCAACAGAAGCTGACAAACTTAAGACGATGTACCCTTGCTTAAGAGAAGCTGACAAAGTTAAGACGACGTACCCTTGCTTCAGAGAGGCTGACAAAGTTAAGACGACATACCTTTGCTCAAGATCACACTAGAGAAGCTGACATAGTGAAGAAGACCTACCTTTCCTCAAGAGATTTAGCTAACAGAGTTATGATGACGTACCTTTGCTCAAGAAAAGCTGACAAAGAGAAGACGATGTACCTTTGCTCATGAGGAGCTGACAAAGTTAAGACAACATACCTTTGCTCGAGAGAAGAATGTCGAGACCATGAAGCACCATGAGATGGAGGCGAGGACCCAAAGCAGCCAGAAGACGAGCAGGAGCGAGACGTTGCTGTGCTCCAGGATGCGGGCGAACTTCAGCACCAGGGCGATGGGGACCACGGTGAGCAGCAGGAACAGCAGGTTCTTCAGGAACCAGGCCAGCCAGTGCACCCAGTTGGCCAGCCCCATCATCTTCATGCTCTCCTTCAGGCGAGTCTCCTTCTCGTACACAAGCTCCTGGGGGGGTTGGAGAGAGGGGCAGAGTTGATGATTTTGGTCACACGAACACATCATTTCAAGTTTCCAACACAGACTGTATGCATGCCTGTGTCACGCAAACCATCAGTACCTCCGCCAGTGTGGTTTAATGATGTAAATCCCGCTTGTAAATCTGTGATGTTTTGAGGGTTGCCTTCCCTTTACATTCTGACATCTTTGATTTCTTGTCCATGTGGTACTGTCCTTAAAATTCAGTATACAAGTTAGAAATTACTAGAGAATGTTATGCTACTGAAATATTCTCATACACAAGCTCCTGGGGGGGTTGGAGAGAGGGGCAGAGTGGGTTAGCCTGGGTATCAGCCTATTTCTACATTTTTTCAGGCAGCGAGTGAAGCAAGTGCAAATAGTATAAGATGGTATCCAGGCTAAGGGTGGATGTGATTCCAAGTGATTTCAATGTTTTAATACATACATGTCTGTTTTGCATGAAATCTCTTTAACTGTTTGTGATTTTATTCAGGCCCACAATATACCTTGAAATAGTACTATAATTCCTATAGTTCCTATCATCATACATTGCTGGACAAAAACAACAGGACACTCATACACAAAGGAACATAACTAACATTATACAGAATATACATGTAAATAAAATACACAAGTGAAAAAAGATTTTATTAAGTCTTTGTGATGCTTTGATTTCTTGTCAATTTAGTAATACTATTATCCTAATTCCCTACCCAAGTACATATTTGTTTAAGAACTTTTAATTGCTACTGAAATATTGTAATACCTGTAATAAATGTAACATATTTTTTCCTTTCTTCACAGGAATACCATGATCATGCTTTAGCTTGCGTCCTGCTCTAACGTTGACCTAGCCTGTTGGTCATGTAATTGACCTTGACCTCTGCGTGCCCTTGACTGACCTTGACCATCATGCCTGCGGTGTAGATGAAGGCCAGGGTCTGGATGAAAGGCAGCAGGAAGCTGATTGTCTGCAGGAATGTGTCCTCGCGCCACTTCGGGTACGGGAATTGCTGAAAAAACAGTTGGTTTGTATTAGATTCTCAAAGATAGAGTTGCCATTACTAGCATCCCCTGTTTTCTTACATTTCCATTGTCATTTGTAATTGCTGACTACCCTCTGATCATTCTGAAAGGCATGATTTTCTAGGCCCCATCCATTGTGTGTGTGGCTTTATAGTTATAAGAGGCCTCAGAAACGTAGCAACACCAAAAAAAAATATGTTTGCATTTATAGTGTTCATTCCATTGGATCATTCCCTATTATTTGGGTCCACAAAAGGTTCAAAACCAAATCTTTACTCAATATTGTATGATTTGTTGACTGATTGATTGATTGACTGATTGATTGACTCATCGATTGACTCATCGATCTATTGATTGAAAAATGCATCTCTATCAAACATAGGCCTTGCACTGAGAAAATAATGAAATAAAAGAAAAACAACAGGTTCCAACTAAAAGGAACAACAAAAGTCCTTTGCCTTTGACAAGTACAATGAACAGCAAACCAAAGCCGTTTGATTTGTCAGTACCTGCAGTTGTATCTCCACGTCCTGCAGAGCGGCAGCAGAACCGTTAGCTGCAGCCCGATGTTCCTAGATACCCTGTTTCTAAATACAACGTACGGATATAGGTTACCCCACAGATAAAGATGAACTAGCGTTACCTGTAGTTGTATCTCCACGTCCTGCAGGGCTCCAGCAGAACCGTTAGCTGCGGCCTGATGTCGGATCAGCACCGTGTCCACTGCAGCCTGCAGCACCAGGAACCTGGCCTTGTAGTTCGCACTAGCCCTGCAGCAGAGGCCAGAGGTCATGAGACAATAGGTCAGAGGTCATGACATAGGACAAAGGTCATGAGACAACAGGACGCAAGAGAACATAATATAACATAAAGGTCATGAGAAAACAGGAGGTCAGAAGTCATGGCATAAGGAGAGGTCATGAGACAACGGGAGGTCAGAGGTCATAACATAAGAGGTCATGAGACAACAGTAGACCTAAAGTTATAACAGAGGCAGGTATTATGTAACAACAGAAAGACAAGAGGTCATCAGACAACAGAGGGGTAAAAGTCATGACACAGCAAGGATGACAGTTGACATAAACAATGAAAAACTCTGATTCGATCCAGGAATAGCACTTTTTATTCTTGAGCAAATGACTACAAACAAAAGATCTAACTTTTGACTCATGGTGCTATCCAAAGAACAAACATCAGGAAACTGACCAACCAACAGCCGGTAAAATAAAGCTCCCTACCCTGTCTGGCGTGGCCCCGGCCTGGAGAATGTCGGGTAAGTTCTCTCCGTCACCCAGGTCTTGCGAGTTCCCGCGATGTCGTGAGGGAGTCGTATGGCGTAGTGCACGTCCTTGAGCAGGGCTGTGGCGTTCTGATTGATGTAGAACACGATCGCTGGAACACAAGGAGAGGTACAATGTATGTCTGGGTACAGGAGCAGGAACTATAAGTCCCTTGGAAGTCAGAGCTATACCAAACTCTATCTCTGCAGTACTGAACATGAAATTGTCTTGCAGTTGCTGAGTGGACACGGATATGTTAGCCTGCATTATCCAACATTTTATACTTTGGTTACAGACAAACCTGGACCATTATGTCTAAGGTAGTTTTTTGGCACATTGAGTTGTTCACCGTGTTAGGCATTATGGGGAGAAAGTTGAAGGTGAACATTTGCCGATAAAGGTTAGACTTCCAGGCAACAAGATACGCAATTACTAGAAAAACTGGATATGATTTTGGGAACATGGCAACACTGGTTACCTCCGTAGTACGTTGTCTGCTCCTCAGCGACAGTCCTCGCCATGTCAAACTCAGAGGGAAACTCCACGGCAGAGGCCTGCTTCTGGATCTGTCCTGTTATCTGGTTCATCAGCTGTGATGCTGGACAGTGGAACACAGGATTAAACATTCAGTAATTTCATGCATCAATACATTGGACTGTATCTAGATGATAGAGATGACAATACAGTGTATTCCTTATCAATCCTGGTACTAGCCTAACTGTAGGTAAGCTTAACCATGGTCTAGAGGGTGACCCACAGGTCCTTCTGTTATGTCAATACATTCATCTTAGATTTTCCTACAACCAACCAAACAATACAACCAGTATTTAAATGCTTCAAAACAGAGCTGTCTCCAGCTTTCGATTTGTTTCCTTCCCAGGGTTGAACAAGTTCGAGCAAGCACATAAAAAATGTACTTGCCCAAACCAATTTTTCACTTGCCCAAAATTCAAATGTCACTGTTACTAGTATATGCATTTTCACTTCCAGCAATGGAATTCTCTGTAGACAATTGCTTGATGTCATGACTGTAAAAAGTAACAAGTATATCAAAATTGCACTAAAATCAATGGAAAAATCTTACTTGCCCGATCGGACAAGTGGGATAGGACATGCACTTGCCCGAACAGCACTTTCACTTGCCCTGGACAATAAGGCTAGTGGACTTGTTTATCCCTGCCTTCCCACTCATTGTTGGGAAGCCCATATCGGTGATAAACATGTCATTTTAAGCTTATGAAAATAGATTCTAATAGTTTCATGTCATGAAGTTCAGATTTTGGGGACGGATGGGGTAAAATGTTTTTCCATCCTTAGGCCATACCAATTTAATTTCTTGGTTCACTGATTTTTTCATAAAAAATATGGAGCGAGAGGGCGAAATAAAAATAAAAATAAAAATTGTAAAATGGTTGGAGTAAAGGTAACGGCTAATCCAAAACAGAAAGAAAAAAAGTTTTCAGCTTGAAAAAAGTACAAAAACACTATTATTGTACAGTAACAGCACCTGTACCCACACTTTAAGGAGCTTATAATATAAAGGCCAATTTTCTACACCAGAAAGTTTGTGAATGGTTTCATTAATGGTGAAAATTTGCTGAGTGGTAATTTTTATTTTTATTTTTTTTCCCAAAAAATAGGAGCGAGCGAATCCGTGAACCAAGACATTAAATTGGTGTGGCCTTACAAGAAAATTTTCATTCTCAGATCTGAGACGGAGGGACGGGTCCTGAAGACTGCCCTATTCAAAGTGACAATCCTCTCTTCCAATCACCAGACACAAAGAGTCTAACTTACTCAGGTTGCTCCTGGGGAAGTAGGCCACCTGGTTGGGCGTGTTGCCGGCCATGGCAGCCATAGCAGCCAGCTGGGACAGGTTCATGGCCCCTCCACCCTGCACATTGGTGGTCTGGGCTGCCTCAAATCCTGGCTCATATGTAGCTGGAGGGAGACACAAAAACATACGTGTACACAACTGGTAGCGTAAGGAACTTCCAAAAATAATTCCATCAGGTTGGTAGATCATAGGACATTTTTCTTTTACACATTGTCAACTAGTTTTTCTCACCTACATTGGCTACATATAGCGGTGAGAAGCAGAAATCCAGGTAGAAGCTCTAAGGAAGATGTCTGACAGACATCAAAACGTCAGCAGGTGAGAAAAACTGGTTGTGTAAAAAAAAAACTCATGTCCAGTGTAGGGAACTGTTGTATATCAACGTCTACAGCTTTCAGACTTAACTGACATATCTGAGCTTGAAGAACTAAGGACTTGGACAATATCAGTACACTTCAAACAGCTCTTTGACCATTTAATTCTCAGAAAGCAAGCCATTAACACTTGCAGTTAAATGTGAAAAGGTCAGGTGTGACACTCAGTGTAATATAACCAGCTGATGCTGCATGGCATGTCTACAAAGCTAAATGTGTTGTGCAAATGCTTAACATATAGAAACAATACATACATACAGATAGATAGCATTCTGAGATTGTCATATAGATGCATTTGTAAATCTATATGACATTCTTGGGTGTAGGAATGACGAATTGAATTGTTACTTACAGAAGCAGTGGTCTACAGCTTCCAGCCCTCTCCTAAAAAAACAGCCAATAAAATCATTCAAAAGGATCATTTATCTCCAATCACTTGGATATATTAAAAATTTCCAGACTTTTCATATAGAAGAAGAAGAAGAACTTTATTGCGCAACAATCGTACACGGTACAATGTATGGCAGAAAAAAGAAGAAACAAACTTATCATCCTAATTACTAAAGTAAGTATTAAACATAGTACATAAAATTATGCAGATTATGAATATAGAATGAAATTTATCAGATGGCTCAGATCAAACATCCCCCCCTCCCAACCAAGCTTGGCTTTACAAATCCTGAGTTAATCATCCCTAAGACTATAAGGACAGGTGCACAATGATATGTGTATTTGTCTCATTTTCTTTTCATATCTTCATTACCTGGAAACATGATACCTATTTTAACATTCTTTTACAATACATAAGGATAAACAATGGTACAGAAAAACTGGCTTACCTTGCAATAATAAGTAGAGCAAACAAAGCGATGGGAACAAATATCTCGATGAAGGTACCGATGGGTCTCCTGATCTGTTGTACAAGGAACGGTAAAAGGAAAAACATGGTTAGACTTTCATAATCTGTTCTTTGTATATCACATGTACCTGTTATTGTTATCACTGTTTGTGCATTGCATATACCACTTTATAATGGATTGTCCAACTTATGATAGAGAGACAAAAAATGTTACAGTCTATTAAATGCAAATCTGATACTATGTTACCACCTACAAAGACAGAAATGTTTAATATGTTACTATCATGTCCTGCTGATATATCTGCCTATGTCGGTCAATTTATATATAACTCATTTAAAAAACGTGACAATATTATACTATCATGAACCAGCACATAATGATAGCCTGATTGTAAATATTATATACCATGTGTAAAATAGATTAGTCTCTTAGATTTTTAGATACTAGTAACTCATGTAGTTAAACTGGTCTGTATGTATTGTATGTACAAGTTGCCAAACACTGTATCCTCTACAGTTGTCGTGCAATAAAGTTCTTCTTCTTCTTCTTCTATCAGAACAATGTTGTTACAGGTTCAGCACCAAGGACAGGTATTGGTGTTTCAATGGAAAGCAGGCAAAATCTTCAAACACATGTATGTATAATCCTTAGTTCTGGTTTTACTATGTATGTGTATTTGTGTGCTTGTGTTTGTGTATGTTTGTATGTGTGCATGTGGGCATGGTTGTGTGTATGCGTGTCAGGGTTGCAGCCAACCTGAAATCATTTTCAGTCCCCTCGATTTTGAATCCTATCGGGCACCCAAGGCGGGGGTCCAGGGGAGCATAAATTTTGAAATCTAGAGTTTACATATCTATTTTTGTCATCACAGAGGACGGAATGGGCAAATTTCTCCAGCTGCAAAATTCTGTCAAAGGACGGAGGGACGGGTGCTGGCTACAACCCTGATGAGTGTGCATATTTGTGTGTATGTGTGTGCGTGAGTGTGTGCATATTTGTGTGTGTGTATGTGTGTGTGCATATTTGTGTGTATGTGTGTGCGTGAGTGTGTGCATGTTTGTGCGTGCTTGTGTGTACGTGTGCCCTTGTACATGTGTAGATATTCCACATTTAGTATAAAAGCGACAATGTTCAGCACCAAGGACAGACATGGAGATGCCAAATTTGACCATATAACAAATACAAATTCAGCCCATGGATGTGCATGGGGCCAAGAAAGGTTTAATGTTGTGCCACATAACTGGGGGAATGAATAAATGAGGGTTAAAACCTCTCTATGACAATAACAAAACATGTTTGTATACACCAATATTGGATGTCAATACAATGTACATGTTTGTACGTCTATCATCCTGGATTTTCAATGTTCTAACTCAAGCCTTTTCTTTCCCTTGACCTCCACAAAATAAACCTTTTGATGTGAAACAAAGTCATGAATCTTTAACAAACATGGAAACTAAGAGCAGGGCACAACAGACACAGCAACAGCTGAATACGGCAAAAAATAACAGCTTTGATGCAAAGATTTATGGCTTAAAGCTTACTCAAGCTTCTTATTAGTGCTTCTGAAGGTTTTTCCCTTGTTGCACTTTACCACATGCACATGAGATTATGGTTGCGAAAAGCTGTACGTAGACTACAGAAGTGTAGATGCAAAAAGGCTGTTTTCCAAATTTCATGGCACCTTGTTGATACCCTTACAACTTATCATTTTTCTGCATGTATAGTCAAGTTTGATACCTCATTTCAAAGAGCAACCCCTCACCACTACATGTGCCAGGCATTTTTACTTTTACTTTTACTATTTCTATTTCTATCATAATGTTGACAGAGATATATTCAAGTCTTAAAAAGATATATTCCACAAAATATTTGATCATTCAATATTCTCAGGGCTGCCTCTACAGACTTAATAGGCCTTCCAGTTAGGAATTTAAGGCATGACTGCCATGTTGACTCGATCTTACGTAAAAATTCAGCAATCATCATGTTTCAATAAAGAAACTATGCACATGAAGTCTTTGTCACTCCCATGTAATTTCTGCATTGTTCACTGCAACAAAAGACTCCAGAGACTTCATTTTCTCTTTGTTATCGGGCATTGCAGCAGCAAAACAGATCCATGACAACCAAACACCAGCAGCTGTAAAATGAATGCATCACTTCTTGGAAATAATTGCCCTACTCATTACGGTCTATAGAGGGTTGCGAGTGAGTGACAGGCAAGAATGCTTACTTGTCAGGCTAGTACAGGGATATTGCTTGTTTTTAATCCAAAAAAACATATATTATTAAAGGTTCTGATGAAAAATTGTGAAGCACTGAAAGTCAAATTTACCCTGCATGACCATGCATAAATCTGTATTCTTATAATTAGAGGCCCACAGTTTTCTTACCAAGGCACCTTTTTGACCTGGGTGTAAGTAAGTCTTTAGATTAGTATTTACCACAACCATGATAGTATTACAATCTCAGGGAAGAAAAACATGTGGGCGGCCACGACAGTGTTTAAACAATGTCTGTAAGAGGGACTTGAAGACTCTTGATATTAATGCAGACCAATTTGACTGGCCCTTGCAAAAGACAGATCCAGCTGGAGATTCATACTGTCTAGGCAACTAAAATTAGGACGAGCCAGACTGATATAGTGATATGCAGTGCAGAAGATAAAGCATTGACCCAACAGAAGATAGCCTTTCAACATACTTGAGTCAGCCTACAGATGTGCCCTATGTGACAGTGACTGCCAACCTCAACTAGGGTATTCAGCCATAACAGAATATGTACTGTAGGGCTGCAGGTGCTTATCAGGATTTCAAAATATTATCATTAATTAGGATTTTTCATTATTGACTGACAGAAACCATATATTCCTAATCTCAAAGGAGCAAGGTCTCATAAATCTTTCCGGAAGCATGTTTTTAAAAGCACTAATGATAATGCATTTGCATGGCCTGACATGTGCAGGAGAAACACATATCAATGGGGAGTAATTAACAGCCGCAGCTCTGACGTCCCCGGGGAATAGAGTTGTCTGGAGTGGCGATGCATACAGGTCTCGGTAACCTAGCAACAAGTGCTGGACCGGGTATATTAGAACCAACAGGTGTTCTGGGCCGGAGTAATGATATAACCTGGTTACCACCAGATCATGGCTTGCAATTCATTTGGGGGGATAGGAGCACTGGTGTGCATAAAATAGAACTGTGAAAAATTGGGGTCCACAACAGTAAGACAGTTAGTACAGCTAGTGTAAAAATTGGGGTGTATAACATTAACTATGTAAGCAAATTAATTCATACAAATATCAGGGGGCAATCACACTGTCACTGTCCAAGGTTACGGGCACAGCTCCAGTTTTGAGTGCACAGGATTGTGAATGAACCTTTTTGGGCCCTGAAGAGAAAACATCTTGGGTATCAAATTGTGAACGTACAAAAAAATGTATACTGTAAAACTGTTTATTCAGTATGGAGTGACGGCTACTGTTGTTATTTCAGATCAAAGATTTGTCATCAGATCCATTACTGAAAGTGGAGAAAATTTCTCCTTGGAGTCATAGAGTCAAAAATTTCAGAATTAGAGAGCCAATTCTTGGTAAAATATTTCATATCATTTCTAATGGAAAATTCCCAACCCAGGAACACAGGCTCTGTTGCTATTTCATGACCCCACCATATGCAGAAAATCACCTCACAGATGTCATATTAAAGCTCAAGTGGAAAAACCAAAACCCCTGTCTTTACTTTGAGACTTAAGGAAGTAAGACTTTATTGCAAGTACCAATGGATTTATTGGCAGATGTTCAGAAATTTGTACAACATTTTTTTCTAGCAGCCACAATAATTGTTATGTCTCATGATTTTCAGACAGGCTATATGAGATATAAACCAACTACTGATGAGGACCTTTAGTACAAAACAGCTAAATTCATCAACACATTCATCAACTGTCCAAAAAACATCCTCAAGTTGTCATATGACTGTCACACAATCATAAACCTGCCTTATGTCTCACGTGACAGATTCTAATCATATTCCAAAATAGATTAATCTGATCAATTTCTTAAGAGGATAAGCTTAAGCTCAGGCTAATCTGCCAGTAATCCATATTTTCAGGTTAACCATGTCTCAGACCAAGGGCTAGAGTTAAACCATGTTTGCCAAAACAAAATCTTCTTAAACATCCTACTAATAATTTCAAGACTTGCTTTCTGAACAAACACAAGTTATTTTGATTCATTGCTCTGAAATGCTTTATATGGATTATATGTAAGATAGCAGGAAGGGAATCAATGTACTTAAATGGAAATTTGAGGCAACACTTATTTGATCTGCTGGGGTCTCTTATCCAGCGAAAATGACATCTTCTTTGATATCCTACTAACGATTTTAGGATTTGCTTTCTGGACAAACACAACTGTCATACCCTTTAGTTATCTTCATTACTAGCTACATAATATACAATTCATACCTACTTTATGAACACATCAATTTTAGTTGACCTATTTCTTATCATAATCATATTCAAGTTATATGATCTCATGTCAACAGGCGATGTGTATTTCCCTATAAAACAAACAGACTAAAAATGAACCAAAATGCCCCACCTGTAGCTTAATATTCTTCCACAGCAGCAGCAGGAACTGCCTTCCCCTCAGCCCCATGGTGATGTGTGATGGTCGCTCACTCCTCTCGTCTCTACCTCCGCATGCTGGGGTCCACGGTTACCATGGCAACGGCGCTGTCACAGCTGTGATGTCATCAGGGGGAGACGTGATTGGCTGGAGGCAGCTGAGGAGGAAAACACTTCTTAGAAAAATGCTTTATATGGACTATATGTATAAGATGGCAGGAGGAAATCAATGTACTAGCAATGGAAATCTGAGGCCACACTTATTTCGTCTGCTGGGTTCTTTGATCCAGATAAAAGAAAGGTAAACAGAAACCTGAAACAAGAAACTTTAATTCAAAGGCAACATTTAGCAAATAATAGTTAGAATCACCATCAAATATTCCAGAAAGTAACAAACTATAGGGTTGATGTTGATCATTAGGATTTTACCATGACGGTCAATCTTGACTGATATACTGTAAATGCAGAAATTTTTGCAGTGCTTTTATGTTTGTGGTTTTTGTGGTGAGCGCTTCATTACTCAAAACTGTTGCAAACATTTTTCCATTACAGGAAGTGACGACTAATTGGCTCTACCACAAACTCAAAACCACCAAGGATACTCATTTTTACCACCACGGCGAAATGAAATCCTAGCAAACTTAAATGCCATTCTTACCGAAACATATTTATATGGAGATAGAACAGAAAAAGCGTGTATTCTGTATCACCAAGGAACCAAGCCGACCTGACCTACTTTAGATAATTATTATGTACATCACAAGGAAGAGAGAGTGCATTCTTCACTTCAAAGTGTTATTTTCGACGAGACTTTATGAATTTGGTTCTTAAAACTGAATACACCTGTTAACAGCTCTGTCATTGCAGAATGCAATTAGGCCAATTTGCAGGGTTGATAGGTAACGTAATAAAGTGCTCTCTACATGACAGGGAGAGGGCAGAACAGGTGAATATCACCTGATCACAGGTGACTATAGTACCGGTGCTGCTAACAATACAGTATACATGCATGCAAGGAATTTTTTATAACATTGCTACTATCAGTCAGACTTACTAGTAACAGGCTAGGACCAAGCAACAGAAATAATTTACAGCTTGATAATTTCTGTTGCTTGTTCCTCTAAGCCTGTTAACTTTAGTTCCCCTGTGTGAAACACTTCATATTGATCAGCACTTTCACCTGTCCTGGTCAGCCTATGTGCAAATATCAAACATTCAGGTCCCAACAGTTTGACCTGTCATGTTAGGCTCAGACAAACAAACTCATCCTCAACTATTGTTTACACTAGTCTTACAGTAGCAGTCACTTGATCAATAAAAGGGAGAGGGTGCCTTAAAGTACCTGTTAGCATTGCTATCTATACTGGTGTAATATTACATGTAGAATAATGTCTAGACGGAAAACCATAGACACTGGCCATTACATGATGTATCGGAAGTGGTCAGTAGGAAATAACAGTTCTCCAGATTAAAATGATGGCACAAAACAATAATACAGTAACAGAAACACTGAGTACAATTCAACAACATACAGTTAGCAAAACTTGACCACTGGTAGGAATCGTAGACGGAATTCACACAGCAGCCATTTTGGGAAGCAGGAAACATACTCCGTAGATACAGGCTGAGACGGGCGGCTGACTGACTCCAGATAAAAATAAGGACATAAAACACTCACACTGTCAACTGGATTTAACAATATACAGATAGCAAACTCTGTGACAACTTAAGTATAGAGGGATGAAAGCCTTACTAGTACGTACGTATATACGTTGCTGCTGTGAGAGTCCACACACCAGTTTGCCCTGCCCACAAACGTTACACAACTGCTTACACAACTACCTGTGTCAGGTGGAGACAGTACTAGTGCGTGACACCTGAGCTCACCTTCTTTATCATGCAAATGAGGGGGCAACCTGTCCGTCAGGTTGCTGACCCCATCTTTCCTTTCACCCCCTCCTGAATTACGCATCTTGTGTGAACCAGTTTATTGTAAAGTATCAAGTCAATTTGACAACCAATAGGAATAGTATTTCTTTGTACAATGGGCTTCATTCACAGTGTCCAAAATTCAGCTTATTATCATCAATGACTTGTTTTGCTTCATGATCCAAACTTTTGTTATAGTGGGATTTTGTATTTGAGGTTCACACAAGATGCATAATTCAGGAGGGTGAAAGGAAAGATGGGGTCAGCAACCTGACGGACAGGTTGTCCCCTCATTTGCATGATAAAGCAGGTGAGCTCAGGTGTCACGCACTAGTACTGTCTCCACCTGACACAGGTGATTGTCAATGGCTTTTCATGATCACAAAACCAGACTGTCCTAAAGGTTCTTGACCCCAGTTCATTATGTTCTCAAATAAGAGATCCCACTACAAAACAACTTGGATCATGAGACATTAACAAGCTGGTAGAGATAGTTTCAGTTCCCAGTGAAAGGAGTCCCTAAAAAAAATCTACTAGTCATGCACTTCCCTTATTGGGTGTCTATGGCACTTTATTATCCCACAGCATACCCTTAAGAACGTTGACCCCAGATTTTCTAGTTCTCCCTTAGTCATTTGAAGGTTCCTTCTCAGAGGTGTTGCCATTCAAATGAAGGGTAAACTTAAGATCATGAAATAAATATTAATAAAGCTAAATCACCACCATGATGAAATGTAGAAATTGTCCTTACGTCAGAAGACCTAACCATGAGAAGTTAACAGCATCTATAATGTAGTACTATCAGTATTATACAATATACATGTATCTCTATCTGTTGTTTTCTTTTTCTCCAAATAGAAATTATAAGGGTCCTTCTTAATCTATTAAGCACCCCAGCATAAACAATTCTCTGTGACTAAGTATTTGATACAAATTGTTCAAAACAAAGGCTGCAGACGGTGTCAGCTAATACCATGTAATTCTATATGTGTGTAGTTTGCCCCCATTTTTCACCTGACAAAAACAGGTGTCATGATCACAGCAGCGGTGAAGCAATGGAAAGGTGAGGCAAGACAATCTTCACCAAACATTGAAGAAACGGCTTCTTCTTTTTTCTCCCCAAATAGGCATTGATGTAATATATGAATCATTACATAATTGTGATTTTTACATGGTTAACGTTGGCATTGAACAAGATGTCTTTTCATCACTGAATTTCTTAGCAGTCTCCTCTTAAACACTGTGAGGACCATTTTCTTTCAAGATTCTAGTAAACATGCCTACAGCAACTAGTTTAGCAAAGTAGAAAAAATAATAGCCTTATCTCCATTACATGATCTTACATGGTTTAAGGCAACCTAAGCAATATTACAGCGTCAAAGTGGAAATATTCTGAATAAGGCAATCTGTATGATATTGACATCTACTGCACTGTATTCTCACATTTACATCATTATTTCATACTTTGAGCGGTTAAAAATGGCCCAGAGACAAGTTACACGAGGATATTTCTTATTATTGTACCTCCCCAAAATAAGGACTTGATCTTGAATACTTGTGCAACTCGTTCCCGCGCCGTTTTTAACGGCTCAATTTATGAAATAATGATGTAAATGTGCTAAAATAGTGCATTAGAAGTCAATATTATACAGACTAACTTATTCAGAATATTTCCACTTTTAACAATGTAATATTGCTTAGGTTGCCTTTGAGGAGAAGTAGATTTTTTACATCCTTTGTAAATCATAGATCAAACCAAGGTAGGATGATTGGTGACCAGTAGTACATTGTTGTAAAACATACCCCTGAAGGACTGCATACTCTACATGAAATGAACATTTGAATCACTCTTCCAGGTGACACATGGAACAAAAGAGGCCTAAGCTACAGTGAACATGATAAATGGCTGTGTGACCAAAGCTCTGATAACAAAGCTTTCTGCCAATACATTATTGATGACAAGTATGGCTGACTCTAACCCGGGGTCTTCTGGTTCATAGAATCATAGTGATTCATGTATAACATCTTAGTGGGGGAAACCTGTAGGTTTGTCAGGGATAGGACACACACATGGCTTCAACATGAAGGAATGGATTAATACATTGTACATTAGTCATTGCAAGGAGGTTAAAGAAAAAGTGATTCTTTAACCTCCTTGGTCATTGCTTGAAGAATGATTGAATGAAAGAAGGAAGAAATTAATGAATAAATGAGTGAATGAGTGAAGAAAAGGAGTGAGGAAGTAAATGGGTGGATTGTTGAATGAATAAAAAAAAGCGTGATAAAGAAATGAGTGTGTGGCATAAATAAATATAAAGGCATGTACATTGATACTACAGATACCAGGGATAGCACAGAGAGTTTTGTAGTTAATACATTGATACAAGTGCAACTTAATCCTCAGTCAGAGTCTAAGTATTATGAAAAACTATAGTGCAGTTTCTTTATAGTTATCTGTTGCTTGGGACCAATTCAACCAATTTAAACAGAAACGTCAAGCATCTTTAGCTTTAGTACATCATTAATCATAACAATTATGACAACATGACAACAACATGAACATGTCAGACAGTAACATCACATTTTCTTTTTAAAGAACTCTCACTAACTTAACGTTACCTGTAAATCGGATGGAAGAGACATCTGTTTGTTGGTTGCTAAGGTTAGGCTACAGCAGGGGCTACAGAATCTTTTCTCCTGTGAAGGCGGGGCGTCAGTACGTGTGAGGTAAAACCACCAACCTGTGGGAATGATGAAGGTCGCCAGGAGGGGTCACTGTCTCCTTCTATCATTCGGGATGGCCCATTTCAAAGGAGGGACATATTTGGAATATTAATAAATCGGACAAAAACTATAGGACACAAAATAAAAAAAAGAACACAAACAAAAGGGCAACCAAACACAACAGCTTATTATTTGGTGTCAATTTTATCAATTTAACTTCAATGATATTTTCATTTTTACCCATATGACCTGACAAGTGTCAAAAAATGTGGAACTGTCTTGTCGTCTGCAACTTTGGGATAGTCCATTTTAAGAAGGGAGAACCCGTTGCGTGTATTATTTCCTTTCGCAATATTCAAAGAGATAGAATTTGAACAGAATCAAAAAGAAACCACAATATTAGACAGATTTATAGTCAATTTAGTAGTCTGGTATTTTATCTACAACCATACATGTACTTTGAAATTCCCGCCAAATCTTCATAGGTTTGACGTACCTTGACAAGTGTACGTTACCATGGGTGGCTCTTGCAGCTTTACATAAGTGCACAGCATACAAGTGACAGTATTGTTTCATAATAAACTTTTGATATACATTGAGCATCAAAACAATATAATATTGATATCATAAAAGTTTTTCATATTCATTTTGCTCATACATTGGGAGATGCATCTAGTGGAATTTATGATTAACATACCGGCACTATTTACATTACAATAGACAGCTAAAATCACATGATTCTCACGTAGACAACCAAGGATGGGGCAAGAATTAGGTTAGACAAATGTAAGCCTTTCTGTTCAAATAGGTACGCGTGAAAAAACTACCAAACACCGTCCTATACTTTCGCTATTACCGCCAAACTTCTGGATCGTGAGATGACGGGCTTTCGGCGTCGCCTGCTCCTGTTTTTCCTGCTTGTCGCCCCGCCAACTTTGCTGTACGCCAAACCGACGGGGTGGGAGGGGGGCGGCAACAAATATGTACGGAAACAGCAACCGGTACCTCACAGATCGCCAGTGGTTCTCAGTAAGTACCGACTACCGAGACCTCTGTGTTCAAGTCTTTAGGTTACAAACCTTGGTGTCAAGATAAGATTTTAAGTCTTCCATACTCCATACGTGAAGACTGAATTATGCTAAATAAATAAGGTTTACATTATACTATGAACGTGTTACCTAACTTTTGGTGACGTAACGTAAGCATTAACAGGAAGATGTTCAGGTTTTGTAAACAACGATGCTACAGATACTTTCCTTTCCGAACAAAGTCAACATTCTGTCTTTGTGAATCACATTTTTTGTTATTTGTATGGAAATTTCTGATTTTTTTGTTGTTGTTGACATGTTGGTCAGTTGAAATATGATAGGTGTGTCGTGTGACCGGAAACAGATCCAACCAAGGACGTTATATCAGATATAACGTCCTTGATCCTACTAAAGACTAGTATACCCACCTAAGTGTGTAGATCATGTTCTTACCCCGAAATCAGTGGCGTATTAGCGGTGTGTGGCCCAGAACCTTGAGGGCCTTGGTTGGAATATCCTGATATGCTCTGACGATGGGATAATGCTCTAATGTAGTGCCCTGGGAAATTCTCAATTCTCAATACACAATTCTCCTCTCTAAGTCTCTTCCCTCAGGTGAAAATGAGTACCTAGCCTCTGATAAGCTGTTAAGGTCCTATGTTTGAGGAGAGCCACACCTCGAGCATTTAAAATAATCCACCACATGTATTGAAGAGAGTAGGGGTCCTTCCCAACTTGTGAATAGATCAAATTCAAATACATCTGTCCAGATATGAAGTTTGTTCTCTTCAGAACAGACCCGTTGTGCTACACAAATTGCAGCCATGATGATGCGCTTTTTTTCTGGACCAGGTATGATCATCAGAATGTAATGCCTTATGCCTTGCAGGTGATAAGTACTGGTAAGTTCTTGTACTGGTCATACCAGCTATGCAGGTTCTGATACGCATCTACTTATGCTGTAAGTGTAATTATGTGTAATTTGTAAATCCCCATGTGAACACACATGCATACGTGTCCAGACAGAGGGGCATACAGCATGGGTCATCACATGTCAGGCTGGTGTTGGTCAGATGATCACACTGTAGTTTGGACTTTGGCAGCTGTTACCCTGGGTCAAATCAGTGCTAAATTTAGCCTAAGTTAAACTGAAAGCACTCAGCCTCACTAATATTTTAATCAGGATTGGTTGATATTCTAGTATGTTCTAGTTGAATTTTTCTTTCTTTAAAAAAAAAGAGTTCAGTAACATTACCACTTGACAGCTCATGTATAAGGGTACTCAAATAGTGTAGAAATCAGGCAAGGGCTGTCCTTAGGTATGATTGGTGGAGTCAGACATTCGAAGACAGTTCAAGACACAGAGCTGCTTAAGATTATGATGCCTATCATGTTTATAGCACAAAGCATGCGCAGCAAACTTTCCCAGCTTATGATTTGGCACTGTCTTTAGAATTAGATCTGTACATTTGGCAGCTAGCACTCCGTACATCCTCTCTGTCTCTCTGTCAGTCAGTCTATACAGACTATGACATTTTTCTACACAAAAAGAACCTACATGTACCTAAAATGAAACACTGATAGAAGAAAGACTGGATGCTGTGAATGCCTGGTTTCTCTAAATTCTAAGTGTCCAAAGTGTGCCCTCTGTTGTCACCCACGCGCCCAGCATATGACCGGGGCTGCCCCATCATGCTGGCCAAAGGTAGGCGATCACCCCACCTTAAATCAACAAGTGAGAGTGTGTCAGGGAAAGGTCGAACTGATAAGGGGGGCAAACAGCACAGAAGGCAAAACATCCTGCTGTCTGTGTCTGTGTGTGTGTAGGTGTATTACTATTGGTATAACTGTAAGGCTGAGCCTGAAAGCTTAGGATATGAATCAACATGGTACAATGTAGGGAAAACAAGGAGCAACTCTCTCCTTCACAGCAATTTTACGTACAAACGCCTGCTAATGTAACTTTCAATAAACATCATCTAAACCACAAACACTAGGTTACACAGCATCAGCCAGCAGTCCAGAGAAGCCTACTGACAGCAGTAACAGGATAACAACAGTAGATAAATACGCTGGTTAAACAAACTTTACAAACAAGGAAGGAAGAGCTAGCAACACATAACTAAGAATATAGAAACAGCAAGGAAGCTTGCTGTTTTAACTGCTACATGGCACTACAAGATACAAAACTTACAATGGTCTGAACATACATGTGAAAACAAATATGTATAGATAAAAGTCTGCTGAGGCAGACGCAGGGTTTTTGTCCCAGTACATGCTGGTTACATCCTTGTTTATATGTAAATAATACTTCTACTATATTTTTTTGTCATTTGCACACACAAATAAATTGTTTATGTGCCTTTGTGTATTTTGCTGGTCACTTTATTGCTAACACCATGCACACTGTGCTTATAATCCCTGTACTAGGAGCTAAGCAGTATTGAAAGAAGAAGACGAAACCCTAGAGGAACTTTTGTCTGTCCTCTGAGTCTATGAACAAGCCTTCCTCCCCACACAACTTCTGTGAAAAGACTAATACAAATCATACTTATAGAGTTACACTAATAAGAACCCTGCCTTAGACTAGTTAGAGTGATTTTTTGTTTCTCCCCAGTCCCAGGAGACGGAGGGTCCCAGCTCAAAGCCAAGCTGAACAAGCCATCCTCCCCGCACTACTTTTGCGACAAGGCTACTACAAATCATAGAGTGATGCCCCACTATACTAAAATGCACTAGTAAAAACCCTGCCTTACAGTCTAGTTAGTGATTTTTTGTTTCTTCCCCAGTCCCAGGAGATGGAGGTTCCCAGCTCGAAGCCAAGCTGAACAAGCCGTCCTCCCCGCACTACTTCTGCGACAAGACGACGGACGACTACTTCGACCTGTGGCTGAACATCGAGCTGCTGCTGCCCTATGTTCTGGACTGCTGGGTCGACAACATGAAGTAGGTTTCACACCGGGGTTTCATGTGGGTCTCACATAGGGGTTTGTTACATATGGTACATAAACATGCAGACATGACCTTGACCTGTGCTGCTGCACTAGACCCTGGACTGCTGGGTCGACAACATGAAGTAGGTTTCACACCTGTGTGTCACACCAGGGTGTCGAGTGGGTCTCACCAATCCCAAACTGGGGCAAATTGCCTTTGCCAATAAGTGTGATGGGTTCTTTAATGTTGTCATATTTAAACTTTAAAGAAAAGAGTAAAGTTTGCTGATGCCTTCCCCTCCTCCCCAGACTGCTGTATCACAAGGAGAACAATACTGTGTCCAACAACGTGGGAGTGGACATCCGAGTGCCGGGTTTCGGGGACACGGAGACGGTGGAGTGGCTGGACGTCAGTCATGCCAGCATCAGTGAGTAGCAGCCTTTAGATTTACCATCAAACCAGGGCTGTCTGTGGTATCAACAAGCTGAGGTCATATAATAATAATCACCAGGTGTATTTTGCCAGCCAGGCAGTAGGTACCCAACTATTCCCTTCAAAACTGAGAAGCCTTGTACAGAAAGCTAATCTACTGTACTCTGGATGAGGAAACTGACAACTGCCCTGCCCCAATTGGAAGTCAGGCTGATTAGGAACACAGAGGCAGTGACCAGCCGCCTGTGCCCATCTGGGCATCATTGGAAGATTACAATTTTTATACATGCGTATGTGGTGCAATGACGTCGGAGCATCTCTCCCTGAATATTGGAATGCAATGCTATTGGGTTGATTGAACTAACAATGTAGAGAAAAAGTAGGAAAATCTACTTTTTGTCTTGGTTAGATCTTACGCAGCATAGCTTTAAAGATTGCATTGTTTTTAAGTTGCACATAATTTTTGTGCCATTTCTCAGGTTCATACTTCACCAACATAGCGGAGGCGCTGGTTAAGGCAGGGTACACCCGAGGGGTGGACATCCGCGGAGCGCCCTACGATTTCAGAATGTCACCATGTAAGTTATGTACAGTGTTTAACCCATGTTTTGATTGTTTTTTTGTTTGTTTTTTGCCTTTTTCTAAACCCCTATGGTTCAACCCACGGTTCTCTTAAGCAGCCAGCTTGCAGGCATTTGACAGAATCTTAATTGTTGCTAATGACTGACAAAAACATAAATTCCATACTCTTGTTGTCAATGTTTTTATGACAAGATTAGAATTAGTCATATCAAGTCAAAGGCTTTAATTTGACAAAGTCATCTTTTGCTGTGGAACGACATACGGTAAATGCAGAAACTTTCGCGGTGGTTTTATGTTCGCGGCTTTTGCTGTGGCCACTTCACCACAAACTCAAACCACTGCGAACATTTTCCTTCTGTCTTCTGCATACAAAACACATGTCATAAGCATACATGCAGTAGCACCACCATGGTAGCAAGACTTGCTTCATAGATCTGCCGACGGATATATCAACTCATTTTCCCCCAGACCAACAAGACGTGGACTTCCCCATGTTTAAAGCAGCAACTATTAACTGTACATGTATGGCAACAGCACCACCATGGTCATGCTTTTTCAATCTAGTATCCTTGATCTCGTTTCCCCCCAGACCGACTGAATGTGGACTTCCCCATGTTTAAAAATCGATTCTTAAGCGCACGTGAAGTAGCACCACCTGGTAGCTAGACTTTCTTCATTAATCTGACCACTAATTCATGGACTCGTTACCCCCCCAGACTTCCCCATGTTTAAAGCAGCAACTGTTGACTCACAGTTGAGCGTACATGTACATGTATGGCAACAGCACTACCATGGTAGCTTGGCTTGCTTTTTTAATCTAGTATCCTTGATCTCGTTTCCCCCCAGACAGACTGAATGTGGACTTCCCCATGTTTAAGAAGCGATTCTTAAGCGCACGTGAAGTAGCACCACCTGGTAGCTAGACTTTCTTCATTAATCTGACCACTAATTCATGGACTCGTTACCCCCCCAGACTTCCCCATGTTTAAAGCAGCAACTGTTGACTCACAGTTGAGCGTACATGTACATGTATGGCAACAGCACTACCATGTTAGCTTGGCTTGCTTTTTAATGTATTGATCTTGTTTCCCCCCAGACCGCCGAGACATAGACTTCCCGATGTTTAAGCAGCTGATCGAGGAGACGTACTACAAAAACAACAACAGCCGGGTGGTGCTGGTGACCCACAGCATGGGCGGGCCGTACGGGCTGCTCTTCCTCAACAACATGGACCAGCCCTGGAAGGACAAGTTCATCAAGTCCATGGTCACCCTGGCAGGCCCCTGGGGAGGGGCGGCCAAAACTCTGCGGCTGTACATCTCAGGTACTGATGTCTTGAAAGGTTTCTCGCTATTTGCCTGCATGTAATGCAGGTTTAGTTTTCAGTAGCGTGGGAATTTGTGAAAGCTGGGGCTTTTCGGCGCTGTATCTCCAGAACGGATTGTGCGATCGCAATGATTTTTAGTATGAGGGTGGGGGGTTGTTGCCTGTCGTTCAGGTGTGATTTAAGGCCTCCTGGCATTTGAACTTGACACTGAAGGGTGCATTTTTGTGTTTTGGGGGCATTTTTAGCGCTGTATCTCCTGGATTTTTGGTGTATGGGTGGGGGGCTGTTGCCTGTTACTTAGGATTCACTTTGGGCCTTGTTTAAGAATAGAAGATGCTATGCCTTACAGAAAAGTTTCTCGCTATTTTAAGAATAGAACACACTATGTCTTACAAGTTACAGAAAAAGTTTGTTGCTATTTGAAAAATAGAACACACTATGCGTTACAGAAAAATTTTCTCGCTATTTTAAGAATAGACCACATTATACCTTACAAGTTACAGAAAAAGTTTCTCGCTATTTTAAGAATAGAACATGCTATGCGTTACAGAAAAAGTTTCTCGCTACTTTTAGAATAGAAGACACTATGCCTTAGTAAGTTACAGAAAAGTTTTATCACTGTTTTAAGAATAGAAGACACTATGCCTTGGAGAAAAAGTTTCTCGCTATTTTAAGAAGGAACTTCATGACATTTAACATTAATGTTAACTTGTGTCTTGAACAACTGCTGATGTCACTTGTCTCTAAGATCACATGACGTTGTTAATTGGTCATTTAAACCGATGAAGAATGTACTGTAAATGCAGAAATGTTCGCGGTGGATTAATGTTCGCGGTTTTCGCGGTGACCACTTCACCGCGAACTTAAAACCACCGCGAACATTTTTCTATTATGGTATTAGACTGCAATCAATGATGTTACCGCGAACTTAAATCCACCGCGAAAAGTCCATTTTCCCGCTACCGCGAAATTAAATCCCAGTGAACTTAAATGCATTTACAGTAGTATGGTCGCTTGAAAATTTCTTTGTTTTGTTTAGCTCTTTTTACCAAAACATTAAGAACTAACAAAGAAAAAACCTTTTTTTGTTGCAGGAGACAACCTGCGTGGTAAATCGGTTGTCTCTGCATCCACAGTTGCTTGATAGCTTTTGCATTTTTCTCATTTCCCGGATGTCATACTTTCATCAAAATTAAAAAATAACCTTTTCCACTATAGGAGACAACCTGGAAATCTACGTGGTGAACCCGTTATCCCTTTGTCCAGAACAGCATTCCCTAGCAAAGCCTAGATGATGCTGTACCCGTCGCTAACAAAAACAAACAACTAACAAAAAAAACAAACTTTTTTGTTCCAGGAGACAACCTGGGAATCTACGTGGTGAATCTGTTGTCTTTCTGTCCACAGTTGCTTGATAGCATTTTTCTCATTACCTGGGCATTGTACCGTCATCGAAATAAAGACAAAAAACTTTTCCATTCCAGGAGACAACCTGGGAATTGTCCAGGAGACAACCTGTTGTCAGCTCCGTCCCGAACAGTGCTCATTCCCTAGCAAAGCCTAGATGTTGCTACAAAAAACAAACAACTAACAAACAAACAACATTTTCCATTCCAGGAGACAACCTGGGAATCTACGTGGTGAACCCGCTGTCGCTCCGACCTGAGCAGCGCTCCTTCCCTAGCAGCGCCTGGATGATGCCGTCCCCGTTGCTATGGGATACCAACGAGCCCCTGGTGTTCACGCCCGACCGTAACTACACCATCGGCGACTACGCCGCACTGTTCGATGACCTTGAGTATGAGCAGGGATGGCTGATGAGGAAAGACGTGGAGGGGCTCATCAGTGACCTGACGCCGCCCGGCGTGACCGTACACTGTCTGCACGGCAACAAGGTCTGTGTCATACATCTTATTTTTAACTGCCTCTCTAATGACCAGGAAAGAAAAGAGTTATTTGAAGAGGCCTTCAAAACCCACAAAAATTTCCAAACCTTTACTGATGAACACAACCCACTCATCATAGGAAAAGTGGGACACTTCGTCTTTCACTGCTTCCAGAAAGAAGTCAAACCCCAAATACTTCGTTCGTAGCTCTCAGCAGTCCATAGTATTGATAGAATAGTCACCCGTTTCCTCTTCTAGCCATTGTTATCTATACCAAAGTCTTTTATCTTATGTATGTTTCCTACATATTCTGTATGTTCCATGTTGCAATTAGCCCTCGGGGGAGAACTTGCAAATAAACTCTCATTATTCTTGTGCTTTTCAAGAAATAAACACATTTCTACTAAAGTCACAAAACCCACGTGTCTGTAACAATGTGGTATTATGCATTAGCTACTGCCAGGAACAAGGTCATTGTCCTTGTGTTTTTTCCTTTGCTTCTCAAATGTCACTTGAAAGTTCATCAGTGTTGGTAGCAGTCATTTGGGATCAATGTTAAACAGTAACAGCAACAGTGACACAGAAAAATTGGACTGGAGCCAGATCATTCATTCTTTCAAACATTCATTCATTGATCTATTCGTTGATTCATACATTCATTCTTTCATTCATTCACTTAATTTTTGTTTTTAATTTTACTAGGGAACAAAATCGTACTCCAGCCACAGGCTGTTTTCTCAGGTGTCCCTGGACACATAGGTTCATTCCTTCATTCATATATTCATACATTCATATACTGTAAATGCATTTAAGTCCGCAGGGATTTAATTTCGTGGCAGAGGGAAAATGGAGTGTTCGCGGTGCTTTTGAATTCGCAGTAGCACCATCCCGCAAACAGTATTGCACTGTAGTAGCGTACTGTATTGTGAATATTTATGGTGGTTTTAAGTTTGCAGTTCAGCGGCCACCGCAAAAAACGCAAATATAAAACCACCAGGAAAGTTTCTACATTTACAGTATCCATTCTTTCCCTCAGGTGAAGACACCACACCAGTTCTCCTACACAGCGAAAGAGTTTCCCGACCTGCAGCCCACTGTGATCTACGGAGACGGGGACGGAACGGTCAACCTGAACAGCGCGCGGGGGTGCCTCCGGTGGCGCGACCAACAAAAACAGCCCGTTTTCTACAAGACGTTCGAAGGGGCGGAGCACATGAAAATCCTGGCCAACCAGACGGTCATCGAGTACATCAAGGACGTTGTCTTCAGCCCGGACGTGAGCGAGTTGTGACTAGAGCGGGAGAGAGGCGCAGTGGTGGTACCCGGAATGAGGAGGCTGAGATGGTTCCTGGGAGGCTCCAACATGCTCCTGTGTGTGTGTGCTCTGCAGAGTGCCGTCGTGTTACTCCTGGTGTCCCTCTGTCTGGCCAGGAACAGGAAGCAGGCAGTTCGCAAGGCCGTACTGCTGCAGAAGGCACACAGATGACGTCTAGTTTTATACATCCTCCTACGCAGGGACATCCAACAGCAAAAGCGCCTGTTTGGATGTACCCTGCTTTCTCAACAATCACTCTTGAATAAATAAATATTAATGAGCTTATCCTTACATATGCGAGACCCCTTTTGAAAACTCAAAGGCCTGTTCTCTGATTGGCTGACAGCTGGTTTGGGAGGAACGTCCACATGAACTAAGAGTGATGGTTGAGAAAGCAGGGTACATCCAGACAGGCAGTTTTGCTGTTGGATGTCCCTGCATAGGAGGATGGTTTTATCCCGCTCTCCAGAGGTTCAGCTCCAGCTGTTTTTGACGTGTTGTTATGTATGTGTTTTTGTTGGGCCTTTTATTCTGTACTGTTTTCTTCATATCCGTTTGGCCATCCAGACAAAGTCACCTAATGACACGTTAAAAACAGCTGGAGTCAAACCTAGTTTTGTACTAATCTCCATCCAGAAGTTCGCTTCAGCGTTTTTTGACGTGTTCTTACTTACGCGTTTTTGTTGGGCTTTCTATTTTGTACCGTCTTTGTCACGTCCGTTTGGCCAGCCCAATGACACGTCAAAAACTGCTGGAGCCTAACCGCTGCTTGGAGAGGATTATTCCTCCTTTCCATGGATTAGAGACTGCTGAGCAACCAAAAATGTGATCACTCAACTGTCTTTCAGACGGCTCTCAGTAGTCTTTCAGTGACTGTCACTGCTTTGATCGCAGCAGTTTTCCTAATCTCTAAGCAGATCCTACAATGGCATAAGATGGTACCAAACTGGCCAAGGAGTGTAGTCAGCCAAGAGGTGTCCGTTTGCCATGTAGCTAAACACACTCCTAAGCCGGCTTCACTCGTCTGCCAGCTTTTGATACTATATTATGCTAGTGTAGCATCTGCTTGGAGATTACAGTTTTCCGTCTCATGAACGGTCATGGTCTTCCCTAGCAGTCATTATCACATTACTGGCCATAGCTGATGTTTTAGACATTTTCGATATACAACAGTATTATGATAAATGGTAAAAAAAATTATCAAAAAAACTAAGTGCATCACTTTGGGTTTGAACTTGAGTCAAAAACTCTGCCATGAAACATCACGGTGTAAACAGGGCTAGCTGGTACATTTAAAGTTGGGGGGAGCAAGTTAAACATAAGAAGGCTGTTAACAAGACAGAAATTAGCACAGTTGCCATGGTTTGCAGGAAATTTTAACTGGTTTTGAAGAGTGAGAGCATTTCCACAGCATCTTTTGGCAACTGCTGCACAATTTGGCAAATTTTTGGTTGCTCAATATTCTCTGCCTCGTGGAAAGGTGACTCAGAACGTGTCAATGTTTGTCTACTTTATAAGTGCTTCCATAATGTATGTCAAAATATATTATCCTTCCATCAAATTTTTAAGATACAATGTATCCTCGTGGTTGAAATTGATTAAGTTCCGTAAGGTAAATTTTACTGAAGAAACTGGATATGATTTTGGAAATTGTCGGTGTCACTGTGAAAAGGTACTTAATTGAAACGTCTGACCATTTCCAAAATCCATCCAGTTGCTATAGTAACTGATGCCATGCATATCTTATTACCTGAATGTCTAATCTTCATTGGCATAGTTAATTATGCTTTTTAATTAGGAAAAATTTATGTTGAGATGTGAATTCCTAGTATGAACTTGTATCTGATACAAAAGTGTACAGGAAAGATTGCACAATTTGCTATAGCATCCGAGTTAGGCAGCTATGATATGATATACCATAAAATGATAGATGCCATATAGAGTTTATACGATCAGGACAATTCCCTTGGCTCTTGGTACCACATACAGTGAACAGGGAACCATGACTTTCCATATCATAATACAGACTTCAGTGCTAGCTAGTTGTAGCTTGGCTATCTAATTACCAACAATGGCTCGAGATTCGAGCCCCTCTCTGTCTGATCCCAGTCCCCTGTCTCTAACCCAGGGTTGTAGCCAGCACCCGTCTTTCCATCCTTTGATGGAATTTTGCAGCCGGGGACGGAAAACAAAATTTTGCCCATTCCACCCTCCGTGAGCAAAATTTAACCCTCAAAATAGCATTTCAGAGGGTCTAGATTTCAAAATTTTCTTTGGGAGCATGCCCCCGGACCCCCCCCCTAGAAACGCTGCACCAAAGCCATTCAAAATTAAAGGGGACAGAAAATGATTTCTGGCTGGCTACAACCATGCTCTGACCTTTTCTGCTCTCCTTGACAAGTTATGAATTGATATTCAATGTACATATAGCTTTTATTGTAGCCTCAGTGCCATCCTGGTTATAGTCTGTTGTTAAATGTCACTTCCAATGTATCAGGCTGTAATTATGGAAGTGGTTGTGAACTTGCCAGGATGACGCTAAGGCTCATTGATGTTTGAAAATATTCATTTTAGAATTAAACCTACCTCAGAAGGTAGTATGAAAGCTCATCTGTTATTTTATGTGTTTGTGTACCTGTTCCAAAAGAAGCATTTGTACGTTGTAACTTTGTAGTACCTAGTGGCACATAGGTCAGCAAGTTTCCTTGCTTTTTTAGTAGCAAGGTATTTGTTTAACAGGGAGGTGTTGCTAGTCCTTCTCCCTTAACATACTCGAGCCCCCATTCAAGTCCCTTCCAAAAGACATGTGCAGCCCCAACCGAGATGCCCTACCCTGGATTGCAGGAAGCTCAACTGTGAGGCTGCTACCAGTTGACCCTCAGGCACAGAGCCAGCACTAAAAAAAAGCAGCACCTAGAAAATATGATCGTCAAAAAAAAAGAACATTCCAAGAAATAGACCAAGGGGCCCGTCGTGTAGATCAGAATAAAGTGGTGCCGGTTCGATCACGCCATCTGGCGAACCTCGGGTGAATTACTGTATGCACACGCGAGGATTTTTTCCCCGCTCATTCCACCGAGCACCAAGAACCCACTACCCCCTATGATCTCAAAAGGTTCTAACTTATGGAACTATCTTTAGACTTTTATACTGACTGATAGAATAGTATAATAGGGCCGCCCAAACGGAGAAAAGTTATACTTCAAGTCAGTTTATTCATCGGTTGTAGCGATGGGGACCAACCAGGTCTGATAATAGCATGCCACCGACTGCAGGCGCTTCACAAATACAGTCAAACCTGTATTAGCGGCCACCTTTGCATAACGGCCACCTGCCCATAGTGGCCACTTTTTGTCGGTCCCTTGGGTTCGTAATGATTAAGAAATAGGCTTAGCGGCCACCTGTCCAACGCGGCCACGGCCACCCGATTTCCGGTCCCGCAGGTACAAAAACACTGCCGATTACGGCCACGCGGACCGCTGATCCATGTTTCGGCACGCGTTCGGCCATATACAGCGGCCGTATCGTCACCCTATGCCGGTCTCCTCAGACAATATCAACTGTAGAACATTTAAAACTTTTTATAGCTTTTATTTTCTTAATACATATAGTGTAAAAATCATTGTAGTACATGTACAGTACTGTATTATGTGAATAAAGATCAGTCGGTACTAAAACCATGTGTAACTTATTGCTTGTGGTCAATTAATTAGCATATTCTCTATAGTGGCCACCTCCCTATAGCGCCCAATTTTGACCAGTCCCTTGAGTGGCCGCTATAGACAGGTTTGACTGTAGAGGCTACCGACGATATTTGATGCACGTAAACCTCGAAAATCAGACTGTCGCCGTCGAACACCATACCCCAGTATTCACCCCTCGTACACTACCTAGTAGATCCATAGTTTCTACCAGACTGTCGTCTGGTGGAATAAGGAGACTTTGGCCAAGTTTATAATAGGAATAAAAACCTAGTGGGAGTTAATTGGCCAAGGATTGTTGACCGGCTTGGTGTACACCTTGGCCATCGAACTCCTTAGCCGCCCAGCCATGTAGTGAATCGAACGTCAAGGGAACCGTTTTTATTTCATTACGTATCCTTCCGCCGTGTATAGCAACGCCGTTGCTGAGGACGCAGTTTGACTTCTGTCGTGTTTTCTATATCTCAGTATTCACCCCTCGTACACTACCTAGTAGATCCATAGTCTCTACCATAGTCTACTGCCGCCTGGTGGAATAAGGGGACTTTGGCCAAGTTAGGAATAAAAGCCTAGTAGGAGTTCATTGGCCTAGGAGTGTTGGTCGGCCTTTGGTCACAAACTGTACTTCTCGGCCATCTAACTCCTTTGGCGTGCTAATTTTTACTACTTCTCCAGCCACCTGTGGAGCCTGGTAGAGGCTAGTATCTCAATACATTTTATCCGGTTTGAAATAGTCTAATTGAGACTAATCCTCCATGATGTCTATTTCCCTGCACTCCGTTGTTTCATAGGTAATAGACTTGGTAGCATCTAGAGTGACTAAGCGCACAAACGACCAAGGACAGAATTTTTCACCATTGTTTATTTCCATGCGATACGTCTTGGTTACATAATGCGGCAAAAGCTGGCTTATTGGTTCCTAGGGTCTATAGGGGTAAAATAAGAAAGTTTAAGATCTCTCTAAAGTAACTTAAACCTTTGATGCAAAGGTACAATTTTAGAAAGTTGTGAAGCCAAATTGTTTATTCGGACGAGACTTTAGATGTCTACTCACAACACAAACATTATACATTAGGCCATATCGAGTTGATTATATAGATGACATCCGCGCTCGCATCAATTTTCGGCCGTTTCCACAAATAGAATTTTTAAAAGGTTTTCAACCATGGTGTGAATCGTACAATGCAGCTTAGAAATAAGCCAATATATGCCATGATTGCAAAAACAAATATCCGAAAAAGTATACCTACAATGTATGTCATAGAATATCCCAAGGCCAAAGAAGATGTAAACGAACAAAAATGAAGAATCAGTTGTTTGGTTTACCATATTCTGTGTGTTCAGTCATATCTTCAACTCCTGGTGACTTGGATTTCGTAATGAAGGCTACCTATTCTTTTTGTCAAGCTTTTTTTATTCATTTTTTTTTTTTTTTTTGTTCTCCGTCCCTTCGTCATGGCCTTGCGCTTAGCTAGAGCAATTTAAATTATCAAAATGGCACTGATCGTAAGAAAAACAGAGCCTGGATTGGTTCGTCATGGTTAAATGAGGCAAAAGCAGCTAAACTCTATGCGGCTGATCTGTAGTCCCGGCTGGAAGGCCTGAATGGTGCTCGGCACAGGCTGGATGTGGTGGCACCATCGTCATCCAGGAACCTGTTGACGACATAAGTGAAGAAATCAGCTGATAGGACAAGGACAAAAAAATCAACGTCAGAATTGCACTGCCGAACGTTCACTAGTGAAGATGTTGAAAACACTTCGCTGGTCCTCACGTATTGCGGAATAATTCATTCTTCTTTACAAATGAATCATCACCTTGCCGACAAAGAGTTCTGTATACGTTTCTTACCTTGTAGGACTAGACGCCAGAAGCCCCCTCCTGGGCCTTTCCCTCTTTCTCGCGCAGCAACCCGAGAAGCCTCTCAATGATCTGCCTGGAGAGCAATGAGAACGTTTCTTTTTCATAATGTACAAGCCTGGCAGGCAAATTTTCATTGAATCTAGATCTTTTTGTCTTTTTCTTCCGACAGGCTGAGCGAGTGTAGCGTTTCTGCATCACCCCTATACAGCCCTTTCTCTTGATGCGTTCATACTGTTCATATAGACCATGAAACACCAACACAAGTGTTGGGATGGGCGCAAGTGCGTGGGCGTTATCATTACCTGAAACGAGGTAAAAGAATTAATGTTCGAATTTTCTTATGGAGGACGGTTGTCTTAGCCAGTTCACCATTCGCCAAACAAAGCTTATATTGAGGTCAGCTTACCACTCAAAGTCGCGGTGGTTGTGTCCATCGCCCTCAAAGTGTTCGTCGCTGCCGTGTTCGTGTCCATCGCCCTCAAAGTGTTCGTCGCTTCCGTGCTCGTGTCCATCGCCCTCAAAGTGTTCGTCGCTTCCGTGTTCGTGTCCATCGCCCTCAAAGTGTTCGTCGCTGCCGTGTTCGTGTCCATCGCCCTCAAAGTGTTCGTCGCTGCCGTGCTCGTGTCCATCGCCCTCAAAGTGTTCGTCGCTGCCGTGTTCGTGTCCATCGCCCTCAAAGTGTTCGTCGCTGCCGTGTTCGTGTCCATCGCCCTCAAGTGTTCGTCGCTGCCGTGTTCGTGTCCATCGCCCTCAAAGTGTTCGTCGCTGCCGTGTTCGTGTCCATCGCCCTCAAAGTGTTCGTCGCTGCCGTGCTCGTGTCCATCGCCCTCAAAGTGTTCGTCGCTGCCGTGTTCGTGTCCATCGCCCTCAAAGTGTTCGTCGCTGCCGTGTTCGTGTCCATCGCCCTCAAAGTGTTCGTCGCTGCCGTGCTCGTGTCCATCGCCCTCAAAGTGTTCGTCGCTGCCGTGTTCGTGTCCATCGCCCTCAAAGTGTTCGTCGCTGCCGTGCTCGTGTCCATCGCCCTCAAAGTGTTCGTCGCTGCCGTGCTCGTGTCCATCGCCCTCAAAGTGTTCGTCGCTGCCGTGCTCGTGTCCATCGCCCTCAAAGTGTTCATCGCTGCCGCTGTCATTTCCCTTCTTAAGGAACTTATGGTCGTGACCATCTCCTTCATAATGCTCCTCATCGCTGTCACCCCCCTTCTTAAGGAACTTATGGTCGTGACCGTCCCCGTCATAATGCTCCTCATCGCTGTCATCTCCCTTTTTAAGGAACTTATGATCGTGACCATCCCCCTCATAATGCTCCTCATCGCTGTCACCCCCCTTCTTAAGGAACGTATGGTCGTGAACATCCCCGTCATAATGCTCCTCATCGCTGTCACCCCCCTTCTTAAGGAACTTATGGTCGTGACCATCCCCGTCATAATGCTCCTCATCGCTGTCACCCCCCTTCTTAAGGAACGTATGGTCGTGAACATCCCCGTCATAATGCTCCTCATCGCTGTCACCCCCCTTCTTAAGGAACTTATGGTCGTGACCATCCCCGTCATAATGCTCCTCATCGCTGTCACCCCCCTTCTTAAGGAACGTATGGTCGTGACCATCCCCGTCATAATGCTCTTCATCGCTGTCACCCCCCTTCTTAAGGAACGTATGGTCGTGACCATCTCCGTCATAATGCTCCTCATCGCTGTCATCCCCCTTCTTAAGGAACTTATGATCGTGACCGTCTCCTTCATAATGCTCCTCATCGCTGTCATCCCCCTTCTTAAGGAACTTATGGTCGTGACCATCTCCCTCATAATGCTCCTCATCGCTGTCATCCCCCTTCTTAAGGAACTTATGATCGTGACCATCCCCCTCATAATGCTCCTCATCGCTGTCATCTCCCTTCTTAAGGAACGTATGGTCGTGACCATCTCCCTCATAATGCTCCTCATCGCTGTCATCCCCCTTCTTAAGGAACTTATGATCGTGACCATCCCCCTCATAATGCTCCTCATCGCTGTCATCTCCCTTCTTAAGGAACGTATGGTCGTGACCATCTCCCTCATAATGCTCCTCATCGCTGTCATCCCCCTTCTTAAGGAACTTATGATCGTGACCATCCCCCTCATAATGCTCCTCATCGCTCTCATCTCCCTTCTTAAGGAACTTATGGTCGTGACCGTCTCCTTCATAATGCTCCTCATCGCTGTCATCCCCCTTCTTAAGGAACTTATGATCGTGACCGTCTCCTTCATAATGCTCCTCATCGCTGTCATCCCCCTTCTTAAGGAACTTATGATCGTGACCATCCCCCTCATAATGCTCCTCATCGCTGTCACCCCCCTTCTTAAGGAACTTATGGTCGTGACCATCTCCTTCATAATGCTCCTCATCGCTGTCACCCCCCTTCTTAAGGAACTTATGGTCGTGACCATCTCCCTCATAATGCTCCTCCTCTTCGCTGTCACCCCCCTTCTTAAGGAACTTATGGTCGTGACCGTCTCCGTCATAATGCTCCTCATCGCTGTCATCTCCCTTCTTAAGGAACTTATGGTCGTGACCATCTCCCTCATAATGCTCCTCATCACTGTCACCTTCCTTCCTAAAGAGCTTATGATCGTGACCATCCCCCTCATAATGTTCCTCACTATCATCATCCTTCCTATAGAACTTATGATCGTGACCATCCCCCTCGTAATGCTCCTCATCGCTGTCACCCCCCTTCTTAAGGAACTTATGATCGTGACCATCCCCCTCATAATGCTCCTCATCGCTGTCACCCCCCTTCTTAAGGAACTTATGGTCGTGACCATCTCCTTCATAATGCTCCTCATCGCTGTCACCCCCCTTCTTAAGGAACTTATGGTCGTGACCATCTCCCTCATAATGCTCCTCCTCTTCGCTGTCACCCCCCTTCTTAAGGAACGTATGGTCGTGACCATCCCCCTCATAATGCTCCTCATCGCTGTCACCCCCCTTCTTAAGGAACTTATGGTCGTGACCATCCCCGTCATAATGCTCTTCATCGCTCTCATCTCCCTTCCTATAGAACTTATGATCGTGACCATCCCCGTCATAATGCTCCTCATCGCTGTCACCCCCCTTCTTAAGGAACTTATGATCGTGACCGTCTCCTTCATAATGCTCCTCATCGCTGTCACCCCCTTCTTAAGGAACTTATGATCGTGGCCGTCTCCCTCATAATGCTCCTCATCGCTGTCACCCCCCTTCTTAAGGAACTTATGGTCGTGACCATCCCCGTCATAATGCTCTTCATCGCTCTCATCTCCCTTCCTATAGAACTTATGATCGTGACCGTCTCCCTCATAATGCTCCTCATCGCTGTTACCCCCCTTCTTAAGGAACTTATGATCGTGACCGTCTCCTTCATAATGCTCCTCATCGCTGTCACCCCCCTTCTTAAGGAACTTATGATCGTGGCCGTCTCCCTCATAATGCTCCTCATCGCTGTCACCTTCCTTCCTAAAGAGCTTATGGTCGTGACCATCTCCCTCATAATGCTCCTCATCGCTGTCATCCCCCTTCTTAAGGAACTTATGATCGTGACCGTCTCCTTCATAATGCTCCTCATCGCTGTCACCCCTGAGGATCTTCGCGTTCTCGTCTATGTCGGCATCGTCAGTCAAGATGCTGATCAAATCCTCCAGAGCCAAGACCTGCTGCGGCACCATCCTGAAGGAAAGTAACAAGACGTTTTCTTTAATCTGCTTTGAATACCACAGCTTAAAGGAACTAATCTTCATCCAACCAACGCTGAGAGGTAATAGTTGGGACCAGATAAATGTCAGGAAAGCTCCCTCCACACAAAAAAAAGTTAGATTTACCAACAGCGGCAATTACATCTAGTAAATGTATACTGGCGCAAAGTATCGCTCAGAGTTACCATGTACATTTGTACATATAATCAATGGTAAATTCCAGCTTTTAAAATTTTACCAAGTAATCCACACCATCTTGAATGCCTTGACACGAAGACTACTCAGAAGATGACTTCCACTTTCCCCAGACTCATTAAAACCACCGCTTACCTCCTCTGCCTGAGCGAGTCTGCCGGGTGCACCATCAGCAGCGTCAGCAGGGCGGTCAGGCCTAGGAACATCACCGGCTTGTAGGCCATGGTTTCCTGCGGAAAAAGGATAACGTACATGAAATATATAACATACTACATCGCCCACGTGTAGGCAATAGCCATTATCGGAATAAGCAAAAACGTTTTGTGGATCAGACAATCTGTAGTCCTGAAGGCGACCGATTCTAAATACATTCAGACAAAAACTACGAATACAAAGTGCTAGAAAACGTTACGATCCTGCGTCCCCACATCTGCTTTGAGACTCGGTTCCCACGGGAACTTCTGTAGATAACTGCCCTGCTGGCCTGAGGCGCCTCCAGTTCAATTGAGAAGACAGTATATCAGGGTCACTCTGACATTCACTCATGTCAGTGGACGGGTGAGCTAAAACAGTTTTACTAGCTTTACTAGTTTTTATCGTGTTCAAATTCATCACATTGCTGTATCTTTTACGCCCGAAAGCGTAACCTGGTATCCAGTCTACTGTAGACTGGCCAGCTCAGCCTCTCTTCTTGGCAGGCGAGACTAAAATCGCGCTCCTAGCGGCCGGCCCTACAGTTGCCAGCCAGAGATGGCGTAAACAAAGGCTGTCTGCCGCAGGGTAGTCTTTCACACCCGGGAAGGGCTTCACGCAGTAGATGTTTAATTGGTACTCCATGATTGGCCAATGGCTACTAGGTTACGTAGCTGAATTCGAAGTAATTTAACCCAAGGACACGATGCAAGGTCTCATGTAGTGTCCTTGTTGAACCCAACGCCGTTGAAAGTTCCCCGTTGTCCGCTGGACCTACGCGGGTGGGAAACGCCCCAAGTGCCGTAGGGAAAACGAGGAGCTCCCGATGGCGTGGTTACCAGGCTCGCCGGCACATAGTTATGGAACTTTTCCGCCAACATAAGGTCTAGTGTTAATCACCTATTGGCCCCTTTCAGCTGAATAGTTTATTGTCAGCAACATTCAAGACCAAACAAAACTAAACATACCGGAGGACTGTCAACAGCAGATTCAAAGTTCACAGATTCGAAAGTGTACAGCTAGTGACCAATGACTACTCTCACACAAATCTTATAGTACAATTATCTGTAATTCATATTCATATGCACTATACAAGTTCGGGTTTGTTGACATTGACAAATGCGTCACCTGAAATCGGGGTAAGGACCACCCCCTAACATCTATCCCTATTTTGGCCGATTTCTACCATTTTTTTATCATCACTGCACAGATCAGCTGTAAGGATAGAGTACTCTCTATAATGCGGACTTCCTGATTAGTGGTTTAACTTTTGAAAACATTCAAAACCAACAACACGATGGTATGTTTGAATGCAGCAGAGCTTCAATAATTCGACGTTTTCGACACAGAGGCGTCAAATCTGAACAACATATTTTTCTTAATGAAGACCAAATGTCGAATCCATGTCACAAGCGTCAACCCTTCCTGCTCCTGGTCAACTATGACCAGATAATGCCTAATTTTCAGCCCATGAACCAACTCTAGGGGCTGACCGAGCTCACCGACGGGACCTGCCCGGTGACGCCCTGGCCCGCGGCCGACGAGACCCTCTCCCCCGCCCCGCCGGTGTCAGCCCGGCTCGCACTACGGTTACAGCATTTACCTGCACTGCGGTTAAGCGAATCTAAATGTGGCTCTCATGTTTCACGAGAGGAAACAACCTGTTCGTGCACTCACCGCACACAAAGTGTAGCTCGGATGTCACCTGCTGTTCTCGTTGGTTGGAGCTGAACTCGCGTCGATAACTCCCGCAAGAACCTGTCTTGGACTGAGAGTTAGGGACTCACCTTCCAGCTAATTGTCACAGGCGGTCTCACTAAATACCGAAAACAACCGAAAACAACTTGACATCTACCGAAACAACCGAAAATATCTTGACATCTACCGACAACAACTCGGAAAATACCGAAAACAACTCAATAAATACCGAAAACAACTGGAAACACACATGAACAACCGATCAGAACTCCAAAACAGCCGGAAAATAACTCTTAAACAACTACTTATTATTTCATTTTCATCTACTCGTTACTATCCCTTGAATTATTTTCTTCTTGGCCGAGGGAGAGATTGGGGTGATTTTGAATGAAGGATTCTTCCAGCAAAGGTGATGTAGACTGTGGAAACACCTTTCCATCACACACTGTTTTATGGTGTAAAGCAAAATCCTTATTTTGCTCATTTAGTTTAATCCAGAATAAGGGGCCTCTGTGGTAATACACGTTTGTGGTTTGTCAATTAAAACCGATTTGTTGTGGCAGCGGAATGCGTTATAATTGATCAAGAAATGTACCTCACATTAGTTAAATGCGCAGTAGGCAAATTCAACAGTAATTGATAAGCAAACCTTTTTTCGAAGCAGTTCTGTTGGGGGATAGTAGTGAGTGCGATTTCTTGTTGGGGCTCTGCTTGGAGCACCCTCACACTCAGGGTTGACATCGCGGCAAAGCCTAACGATATCACCCCTGACAATTCAGCCAGGGTATTTGGGTATTTGGGGCGTGGCTTCTAACCAACTGGCTTTTTGTTGTCGAAAGCTCGGAAAGGCGCCATATAAGGCGACTCATTAATATTCAAGAGCAAGATAACAGTACCGGCGTAACGTTCTTTCAGCGTCCAGACGTCTTTATCAGGTACCAAATTTAACATTTGTCGGTTCTGTGGGTATAGGGTAACCACGGCATCACCGTATACATGTACCGACCTAGCATACGAAAAAAACAAACATTACCATCACGCAAAGATAAACAGATCTTTGTACACGCCGCGCCGTACGCTGTTTGTTCGAAACTTGCAATCCGGTCGCTGATTGGCCCGCGACAAATCAGGCAAGCTCATTAATATTCATAAGCAGGGCGCCCCAAATGCCCAAATACCCTGGCTGAATTGTCAGGGGTGATATCGTTAGGCTTTGCCGCGATGTCAACCCTGAGTGTGAGGGTGTGCTTGGAGTTACACAATAGATGCCAAGTAGTATGGCTATCCATTGCTGAATTTGCGAGTTAACCAAGCAGTCTCTGTTTATAACGTACAGGATCCATGAATCTGGATTCGAACATTAATATATTCAAAAGGGCAAAGGAGATCGTTGACTCTACTATTGCTAATATTGTATTAATAACATGGGTCGTCCTAGCCTACCTCCTGTCCAAAATAAGATAAAAATTATCAAATAATAACCCATTGAAATGATTGTTGTTCATGGTTGTGTCGAGTTGTTTTCGGTAGTTAAAAGTTGTTTTCGGTAATTAGTGAAAGTTGTTTTCGGTTGTTTACGATAATTAGTGAAAGTTGTTTTCGGTTGTTTTCGGTTGTTTTCGGTTGTTTTCGGTTGTTTTCGGTTGTGTTTGGTATTTAGTGAGACCCGTCACAGTTCACACGCCAAAAGGGCAGAGTGACTATGTATCCCATTGATTACCCCCCCCCCCCCCCTTTGACCCAGCCATGACCTTTCTATAGCAGATAAGGCTGTGATAATTCAATTCTATGGACAGCATCCCCTGGGAACCTCAGTACTTTCAGTACTGGTGCGAGCGTGCAAGTAAAAAATGCCACCACTATAAAGTCAAAGTGGTCAGGAAGACTGAACAAATGACTAAACACACTGAGTGCGGTTAACAGAACAGTAGATTCGTAAGCTTTGTTCCTACACATCTTCTTCTTTGCTTTGAGATTTACTTTGGCACTCCATGACATTAGTATCCATTCAAATTATCGGCATATCTTTGATCATTTTTGTCTGCTTCGTTCGATTTCGTCAAATTTTTTTTTTTTTCAATTGACGAAAATTCATATGCGTATGTTGTCCATTCAATCGAATCAAAAAGGCCTGTCGCGCTGTGCTGTGTCCCCGGAAAAGGCACTTAGCACAACTTTTCTCATTCCACCCAGGGGTACATCTGGGTACCTGGATTCGGTTGGGGAAGTAAGAGACGAATAGTCTGTATCCTCTATTGACGTACTCTATACACAGTGGATAACAACCCGCTGCTCAAAAGGCTTTGGGACAACCAGTGGATATTTCAAACCATTCGTCGTTGTCAGTATTGTTTGACATACATTAAAAGCTTTGAAAATACATAAGATACAAAATGGCATAAAAGGATCTGGAAGCCAATGTTCTTATATCATGTATCGACAATAAATTCAACACTTTCGTAACAAATTTAGAAGTTCAATAATGTTACAATATGCCGTATTGCACTGTCCTTCAACCGTTTCGTTCCTGATGGTGTTCAATGTTTAGCCTTGTGAGTCGTCCGAGTGAATTTGATTTGATATAATTTGCTATTGCATAACGTAACATTTAGAAACCTCCCTCTGACAGGACAGAACATCAGCCTTTGTAGCACGAGACCTCGCTGTGACATTTATATATGTATATCATACGGGCTGTGTGGATGGCCGGAGGGAGCGCACATTGTGTGAGCGTGAGAACATGTGACATAAAGAGTTACATAACGTCCAAGCCTCGGGGCCCCTGTCCGAGGCCGTCCCCTGAGAAGAACCGGGATAGCTATCTGCTAACACCACGGGACCACAGACATTTGACAGATACAGCGGTATTGATCTATTCATTTCATCTCGATATTGTCTGAAAAGTGAAAAGCGACCACTCTTGACAATTTTATTTATTTCATCTTGATATTGGGACCACTCTTGACAATTTCGTATTAACATGTTTTGCTAAGTCACATGTGAAACGTGTAGTAATTCTACGCATTCTTCAAACACCGGACAATACCAATCTGGAAAAAACAATGTTTACATCTGTCAAACATTATGTTGAGGTTGGAGGGCACTCCTGTGAACACGCTCGTTTTCATTGTTTTCGGACATTGGGTAATTAGGTATATAAAGATCCGGTCGGACTGGTGCGGCGTCACCCGAACTGTGTGTTCGGGATTCATCGTGAGAACTCGGCTGTCTTCGCACGTAAACTTCGGGTCACTAAAGCTAGCCTCTACCAAGGCATTTTGAAGGGGGGGGGGGGGCAAAGGAAAGAAAAAAATGGCTATCTTGCTCCTAACTTTTCCTGGTTTTTATTGACTATCCTAGCAGCCGTACACTAACCAGTCTCATGCTGAGCATGTGAAAGACTACTAGAACGCATTGTGTCCTGCATTGCTTCTTTGTGTAGACCTTGTTTATATGGAGCGACAAAAGCTAAGCTCTATGCGGCTGATCTACAGTCACGCCTGGTGTGTCAGGATGGTACTCGGCACAGACAGGACGCGGTGGGATCATCGCCATTCCGGTCCTGTTGACGACATAAATGATAAAATTAGTCGTCCGGTCAGAACTACATCAACATGAGAAAAACGGGAGGGTGATGAACGCGGACTATCATCATCAGTTGCTCTCGATGCAGAGTGATTTTCTAACAGGGAAACCCTCAACGTACGGACGAATTCTTCAGTAAGTGTTTCTCACCTTCGTGGACTAGATGTCAAAATCCTCTAGTTGTCCCCAGAAGCCTCCTCTTCCCTTGAGGCGGTTTCCTGCGCAGCAGCTCAAGTAGGCTTCGTGCTTCCTCAAAGACCCTCCTGGAGAACAAAGAGAACACTTTGCATGAGTTAGATACAAACATGGCCGCCGGGATCTGAGCGGAATGTCGTCTGTTTCTATATGTGTCCAGGGAGTCCTGAAAAACAGGCTGAAGCCTGAGCGATGTTCTCTGGTATGTTCACCAGTAAAGCGACAGTATCATAACATTTCAAACTAGGCGAAAGAAGTGATATTTTTATTAACTTATATATGTTACTGGAAAAGTCATCATTCATTGAACAAGGCCTGTATTGATGATACCTTACCGCTCAATGTCGGTGTGGTTATGGCCATCTCCTTCATAATGTTGATCATTGCCGAGGTCTTCACCATCACCCTCAGAATGGTCGTCACCCTCAGATTGGTCACCCTCCTCCTTGAAGAAATTCTGACCAAGGTCCAAGAATTTCTGACTGAGATTTGCGAACCTTTGACCAAGAGCGAAGAACTTTCTAAGAAGGTCCGAGAACTGCTGATCAAGGTTTTTGCCATCCTCTCCATCCTTCCCATCGTCTTGACCATCCTCTCCATCATCCCCATTGTTCTGGACATTCTCTTCATCATTCCTATCGTCCTGGCCATCCTCTCCATCATCCTCATTATCCTGACTATCCTCTCCATCATTCTCACCGTCCTGACCATCCTCTTCATCATACCCATCGTCCTGCCCATCCTCTCCATCATTGTCATCCTCCTGGTTAACCTCTTCATCATTCCCATTCTCCTGGCCATCCTCTTCATCATTATCGTCGTCCTGTACATCCCCTGCATCATTCTCTCCATCATCCTCTTCATCATTCACAACGCTGCCCTCGTCCTGGACATCATCTTCATCTTCAAAAGTATTAGAAGATTGACCATCAACCGGCAGAGTCACCATGATTGGCTTCAAAGAAACAGGGGGAGGAGAGGTTTGCTGCGGAGGAGGAGAAGGAGATGGAAGAGGCAAGGAAGAGAGAAGAATATGAAATGGATCATTATAGTCGTGACTAACATCCTCATAAACCTGCTCGTCCTCGCCGTTGCCCCTCAGGACCTTGGCGCTCCCAGCCGCGGCGGCATCATCAGCCAGGATTCTCAGCAGATCCAGCAGGGCGTCTGCAACAGGAGGATGTGGAGGGGGAGGATATGGGGGTTTGGGCTGAGGGGGAGGAGGAGGGAGAGAATTAGGGTGAGGAGGCGGGGGAGGAGGAGGATAGGGAGGAGGAGTTGGGAGAGGAGGAGGGGGAGGAGGGTTGGCAAGGGGAGGGGGAAGATAAGGGGGAGGAAAACCATTATGGCCGTGACTATCATCCTCATAAAGCTGCTCCCCCTCGCCGTTGCCCCTCAGGACATTGACGCTCCCAGCCGCGGCGGCATCGTCAGCCAGCATTCTCAGCAAATCCAGCAGGGCGTCTGCAACAGGAGGATGAGGAGGGGGAGGATATGGGGGTTTGGGCTGAGGGGGAGGAGGAGGGAGAGGATTAGGGGGAGGAGGCGGGGGAGGAGGAGGATAGGGAGGAGGAGTTGGGAGAGGAGGAGGGGGAGGAGGGTTGGCAAGGGGAGGGGGAAGATAAGGGGGAGGAAAACCATTATGGCCGTGACCATCATCCTCATAAAGCTGCTCCCCCTCGCCGCTGCCCCTCAGGACATTGACGCTCTCAACCGCGACGGCATCGTCAGCCAGCATTCTCAGCAAATCCAGCAGGGCGTCTGCAACAGGAGGATCAGGAGGGGGAGGATATGGGGGTTTGGACTGAGGGGGAGGAAGAGGGAGAGAATTAGGGGGAGGAGGCGGGGGAGGAGAAGGGGGAGGAGGAGGATAGGGAGGAGGAGTTGGGAGAGGAGGAGGGGAAGGAGGGTTGGCAAGGGGAGGGGGAAGATAAGGGGGAGGAAAACCATTATGGCCGTGACCATCATCCTCATAAAGCTGTTCCTCCTCGCCGCTGCCCCTCAGGACATTGACGCTCCCAGCCGCGGCGGCATCATCAGCCAGCATTCTCAGCAGATCCAGCAGGGCGTCTGCCTGCTGCGGCACCATCCTGGGGGAAAATGACTTTTAATTAATTTGGTTTGAAACAGCAGCAGGTCCAATCAAGGGCTAACACGATTATGCCCCCTACCTAAAGTGGTTGCAGAAGTTTAGGCAAAATGACAGGGACCTTTAGTAAAATTGAAGCTTCCTTGTGGCAGTACATGTCGGATGTCTTCATACGAAGACTGCACCGAAGATACAGAACTCAACCTCCGCTTACCTCCTCTGTCTGAGCGAGTCTGCCGGGTGCACCATCAGGACCATCAGCAGGGTGGACAGACCCAAGAACATCGCCAGCTTGTAGCCCATGGTTACCTGCGGAAGGAAAAGGTTGGACAGGCCGGTGACTTGAAAGCATTGAGTCATGAATCAAAACTTTGCATCGATTTAACCCTTCCTCAGATTCAGTAATTATTTTGCACCCTCCCCAGTGTACAAATACTAAGACACAGAGACATTAGAGGATGATAAGTCATGAAGATTGTCGGACGCTAGAAAGCGTTAAGCCTTTGCGTTCCGAAATGTGTTTGGAGATGAGAATTTTGCTGGACCTTCTGTATGGTAAAGATGGTGGTTGTGTTTATTGCCTGAGGCGTTATCGTCATCATGTTAAATTGAGAAGGGGGCATATCAAGGTCACACATACATGTACGTGTCAGTAGAAGACTGGTAAAAAGAATTATCCAAGATCTAGATTTACATGGTCATAGAACGTTGCAAATTATCTGTTAGTCTTGTCGTCCAGGCACTAAGATTTTCTATCCTATTTTAGTTCAACGGAACCATTCTCATGTCCGCTATGCTTGTACTCTTTTGTTTTTATATGTCATCAGTCATCTATATTAAACCTTCAAAACATGTCAGTCGTAAATGTGAAGATCATTTGGTGAAGGAATGACGTAGTAGAAGTTGATTTTATATTCAAATTTATATTAGTATCTACCTGGTCGTTTTTTTTAGGGGGTGGGTGTTATATAAGACAGGAATGTTGAGCTGGCCCCATGACGTGACATATTCGTGCCCAAGCAGGCCAGCTCAGGCCTCCCCGTCTGGTTAAAAAGGTTACGCAATTGACCAGACCAGAATATGAGGGGTCAATCCTCCTCATCGTTTTCTACGAGTCAAGCTACATCCCCCTAGCCCTACCAATTATCCCTAATTTTGGCCGCTTTCTACATTTTTTTTCTTCCTTGACTGGGAGGTCTGTTAGAGACTAACATAGAATCACTGCACAAATAAGCCGCCATGACGGCCTGGCCTTTATAAAGCTGGCTACTCGATCGGTGGCTTGTTGGGGGCAACATGCAAGACCAAATTGTGGCAAAACCACAACAGTAAGTTTGGAATGCAGCACAGTTTCAGCGGTTTTTTATAACACTAAGGCGTCGAATTCAGACACCCCCCCCCCCATCTTCTAAAAATATCTGTGACTAAGTTTTATACCTCTTTCTCAGCTCGTCGACCCCCTTTGCTCACCGAAAAGGGCTACACGGGAAGGCCCGGCCCCACTGGCGGCGAGACCCCCTCCCCCGCCCCGCCGGTGCCAACGGCCGGAGCTGTGTCGCACGTTTGACGTGACGAATCCTTACCGAGGTGAAGTGTTCCTTCGTGCCCAGGGACTGCCCGAAGGAGCTGAAGTCTCGTCTCTAAATCCGGATCGGCTTGAAGATTTCAAATCTTTATGTCGATAGTGACATTTCTGCTAATAACACAGACAAGCGATCTTGCCAATTAAGCAATTATCTGCAATACATTCCTCTCGATCTATGACCTTTCTTCTAATGGAAGGCTACGTAATGGATGTTTTGACCCGATCGGTTACCTCAGTTTCGTACGAAAATCTTCCGAAAGAATGTATATTACCATTGTTTTTGTCTGTTCTTGTTGTTTTATTATGGCATAAGTTGCTTTACATTATTTCCATTGGACACTTCAGACCAGCGTTTGACAGCCAGAGGGGTCGCTACAGGCACATCTCTTCTTAGCGTGGGAAAAAGAGTCAACAGGTTACATAATCTTCAAGCAGATAATTTGGGTGACAGAATCGGTAGCAGTGTGACGTGGTCTTCTACTGTCCAGGCCGGCAGCTACCATTTTGAGTCGGTTAAGGTAGATTGCCGACAATGCAGTGTGGCAAACACACCAGGTTAATTATAGTCTTCTCGTTAAGTGCACTCAGTCTGGTTCTTTTACGTGCTTTAACGCCTAGACACACCCAACCCCAACCCAAATGCTTAGGTCACATTTCAGACACGGGCAGTTTTCGGGAAGGAAAAATATGATATAAAAGACACCAACATACACAAAACGTAAAGAAGGAGAGTTCTGAACATGAGTTGTGTTTATTTCTATTATTAACGTCTACATTTCTTTATCATTTTTCGTTTCATTAAACAGCCCGGGCTGGCCCGGTTTGTACTTGTGACGAAAGCCTGACTCACACATTCTATTCTTCTCATTAGACGCACTGTCAACAAAGACTGTTTACTGCGTGTGCGACCCATCACTGGATATGTCATACTCGCGAGGTCAAAGGTGAGTAAATGTTTGCGTACTTCTTCTCGTGGTGGCCGGATAAATGGTAGATGACACTTTAGTGTGCTCTCCAAGTAGAGGTTGATGGGGAAATCATGGCCTTTTCCTTAAAAGCCGTATTTTTTACCAGCCTCCCCACCTGGTCGAAAAATACGGCATATAAGGAAACGGTCACGATTTTCCCCATCAACGTCTACTTGGAGAGAAACTTTAATGTGCTTATGAAGGAGATAATCTAGATCATGGCGGAAAAGAAGTGTGCTTCTTTTTCTAAGGTGGCAATGTGTGGAATCACTTTCCAAAGCCCTTCTATCTGAGTATTTGACACCCGTTTATTTGTGTGAAATACCCTGGAGGCCAGCCGGGATCAGGCAGCTAGGACAGTTTATTCGGTGGTCCAAGACAGTCAGCCCGCCGAGCTCCTATTACCGCTCCGGGGAGTTTACGCCCGAAGAAGGTCCACCTGCTCCTTAGGGCTTTAACTCCCCGGAGCGTTAATGTGAGATCGTCGGGCTGACTGCCTTGCCTCCCCGAGCAAAACTCGCTAGCTACCCGATCCTGTCTGGCCCTCAGGGTTTGTGTGAAAGTGATCCGATAATTGTTGCATCATCATGGTCAATTAGGCTCACATCCTGCCCCGGGCAGAGACACGTACGAGCGGAATCTCACAAGTCACCCTCCCAGTACTTCTGTCCTACCGCCAGGAGATTCCTTCGATGACGTCACAGTTCACACGGCAGTCAGTTGAAAGCTAGATAACAAGACTTGCGATGAAGGCCATTTTGATAAGCAAGAAATTCAAACATTTGATATATGTATCTCAACTTCGCGTAATTATGATGGCTGTTGTAAGTGCTCTCATTATCCCGGTACATTACCCTCTCCCCCTGCCCCCGGGGCACAGACTCGTACAGGCACGGGGAAACTTGTGCGCGCTCACCCGGAGATAGCCACCTCGTTTTTAGGCTAACGTCACATTTCTAGCCTCTACCAGGCTCCGTGGATCGGTAGAATCATTATCCTCACCACGGAGGTGAGGAAACGTACTCTAGATCTTCTGGCCGACTAACTTCCCCAGCGTACTATAGACTCTATTTGCCCAATTTCTGCAATTAGATCACCGATCCACGGAGCTTTGTAGAGGCTATCACATTTCCAAACCGGGGCCCGATTTTGACAAAACCACCCCTGCAGTTCTAGAGCAAGCTGCTAGGTGTTCCAAACATCGATTCTTTCTTACATCACAAGCTACCTGCCATTAAAAAAAAACACGACCATAGCATGTCCAAGTAAAAATATACAAAACATGGAATTTCTGCTGCAGTACCAAGGTCACATAGTAGGGCGCCCAAAATTAATCTTGACCTTTGTGTTCCCGACGCCTACCAACATACCAAAAATCATCGTAATCCATTTAGAGGTTCTTCAGTTATGCTGAGTATAAAAAATTGGAAACGCACACACACACACACGCACGCGCATGCTCACATACACACACACACACACACACACACACATACATATACATACACACACACACACGCGCGCACACACACACGCACATACACACACACGCACACACACACACACACACACATACATATACATACACACACACACACGCACACACACACACACACACGCACACACACACACACACACACGCACACACACATACACACACACACACATACATATACATACACACACACACGCGCGCACACACACACTCACACACACACACGCACATACACACACATACACACACGCACACACGCACACAAACACACACGCACACAAACACTCACACACATACACACACGCACACACACACACACAGACAGACACAGCAATATCTCCATTTTCATGGAATAACAAGGACCAAGGACAGGATTTTGCATAGCCCTTCTATTTTATTGCCAGAAATCTTGGTTACACTAAGCGACAGAATCTGATCCTACATTACTGGGGGTCAAACAAAAAAGCTTATAATCTGTCAAAGTCACTAAAACGTTGTTACATGACGTTAGGTTATATTTGAAAAACGTATGAAGACAAAATAATCATATCTTAGAGAATGCGAGTTGAGACGCTACAGGTAAAGACGATACAAGTTTTATAAAAGTTGATAAAACAAGTTTAACGAGATTTGTAAATGTCACGAAATGACAATGCCAATGAAGTTTTTAGTTCATTTTAAGTATGGTCAGTTTTGTCGTTTCAATTTGATGGATCTTCATGATAAGAATGTCTCCGTTTGAGTTCCATATTCACACCTTTTGTCTTAGGTTACATTTACGGCGAATACCGGTAAGTCTTTTTGACCCCCCGTTATACAGCCTGGTTATCGGGCCCAAAAGAACGACTTCTTCGGTCGCAAACTGCACCTAAAGGTGGGGTCACACGTGCGTATATATTCGAGTCCGTTTGAGGCGCACATGGAAATATTTACCTCCACCAGGCTTCACAGGTCGTTGCAAAATTATAGAAATTGGACAAACGTAAACAGGTAACATGTCAGACGAGTTAGCCTGGCCGCTAACCATACTTCCCGGTCAGCTAACTCATCTGGCATGTTATGTATCTATATTTGTCCAATTTGTACTATTTTTCCCGCGACCTCTGGAGCCTGGTAGAGACTAAGAGCGTCATACGCACCTCAAACAGACTCAAATATATACGCATGTGTGACACCACCTTTAGGCAGCAACTTGCTAATGCGGAACTCAAACGGATTTGAACATCCGGACTGACGAAACTTTGTGCACCTAAACATAACAGCAGTGTGTAGATGAACACCCCAGCTCCCTATCTCGGTAAGACGTTTTAGGCCAGTAAAATATTTTGATGTTTGAACGCATCGAAAGGTCAGTACAACTGCACTAATCACAAGAAGAGGACCATGTTCTAATGTTAAACTTGACACCCTCTCACAAGTTCACAAAAAAGTTACAAAGTGAAAAAAATTAAAACTTTGTGCTAACACAATAAAAAGACTCAGCAAAAAAAGGTACAATATAGACCTACTTAGGGGCTCCCGTATAGGAAGAAAAGGTAATAAAATGGAGACGCTATGTTTTTGATTAATCGTGGAATCTGCTTTTTTGAATACGAGTAAAGACGATACAGGTTTCTTCAAAGTTACGATGTAAAGGTGGTTAAATGAGGCTAAAGCGGGTACAGTCTACGCGGCTGGGAGGCCAGGATAGTGCTCGGTAGGATGTGGTGGGAGCCTCGCCATTCCGGGGTCCTGTGGACGACATGAAAATCGAAATCAGCTGATATGTTCGTGAAAAAAAAATCAACAACAGAGTTTCACTGACACACTAGCCGCTGCTATACTTTCCCTATGTCGCAAACTTGTTCTGCTGGTGTATTTACTGTCTATTGGGCCACTTTGTACCATTTCCAGCGACATGTTGACCTGGTAGAAGTTAAGGCCGGGCAACCAACCTTCGGCGTAACACACCAGCTTCTAATTCTGTATCTATATAGCCGGTATAACCAATCTTCGGCGTAACACACCAGCTTCGGCGTAACACACAGCAACTCGTAAGTCGGCTTCACTCCTATGCCAGCTTTTGATACTATCTTATGCTACCGTAGGATCTGCTTGGAGATATTAGAAAAAGGGGCCATGCGAGAAGGCAACAATCTTCCTTACCAACCGCTTCTTGGGGAGTACACCGTTGGTGTTCTAATTGTGCCGAATTGTTTATTTTTTCACAAAGGAACCACCATGAGTTTTGTCCCCTTACCTAAGACGCCATGGCCCCATCAGCTCCTCTTCAGTAGCCAGCAGCCTTCCTCTCCCGCAGCAGCTGCAGAAGGGTGCGTGCACGCTCAGCGATCCTCCTACACAACACGGGGTACATTTTATTCACGTTGTCACACAGTGTTACTTGAGAAACGTATTGTGATGAGGTGTGATGGGCTCACGGGTATACACTTAGTCTGGCCCACAAAATACCTACATAGACCTAGGGATGCAGAGGGGGGAGTCACTCAGGGAGAGCCAGGGACAGAGAGAGGTCCGACCCTGTGTCAGATGTAGCATTTTCATGGATTAAAATAGTTAAAAACCCACATCAGTCTCGCGCCCCCTGACACGTATCTAGGAACACATTACTTTTTCTTACAAAAATGGTTGCTTTGATCCATCATCGCACCATCGCACGTGTGGGGGTCCTTTGACGTGCGTGGGGTGTGACTCTCCCCAGACACGGGACCTCCATTTAACGTCTTATCCGAGGAATGGCCCTAGCCGAAGCCAGGTACTCATTTTCACCTGAGTAAAGTGAGGAAAGCCGTGTAAAGTGCCTTTTCCAAGGGCCTTTTTTTTAGAAACGGACGAAAATTGATACACTCGTGGATGTCATCCATATCATTGTCTGGTCCTTACCTCTTCCGTCATGACCTCAATGAAAAGCGCGGCCTGCAGGCCGATTTGAGCTTTTCACGAATAAGCAAAAATATCATTGAATCGACATGGCCTTAGCTTACTTACCGCTTAAGTTCATCACCGCCCATCTCCTCCATCCCGAACTCCTCGCTGCTGTGTTCGTGACCGTCCCCCTCGTAATGCTCCTCCTCCTCCCCAAACTCGTCACTGCCATGGTCATGGCCGTCGCCCTCGTAATGCTCCTCCTCCCCAAACTCGTCGCTGCTGTGGTCATGGCCGTCACCCTCATAATGCTCATCTGACTCCTCGCCCTCTTCTATCTGCACAAGCAGGTTGCCCACCACGTTCTGGATATTCCGCAGTCCATCCGCGAGGCTGAAAAAAATCAGACCAATTCAATTGTCAAAATTTGTCTAAACGCACCAAGTGTTTCAACACGTGTGGTTGAAATGTGGCTATTTAGTCATATTTCTGCCATGGAGCACTGTGGCGCCATCTTGAATTTGCCCCCTCCCTCCCTCCCTATTCCACACCAGTACTTCGTTTGGTGTGCTGTATATATGAAATGCACAACCAGATACAACGTTACAATAGCTTCTATTTCTGCCTAAGTTTACATCCATTTGGTGAAATTGTGCAATGGCCAAAGGGTAGCTTGTGAGGTGGGGCGTATAAACATGGCAGATAAGAATTTAGTGCTTTTGAAAACCATCATTAACTGCTGGACTACCAAGAGAACAACTCGACAAACTGGAAATTTCATTGAAACGTTTTCTGTCCTCCTGTATAGCTACGAGAGAGTGTTTCAAACCGATGGAGAACAACACAGAATGACTAGTATTTGTCAGTTTATCCCCATTTTTTAAACTCGCTTACCGTCCAAGATCGATGTGGTCGTGGCCATCACCCACGAAATGTTCCTCATCACCTTCATCAGGGATGGCGAATGGGTCGGCATCGCTTTCACCGGGGATAGCGTTATCCTCAAGGTCAGCATCACTTTCATCAGGGATGGCGAATGGGTCGGCATCGCCTTCACCGGGGATAGCGTTATTCTCAAGGTCAATTTCAGGGTCAGAACCAGCGTTAGCCAAAGCGTCAGGGTCAGAACCAGCGTTAGCCAAAGCGTCAGGGTCAGAACCAGCGTTAGCCAAATCATCAGGGTCAGAACCAGCGTTAGCCAAAGCGTCAGGGTCAGAACCAGCGTTAGCCAAAGCGTCAGGGTCAGAACCAGCGTTAGCCAAAGCGTCAGGGTCAGAACCAGCGTTAGCCAAAGCGTCAGGGTCAGAACCAGCGTTAGCCAAAGGATCAGCATCAGCTTCAACCAATGCATCAGCTTCAATGTTAGCCAATGCATCACCAATATCGTTAGCAAATGCGTCAGGTTCAGAACCAGCGTTAGCCAAAGCGTCAGGGTCAGAACCAGCGTTAGCCAAAGCGTCAGGTTCAGAACCAGCGTTAGCCAAATCGTCAGGGTCAGCACCAGCGTTAGCCAAAGCGTCAGGTTCAGAACCAGCATTAGCCAAAGCGTCAGGGTCAGAACCAGCGTTAGCCAAAGCGTCAGGGTCAGAACCAGCGTTAGCCAAAGCGTCAGGGTCAGAACCAGCGTTAGCCAAAGCGTTAGATTCAGAACCAGCGTTAGCCAAAGCGTCAGGGTCAGCACCAGCGTTAGCCACAGCGTCAGGGTCAGAACCAGCGTTAGCCAAAGCGTCAGGGTCAGAACCAGCGTCAGCTTCAACCAATGCATCAGCTTCAATGTTAGCCAATGCATCACCAATATCGTTAGCAAATGCGTCAGGTTCAGAACCAGCGTTAGCCAAAGCGTCAGGGTCAGAACCAGCATTAGCCAAAGCGTCAGGGTCAGAACCAGCGTTAGCCAAAGCGTCAGGGTCCTCATCAAGTTCATCAGGGATGGCAAACGTGTCGGCATCAACGTCATTAGGGATAGCGTTATTCTCAAGGTCAATTTCAGGGTCAGCATCAGCGTTAGCCAAAGCGTCAGGGTCAGCACCAGCATCATCGGGGATAGCATATGGGTCAAGGTCAATTTCAGGGTCAGCATCAGCGTCTTCAGCATTTTCGTTAGCCCATTCGTCTTCAGCATTTTCGTTAGCCCATTCGTCTTCAGCATTTTCGTTAGCCCATTCGTCCTCAGCATTTTCGTTAGCCCATTCGTCTTCAACATTTTCGTTAGCCCATTCGTCTTCAGCATTTTCGTTAGCCCATTCGTCTTCAGCATTTTCGTTAGCCCATTCGTCTTCAGCATTTTCGTTAGCCCATTCGTCTTCACCATTTTCGTTAGCCCATTCGTCTTCACCATTTTCGTTAGCCCATTCGTCTTCACCATTTTCGTTAGCCCATGGGTCAATTTCAGTCTCAGGGTTATCATCAGGGATAGCATATGGGTCAGGTGTGGGTTCACCCCCCTCCCCCAGCTGCTTCAGTAGCTGGGCGACCTTTCCGTCGGAGTCATGATTAGCCATGATGGTCAGCAGATCCATCAGAGCTCGCGCCTCGTCCGCCTGCTGTGGAACGACCCTGTCGGAGAAGCACAACACAGGGGAGGGGGTCAGGGGGTGTGTACGTAAGGCCTAGTTCCCAACTCCCAACCCGGGGCCCGGCCGAGATGTTTTAAGAAACGAAAAATTAAAATGCATGCCTAGAAATATACACAAATCATGCCCACGAATCTTATTTTGACATTTAGTGTATTTTAATGTATTTTATATCATTTTTTCGCTCCCAAAAGCGGTTTGGAAATGTGACCTACGCTTAGTCCCAATTCCTAACCCGGGGCCCGGTCGGGTAGCTTTCGAAAACGAAAGATATAATAAGAAAGGCAACAAAAACACACAGAGCGTAAAATAATTGGCCAGGATTTCCTTGGTAAACACTTTCATTTTCCGTTTACGCAAACATCCCTGGCGGGCACCTTTTCGGAAATGGGGCCTAAACCTTACGCTAACGTCACATTGGGGCTCCGCCTAGCAGTTTGGGGGAACAAAAATTCCGATATGAAAGACGGCAAAATACAAAACGGGCCAAAAATAATTCAACAGCATGCGTTGTTCATATTTATTGGCATAAACTTTTTTTTTCGTTTCCTCAAACAGCCCGGGTACGACATGTGACGTTGGTCTGAGTGTGACTGCATAGTCTCCTACAAAGAAAGTGGCATGATAAAGTTTTGTTTTCCTTGTGGTGTATACAAAAAAATAATGATCCCAAGGTTCATATCATTGACGTATGCTCACACCTTCCTGCCCCCACAAGCCTCGTCTTAGTCAAGAGGTCATGGGTCATGATCGTTAGGTTTACATATAGAGAAATGGTTCATTGAATTTAAAAAAAAAACTGTAGCAACACAAAGGTCTCAATTGTTTCCTACAATAGCAGCTTAACATTAAAAGGTACTGGTAAACGTAGCTTAACATAGTAAAGGCGTCGCATGTCAAATACAAGTTATCCGATTCTTTTCAACATTTCTTTAACCAATACGTTCTGACACTTAACACAGACATATGCTGCTCTCATTCTCTCATGCTCTGCTTCTAAACCGAGAAGTACTGCATTATTTGAACTGGATGAAGTTGTCATATGTGTTTCTTAAAGTTCTATGGTGGACCCCCCCCCCCCCCCAAACTGGAGCTGGAGCCAAACACCTCGACTGCCTTCCCCAGACTCATTAAAACCTCCGCTTACCTCCTCTGTCTGAGCGAGTCTGCCGGATGCACAATCAGCAGCATCAGGAGGGCGGACAGGCCCAGGAACATCGCTAACTTGTAGGCCATGGTTGTCTATAGATGAATGAATGAATGAATGAATGAATGAATGAATGAATGAATGAATGAATGAATGAGAGGAAGGACGGAATGAAGGATTGAATGGAGGAAGGAAGGAAGGAAAGAAAGAAAGAAAGAAGGAAGGAAGGAAGGAAGAAAGAAAGAAAGAAAGAAAGAAAGGAAGAAAGGAAGGAAGGAAGGAAGGAAGGAAGGAAGGAAGGAAGGAAGGAAGGAAGGAAGGAAGGAAGGAAGGAAGGAAGGAAGGAAGGAAGGAAGGAAGGAAGGAAGGAAGGAAGGAAGGAAGGATGGAAGGAAGGAAGGAAGGATGGGAGGATGGAAGGAAGGAAGGAAGGAAGGAAGGAAGGAAGGAAGGAAGGAAGGAAGGAAGGAAGGAAGGAAGGAAGGAAGGAAGGAAGGAAGGAAGGAAGGAAGGAAGGATGGAAGGAAGGAAGGAAGGAAGGATGGGAGGATGGAAGGAAGGAAGGAAGGAAGGAAGGAAGGAAGGATGGAAGGAAGGAAGGAAGGAAGGAAGGAAGGAAGGAAGGAAAGAAGGAAGGAAGGAAGGAAGGAAGGAAGGAAGGAAGGAAGGAAGGAAGGAAGGAAGGAAGGAAGGAAGGAAGGAAGGAAGGAAGGAAGGAAGGAAGGAAGGAATTATGCATGATTAAGTAGGAAATTGTATAAACACGCTCAGTTCTATTGTAGGACCGTCCTACAATGGAACTGAGCGTTTTAGGACCATTACAACATGTGATATTTGTAACTGAGAAAGAGAAGAATATTGATGATATATATTATACAAAATAAAGACCCAATTGATGAGATAATGCTATAAAGTCATTGTGGTAAATGACGGGAACTTCTTACTTGTAGCATTTGGAAGTTATGTACAGGTGAACATCGTTGAACATTTATCATGCAAATGAGGTCCTAATTTGCATAAATTATCCAAAAGGATAATAAAAGGCAATAAAAGCCTTTTTAACATAGATTGTGCACGTCTGTTTGGTAGAGGAGATGATCAAGTTATATAATTTATGAAAATGAGAAATAAAGTTTTGAACGGTGAGGAATTCCCGGCGTATACGTAATTGTAAGCAAGAGCAGATTTCCCGCCACGCGGTAAACACGTGACGCAATCTGATTGGTCCAAACATTATTACGCACCAGACAACGGAAAACAAGAAACAGGCTTGTTACTCTCCAGAGGTCACTCTCCTAAGCACGGGCGGACCCTGCGGTGATATTCTTTTGGCCTCCGTGACCAATTACATAAGTTACACACGAAATGAATACAGCAGTTGTAAAGGATAGAATCATTTGGCGAAGGTATGGGGTCGTGGAACTCTAGTTTATATATTCGTTAATACACGTGAGTACTATTGTCCTCGTTTTCGGCTGTTCCTTTTCACAGAGTCATAGTCTGACTGACAGTAGTGGACTAGTAGTAGTAGTAGTAGTAATGTTAGTAGTAGTAGTAATACTTATAACTACAAACTTGGCAGAATTGCGCTCAATGAAACAGGATAATTTTCAATTTACTGTGAACATATTGCACACAGAAAATCGACGAATTCATAGAAACGAAATTTTCCTTTCCAAATCTGTCAGTGTTCAGCTTTCCGAGTTTGACAAGGTAAGAAATGGGCGAGTCTCTGTAACAAGTCTCTTTGGCAACAGGCCAAAGGTCATCATAACACGCATGCGCGCAGGAGCCATTTGCGTGCCTCTCAAGGCCAGGTAGCAGAGCACAGTAATTATTCGCGACCCCCCGGAGTCAAGGACGAAGGGGTAAAAAAGTAGTGCGGTCGAAATCTTGGAGCGTCTGTAAACACTTATGTGAAAGACAGCGGGGCATGAACTTTGCTATATGGTAGAGTAATGAGTCGACTTTCAGATCGTATTGTATAAGATCATGATGTTTGCCCATAACCCGTATCAATGCGCGTGACCTTTACAGCTGACTGCCTGGGTGTGTCGCCTGCAGTTCCACATGGCCCCGCATGACCCAGTTTAAAAGAGGGCTTTAAAAATTTCAAAATGATAACTTTTTCTGGTTTTCAATTATTTTGGTAGGTTACATCCTGGACTTCAGTATATTACTTTGTCGTGCTTGAAAACTGCCCCCTACTGTGGTTTTATCAGCGTCGATTTCAGTCGCCTTGTGATCCTTAACTATAGAAATCACCATAGGCCGAAAACTGTGTTCTGTTACCAAATGTCATTAAACCTGGCTGTAAATAGCATTTGTCTTGTGAAATGTTTGCATTTTGGAGCAGGATGGCGTACCAAACGGGACACCACCTGTCCGTCTTCGTAGCTCTTTTGCTGACGTAATTCGATAAAAACGTTGAATTCGACACCAAATATTTTGGGATATAAGGCCATGTTGATTTGATTATATGGATGACATCCGCGCTCGCACCAATTTTCGGCCGTTTCCAAAAAAAAAAGTTTTCGACCACACAATAAATTATGCAAAGCAACTGTAAAATGAGCACAACTATTCTGTAGATTGAAAAAAAGTATCAGAAAACAGATAACTAATGCCATAGAATGCCAAAATGAATCTAAAGTCAAAGAATAAGATGTGAAAGTACAGAAAGAAAAAAATCTATTGTTGGTAGGGGGAGGTACCAGTACAGAAAATTCAGGTATAGGTCCCGTTCAGGTCCTGAGGATCATTTCCAGGTGCGGACCTGAACCTGTGTGTGGAAACTTGGGTACTGGCAATACTCAAAACAATGGTCATAGACTCATACTCAAAACAATGTTAATTGGTCAATTTTGCTACAAAGGAATCTATTTGGTGGATCATTGGACTCCCACTAGCGTTTTAAAATCCCATCTCCATGTAATATTTAGGCTAACTGTCTCTGTACCTTTGACTGTAGAAACTTGGTACAATTGACTATAAACTCTACTTGACTTCACTCTTGTTGTCTTCTTGGCCCCCGGTAAGACCCCAAATGTCTGCGGACATAGTGTGTTTTTTTTTTTTCAGGTCTGTTTTTTTCGGATTGGTCCAAGAAGAAAAAAAAATGTTTTGCACCCGTATGATGTACTGGTCCCTACACCTAACTGCTGGTATACCATTCTATGTGTGTTTAGTCCTATGTTCAACCTTCCTGGCCACTTTGATTTCATACTGAAGGCAACTTTTTTTTTGGACAAACTTTTTTTTTATTCGCTCGCTCGCATCAGTTTTGGAGTTCCCGGAGGATGTCATCCATATGATCAAATCAACATGGCCTAAGTTAAGCGGCGGAAGGCGTAAGTCTGTATGTTAGGAAATCAGTACGTTTTGCGATAGAAAAAGAGGCATTTTGCGACACTAGTATTCGTTTCCCGATATCTCATTTACGACATCTATTTTGCAGCTCCTCTGTACGATTCATGGTATGGTCGCAAACTTATTTTTTGAAGGATGAAAATCATTGTGCGCCCGTGTACCATCCATAAGTTACGTAAGGCAATCCAGTGGCCTTATATAAGATAAGATATAATTGTTGTGATGATGGGCGGGGCGCCTCGAGTTTAATTGAGAAGAAAACAGCTGTTACGTAAGAACGTCACACGTACACAAGCTCCAAGCAGATGCAGCAGTCGGACATGGTTTTAGTCTATTTGGAGATATTTTGTGCGTTTGAATGGAAATTCATGGGCATGGCTGCTATATAAGGACGTTAAGATGTATCCACGGCATACATGAAAGCTGGGAACAACACTGTCCAAACAAAGTTCGGGTCTCCCTATCTATCAGACAAATATGAGTAAGACAGGTTTTCTGAGCACTGCTGCAGAAACAACAAGGACAAGCAGTGTCAAACCAATTCTGTGGGGCCATTAGCCCCATAGGAGGCTCTCTGGAGCCTTTTTCCATCTTTTCTTAGCTCATGATACACTTTTGCTGGCCATTTCTTTTTGTACTGGGTCGCTTGACTGCCGGCCGGCCCCGTACTGCTATGGAGACTAGGGCCCCAGAACATGGGGAAAAGAGGCAGGGAAGACCAACCCTGACCTACCCAGATGTGTTGAGGGGACACCGAGGGTTAGAGCCTGACAGCTTGGGAAAGGCGATGCAGAGATATTAAACAGAGACTTCTGGACAGCCATGATGGCTCGGTGGGGAAGGGGGAGAGGCACCCGTCCACAGGTCGATGAAAAATAGTTGGAGATATATAGACACATAGGATGCCAGGTGAGTTAGCTGGCCGAGAAGTATGGTTTACAACCAGCTAACCCCGCTGCCATGCTATCTGTCTATATTTGTCCAATTTCTATTATTTTTTCAGTGACCTTTGGAGCCTAGTAGAGGCTAAGAACTCCATACGGACCTCATACGGACCTGAATACGTACGCACGTGTGAACCCAGCTTTAGGAGGTGTGGGTAATTATGTTACAGACGAAACTTACAAAACACCGCAAAATGGGGCGCTCAAACCACCGACTGCTGCATCTGCCTGGTGATAGTTAACGCGTACGGAAATGGCTTGTACGAAAAGGGTCCAAAATTTACGATTCCTTTATCATAATCATAAAATGTTGAAACACGCAAACTGTACATATGGTTCTCTAATGCGTTTGTCTGCGCGTTTGCAAATTTGAACTTTGAACGAACCCGCAACTCACGATAGTCATGTTTGCCTTATAATTTTATCAAAATGCATCTTCTCTCTACTTGCAGCAAACCCTTCCCCAATTGGATCCTTAGTTACGTCAGTTGTGAAATGCCGAGCGTATTCGTACCGAGCACAGACCAATGAGTCGAAGTACAAGCAGATGTGGCATCACAACATTAACAACAGCAACAACGACAGCGGAAGAAATCAAAGCCGATTTGAGAGTGGGTGAATGATACAGTACAAGCCAGTTAATTGTACAACGGATTAACGCACACTTCTGTTAACTGCACGGAATCCCAAAATCCCAGGTGGGGTCCACCTAGATAGCTTCGCATTATTGCACCATCCGGATAATTGCATGAAATTTACTGGCAATTAGGCCGGGCAATTAAGCGGCTTCTACTGTACAAGTTTTGGTGCAAGTAAGTTTGGATCATGAACGCAAAATTCAAATCGTTTTGAAACAACCTGGCTCCATATGGAATGAATCCTACTTCAATTGGGACTTTGTTTCGTTGGTTAATATTTGATCGTGGGAAACGTACAAGACATAGAAAACACTGGACTGAATGTGAGGGGTTATCGGACGGATGTCAGTGCGCAAATTTAAAAGTATAAACTGACCAATGACTACTCTTAAACAATCTTTATGGTAAAAGTATCTCTAGTTTACATTCAAATTTACAATACTTGTTCGGATTTGTTGATATCGGCAAAGTGGCTGTATAAAATATAAGGTGAGAATGATGACGTGGCTGGCCTATCAGGGCGAACTTTTCAACTACAGTCCTGGAGTTGAAACAAGTAAAGAAATCGACCAGAAATGTCTTTAGTGCGTTAATTGCTCTCCTATGCAAGCTCAAACCCCTAACAATTATCTATATATACGGAAGAAAAACAAGCATCTATGCTTTTCCATTACGATTTCTAGCACGTTTTTCAACTCGACAGGGAGGTCAGGTTAGAGTCTGGCATAAAATCGCTTTGCAGATCAAACGACAAAATATCTTAGCCTCTAAGATCGCCGACCCTTCCCACTCCCGGTCGTCGACGACAAACTCAAACCCTCCACACCAGCCCGCGCACCCTCTCACGGGGCTGACCGGCTCGCCGACGAGACCCCCGCGGGGACGCCCGGGCCCACCCCGGAGACTCCCCACCCCGCCCCTCTCATACCAGTCTACTCCCCGCCACGGCTATGGCCGCTACATACGACGGAATAAATCAAATATGGTTCATATTTAAACAAACAAATGTATCTGGTTATCCACTCACCGTTAGAAAGTGTTTCCTCTCTGATATCTGTATCCCCGGAGGATTGGACTCTTGTCGGGGGCTCCACTTGAGGACTAGGACCCCTTATGTCTCACGAGAAAGAACCGATCTGAGACAGTAGAGGCTGACCTTTCTACTAATTACTCAGACAAAAGATCCTACCCATTAAGTCATCACCTTGAATACCTTCCTCTTGACCCCTTCGCATTTCTTTAGCAGGTTACGTAACGGATGATCCGACCCAAGGTTCTCTCGGAAATCTTCGAGCAAGAACGGACGAACCTAACTTGTAAAAGTTTTATTCTCCTTAAATGCGATGTGGAATTTACTAAACTGTTTGCAATGGCCCACCTTAGCAGTCGCTGGGTCGTTTTTACAGCACGAACTGACGATGAGAGCTGAACAATACCACCCTGTTATTACTTCAGGTAAATTTGTACATTTTGGCAACGTAACCGTTAAACAGGGTGGCAGCAAAAACAATCAAAATCATCAACAGCATCAGTTTTACCATTCAGGCAAAATAGAGTAACACAGTGTACTTGATTTGACACAATGTCTATCCTTAGAATGTATGTGTATATTGTGGAACACGTTTCTTTAAGACAATATCATTGCCGTTGAATACGACAGACCCTCGTCCTTGGCAGCATTAGGCTACGCTGTGACGTGTGTATAACGTGATAACGGGCAGGTTTGACAGCCAGAGGGGTCGCTACAGGCGCATCTCTTAGCGTGGGAAAAGAGTCAACAGGTTACATAATCTCCAAGCAGATACTAGTACTACTTCTGCAGAATTTGTCCAGGGTAGCCGTGTGACCAAGGTAAGTCTTGGCCGGCAGTTGCGACTTTTAGCTTGTAAAGGAAGAGCGGTCGGCCTCAGACCGATGGCGAAGCATGGCGTTTTTAAGGTAGCCGATAGTGCTGTGTGGCTCAATACATCGGGTTGTCCCTACTGTTCTCGATAAGTGCATTAAGGTCGTTGACCTGCAGAGGTTAGACCACTGAGGCTCACTCATAAGTGGCCTACGTCACATTTCCGAACCGGGGCCCGGCCGGGCAGCTTTCGCGAACGAAACGTATGATATAAAAGGCATCAAAATACACAAGACGTAAAAAAGTAGTCGTGGGCATTAGTTGCGTATATTTTTACGTATGCATTTCTATTTTCCGTTTCCACAAACAGCCCGGCCGGGCCCCATTATGGAAATGTGACGTAGGCCGTACCCGGGAAAGCGACTTTACGTTCCCATCCAAAATGTGACCGCAGAGAGACCTTGATATTTTTCTGGCATCAGTGGAACCACTGTGTCAACATTGTGACGTTTTTCCAAGTCATTAAGTCTTACACTTTACACTTTATTCCAAATGCAAGACCAGATCACTCATACATGACTGTGCTGTTATCGATAACATATTGTTGTTCCGTATGTAGCCTTGTAGTAATATTGTGTATATAGCTAGTAGCTGTTATTGCCATACAGTACCTTGTGCGATTGTTGAACAGTAAAGTTCATTCATTCATTCATTCATTCATTCATTCATACATTCATTCAGTCAGTTTGATGTGTGATAATATAACTTTATTGCACGACAATTGTACAATTTACATTGTATGGCAACGACTATTACACAAAGTACAAAATAGATGTAAAGAATAGGACTTAACATCCTAATTAACATAACAATAAGGGCTAATACAAGTCTTTAATATAGTGTTACATAATCGAGTCGGGCTTATCATGGGTTTCGGTATTCTTTCTGATAACAAAACAGTCTTTCATATTTTTTCCTATCTTTGAATTATGGGAGTAATGGCATCTAAAGATAATTGTGTAGCAATGCTGCTCTTTCTCTAAATTTTGGACGATGCCATTCGGGGACATTTCTCCGATGTTGATGTTACCCGGTGAGTCCCACGGATTCTCACGCCCTCCGTGACCTAAGCTACATAATTAGAAATAATGACTGTCAGAATCTCTGGCCTGAGGCTCATCTTGTTGGTGTGAGCGAAAAAATACGCGAGGTTAACTGGTTAAAAAAGGTCCTCGATCCTTGGTCACACTTACGGCGTGTTGTGTGCGAGTTGGCAACTGCCATGGAGGGCGACGAAAGCAACGTTTTGTCGTCAATCGACTTTTATTCAGAAGAAAATAGTAACGCTGAGACGCAACTCCAGAAACTCCAGATCCCCCTCCCCCGGCCCTTTGTGGTGGTTCCGCTCAATCACTAATTGATTACTACTAGTAGTTGTCCCTGTCGGACCGGTATGTCGTTTCCGAACGGAGTTCGGGATTCTCCGTGATACTTCGGGATTCATCGTGAGACATCGGCTGATTTCGCACTAGTCTGCCTGCGGTCATTATTTACAAAGTCACAAAGTCAGCGTAGTGAACCAATGCATTTCAGGTGCTAGCCAAAAACTGGTAGAAATAGATTATATTTTGTAGGCTAACCCAGGAAACGTAGAGTTGCACTCATTCTCTGCTTTGCTGACACTCAAGTTCAACTTTCAATGGTCAATTTTAACATTCAATCCCGCACCTTAAATCTAACAACAGAGGGAAGGGTCCTTGAAATACTAGTGTGATTATACACATCTGAGCATGGGGCTCCTTCGTACAACGTCCCCAGTGACGAATACAAAACATCGGCCTTGGTTGGTCGCATTAAGCTACGCCGTGACGTGTGCATAATTTAGTAACGGTTACTATGGGTTACTATGGAAGACTGAAGAAACATCGTAATCCATGGCCAACTTATACAGTCTCAAAATTGATGTATTCCTCTACCATTCAGCACAGTTTCAACCTGCACTGTTCTGAACAGACAAATACTGTGACGCACTACTTTATAACCGAACTACTACATGTATTGGGGGCGGAGGTCGCGGATGAATACTGTGGTCTGCGACTTTGATGGTCAGAAGGGGTGCTTTGTTAGTCATATTGTGGTCCTCCCTGTAAAAATAGAAGCACTTCGTTGTGTAAGTACTTCTTACGCAAGCCTTATGCAAGCGTGGCCTTGCGGACCTCAGCGGTAGTGCATAACGCACATTCCGATACTTACTTGCTTATTGTAATAATCAACTATAAACTTCAACATTGCCACAGTTTTCTCTCCCTTTCAGTGATCAGATATGTAACAAGATTGGGGTCAACGTTTAGGGCGTAACTCCATATTTATATTTCATTAATTACAATGACTATCATTCCTACCTTTGACTGTTTTGCACGTCATTCCTAAGGAATACCGATGCACGGTTTTGGTCGCTCCTTGAGGATCTTATGAAGAAGGCATTTGATAGGCGTTACTAAAATAATTGTAGCCGGCTTATATTGAAGGGCAGTATAAGGAATCTCTCCTATTCGTTACCAGCTTCCCATGTGGTCTAGTGGTTAGGATTTGTGGCTTTCACCCACAAGGCCCGGGTTCGATTCCCGGCATGGGAATTACTGTTTTTTCTTTCGTCTTTCACATGGCACTGCTTTAATCATCATTCACGCCTTGGCAAAACATACACCTTTCTCACGCGGCGGCCATGATAGATTTAAAACGAGTTCAAGGTCTCAGAACACAGTTTTTCGGATATGGGGATTTACATGGTTAAGGACCCCAAAGTGAGGTGGTTCGACGACTCAAAACCTATAGTAGGGTGCAGATACAATTCACAAGAATTTAGTATGTTGAAGTTGAGGGTACAAGCTACAAAATATCTGAAGATGAGCATAGATTTGCCGGCTCGTTTTTCTATAACAGACACTTTGATTTGACCCCCAGCGGAGGTCATGGAACTGCAGGCGGCGAACAGGAAGTGCCGGTAACATATCAAGGCGCAAATTCCCGCCGGCCGAAAAAGCGACGTAATCCAACTTATACAGTAGAGTCCATTCCAAGTCACCGTGCGGATGTTTGTTGCCATTGTTTAGAATTGATTTTAAAGTTTTGTAATTATATGTCTAGGACATTTGATACTTCAGAAATATTTTTAACACTGTTTCAACTTTATAAATATTTCCCAGGTCCTGTAAAACTTTGGAAATATTCATGGTGTGGAATTGGATACTTCTAATGGTTTCTAAATAATGATAACAGCATTCTACCATTATTTACCATTTTCTACCATTTTCTACCATTTTGTAAATGGTTCGGTGGGCTGGGAAGATAGCAATTCACACATCCTTGCAAAGTATGGTTGGGTGCCATGCAACAATGGCCCACCACAAAGGATCCACCAGTGCCCAGCAGTGAAATCTAAAAATATACAGATGCAACAATAGGGCTTACTTTTATGGGGGCAATAAACTAATTTTACCATTTGGCAAGGTTTACCATTTTTTGTAAATATTTGTAAATGTGAAATAATCACAGAGAGGTTTCACAATTCTTCTAAATAAAGATATTTTCGTACAGTTACTTTCAAAACGTTTCTAAAATATTCAAAGAAATTCAAATAAAAGAGTATTTTCTTGGTCAATTTTTTGAAAATAACTTAATTATTGTGGCTCAGATATTCTTTTATTCAAAATAATTCAGACTAATTATAAATATCGCCTAAAAACCCTCATGGTGTCTTGGAATGGACTCCATGTATTCCTCTACTATTCACCACAGATTCCACCTCGCTGTCGTGCACGGAAGAATAAATACGGCCTTTGCAAGTACCGCGATGCACTATTTTAACCCGAACTACTTTTGGGGACGGGGGTCGCGGATAAATACTGTGTTATGAGACCTTAAGCCAACTTGACATTGGATTTCTTTACGTTCATACAATAAAACTAGTCAAGATACAAAACCGTACCAAATTTTAGAGCAGAAATCCAAATGGTTCCTGAGATATGGCCAACTTTGCACTTTGGCGCCTAGCACAGGTGTCGGCACTGTACAAGGACTATCTGAGGTGCCGCTAATTGGTCTCATTATCTCAACAAACTTGATATTCTGGTTGACGTTTTCTGTTATAAGGAGCTTGCCAGACCACATTCTACCGTTCTGAGCGATTGGGGTTGGGGGTTTGTCTTTTTTAGGGCGGAAAAAGGGGGCGGGGGGGAGTCGAGCGGGCTTTAGACCGCACTAAGTCCTATACTTAAGCATAGGGAACGGCCTAGGCGGCCGTTGCCATGGTAACGGCGGGTCAGACGGTAACGAAAATGTTACAGTTCAAGTCAGCTGAGGTCAATTACTAACATATCGGTCAAATTTAATGTGCTTGTCCGTCCCTGGGGAATTCACGCTGTGGATGAATGAGGCAAACAAAAGACTGTCCATCATAATAAGTAGTTCAACCAATGATAGCATGGAAATTAGAAAATTGACCAATAAGATAATGGCTGCATGGTCCGTCAAATATTTGCATTATTATGTTTTTATTTTGCATCTCTTAAGGGAATATGGGATCAGTACGCGAGTCTAAATTGCTACATATTTCACTGAATAACACTGGTTATAATATTTATTATTTGATCTTATATTGTGAAAATTTGTGTGGTCTGGGGGAAAAGCTAAATGGGAGCTGATTTTAGAAATAAGTTTTGTTTGTTTGCCTCATTGACCTCGTCTTCAATCTATGATGGCCGACGCGTGAGAAAGGTGTATTATCCCTATAGGTGATGTTGGTCTCGTCTGTTCATTCATTCATTCATTCATTCATTCATTCATTCATTCATTCATTCATTCGTTCATTCATGTGAACAGATTACTAATCACTGACAAGGTTTCTCATCATCATGTTTTATTGCCATATTACATAGAGCGGCAAAAGCTGGTCTCTGGGTTCCTTCGGTTATAACAAGACGAAAGGGTACTACAGACGTTCAGACGTTCATGTAGTTAGAATCTAACGAAGTTGTGAAGACTAAATGAAAAGGAACAACGAATGAAGACCTATTTATGATTCGCTGCTACCTGACGTCATCCGACGACACCCGGATTAGTGCAGCGAGTCATTCATCTGACGAAGATCGGAGTCTTCGGCCGAAAATGTATGGTGAGTTTCCTTTTGTGTTGAAACAAAGTTTAACCTTTGTTCACTAAGTTCTGTGTTGGTAGAGTTCATAGTTACATGTATAAAGTTGAGCTTTGTTCCAGCACAAGGGAAACACTCCGAATGAATTTTCAGTCGGTCTCACCGACCTCAGTCAGATGTCGAAAAGGAACAACTTTGTGATTTAATCAGGTAAAAGTTTTATCATATAAAGACGTGAAATTTTAGGAATAGTTGATGTCGGAACCCTGTTATCTATGGTACAGGCTTTGAGTGGGGTATCAGAGAACAACCATAGAAAAGATACGAGGATGTTTGTTTTTATCTTTTAACACAGGGAAGACACCCTGAAATGTTGATCTCTGATATCCCCTTCACGAGCCTCGTCATGATTAAATGAGGCAAAAGCAGCTAAACTCTATGCGGCTGATCTGGCTGGAAGGCCAGGATGTGGTGGGACCATCGTCATTCCGGGGTCCTGTTGGAAAACGGGACAGACATATGGTAAATGTGAGCATATGAAGACCATAAGAAGACGCTTCTCATTGACATTGTTTGTTTTATTCTTGTTTTGTTTTGGAGTTCATATTAAACATACCTCACTATGCACAATACGCGTCCTTACCTTTGCTCTTACTGCAGGGTTTTGGCCAGGGTTGCATAATTAAGATGTTCTAAGTAGTTGGAGTACATTCTTAACCAAACAACGTGTTTCTCACCTCCGCTCTTACTGCAGGGTTTTGGCCTCGTCCTCGTCATACTCCTCAGGGTCAATGAACCCGTTGCCGTTGGTGTCCATGGAGGTGAACCAATCAGCGGGCAGCTTGTCGGTGTCCACTTCCTCCCTCTGCTTCAGCATCTCCAGCGCCTCCTGCTTGGACAGCTTCATGTCATGGTTCGTGTCGGGGTCACTCAACCCGGGGCCATCCATGGCGCTCTCCTTCGGGCCGATGTCCCCGAACCCACGGCCGGCCAGGGCGCTCTTCTCCGGGCCGGTGTCCCCAAACCCGCGGCCGGCCATGGCGCTCTCCTTCGGGCCGGTGTCCCCAAACCGGCGGCCGGCCAGGGCGCTCTTCTCCGGGCCGGTGTCCCCAAACCCGCGGCCGGCCATGGCGCTCTCCTTCGGGCCGGTGTCCCCAAACCCGCGGCCGGCCATGGCGCTCTCCTTCGGGCCGGTGTCCCCAAACCGGCGGCCGGCCATGGCACTCTTCTCCGGGCCGGTGCCCTCCTGTTCTCCGCGCAATAGCTCCAGAAGGCTGCGGGCTTCCTCCTCCACACCCCTTGGGAACAAACAATCAGGTAAGAAGTTAAATATATGTCATGTCACGAGCTTGACATGCACCGGCAAATTTTGGCACCGGGACCACGTTTGCAGACTTCCAGCCTACAGGAACTGTACCCTCTGCGTATGAGGCGTTGAATAGGTGGGTCACAATCGGAGCGAGGTCCTCTGTAAACTCAGTTAGAATCCAGTTAGGTAAACTGTCGGGCCCGCATGCCTTCTTGGGTTTGACGGACTTCAGAAGGCACTTGACCTCCCCAATGGAGCACAAGTCAGGACATGTTTCCTCGAGTGGTAGGGGGAACATGTAAAGTGGGACACTTTGGCACCATGCCTCAGATGCCATAGATGAATATGTATTGGCCTACGAATGCGGAACCAGTGTTGGGGCATGGCATAAGTATATACCAGACTGACATTAATGGTAATTACTTGTAATACGGTTATAACCTTACCTCTTCCTGTGTCTGCAGCCGCCATTGCAGTTACATCCGAGCCAGTCGCATTGCCCGTATGCACAGTAGGGCGTTCCCTGTGATTGGGGGTGATGTTTATTAGTCTTATTTATTTATTTGTTCAGCTGTATACAAACAGCCAGGGCTGCCCAACTAGTCGTAGGCTATTGCCAAGGGCAGAAGAATACACACATACATACAAATACAATCGCTGCAATAAACATTGTTAATATAAAATCGCTCGCATTAACGTACATTGTAGAAGCGGTTACAAATCTACACCATATGAATATATATATATATATACAATCTGTACACATGGAAAGTCACTTAGCATGAGGTAGTACATGTACATGTACTGACATTAATTCACAGAGAATGGATCTCCGAGGGAGATCCAGGCTTTGGCTTTGAAGGATGATAATGTGGTACCTGTTTGTGTTTCAAGTGGAAGATTGTTCCATAACTGAGTGGCTGTGTGGAGGAAGATTTTCTGGGTTCGTGCACTTTTGGGAATCGGTATTGACAAGTTGTTTCCGTTTCTAAGAGGGTATATCTAGATTGTATGGCTGATGACCTGGTAGTGGGTACGAGGTTGCAGAGGTGGGGTGGGCAGTGTCCATTCCTCAGTTTAAAGAGGGCAGTCAGTGTGTGGAATTTGCTGTATTAGTTTAGACATGTTCTTTGTTATCAGACCAACGTTAACATAACTCATAACTATTTAGCCTGTGTTTACACAATCTCTCGCTGGCTGGAGTTATTTACCCCCTCCCGTAGCTGGCGGAAACTGTAGGGCCGGACGCTAGGGGCGAGATTTTAGTTTAGAGGATAACGTTACATGTTTGCACGACAAAACAAAGAAGTCACTTATCCATACTGCAGCCTTCGTCATGTCCAGATGACCAATCACAGGCACGTGACGTAAGCAATCGGTCAGAGGGTCAGGACTACTGTGTGAGAGGAATTGAAGAGGCCAGCCTCATCACAACACATCCGTTATTACTGGGGAGAGACCAGTTGATGACGTCATGCGTCCGTGATTGGTCATTCTAACATGATGAAGGCTATGGTACGGAGTGTTCAAATAGGCTCTTCTATTGTTGTTTTGTCAGCAAAAAGTCTAGATGATTACAAATAACAGATAAGATAAAGATTACATGAGTCCCATCGTTACACTTCCCGGTGAGCCAGAAGGCGTGGCAGCAGACCGAGTCTGCCGGGTTCACCATCAGAACCGTCAGGAGGGCCGTCAGGCCCAGGAGCATCGCCAGCTTGTAGGCCATGGTTCAGTCCTACGGAACAAAAACAACGGACAGAAAATATTTAACGATACTACGTCACCAGCTTATGGCACAGGGCATGGTTACCTGCGGAAGAAAAACAACGGACAGGAGATATCTAATGTACTACATCGTAAGCTTGTAGTCCATGTAGTTTTGCCTAATTTTTTCCCTAATTTCTACCAAGCCGTTCTGGCACAGTTTAGGAGAGACTAGCTATAACAAATACGACACAGTCGCCGGTGGCTGACATACTCTTACGGTCGATAGGTAATCAATCTTGCCCACACGAGGATTTTCACTAGCCTCCATAGCAGGCTCTCTTGGGCCTTTTTTCGTTTTTCTTTTGCTCATAATAAGCTTTTGCTGGCTATTCCTTTTTGTACTGGGTTGCTTGACCATTGCTTTGGCCCCGTGGTCAACGCTAAACGCGCGAAAAGCTAAGCGGCATCTCAAACCGCGACCAGACGATTTCCTGTTGTTGGAGTTTTTTGGCTTTGGGACGACGTGGGCTGTAAGTCCTGTAACATCTAGATTTCGTCGGCTCCAGGAATCGTCCAAAAACATACGTAAACTAGATATCCAGGATTCGTACTTCCGGTGCCTATAATCTATCACGCAAAAAGCATTTTGGACTTAATACGTAAGTAGCATGTGAACATCGAAGTATCATTATCAACATTTGTTTAAGTTTTGTAACACCAGGAGCTCAGAATCAATTCTGCATAAACCTCTTGCGGTCAGATACAAAGATGGCGGCCTTCTGACCACGAAAACAACATGCAACATAGTCTCCGCCCTCGAAAACAGGAAGCTCCACCCCCACGTACACGTTCTGGATAAACACCGTTTTTTATCCAGGATCCGTCCTGTTTAAGCCGTTTTCTGGATATCCAGGACGCGTCCTCCTGCTCAGGCCATTTTCTGGATATCCAGGATTCGGCCTAATACGAGAATTAGATACTGACGAAAGTTGGATATAACAAGGGCAGTGTGGCACTGCACCCATGCCACCATAGCAATTAACCTGCTCATTCGAGCGTAGTGCGTACGCAAACAGTAGTCTGCTACCAAGGCACTGGCATGTTCACCATGACAGACGCCTTTGTGTGCTGATAGGTTCAAATGTGTTTTCTACTTCTATCGCATTTCAAAGTCTCGGCCGCTCTGTATACCAGCCGAAAAGTATGTTTCGGAACAAAACAATTTTTGAGCCCCGTTAAATTATCAAGATTCTGAATCGGACAAGTACGGAGTCATCCGAATGTGTCCGGATGGTGATACCTCGGGTGTCTTCGTTCAAGGCAGTTCCGTGCCATCAGTGCAGGTCTACGTGCGCCAGGTCCCAATGTCACACACGGCAGCCAGCGAGGCGGGGTGACTCTGCACACTCCCATGAACACTCTCTCTCACTTTCCCATGAACAATGCATGACTGGTCTCCGGAACTGCTTCAGGCACATCGTCTTAAAATGTTGAGTTAAAGAAGCACAAACGATGAAAAATGATAACAAACAGGTTCGCAACAGACCTAAGCCAGGTACAGGTAGTTGTGCCGAAAAGTAAACCCCAATTTTTCCCTAATGTCTGCCAAGCCGTCCGAGCACATTTCAGGAGAGACGGAAGAAAAAAATGACCACTAGTTATAACATGTACAGATACGACACAGTCACCGGTGCCTGCCAAACTCTTACGGTCGATCGGTAAATAATCTTGTCCAATGAACAAACTCGCTATGGCAAAAGTATTTTATCGGACCGGTACCGCACAACATCCGCCGGCCACTTACAGCTCAGGGCAGCGGAGTCACAGTACATAGACTAGGTACCAGTCGGCGCGAAATCGTAAGACAGCGACTGCCGATGAAAAAGGAAACACGGGGATTTCATGAAACAGGTGGTATATCTGCAGTATGTGCTCATGTTGCAGCTCCCAACACATGTCTTCACAGAAAAGACTAGGGGCGCGCCACGCTGCGCGACATCTCAAACCGCGATTTACCGTCGTAGGATTTTCTTTGCTTTGGGACAGACGAGGACAATGTGGCCCTGCACTAAGGTATATTTAACAGTGCCACATACAAAGAATAGACAGAAAGTAAATATCTTATCTCTCCCTCCGACCGAAGTCAGGTACCCATTTTTACACCTGGGCGAAGTGAGTAAAGTCATGTACAAAAAGTGTATTTCCTAAGGGCGCTAGACTCCGTCGCAGTCTTCGGAACGGGGTTGTTTTTTTGGGGGGGGGGGGGGGGCGTTCGTCCGCGATTTTCAACGTTGGCTATGATCTATTGTGTCGGCAAAGTGAGTTTGCCGAGGAAGGGAGTTTGCTGTGGTTTTCCCCGTCGTAGGATTTTCAGCGCGGATCCAAATAACCAGGTGTCGTGACCATCGACAAGAACAACCTTTTCTGCCACAAAGCAGCTGAATGCCGTACGACACAAGTACGCCTGTCTTAAGCTGAGCTCGGACGACTTGTTAGTGAGCTCCAAGTGGGGATTTTCGACCAAAGTACGGTCGATGTCCCGGCGATTACTAGGGATTCGGACGATTTTTAGCAGCTCGTCCGTTGGGATCCAAACATCCGTGTGATGTCAGCTGTGCACCAAAAATGCAGAGAGGATAATAACTCAAACTTTTCCAACTGACACACTGAGCCCAGTCCAATTTGTGACGGGGAAGATTTTCAGAATACTATCGACGCTCGGGCGATTTTGAAATTCGGCGAGCTCCAGCCGATTTAAAAATTCGGCCGGCGTTCGCTTGAGTTTATGATATGACACAGGCTTAAGATTGTTTTCCTTCCATTTGCTGCCGTATACATTTGGTATGTTCCTATCGCTAGTCAAACATGGTCGCGCCGCTACCAAAAACGTCCCAAACTGAGAAATTACGCCACTATAGCCGGTTTATCGGCTATGCGGGAAAACAAACTCCAAAACAAAACAAAACAAAACAAACGAACAAGAATGTTTTTCTTCCATTTGCTGCCGTATACCAATCGCCAGACAAACGTGGCTGTGCCGTTACCAAAAACGTCCAAAAACTGAGGAATCATGCCGCGATGCGGTTATCGGCTATTTGGGAAAAAACTCAAAAAACAAAACGAACAAAACACAATTTAAGGTAATTTCTGAATCGTTCATACCGTATTCCGTACAGTAGATCGAGAAGAACTCGGGTTGCGAGATGTTCGGCTTTCTGCCCCGCACCTGAGACCACCGAAGTCGAAATGTCTTGTCTCTACTTGAAGCCTCTTTTAAAGTGAAAGTATCCCGTCGTCATAGCCACTTTAGTCACGTGATTACCCACCTAGAATGACTCACAGAAATACGAGCTGCATGTACGTGACACGGGGGTTGGTCCTTTTGACTCTTGGATTCTTTTTATTGCAGAAGAAGCAGGTGCGCCTTTGTTCGTGAATAAAACACACACCTGACAGTTCGCCCTGTCCTAGAACATGGCCACGTACGTCTTGCTGGTTGGTTGCAGTGAGGATTTGGCAACCGAAACATACTTTTCGTCATATGTCCGTTGGTATCTTTGAGCCCCGTTGATTGCATGGATGGATGGATAGTTCAATGCATGGACTTGTTAACCTAACCTTTCCAAAGGCCCTTCCAACGGCCGTTTTTAATTGGGGTATAACAAAATCAAATAAGGACGAAAACTAGACAAGAGGGACAAGACATTTTTCACTGTTTTAATTTTTTTACATCATTTTAAAGAACATACAAGAGAAGAAGAAAGGGGATGTGTCAAGCTACCCACGACAGGTTACTTGTCCACCGAGCTCCCACCAACCCACTCCTGCCGACTTGACACATCCAAATAAAAAAGACATACGAAACGTACAAGACAGACAGTTTATACCAGTAGACTGATACGACTACAGGGAAGCAGGGGATTAAAAGCGTAGGTACAGTTTTTCCCCGTCGACTCTCGCCCACTGCACTGATCACCACAGAGACATACACGTTGTTTCGTTCAGACGTACAAAGTCAAGCTTTATTCTTGAGCGGAGGCACTCCTTGGTGTATTGGACCATCTCGACGTGAGTCGAAAAGGTCGAAGTGCTGCTAACATGGACTTGGGTGGATGGTTTTCTCAGGAGTTGGGTCATGTCAGACTTTTGAATCAATAAACAGATGGTTATCAATGGCATCTTGCCAACCTCCTGGAAAAAATGTAAGATAGATGCTATCACCTACACCCTTGCCGTCACGAGGAAACGCATATGGTCCTCACGTTGTGAAGCCCTTCCAACGGCCCTTCTCTCGTCGCCTAGTTTGAAGGCTTAGTTAGACAATGGTACATTCCAGCCGAGTTTTAAAACTCTCTTTTAGGCGTGTGTTACTATATGTGGTCCAGCGTATCAAATCTTCGCTCTTAGCTCACTATGTTTATCATAAACATATATCACAAATTGCACTTTTTTGTCCTAAAGAATAATGCACATTGATTGTATGTCAAAAATTTTTACAAAACATGTTGATTGTGCCAATACTTCATCTGACATAGATTATGTTAATGAGGTAAATTTCATGAGGAAAATGAGGACAAAGACAAGTCTCCCAGAATGACTGCTCTACCTTGTTTAGAGCATGCCTGTGTCTCTACAAGATCCTACAAGTAAAAGTGAGGGGAAGGAGGTTGTGTAATCTTCCTAAACGATAAATTCTATTGGGTGAAATTTCATTCAATGTTACAATTTTCTGTAAGATTCTGAAATGTGCCTTGTTCTTCTATGTCCAAGCTTTTGTCCTGTAAAAGTAAGCGTTGTAAATATAATGTATGGAAGAATAGAATATGCATGCACAGAAGAACAAGCTAAGGGCTCAACTCACCGTTGTAGCTCTCGAACCTGGTGTAGAAGATCGCGGGTCGTGTCTACCTGTGGCCTGTGTTTGAAGGAGTGAATGGGCAGACAAGCAACCACCCGATGATGGTTGGCACCTGTAGCACCCCCCGAGAAAACAGCCTTTGTTCTTGCATGAAACCCAAATGGTCGCTTTACACTACTCACGATCTTGACATATATGGTTGGCACCTGTAGCAAGCCCAGAGAAAACAGCCTTTGTTGGTGCATAAAACCCAAACCCTGCTGTCGGATGCATGGTCATTTGTGATGCGGTCTACCTGGAAACTTGATTTACACAACAGAGGGGGTCCGGATATTGCTTCAAGAAGTTGTTTGAACTTCAGACCAAGCCCGCCCTTTCTTTACCGCTACGTAAGTCCTTCCGACGTAAGCAAACTTTTTGTATGCCTGTCTGTCAGTCTGTATGTCTGTCTCAGCATAATGCATAAGTTATGTGTGGATTTTTACGTTATTTGCTTCGTTGGTAAAATGAACCTAGCGGCTTTTCATTGAGCAGGACTTCCAGTTTCCATACCTTCTTTTCCGGACACGTTATAGTCATGATATTTTAATTGGAGCTCTTCGACTGGAGTGACGTACTAGATTTTGAACCAGAGGTTCTTGAGTTACGCTCACTTCAAAAATCTGGACACACAGACAGACAGACAGACGCACACACACACAGACCCACCCTTAACTATATATCCATTTTTCATGGAGATAAAAATAAAGTGCAACCATTACTTAATTAAGCATCAAGCGGTGACGTTCTTTTACCGTTCAACACAGTTTCAACCTGCAGCTGTTCTGAACAGAAGAATCAAATGCGACCTTTTCAAGTACTGTAACGCACTACTTTATAACCGAACTACTAACGGGAGGGGGCCATACTTCGACAGGGGTCCAAATTTCGACAGGTATTGGGGACGGAGGTCGCGGATGAATACTGTGTTCTGCGACCTTGATGGAAAGAAACGTTCCTTTGTACTTTTGTGAAGGTTAGACATCCAGGAATCGTTAAAATTGAAGACGAATAAATCTTTACTTCTGGATACTTTATTTTTATACAGACGTATGAAGACAAACAATTTCTTGGAACAAGGAATAATTCTTATGTTCTAAATAAACAAAAAAGGTAACGGCTAAGGTGTTCTAAAATACCTTTTTTGTTTATTTAGAACATAAGAATTATTCCTTGTTCCAAGAAATTGTTTGTCTTCATTTTCTTTTCACTGAGGAAGGAAGGCGGATGCCTTCCGAAACGTCTGTATAAAAATAAAGTATCCAGAAGTAAAGATTTATTCGTCTTCAGTTCCTTTGTACTATGTTCGTCCCTGTAATAATAATTTCGTGTAAGTACTTTATATGCAAGCCTTATGCAAGCGTGGCCTTGCGGTCCTCAACGGTAGTGCAGAACGCACATTCCGATACTTACTTGCTTATTGCAATAATCTACTATAAACTTCAATTTTGTTACAGTCTCTCTCTTTCAGTGATCAGATATGTAACAAGATTGGGGTCAACGTTTAGGGCGTAACTCCATATTTATATTTCAAGAATTACAATGACTATCATTCCTACCTTTGACTGTTCTGCACGTCATTCCTAAGGCATACCGATGCACGGTTTTGGTCGCTCCTGGAGGATCTTATGAAGAAGGCATTTGATAGGCGCTCCTAAAATAACTGTAGCAGGCTTATGTTAAAGCGGAGTGTAAGAAATTTCTCCTATTCGTCACAAGCTTCCCATGTGGTCTAGTGGTTAGGATTTGTGGCTTTCACATTGACACTGCTTTAATCATTATTCACGCTTCTTCAAGGAAATTATTCCTAGCCTGGGTACCATCCGTATTCTACCGGGGCTCCTTACACTCGGGTCTACCGAAAGTGCGAAAAGGAACGAAAAGGAACGAAAAGGAACGAAAAGGAACGAAAAGGAACGAAAAGGAACGAAAAGGAACGAAAAGGAACGAAAAGGAACGAAAAGGAACGAAAAGGAAAGTACCGAAAGTGCGAAAAGGAACGAAAAGGAAAGTACCGAAAGTGCGAAAAGGAACGAAAAGGAACGAAAAGATTGGATAGGAACGAAAAGGAACGAAAAGGAAAATGCCGAAAGTGCGAAAAGGAACGAAAAGGAACGAAGTATGAAGCAAAGTGAACTGAAATCGATGGGAATATAAGGTAACGGTACTGTGATCGGCAAATGCATTTGAAACGGACTTTATTTTTGTATTTTGTGGCTTGTTTCACGAAATTCCTAGAGCTCCAATGGTTCAACGGCGAACCGGTGGGAAAGTGCACGCGTGGAAATAGCTAAATACAAATCAAAGGCGATGGGCGCGCTAGAAAAACGTTTGACGGGTTGACATTCTGGTGTAGGTTATTTTTCTACGGTCCCAAAAATGTCACAAAGTCGTTTTCTAATGGTCCCGGCCTAAATTATAAGTGGCCCCGGGCAATCGGGACACCACGCTGATTTCATTTCGAGGCCTGGTTCCAAAGACTTTCTCTGCCGAACCCGCACGGGAGACGTGAGTCGCCCGCCAGATCTCTCCGTAGTTTCCCAATATCCTTTGCACAAATTCCTCACGTTGGCCATTTCTTCCCGCAAAATGATTAATACTCATGGTACAACGTGAAGAAAACTCCTTGGTACAATGTATACATGTCTATCCTTTCACAGCTTTTCTTTTGCCACAAAATACAAAAATAAAGTCCGTTTCAAATGCATTTGCCGATCACAGTACCATTACCTTATATTCCCATCGATTTTAGTTCACTTTGCTTCATACTTCGTTCCTTTTCGTTCCTTTTCGCACTTTCGGCACTTTCCTTTTCGTTCCTTTTCGTTCCTATCCAATCTTTTCGTTCCTTTTCGTTCCTTTTCGCACTTTCGGTACTTTCCTTTTCGTTCCTTTTCGCACTTTCGGTACTTTCCTTTTCGTTCCTTTTCGTTCCTTTTCGTTCCTTTTCGCTCCTTTTCGTTCCTATTCGCACTTTCGGTACACCGTTACAGTCGATACACTAAAAAATACTATTTTGAGGGTAGCGAGTGTAAGGAGCCCGGTAGAATACGGATGGTACCCTGGCTACATTATTCCTATAGATGATGTTGTTCTCAGGTAATGGAAAAGGCACTTCTGCAACTCAAAGCCCCTTGCTTTGATCTTAGATTCAGTACTTTGGACTTTCCCTAACTCAGTGACTCGACCACGTATGCAGCATGCCTCCTAACTCAAGGGGTGCACTGAACTGGATGCCAACAGTGAAAAGAAATAGAGGCCGTCCGAAAGAGACATGGCGAAGGACCGCAGATAGGACCAGATGGAGAGAACATCTCCTGTCGCACCAACCCTTTATCTATCTACTGTGCTCCTATGCAGCCCCCCCCCCCCCCAATTTTCACTGAGAAGAGCGGCTAAGGCCGACAGAGCTATCCAAATCAAATCATTCATTCATTTATCCATTCGCTGTCGACGTCTTTAACTCATTACTCATGCATTCACTTATTCATTCCATTCGTTCGTTCGTCTGTTTATTCATTCATTCATTCCCAGATTAAAAATGACTGACAAGGTTTCTCATCATCATGTTTTATTGCCATAAATCTTGGTTACATAGAGCGGCAAGAGCTGGTCTCTGGGTTCCTTCAGTTATAACAAGACGAAAGGATACTACAGACGTTCGTGTAGGTAGAATCTGAAGACGTTGTGAAGACGAAATAAAAAGGAACAACGAAGGAAGACCTATTTATGATTCGCTGCTACCTGACGTCATCCGACGACATCCGGATTAGTGCAGCGAGTCATTCATCTGACGAAGATCGGAGTCTTCGGCCGAAAATTTATGGTGAGTTTCCTTTTGTGTTGAAACAAAGTTTAAACTTTGTTCACTAAGTTCTGTGTTGGTAGAGTTCATAGTTACATGTATAAAGTTGAGCTTTGTTCCAGCACAAGGGAAACACCAATAATTTTCAGTTGATCTCGCCGACCTCAATCAGATGTCAAAAAGGAACAACATTGTGATTTAATCAGGTTAAAGTTTTATCATAGAAAGACGTGAAGTTTTAGGAATAGTTGATGTAGGAACCCTGTTATCTATGGTACAGGCTTTGAGCGGGGTATCAGAGAACAATCTTTGAAAAGATACGAGGATGTTGGTTTTTATCTTTCACCACCTGAAATGTTGACCTCTGATATCCCCTTCACGAGCCTCGTCATGGTTAAATGAGGCAAAAGCAGCTAAACTCTATGCAGCTGATCTGCAGTCCCGGCTGGAAGGCCAGGATGTGGTGGGACCATCATCATTCCGGGGTCCTGTTGGAAAACGGGACAAACATCTGGTCAAATGTGAGCAACATAAAGACCATAAGAAGATGCTTCCCATTGGTTTGTTTTGTTTTGTTTTGTTTACTGGAACAGTTGATCGACTGATTGATCAATACCAGAAGGTCGTAACCTGGCTGCCATGCCCTGTACTGCCAGGGTCACATTTCCAAACCAAGGCCCGGCCGAGCTGTTTGTGGGAACGAAAAGTACGATATAAGACAACAAAACACAGAAAATGTAAGAAAGATTATTCTTTAGATACATGTTAGTTCCCGCAAACTGCCCGACCGGAGCCCGGGTTGAAAAGGTGACCCTGACATAACCCTCGTGATGAAGGTGAAGGGTCATTAACTTTCCTCAGCCTGCTGAAAATGTCTGCTGTAGACATAAGATCACTTAAGTCTCCTTAGCAGGTTCTCCGACTCTGTACCTTTGAGGATGGCAACAACTAACCTTTTCCTCGGTTAGTTGTTGCCATCCTCTAGTCTACAGAGCCTGGCTTTGGATCTGATCTGCCATCAGAAATAAAGGCTGACTCCTAGAGCCTGCTGATCAGGTATGTAGATGTTCTGAATACAAGTTTCTCACCTCCGCTCTTACTGACGTTTTTTAGCCTCGTCCTCATCATACTCTTCAGGGTCAATGAACCCGTTGCCGTTGGTGTCCATGGAGGTGAACCAATCAGCGGGCAGGTTGTTGACGTCCACGTCCCCCCTCTGCTTCAGCATCTCCAGAGCCTCCTGCTCGGATAGCTTCAGGTCCTGGTCCGTGTCGTGGTCGCCAAATCCTCGGCCGGACAGGGCGCCATCCTCCGAGGCCGTGTTCTCGAACTCGCGGCCATCCATGGCGCCCTCCTCCGGAGCGATGTCCTCCTGTTCCTCGCGCAGCAGCTCCAGGAGCCCGAGGGCTTCCTCAGCCACACCCCTGGTGAACAATAAGGAAAATAGTCACTAATCAAGGGGTATTTCCGGAGAAAATGCCGTAGTTATGCTAACGTCACAATTCCAAACCGGGACCCGGCCGAGATGTTTGCGGAAACCGAAAAATAAAAATGTATACGTAAAAATATACACAAATAATGCCCACGACTATTCTCTTAAAGTCTTGAGTAGTTTGGTGTCTTTTATGTCATACTTTTCGTTCCCGAACGCTGCCCGGCCAGGCCCCGATTTGGGAATGTGACGTAGGCCTTACAAGCAGTGTCCCTACAGAGTATTTTGCACGAGATAGTAGAATTGGTATTTGTTCGTTTGTTTTTTCCTTCTGATATAGGAATACTAAAGATTTCCACGATTTACAGAGTGTACAGTGTGTAACAAATCCAGTATGTTGCGGCAGACTACTTGCTGATAACATAGATCTAGTATATACTACACTCAGGTTCTATTCTATACATACAATATTGAAATGAGACACAGTGAGGATCTTTATTTGTAGTATATAGATTCTTATGTTTACAATGATCTTAAGTCGTTATCATGAGGTTCCTTTTCTGCATAGATGAATATGTATTGGCCTAGGTATACGGAAACAGTGCCGGGACATGGCATAAGTATAGACCGGACTGACAATTAACGGTAATTACTAGTAATTACCGTTAATTGTCAGTCCGGTTATAACCTTACCTCTTACTGTGCCTGCAGCCGCCACGGCAGTTACATCCGAACCAGTTGCAGGGCCCGTATCCACAGTAGGGCGTTCCCTGTGTTTGGGGTGAGGTGGTTATTATTGGTTATTGGTTATTGGGTGGGCCGACTACTCACTCTTTGCAGCCAGGGGCTGAATTGCGAGGAGCTTACAATGGGCGGGGCTAAATCGCAAGGGTCTGGAGCGAGCTGCCATTCGGCGACACTCAGGTGACCTCAATACGACAGCAATTGCCCCAGGTGCGGCCAAGGTACTGTAGGTGTGTTAGTTTAGACATGCATGTTCTCTAATATCAGAAGAACACAATCTCTCGCTGGCTGGGGTTAATGACCCCCTCCCCTAGGTGGCGGCAACTGTAGGGCCGGCCGCTAGGAGCGCGATTTTAGTCAAGCTAATAACTAGCGGATAAAGACGAACATGCTCGTCGCCATGATGTAATTTGTCCAAACAAAACAAAACAAAACCAAAAGAAGTCACAACAGATAAAGATATCAACCTTAGTCCCATCGTGACAGCGATCGGAGCACCGCTTCCACCAGCCACCGCTGCACTGCCTCTTAGTAGCGCGGCAGCAGGCCGAGTCTGCCGGGTGCACCATCAGGACCGTCAGGAGGGCAGACAGACCCAGCAACAACGCCAGCTTGCAGGCCATGGTTTCCTATGGAACAAAAAGCAAAGGACAGAATATTCAATATACTACATCGCCAGCTTGCAGGCCATGGTTCAAGTCCTACGGAACAAAAACAACGGACAGAAAATGTCAAACATACTACATCGCCAGCTTGCAGGCCATGGTTTCCTATGGAACAAAAACAACGGACAGAAAATGTCACATATACTACATCGCTAGCTTGTAGGCCATGTTTCAGTCCTACGGAACAAAAACAACGGACAGAAAATGTCAAACATACATGTACTACATCGCCAGCTTGTAGTCTATGGTTGATTAACTTAACAAAACAATACACCGTGGAGCTTAGTACATCGTCACCTTGTAGCCCACGATGAACCGTCTGTTTATCATCGTGAAACATTGTGTATCAAATAAGCAGACAAACACTTTCTAGTAACTTCGCCGGCTGCCACGCCCTAAAAAACACGAACAGAACCAGTCGGTCAAGTACGACTTCGTCCGATTGTATTCGGGATTCGTCGTCAGAACTCGGCTGTTTTCGTTCAAGCCACTCGGCTGTTTTAGTTCCTTGCGTCATTCAGGTGTACGTGCACTAGGTCCTGTTTTCGCCTCCTCCAAGCCAGTCTCGCGTCACTGCTCAGGTCTACGTGCACAGAGTCCTGTTTCCACTTCCTGTAGTCGGTGAGGCGTAAAAACTGTAGACACTCCTATAAACATAGTATAATAACCCGCTTGTGTTGGAATGTTGTCTTCACCTTTTCTTGACAACTTTTACGATGTGTATTCTTCGTGGCACTTTCAGTGACCCCTACGTAGCCCTGTGGGACACCTTACTGCACCCGGGATAATTGAAGTCAGACTTAGTTTGACTAGTTTGACTTTTATTGTACATACCTACCAACTGGATCGCAAGTACAGGTCGCAACAAAATGATAGTTGGTAGATGGATAGGTGAAATGTTTGCAATGTCAAACAACACACGAATTATATTCTACTAAGCTTATTCTCTCTTAAAATGAACCCGTGACACGATCGTATGCTAATCGTTAGTATACCGAGAGGTAGTCCGCCTCCCTCCCGTCTCCGGGAGTCCACCGGGACAAATCTGTGGATTCGGGGCCCGGCCGAGGTAACGGTGCAATTTGGACCAATACCTGACGTGCACATGGCACGGCTGCCAACACAAAACTAACCCTCATGGACAAGAGTTGGGACGTGCCTCCCAAAGGCACAGAACAAATCTACGTCTACGTGCGCCGGCTCACATACTGCAGCCAGTGAGGTGTGGTGACTCCGGACACTCCCATCAACAATACATGATTAAATCAAGGACCGCGTCGCTGGTCTCCGGAAATGCTTCAGGCACATCGTCTTAGAATGTTGAGTTAAAGCAGTATAAACGATGAAAAACGCTATCAAACAGGTTCGCAACAAACCTAAGTCGGGTACATATAGCTGTGCCCTAAAGTAAACCCCAATTCCTTTTTCCTAATTTCTGCCAAGCCGTCAGGGCACAGGTAAGGAGAAATAAAAGAGGAAAATCACCACTACCTGTAACAGATACGACACAGTCACAGGTGCCTGCCCTACTCTTACGGTCGATCGGTAACGAATCTTGTCCAATGAACAAAAGTATTCAGCGGACCGCCGGCCAGTTACAGCTCCGAGCAGCGGAGTCACAGTTCATAGACTGGGTACCAGTCTGTGCGAAATCGTAAGACAGCGACTGTCGATGAGAAAGAAATAAACGTGGATTTCATTTAACAGGTGGTATATCTCCAGTATGTGCTCATGCCGCGGCTCCAAACATAAACCATCATAGAAAAGACTAGAGGTGCGCCACGCTACGCGACATATTATACCGCGTCAGAAGATATACTGTGATAGGAGTTCAGTGCAGCTTCGACAGAACCGGTTTCCCGACCATTGACAAGAACAGTATTTCCTGCCACACGGCAGCTGAATGCCGTAAGACACAAGTACGCCTGTCTTGAGCCCCTTTTATACCCCTGTCACCTTATCCACGATCTTCGGGCGTATCGATGGAAGATCGGCCATGTTTAAGATTGAGTGCTGCGCGTATTTTTCTCATGAAAACCGTCACTGTCACATATAAGCCATACTTTGTACCTTGTACAATTGTTGTGCAATAAAGCTGTTTTCATTATAAGCGAGGCTCGGGCGATTGCCGCAGAATCGTCGTCCGATCGATTTTCGTCAAATGTGACAGGGGTATTACAAATCAGCAACTGAGCTCTGACGACTCGAAGAGGGCATTTTCGGCCAAACTACGGTCGACGTCCTGGCGTGTACTTATTCTTCGGACGATTTTTAGCAACTCGTCCGTTGGGATTTAAACCTCCGTGTGATGTCAGCTGTGCACCAAAAAAGGGCAGAAAAGATAACTCAAACTTTCCGGAATCACCAAGTCCGTCAAATTTGTGACGGGGAAGATTTTCAGCAAAATGTACGCTCGACGCTCGGGTGATTTTGAAATTAGGCGAGCCCCAGTCGATCTAACAATACGTCCAGCGTTCGCTTGAGTTATGACACAGGCTTAACAATGTTTTCCTTCCATTTGCTGCCGCATACATGTGGTACGTTCCTATCGCTAGTCAAACATGGTCGCGCCGCTACCAAAAACGTCCCAAACTGAGGAATTACGTCACTAGGCGGTTTATCGGCTATGCGGGAAAACAAACTCCAAAACAAAACAAATCAAACGAACAAAACACAATTTAAGGAAATTTCTAAATAGTTCATACCTTATGCCGTACAGAAGATCCAGAAAAAAGTTCGAGTTGCGCAATGTTCAGCTTTCTGCCCCGCACCTGAGAGCACCGAAGTCGGACTGTCTTATCTCTTCTTGAAGCCTCCTTTTAAGTTTAAGTATCCCGTCGTCATAGCCACTTTAGTCACATGATTACCTACCTAGACTGATTCACAGATATACGACCTGCACGTCCGTGACACGAAGATTAGTCCTTTTGACCCTGGGATTATTTTTACTGCGGACGAAGCAGGTGTCGCCACACACCTGCCTTTGTTCTTGAATAGAACCCCGCACACCTGACTGTCGGTCATTTAACTAATTCTCCCTGTCCTTGTATATCGCCACGTGCGTCTTGCTGGTTGGTTGCAGTGAGGATCTGGCAACCAGGATGTTTCAGGTTCAGAGGCGCGCCCTCCGGGTCATGTCGCTTGGTGGCAGGGACTCTGTGCCGAATCTGCCTTCTGTGAAGGAGATGTTCATGATGATGATGATGACTGGTTTATTCAAACACATATAATATACATGACCCAGATAGCAGCCCTAAGGCTGAATTGATAGGCACATTTACATTTACAATTGCAATAAAATACATATTGTCATCATTAAAACAGGCATTCTACCGACTAACACCATTAAGCAATCTAAAAACTATTCACACAGAGTCATCGTTTAGCAGGGAAACCATATAGTTAATCGGGCTTCTCTTGAAACGAGTAGTGTTCGCTTTCAGAGTCTGGAGCCTGTTACTAGACCGAGTCTCTCTACCTGAGATCTCCCCACGGCATGGTGGGAGCCAGTTTCTGTAGATCGGGGATCTCCAGATGGAACTAGCATACGTTCTGCACAGTTCCTCTCGTCTCTGAGACAGTGGTGTGAGAGAGAGTTCAGTGAGTGCAGAGCTGTAGCAGGTGTAGTTCTGTCCAAGGATTATCTTACATGCTCTCTTCTGTACTCTCTCTATTGACCTTCTTCGAGATTAGGGACGCCGCCGCAGTGTTCCTGTTCAAGTCGATGCTGGATCCTAGTTCTCGATCTAGTACCCCTCCGACAACATCCAGCAACAGGGGGAACCCTAAGAAGTAATCTTTAGTCTACGGCCCCACAGGCCAGAACAAAGCGCTTACAGAACTCTTTCCTACACCGTGCCATTGAACTTTAAAACAAGTCAGTGTAAAAGTTTGGTCTACTCTTGTTTATATCCTTGCGCTGCTAGTAGTCCCCTTGTATTTGGTACATTCATAGTATCTTAGTTTTTAATTGATTGACACCCTGCATGTGATGGTTTGTGATATGTAATAGATAAAGTTATGTGTCTGTGTGGCGCAACGGCTAGAGCGTTGGAATCAGAATCAGAGGGTCCTGAGTTCGATACTCGCCATGCCCCTGCCCCCATGACGATGGAGTGACGCCTACCGAGCCTCACGGCTAGTCTGTCTAAAGGTGCCAAAAACACCTACGGATTTGGTGCTGCCAGTGTGTCAACATCTGCACACACATCTAGCCAACTTCGCGCCATTATAAGTAATTAGTCCGGTCTACGTGCACCAGGTCCTGTCTTCTACTACTGCAGCCGGTGGGGCATGAAGATTCTCCCATAATTCGCTAGTTTAAAATGCCTGGCGTATGACGTGTAGGAATGTTGAGTCCAGCCTTTCATTTAAAGCCCCATAAACAATATGGTATGACTGAATCAACGACCGCGTCGCTGGTCTCAGGAAATGCTTCAGGCAAATCGCTTGAATGTCGATTCAAAACACTCTGCAAAAACGCCAACAAACATGTTCGCCAGAACAGAAGTCAGGTGTATGAAGTGGTAGTGCCCGAAGCTAAACCCAAAGTTTTTTCTCTAATTTCCGTAACAAATTACAGGCCAGGGCACGAGAGAAACGAGACGGCGTTCTAAAGGCGCATTGGCCTGCCTACCTGCCGAAGTGCCTAGGCCAGGTACTGACCCCCTGCTCCACTTCGTTAGAATTCTCCATGTTGCACGGTCCTTTGCAATTTTCTCCGCAAACTTGAGACACTGACGAATATCCTTTGTAGTTTGATCTTTCCAGCGCTTTGGAGGTCTAACCTATGGTCTTGTCTTTTGGAACTCCTGTTAGTAGGCTTTGTGGACGAATGTGTTGAATGGTGGTTTCCTGAGTACATGTCCGAACCACCTTAGTCTTCTAAGCCTGATGGCATCGCCTGGGGTAATCTGTAGATAGATGACAAGTACGTTAATGATTTCAAAAGAACCTAAAAATGAAACTTCTCGTTCCACCACTGCGCTGTGGTAAAAACGAACAATGCAACAGTCTAACAAACAGCTTCACAACAAACCAAAGTGAGGTACAAATAGCTGTAGTGCTGGAAAGTAAACCCTAGGTGTGTGTGTGATTTTTTTCTACCAAGCCGTCATCGACGGACAAGTCTGGGCACAGGATAGACGAGGACGGCGCGCTAAATTCGGCCTGGGGTAGTCACTCTATAGGTGGCAAGTACGTTAAAGAACCCACCACATTTATCGATAAATGTAGGGATCCTTCCCGGTGTGAGTGGATCAGACCTATCAGTCTGGTCTGCAGATTTCTACTTTGCGTACAAAACAGTTGTGTTACGCCTAAAAGCGGTTTGACTATTAAAGCTAAGGGCACAACCCGCCGTACGTGCGATTTCTCCGTACGTTTTTTAAAGGCCACGTCCGTCACGTATTTCTGAAAACGTAGGGAACGACTGGCAAGAGCAGGGATGGAGTACGTCAACGCACGTCACCCGCACGGTTGCACGTTGCACACAAAGTTTTGCCAGCACGTAACGGTCTACGGCATGTCTGCGGGCTCCAAAATCCGTACGGAGCCGATACTTACCACTTACGGATCCCAAAAGATTACCCACGTTTTGGCACGTAGACAGCACATATTTGCACGTACGGCGGGTTGTGCCCTTAGCTTAAATGAAAGATGCCAGAGGGCAGTGGTGGGGTGACAGTGTTTTTTTGTCAAAGGATCTCTGAGCACTGTCTTGCCACGCCAGTAAATTTAATCCTTTAGTGTGATTACCCAGATAAGCGGTTCCCAGATATGCGAAGGTCAGGATGTCGGGATTACTTTTTTTTTACTGCGGAAGGAGCAGATGTCTCCACAGACCTATCTTTCTTCTTGACTGCACACACCTGTTTGGCAGGTACTAGTATCAAACCATCAACATGCAAAACAAATGCATCATAAAACAACGGCATTATTAGATATAAGGAAACATATATCGTAAGCAATCTGCTGTGCTCTTAATGCCTGACACGGACCCACTTACTTTATTATATGCGTTTTGTTTTGGTCAGGATTTCTATTTTGTGTTGTTATTTACACAGAGTAGTTGTCTATGTACGTAGAGATCGTCCGAAAGTTTTCCTTAAATCTGTCGTTTGAAATACATATAATAAGGTCAGACTGCTGTGACGTCACTGCCCCTTAACGTTTTCGTTGCTGCATTGAACAATAGCCTGACTAAATCGCGCTCCTAGCGGCCAGCCCGAGAGTTGCCGCCTCTAGCCAGCGAGAGATTGTGTAAACACAGGGTACACTGAATAATAACTTCCCTCCTATACTTTCTGCCCGGGTCAAAGTTCAGATTCTAAACTCCCGGCCTTGACACGAAGCTGAGCGCCTGTAGCGTGCCACCTGTACGCTTACGTCCTGCGTGCGTAAGGTTACGTCTAACGGCATTTTGTCACCTGTCGGCTTACACCCTACGTAACTTTACGTCGTCCCGTGCGAATCCTCACTTTTGGAGGTGGGAATCGCCTTACCTTAACAGAAACGTTAGGAATGAAGAACCCGGAAGTAGTGCTCTTGGCGGTTGTTCTTTTTGGCCATGCAGGACTCCAGTCACACCTGTGCGCCGCAGGTGAGACAAGGAGACGTACGGACTTCCTTCAGCGTTCTGACAGCGTCAAGGCGTCGTCAGGACAGGTGTTCATGTCTCAAATCGCCTCAGGTGGGCATCTTAAGGAGCGATTTCGTGCTGCCCAACCCGGAAGTGAGAGTGAACCCCTTAAGATTAAGCACGTCTCACGAGGAAGACTTCCCGTCCAGGTGCGCGCAGGTGGCGTGCAGGGGCTGCACCTGAGCCTGGCAGGTGCCGGGCAGGTTTGTTTGTTTGTTTGTTTTATTTCGATCTCTATTAGTGTTACATTGTCGGGTTTCACGCTATTCTTCCTGGAGTAACTTGTAAAATTGAACGAAATGTGAAGAACAAAAAATTTTCAACAAATTTAAAAAGTTCAAATGTGGTAACTTACAACTGAGCAGGGAGGTCAGAGGTCAACATTAAACATGGGTTTTTTATGCAAAGAAATTCAAAGTGATCAATAATAATTGACAAACATAGAAGTAGCTTAAATGAACTGAGCATAATATATATACAGACGAAGTACAAATAATCATACTAACAAACCATAACATTAACAGGTGAGGGCCATGTGGCTGAACCCCGTTCCCTTCACCGCCCCGTCCGACTTCAAGCCGCAGTGCGTCTACACGGTCCTCCCGCCGGGCGACAAGACGGAGGAACGGTCGGCACATCACCAGGACGGCGGCCCTCCGGGAACAAGTCACACACGTCGGGAGATAACCCATGAAGATAACGATGGTAAACTTTCCAAATCCTCTTCTACACATTGTAAGATTATGTGCGTAACTCAGAATATCTTTGTCCAAACCACCCTCATGAATCAAATGACGTAGGAGACTTTATCCGTGTCCTACCAAAAACACGTAGCTTGGGAAGTCTGGATTTTTGGTCTTTTAAAAAAGACCTTTAATGTTTTAATCACATACATTTATCTGTTCGTTTATGTGTTGATTTGCCTTTGTTATTTTAATACAATAAAATCTTCATAATGACGGAACGAAGTACAGCGACTTGAGTAAGGACCATTACAACTACATATACTACATGTACATATAAACAGTGTATACAAATGTGTTGCCTACATATATGGATATCTATAGATATGAATGAGTCACATGTTGAGTCTATCCTGTTCCTGTTGCACCGTCACTTTGTCTTTATTCGTATATTTATGTTCGCTTCATCAAAAAAACTTTCCAAAGTTCTAGGACACGCGGAGTCTGTACCGACCGTCGCGGCGGGGCGAGCGTACACCTACACCGCCGGGAACTTCCACGGGACGCTGAACGAGGCCGTGATGAAATACGCACCCGGAAGTGTTCCCCTCACCATCCGCTACCAGTGTGGCGACCGGAGCTACGTCATGAGTCCGCCCTACAACGTCACCGTCCAGCCAACAACAGTACAGAAAAATCAGGAACAACAAATGAAGAGAAAAATGAACTCTTCAAGAAACTCTCCTTCGGAGACGTCTTCCAAGACGTCACCTGGGCTCACCTATGCAGGTAAGGATTGCATTAACAAAGAATCTGTCATCTTCTACCTCAAACACAGTAGAAGATGAAGAGGACTTCGTCGATTTTGCTATGTCTGTTGATATTAAACATGTCATACTTGGTTATGATTACATAGAAAATAGATTTGCTCATTTTAAACATATGGTTAGCATTGAAAAAAATTATATCCCACAAGCGGGTTGACAAACCGACTCTTGCTAAACCTATACAGTCCTACATTTTCACCATGACCAGTTAATCCAATTTTCTTCAATCAATGACTGTTTTGTAAAGGTAAGATTGCCAATGAACAAAAGCGAGAAGAAGCCAAACTTCTGTGTTAGACTAGATCTGTGAAAATTCTACATGTATATAATAATGATAATAATGATCTGGTGTAACGTTATATGTATACATGTTTTGTCTTTGTTGTGACCTGTGCTTAGCTTGGTTGGGCAAAAATGTACAGTTAAGGTCTTCATTCCTTAAAGGCGGTGAGAGAGAGGGGAAAGTGGCCCTGATCGCGGACATGGGAATAGAGGAGGACTCCTTCACAATCAAGTCCTTACTGCACCAGGTACGAAAGTTAGCATCTTTGATGAGTAATGTGCTTATAGTTATTTATGAACAGATAACCACGGAAAGTTTGTGGGGATTTTATGTGTGCACAATTACTACAAAATACGTCTCGGTGGATTTGATTGGTTTGGCTAGCAGACATAGGATCGACAGGTACAGGGTTCGATCCCTGGCATTCCAGGTACGAAAGTTAACATCTGATGAGTAATGTGCTTAATATACTAGTACACTGTAGTTATGTTCCACCTCATGGCAGACGTAGACGGGGACGCCAACCTACTACTTATCTACAGTACGTCCAACGGCTAATGGGAGATCATCACGGCCAGATCAACCCCCGGCAGCTTCGCCAGCTCGCTGCCGATAGGCGGAACTGGAGAAGGCTTGCGGTCGCCTGCGCTGCAGCCGACCGATGATGATGATGATGATAGTTATGTAGGAACAGATGACCTTTGTCACGGAAATTTGTGGGGATTTTATGTGTGTACAAAGATACATCTCGGTGGACTTGATTCGTTTGGCTAGCAGACATAGGATCGACAGGTACAGGGTTCGATCCCTGGCATTCCTGACCAGACGGTGTGGAAAAGACACAAGTTTCCTCACTTCACCCGTACTCGGGTGTAACATGAGTACCAGACTTCGATTTGGAAGGTAAAAGATGGTGGAAGGAGAGGGATGGTCTCCCAATATCGTGCCCTATACACGTTGGCTAACACCCACGGCCACTTTGAGCTTAAAATGACTATATATATATAGGACCACATTTACCATGTTTACCTTATGTCTAGACGCCTATCCTTTCTATATGGCACTGTTAGACACAATGTACTGTAGACACAATGGGTTGATAATGTATGACTACCGGCCTACAGACCAGCTTTACCTTTATGTATTGAAGTGTATCTTTGCCTTTTCTGCCCCAGCTATGTTAATGATCTACGCCCTGTTGGCCCTGGGGCCTTAACATTTATGTTTTCAAGTGCATCTTTGCCTTTTCTGTACCGGCTGACCAGGCCGACCGTGGCGGGATGGACATTGTTCTGCAGCCTCAAAAATTCCTTGGGTCTAATCTTTACTCGTTTGAATAATTTCGAACCAGCAGGTATATCAGGGAGAGTTCAACTTGGTTATGGCTCGACAAAATGTGTACCTGACTTCGGTTGGGGAGGTCAGGGCTGTGGATGAAAAGGGATGGGCTCTACCTTCCAATACCGTGTCCTTAGAAACTCAGTGGATAACACTCACCGCCACCCCGGCCTCAAAAAGGCTATACCTTCTATCTGTCCTTTCTGTTCGACACAACGGGTTAATAACCTATGACTAGCGGCCTACAGACCTTTTGAAATACATCTTCACCTTTTCTGTCCCGGCTCAGCAGGCAGACCGTGGCGGGCTGGACCTTGTCCTGCATGCGGGGGACCTCAGCTACGCGGACAACTTCGGGACGACTTTCGGTAGCGGCGACGGCAACAACTCCTGGGTATGGGTGCAGTACATGACGTCACTGAATGACGTCACCGCCAGGGTACCCTACATGACCTGCCCGGGAAACCACGAAGCGCAGGTGTTTGTTTGTTTGTTTGTTTGTATGTATGAGAAGAATCACGTCTCAAGCACGGATGTTTTGGTGCGTGTACATTTATTTGGTGTGTAGGTAGGTCTTATAAGACATTGAAATGCTTGAATTATAGGCCCCCTAGCTGTGTGTTACAGCACTACAGCGGAACTTTCGGTTTTGGTATTTCCTGTTCTGGACACGCTATGGTCATGATTTTTGAGTGGTAGATACCTCTTGGGAGGGATGCTAAGGCATGTAGACCCCCTAGTGCTTTGGGGACTATAGGGGCAAATTTTGTTTCAGAGTTTGACAAAGAATAACCGAAGAAGGGCTTGGTGGATCGTCATGATTCTTGGTGTATGTAGATAGCTTAAGTAATGGTAATGATTTTGTCTTTCTTAGTTTGACTTTGCCGCCTACCGAAACTGGCTGCACATGCCGTGGAACGAGAGCGGGTCTTCGTCCCCATACTACTACTCGTTCGACTACCTCGGGGTTCACTTCGTCGGTATCTCGACGGAGCACGATCTGCGCGGAAACTCCTCTCAGCACAGGTAAGGGCACGATCTGCACGGGAACTCCTCTCAGCACAGGTAAGGGCACGATTTGCGCGGGAACTCCTCTCAGCACAGGTAGGGGCACGATCTGCGCGGAAACTCCTCTCAGCACAGGTAAGGGCACGATCTGCACGGGAACTCCTCTCAGCACAGGTAAGGGCACGATCTGCACGGGAACTCCTCTCAGCACAGGTAAGGGCACGATCTGCACGGGAACTCCTCTCAGCACAGGTAAGGGGCGGGCCTTAACGTCAGTTCACCTTTATCCGCGGGATATCCTATATCCGTTGTTGAAATCCCCGTCCGACTTGATAGTCGTGTTAGCCTCCTTTGCAAGTTTCATTTTGGGGGAGCGCTGATTCGCGATTTTCAACATGGACTAGAATTCTTTAATCATCATCATAACCAACGCTTTGCAGTGTCGTCATCGTCTTCTGGTGCCGTATGCCGGGAGAGGAGAGAGTCGGTGCTTCTAGAAGGCTTTGCCATCCTATACGTTTCCTACTGTAAATCTGTTCCTTGTGGTGAAATATGATAATCATGCCGTTCCCTGACAGATGGTTGGAGCAGGACCTGCGAACAGCCGACCAGAACCGCGCCCGCACCCCCTGGATCCTGGTGTTCGGACACAGGCCGCTCTACTGCTCATCGGCCATTTTCTGGACAACCAGGTAACGCAAACTCCTGAAAAGAGGAATAGTCGTCCAATAAATGGCTTTTTAAGTCCGTAGAGGCAGTGGGTTGCAAACCACTATGTTTAAAGCAGAGTATTGGAAGGTGGAGCCCGTCCCTCACCTCCCATCGCCTTTTACCTCCCCAACCGAAGTCAGGTGCCCATCTGGGTGGAGTGAGGAAAGTCGTGTTAAGCGCCTTTTCTAAGAGACCAAGGTCGATAGCATGATAGGATTTGAACCCAGAACCTCTGGGCCAAATTACCTGCAGTTACGCCAGAAGACCCCTGAAAGACAGCAAATAATCAGGGTGGCACTTTCACGCTAGTATGCTATTGTTGTCGCTCTCCAACTTGGGGTTGGAAGCAGTGGTTTTATATGCCGGGAAAGCCATTGATCATTCGATATTTATTCATCCATTCCCTCAGGTGTACGACAGAGGCCCGCGAGTTCCGTGGCGACATCGAGGAACTGTTCCGTCGGTACCACGTGGACGTGTACGTCTGCGGACACAACCACCAGTACGAGCGGTCCTGGCCGGTCTCGGGCGGCAACGTCACCGCCAAGAACTACCGCAACCCCGCCGCTACCGTGCACATCGTCTCCGGGGCCGCAGGTAATGTTTGTTTGTTTGTTTGTTTAATTGATTGGTCGGTCGGTCGGTCGGTCGGTCGGTCGGTCGGTCGGTCGGTCGGTCGGTCGGTCGGTCGGTCGGGGAATGAAGTAGAGTAGAGTAGAGTAGAGTAGAGTAGAGTAGAACAGGTTATAGTAGTGTAGAGTAGAGTAGGGTAGAATAGAGAATATTGCAATAGACTAGAGTAGGGAATTCGAAGTAGTGTAGAATAGAATAGAATAGAATAGAATAGAATAGAATAGAATAGAATAGAATAGAATAGAATAGAATAGAATAGAGTAGAGTATACCAACCAAGGTGATGCAGTTCAGAATGAAAACCACTTTCTGTCCGGTGTCTCCCCAGGGAACCCCGAGGGTAACGACCCCACGTACGTGCCGGAGTTCCTGGTGCCGTGGCGCGCCGGCTACTCCCTGTCGCTGCAGACGGGCTGGACACTGATGGAGGTCAACTCTACAGCCCTCGCCTTCTCCTACATGCACAGCGCGGACCCAGCCAGGGTGGTGGACAGGTTCACCATCACAAGATCGCCGTGAAGTCGTTATTAAAGTCCAGCCTAGGTAGCTTTACTCTACAGCACTCGCCTTCTCCTACATACACAGCGCGGACTCCGGCAGGGCGGTGGACAGCTTCACCATCACAAAAACGCCGTGAAATTATTGGGTCTACCGAAAGTGCGAAAAGGAACGAAAATGAACGAAAAGGAACGAAAAGGAACGAAAAGGAACGAAAAGGAACGAAAAGGAACGAAAAGGAACAAAAATGAAAGTACCGAAAGTGCGAAAATGAACGAAAAGGAACGAAAAGGAACGAAAAGGAGCAAATGTTCCTTTTCGTTCCTTTTCGCACTTTCGGTACTTTCCTTTTCGTTCCTTTTCGTTCCTTTTCGTTCCTTTTCGCACTTTCGGTACTTTCCTTTTCGTTCCTTTTCGCACTTTCGCTACCGAAAGTGCGAAAAGGACCGAAAAGGAACGAAGTATGAAGCAAATTCAAATAAAATCGATGGTAATATTAGGAAAAGGTAAACTGTGATCGGCAAATGCATTTTGCGGCTTGTTCCACGAAATTCCTATAGCAATGGTTCAATGGAGGAATGAATATTGATGAGACCTATCTATGCATATCTATGTTCATGTACGTGTTAATGTGGTTATAACATTCCTTAGAATATCCATATTACATTTATATTATAAAATTTCACAAGAAGAAATGGATTATGTTGAGAACGATTGCGCATATTTTATCATAAAAAGCCATGCTATGTGGATATAGTTGTTTAAAAAATGCAATGATAGCAAAGTTACAAGTATATGTATTGCACAATTTGTAAGAACTTGACCTTAGAGAAATATAGGTCGAATGTTCGAACCCAGGGAAGTCGACGATCGGAAGTTCGAGCCCAGCATGTTGTGAATTATTCTTCCTTCCTTTTTTTTCACACTTTCATTAATATCAATTCAACGCCTTAAATTTGTTTTGCAACCAGGACATCTAAACCCGGCATTGGGATTTTTTTATCATCAGCGAGGGCCTGATGTCGGTCGCAAGAGGCAGAAATTTATTTGTATTGAATATGACGGAAAATTGTTGACAGAAATTGTATTTCCCAATATCCTTTGCACAAATTCCTCACGTTGGCACCTTTCTTCCCGCCAAAATGATGAATACTCATGGTACAACTTGATGAAATCTCTTTGGTACAATGTATATAAGTCTCTCCTTTTACATCTTTTCTTTCGTTGTGAACGAGCGAGAAGATATGTCTCCAGTCTCCAGAAAACCATGTTGTTGGCCCTGTTGAAAGGAGCTGTCATGCTCGTGGGGCAGCAGTTTATTAGCATATCTTTCCTGACCGGATTTCGCGGGTCATTTGCATGCGGCGCTCCCCTCTAGGGAGAATAAAAGCCACCCAAATACAACAACAACGTTACAATCTTGCCTCATCCTGAAAATGTATAATAATCGATATTCATCTACCACCCACTGAATTTTAGTCCTTACTTTCTTATCTCAGTTCCGTTTCTTTGTATTTCGCAGATCTTCAAAGAATCATTTAGCCACACAAAAACAACAGCCTGAAACAGCGCTGTAAAAATTTGATAATGTCAAATTCTCAGTAAAATAAAACACGTTTCATAGGCTTCTAACGCCCGCAGTACCGATTCCTTATATTCTCATTGATTTTATTTAAGTTTGCTTCATACTCCATTCCTTTTCGCTCCTTTTCGCACTTTCGGTAGCGAAAGTGCGAAAAGGAACGAAAAGGAAAGTACCGAAAGTGAGAAAAGGAACGAAAAGGAACGAAAAGGAAAGTACCGAAAGTGCGAAAAGGAACTTTCGGTACTTTCCTTTTCGTTCCTTTTCGTTCCTTTTCGTTCCCTTTCGTTCCTTTTCGTTCCTTTTCGTTCCTTTTCGTTCCTTTTCGTTACTTTTCGTTCCTTTTCGTTCCTTTTCGCACTTTCGGTACACCGAAATTATTAGCCTGAAGCCCAGCCTTGGTAGTGTAACTGTTAACATCCCAATATTCTGTTGTCCCAATTATCTGCTCCACCTCACAAGAGGATGAAAGATGATAATGAGGAGGAGGAAAGTAAACATCCCAATATTCTGTTGATAAAGCCGAGTTAGGCAGCAACAATACTCGGTCGGTATAGTCTCCAACAACAAAAGGCATAGCATTTTTCTTTGCCCATTTCTGCCCCACTAGGGCTGTTTTTGACAGATTATTCGAAATAGAATACGGGGTTCTATTTGTTCGATATGGCGTTCGGCTGGAAGGGTCCATTGGCCCGGTGTCCGTCCGGGATGTAGCCCCGGCCGGGCTCTAAAACCACACATTTGTCCCGGTGTCCGTCCGGGATGTAGCCCCGGCCGGGCTCTAAAACCACACATTTGTCCCGGTGTCCGTCCGGGATGTAGCCCCGGCCGGGCTCTAAAACCACACATTTGTCCCGGTGGATGGCCGGGATGTAGCCCCGGCCGGGCTCTAAAACCACACATTTGTCCCGGTGTCCGTCCGGGATGTAGCCCCGGCCGGGCTCTAAAACCACACATTTGTCCCGGTGGATGGCCGGGATGTAGCCCCGGCCGGGCTCTAAAACCACACATTTGTCCCGGTGGATGGCCGGATAACAGAAGGTACCCCTCGGTGTACTCTCCAAGCAGAGGTTAGGCTCCTGGTGTTTTTTATAACGTTTTATCGGGCTTTCTTAAAGCCATCTTTAAAGCGCTTTATTTTCTTCTATCGTTAAGAAAGTTAATGCCTTCTAATTCTACTGTATGGAAAGTAGTCCGGATGGACGGGGGTCGCGGATGGAAAGTAGTCCGGATGGACGGGGGTCGCGGATGGAAAGTAGTCCGGATGGACGGGGGTCGCGGATGGAAAGTAGTCCGGATGGACGGGGGTCGCGGATGGAAAGTAGTCCGGATGGACGGGGGTCGCGGATGGAAAGTAGTCCGGATGGACGGGGGTCGCGGATGGAAAGTAGTCCGGATGGACGGGGGTTGCGGATAAATACTGTGTTCTGAGACCTCAAGCGACCGCACAACATCGGTATGGCTCTGGGTATGGCTCTGGGTATGGCTCTGGGTATGGCTGGGTATGGCTGGGTATGGCTGGGTATGGCTCTGGGTATGGCTCTGGGTATGGCTGGGTATGGCTCTGGGTTTGGCTCTGGGTATGGCTCTGGGTATGGCTGGGTATGGCTCTGGGTATGGCTGGGTATGGCTGGGTATGGCTCTGGGTTTGGCTCTGGGTATGGCTCTGGGTATGGCTGGGTATGGCTCTGGGTATGGCTCTGGGTATGGCTGGGTATGGCTCTGGGTTTGGCTCTGGGTATGGCTCTGGGTATGGCTGGGTATGGCTCTGGGTATGGCTGGGTATGGCTGGGTATGGCTCTGGGTATGGCTGGGTATGGCTCTGGGCCTGGCTCTGGGTATGGCTCTCAATTACCGCTACTATCTAAAATTTCTTTTACATGGTACAACCAGTTTTTCTTGTTACTATTCATCATATCATATTGTTGAGACAATAGAGCGTCTACTTGTAAAGGATGTGTACATGTCTCCGGTTGTCTTAGCCGCAACCAATATCTAACTATCCTAATTGAAACATCAACATCTAATGGAAATCTTCCGAGTTCAGCTTTACATGCAAAGTTGCTGGCGTTTCTATGAACTCCTAGAACACTTTTGCAAAAACGGTTGTGAAGCAATTCAACTGGAGAATTATCCTGCAAGTGGTCTTTACCCCAAATTTCGCTACCATATAACATGATTGGCTTGATACATGTATCAAATTTTTTTTTGATACATAAGCACAACGTCACACACCAAAGAAGACAAAACAACCAACATATACCAGACCGACGTCACAGACTATGTTACCTACGGTCACTTGTTTCAGTTTTTACATTTTCATATTTTACACGTTGGTGAAACAATAGGGTCTACATTGAACAATCGCGGCTCCCAGCCGCTTCTAGAAAAGTCACTACAAACGACCGTCAAATTGTCAAATTTTGGGAAAGGGGAACTCACCAAAGACCCGCAAATGGGTTTGAATTGTTGAGGCGGCGTTGACTTTTTTAAATGCAAAACATGTAAAATTTAGAATGACAATTTTTAGAAAAGGACTGGGTCGGTAGGAGTTCAACTATTTTTACAACATTCGTCATCACATTAAGACTAATAAATATTGTCTCAAATACTCAAATTTCCCAAGAAACACCTTCGACTGCAATAGTCTACCATATTCAGCCACCCTTCAAGCTAATCCTGTTAAATTCAAGGAAGAGGTGTTACAACACCTGAGGAATGGCAAATAAAACAATAGTACTGCGCCTTGGGTGGTTTGCCCCAACTCTAAACAAGAACAAGATCACTTAGCTTAGATTTTCTTTCCATACGATCATGTCCATTTCGTCTTATTTATGAAATAGGAGTCAACCAATTCATATGTCTTCAAATAATTTAATGGAAAATTATATCAATATTACATGTTTATCAACACTCCGTAATATCCGTGAAATCTCCGTATATATAACATCATTTCATAACAGAAATTATTTACCATACTTACAACATTTAAATAAAAGAATGATAGTTTGCATCATATGCCCGATTAGTTTTAGCCATAAAAAAAAATAAACATCAGTGCAGTGTAAATAGTAAAACTGCTTACATTCAAATTGTAAGACATGTGAAACAGTTTATTTTGTTCGACTGGCTCATTCTTAAACTTGTTGGGCTCAAAACCGAACTGTAACTTCATGATTATCTTAGTTAACAAAACAAAACAAATGGTTTTGCAGTAATCCATAGACAGGTGCATGTGCTTTTACTGCTAGGTCACACAAGTCATACATGTATTTAGTATATAATCTACATATGAATAAAATATAACCTCCATGACATTTCATGGAGGTAATAACATGTGCAATCCGTGTAAGTTAGTGGCTTGGACATATTCAAGCTCAACTAATTTTTCAGTTACATGCGTTCCTAGTATTGCTTTGTTCTGTCTGTTCATTCTTGTGACGCTCAAGAATAGTGATGGATGTCACGGCTGGAAACGGAACGTCTGGAAGTGGTATCCGAATTTCATCCAGTTGAAAATATTTTCTTGTTTTAATCTGGATGTTCAGTCTTCATAAACTTTCTAAGTTTTGAAGTCTTTAAACTTGGGTTTCACGATGAGTTGAACATGCCGGAGGACACAGCGCCAACAGCAGCACATAGCCCAGCTCGGTGGAGCACGGCGACAATTCGGGCGAGGCGTTTTCTTTTCCGTCTTTTTCCCTTCTTCTGACGTACTTGGTGTTGTCCACCTTGCACTGCTGAAGTCCCAGCCCTTCCAGAAGTTCCCTCTGAGGTGTGTACTTGTCCCACAGACCGCGGAGTCTGGCGTCTGTCTGCTCTAGCTCCAACCGGGGGTACTGCAGGTACAGGGCCAACTGGAAATTGGATTTTAAAAAATAAGATATACTAAGTATACATTACGAAAGGTTTTGTTCGCAACGTCTAGTATCCAAGCAGATCGTACGATGCCATAAGATAGTATCAAAGCTGGCCAAGGAGTATAGCCGGCCAATGGGAGTCAAGCGGGTACCGCTAGCGTAACACTCCTAAGCGGGCTTCAAGCCTCTGCCAGCTTTTGATACTAGTATCTTATGCTACCGCAGAATCTGCTTGGAGAGTATATTTTTTCAGACCAGATAAGTGTGTTAGGCTCTTCGCATGCAGATTTTTGGCGCCTGAGGCTTATAAGATCTTATAATGATCTTGTACTGGCCCCTACTAACACTTCGGTCATGGGCCTAACTTAACTGGACATCTGTGTGACCAACGCGTACGGTACTCACCAAATCCTGTATTCTTCTTCTGTCGTCCTGTGTGACGTTACTGAGGTGGCGGACTGGCTCGATCCCCAGAGCTGAGCAAGGTACAGTAAGGAAAATGTAATCAAGAGAAAGCACATAATCAAAACATCTCAAGGTGGCCTCTATCAACATTGTGAATGAATGAATGAATGGATGAATGAATGCATGGACGAATGAATGAATGAATGAACGAATGAATGAAAGAATGTATGAATGGACAAATGTATGGATGGAAGGAAATGAATGAATGGATGAACGAATCGATGAAGGAATTAACGAACAAACAAGTGCATAAATAAATAAATGAATGGATCAATGGATGTGTAGATTATACAAGCCAGTAGACTTGTTAACACGTTGCCATACGGTGTGCCTGCTACAATTGCTGTGCAATATCAAAAATAAACATTGACTGTATATATATGTACTGACGAAAGGTTAGTGGATGCTGCCCGAAACGTCTAACCGTTTCCAAAATCACATCCAGTTGCTTGATCAATTGAGTAACTACTTTTTGGCGTATCTTATCATTTGGATGTCTAACCTTAATTGGCAAACTTACTCTTAAGAGTGTCCAACAGCCGCAGGACTGTCCGGAGATGTCCAACTGATGTCTGACCGCTCAGACAGACGGACGTTCGGGTCAGGTCTGCAGAACTCCCGGCATCCTCCACGGTCACGCCCAGCGCCATGACGAACTCCAGCCAGGTGTTCTGATCCAAGATGGCGGGTTTGGGACGACATTCGGACACAACCGCCACTTTCCGGGTGGATGACGACTTTTTCATCTTCTGTAGTTCTACTAAGCTGTCCAAGATCTAAAGAAACGATGTAAAAAAAAAAGTTCAAAACACCACACACACTTGAACTTGACATGCAAATGTCGCAGCAATCAATCAATAAAATTTGACCAATGCAAATTCGATCAATGCAAATACTGATGTAATTTGAATAATCAATAAGGAACAATAATACTGAAATAGCTTTGTTTGACATGGGCAATTTTAGTGTGACATAAGATCAGAATTACTTCCCGTTCAAAGGATATAACGTAGAAAACTATATTTGCTGCAAAAAAAAACATATTTGCAGGCACAAAAGCTTCTTGTCCATTTATACTCACCTAAGTTGACTTATCCCTCAATTTTCGCTTGACCTCTTATCACATCACATACTTACGTACTTCTACCATGGTCTGTACTTAGTTTGGATTTCAGACCATACACTAAAAATAAAGGCCTTTTATTAATATGATATATGAAGCCGTATGCGACAAAGATGTTAACTCTGATACTTACCACGTCGTGAGTGAAGTTGAGGAACTCTGTGTACATCTGCGGCATGGCGAACTGTCCCATGTGCAGCAGGGCGCTCCTCCACTTGTCCGCATCCTTCTCCTGCACCACAGTCTGCATGGACTTCGCCAACACACGAAAGCGTCCTGTAGACGGAAGAAATGATGTTATGATACGCGCGCAAGATTGTTGCTTTTCATTGTGGAAATTACCAATGAAAAACTAGTCTAAGAACTATCTGATTATGCGTACGGTTTTTCTACTCCTAAAGAATCATAAACGAACATGACGCAGTGAAGGCACAAACAGGTAGTTTTTTTTATTCGTGGAATTTCCCGACGAGACTTTACCGTGTAAATTCGCAGTGCAGAATCTGAGGTTGACTGCAGCTGGCTATAAACGAACACGTTTATCATCGCATTTGCCGAGATCAAAGACGTTTTATCAAGAGGAGAGAGCAAGGAATTAAGTTGAATCTCCTTGGTGCACATGTGCTGAACTAAATTTCAGACGCGGATACCTTCCCATATAAACTACCAAACAATGCCCTTTTGAAAAACTATTGTCGCTTTTCTACAACGAACACCATTTGCCATCAACCCATCACTTTAGCATGGAACACGTGCTTGCGTTCGCTCCTTACCTGTCTCGCTTTTTTCCTTCCTGACGTCACTCCAGAGTTTGCGAAGGATGTCCTTCCTGGGTTCACATTCCGGACGATAGTGCTTCCGGTTCACCATTCCAACATCCGGCTCGTCATGACCTCTGTGAAGTTATGAAACGTGCATTTAGTCAATGGTATACGTGTGTGTTGTCATCCATCTATCTCGGAAGACAATGGTAGGCAGACAGTTCCTCGTCGTCTGTCTGGCCTGCACGTGACTTTTTAAGGTGAAGGAGGGTTGATTTTCTATTTCACTTACCAAACGTGAAGTACGTGTAACACTAGAACTTGTCTGATTTTCTGGTTTGCAGACAAATTACTAGTAGTTACTCGTGTTTCAGTGCAACTATGGCTGAAGACAGACGGAGGTGGAAGAATTATGCTGATTGCATAGCTGCCCCCTTAAGGCCGGTGAGGCTATGGGACCGGTGAGGTGAGGTTTCAGTGCAATTAGATAGATACCCATTCGAGCTAAAGGGCATCTCAATAAAGTCGATAAAGAAGGCTCCACCCCTGATGCGTCGCCAAAAATGGCACGTTGCTGATTGCCTACGCTGTCTACAAGTGCCAAGTTCAATGGACTCTAGTCCAGTGAGAAACTAGTGCTCTGTGACAGCGCTTTTGTGTACATACCTGCGGCCTTCGGGCCCACATTACCTTGGGGCAGGCTTTCCGTGTTATTTGTTTTTTAAATCCTTCTGCACTTTTCTGGATTAGTTGCGCAAATAGTCACGCTTGCACTGTACAACGCATGCGCACGAGGAGACACTGAACATAGCGGGCATTCCGCTACAAGCTAGGGCGAAGACCTCTGAAGTAAATCAACATCAAAACAATCCACGGTGTGCAAACAAACGTTTCTGCTGTTATAAGCCTATAACAAACAGCCAAGCAACAACGTAGAACACTAGTACATGTACTCCGACCCACCGACCAACTCTCAAAGCAGAGGTTACTGAGTGTGGAAAATATTTCGTGTCGTTCCAGTCTTACGTCATTGACATTGTTCTCTCCACTTTCTACCCAACTCCGCCAAGGCCTCCAACAAGCCAAGCAAAGATGGTTAGAAATGCGCTGGCCAGGCGTTCGGTCGCTGGTAGGATACTAGTACGCAGCAAGTTTGCCACTGAGGGGGTGGCTAAAAAGCTTCAAATCGTACAAAATGGCAGATCATTCATCTGAAAACTTTAACTTAAACTGTGTGACTCACTGCGGTTAACAGTATCATACGGTATGGACTTTGGCCACATATACAGATGTTCGCAGTCCCACAAACTGACCCCAGCCCAAATCCGCTCTACCACTAGCCGCAAACCGCAAGATATACCTAAACTCCGCCACGCAGTTTTCACCGACCACAAAAACATAACACAAGCTACATACATGTACGCTGCATTTGAGAGCCGTTTCTAAGGTAATTTTCTGTAAGAATTGGACGAAAGTTACCTACATTTCTGCCTTTGGCGAGATTTCTATCTCAGGTGAACCGTTGAGCTCCATACAGACGGCTTCTTGGTGGAGGTTCTCAAAACAAACGCTCTTTCCCAAAGCACAACTATAGTTTTACATGCAGCAGACGGTGTACAGAAAGGTTAGGCGTAGTTAATCCTGGCTAAAAATGATGAACAGCTGACCAGGTGACGCGATGTTTGTATAGTACCAAACAAACATTGCATCAGGGCCAAACGACCCCCAGTCGTTCAACAAGTTTACTCACTAATTAAAAGTTAACTCTCTTATTGGTAATGTATCCCCTTTCCACTGGAACCGCGCCCTCTGCGACTGATCACTTAACGAATTTTACAGATCACTCAACGACTTGTATAGAAAAACGACCCTTTTTAAAGCCTCTGTATGGCTCCACAGGTCGCTGGAAAAATAGTAGAAACTGGCCAAATAAGACAGAAAACACGCCAGAGGAGTTAGATGCTCGCCGGGACTAAAGTTTGTGACCTAAGGTAACTCCTCTGGTGTGTTTTCTGTCTTATTGGACCAGTTTCTACTATTTTCTAGCGACCCGTGGAGCCTGGTAGAGGCTACCCTTTTTACACGTGTGTGTTTTGGTGCCTTTTCAGTCACGGTTTTACATTTGTATGAAATCGAAGGTTACAGGGCAGTCGTTTTAGGTCTCAGTGAGAGCGCAGCGCGATCGCCGTCTGGTGGAAAAGGAGCCTGACGCAACCGCCATCCAAAACGCTGAGTTGGACATGTCTGTATTAGTATTGTCCGGGTGACTTCGCCTGTGTCGATCAGAAAACAAACCGTGTCACAGCACCGTCTTGTTGTGTGTCGTATTTGTGACAAGCGTAGAACAATTTCTGGGACAAGATGACAAAGGTGAATGACCTGTAAATGCGTACTAGTCCAACGCTTTCCCTGTAAATTTGCAACTTTGCTATCTATCGAATAAAAATAGCTTTTTGCTTGTTGGTTAAACTTCGTTTCCTTTTTGTGTGCCGGTCGTTCAACTAGAAATTCAAGGTGTCTCTTTGCGATTTATTGCTCTAACAAACGATTTTCTTCGAACCAGTTTGTTTTACATCCGCAACATACTATAAATAACGTTATGATGATTGCAATGTTCGCATTCGGAGATTGTTATAGCTACAAAAAGGACTACGAAATGATGTAGCACCATAAGCAGACATTACGTTAGTTGGGGTTTCCGATTAGATTTAAGCTAATCATTTGTGCATTCGCAATTGACTTTCCAACCATGACTCACAAAATGCTGACAACAATGGGCTTCTTCGAGCGAAATAATCGCCATCGTCTATTCTTTTGGACTTTGCTGTCAGCGAGCTTTGTTACCCCCAAGGCTACACGTCAATCATGTTAAATGGGTCCTTTCACGGTCGATTTGTCACTACTCAAGTAAATAAATACACGGTGTACTTAATCGGTGATGTCATTCTACTTTTACTTTTATGAATGATGATATTCGTTCTCATCTACAATAACAATTTCGAGTTTACTTTTCGAGTTTTTCAAGTTTTACAATTTACTATAACAACCAACAAGACAATATAAACAAATAATCTAATGCTTGTTGACACATTGTTTTCAAAGGCCCGTATCAAAAACAACACCCTAGATAGAGGGCTGCAACTACGGGAATAAGCCCTAGCACGAAAAACATCGCCTGAACGCACTGGCATACGTCCAGAATACACAGAAATGAAATCAGCTTAATAAATAATATTTGTAATACATGGCTTTCTGGTAATCTCCAAGCAGATCCTACGGTGCCATAAGATAGCATCAAAGCTGGCCAAGGAGTGTAGCCGGCTAAGGGAGTCAAACGGGCACCTACGGGAAGTTTGATACTACATTGTATACATTGCGCACCGTGGATCTGGTTCGAGATTAGCTTTCTGGATGCATGGGCTTTCCCGACTGTAAAAAACAGCTCTTCTCTAGAACGCATTGGTGTAACTCCAAAATACACAGAATTGAAATCAGCTGTGATATTACATACTTCTTTTCATTCAGTGGATTTCTCGACTGCAAATACTCCTGAACACACAAGTCATCGCTAGCACGAAAATATATTACCTGAAGCAGAAGGCACAAGCGCAAGTCCCCATTACAAAGAAATGAAACCAGCTTTGTGATCTTCTCTTGAATCACGAGCTTTCCCGAGTGTAAATATCTAAGAAGTTCTTCTCTAGCACGAAAACACATCACCTCTACGCACTGGCGTAAGTCCAGAATACACAGAACTGAAATAAGCTTTGTGATATTACATTTTTTTCTTGAATCATGGGCTTTCCCGACTGTAAATACCTAACAAACTCTCTAACAAGCACGGAAACACATCACCTGAACGCATTGGCGTACGTCCAGAGTACACAGAACTGAAATCAGCTTTGTGACACTACATGCTTCTTTTGATGCAGGGGCTTTCTCTACCTTTACTTTCCCGTGACGCTTACTTGAAGCGTTTCTAAGCCTTGTCTTGTGACCACCAGGTGATGGTAATGTTTGCAAGTTCACATTGAAGTGAAGGAATGAACAAACACTTACATCAGTGATTTGTGAAAGGGCATTTTTCGCCCACGCGCGCGCTGACATGGCGCATGACAAAAATAAAAGTCGTTTCTTGTCTTGTGACTACCAGATAATGTACGTACATGTAAAGGTGTCCTCTCACTGCACTTGGGGCACGCTTGCGGCACTGCGGGGTTTGTAGATGACTCAACGAATTTCAGAGATAAACGAATTTTCTTCCGTTGTGTGTCTTTTAAGTCATACTTTTACGTATTACGCAATATCTAAATTATCAAAAATCGCGAAAGTACCAAACAGTGCGGCAGTGAACGAACCCCACAGTGCCGCACCAATGCCCCAAGTGCAGTGAGAGTCCACCTTAAGTTGGCGTTGAAGCGTTTGGAAAACACTAATGCACAAGCTAAAGCATACTTAAACATTGCGATGAGGTAATGAAGGTCACAGGACTTTTCAAAAGCAAACACCCGAATAGCACGTTCAGCAGTTATCTCCAATGATGGGCAATGATGCAAGGGCGTGGGAGAAAATACCGCACCCTCCTCACAAAGAACCAAGGGACGTCATAAGGGTCATAAGACAGTGGGAAAGGTGAAAATGAAAGGGGAAGTTTATTAAGTAACTGCGTCTTGTGACTTAAAGGTGATGCAATGCTGCCTTCCACATGGAAAATTCCAATAGCCACCCACCAACTTTATCACACATGATTCTACAAACATTGTAGCATGCTTGGACAAAGTTGTAAAGTACTTTTCGATGTCGAAATTAGAGTAAGGTTGGTCTAGCCTGAGTATCATCCTCCGTAGTGACCGCTGGCTCACGCTTGCTAACAAAAGTCGTGAGCCAGCGGTCACTACGGAGGATGATACTCAGGCTAAGGTTGGTCTGTAGTTGCTGTGAAAATTCGAGAAGACTAGAAAAGACGACAACAACGCATCCCATCTTAAAGATACATCTCATATGATCGGAATCCTATATATAAGGGCGTAGTGTCTACATAGCCTCAATATTTTGGCCAAGAGAATTTCGGGAAAGGATGAGTTACAGTCAGCTTTCGTGAGAGGGGTTCTTCGACAAAACATGGATCCGTCGTACACTCTGTCGTACACAACACTCTGTATGATTATGGGATCTGCCATACTGTAAATGCATTTAAGTTCACGGGCATTTGATTTCGCGGTAGCGGGAAAAGGACTTTTCGCGGTGGTTTTAAGTTCGCGGTAGCACCATGTACTTTAGTCTCTTACCGCCATGGAAAAATGTTCGCGGAGGTTTTAAGTTCGCGGTGAAGTGGCCACCGTGAAAACCGCGAACACAAAACAACCGCGAACATTTCGGCATTTACAGGGGTATAAGACTTTGAGATCGTGCCGTGACGTCAAACGTCAGTTGCCGTTTTCGTCCCGGGAAAACCCGCTCATCAGCACATTAAAAAAGGTCACTTGCACTGTTCAAATATGTCTTGAAAAATACATGATCTAACTTGTCTATTGCGATGTTGAAGTGCGGCAAAAATCTTCCTCAAATACACAGTAAAAAGCTTGACGCCATGATATAAGACATTAGTTCGAATATCCATAATATTATACGATATACAATTGTCTAGCATTGCATGGACTTTACCGCTCCCGCCCCAATCCCTAGACTACCCTTTTCCTCCCTAAGTTTCGTTCTTTTTTACCTGCGCCCCCATCAAATTAAACTCAAAGCTACGACTGGGCAAAAAAGTACAAAAAACGACGCTGTGATTAGGCATCGGATTCGAGAAGACAAAACGACATAGGGATGGGATGTCTCAACATTACACCTACCCCGAAGTCCTGATCAGTTTAAAGGAAATAAATGCCTTGCGTAAAAAGAACAACCGAAAAACATTTCCACGGCGTCTATGGGCAGCTGTCAAATCATTAGAGTTTAGGCTAGTAATAAAATCCTAGTTGTTAGTTTATCGGGACTCCCATACTATAAACGTAACGTTACCACTTACGAGACCAGGTATGGGAGCCATGGTGAAAAAAAATGGGCACGAAAAGAATGGCCCACAGGCTATCAACATGATGTACGTGTTATATCTACGAATATCAGATCAATATACGGCATATATACGGCAACAAGGTAAGCATTACATCATACCTTTGCGTGAACGTGGTGCCAGGCATGGTGACGTTCTGGTCAGAGTTGACTTTGACTTTGACTGGTTCGTCTGGACGTTTTCTTCCGACTGACCTCCGATCTGCCCACCTTTTCTATATGACAGACACTTCAAAACTTATTTTTAGCAAGATTTGCAAGTGAATGGCGAGTTTCTATCACGTGCACGTGGGTGAGAAGGTGCGGCTTCCAAGATATGGCCTAAAGAGATTTGAATGTGTCATCAAGTGCCGCCCTATTCCCATATATGGTCATCTAATCGCCTCCTTATATGGAAGCAGGTGAGTCTTTGGCCGGATGTGACGTCACACGGAAGTAGGACAGGTAGACAGAGCAAAAAAAAAATCATGGCGGCAGCAACAGGTACCTCAAGTAATTGTCAGTCTTTCCGACAAAACTTCACAACTTTGGAGTTGAAAGTATCGTCTTAAAGGGCGAAAAATGTGATGTGGGGCTAGAAAATTAAGCTATTTTGACATGTTTGAGTTTCAAGACGCTGTATTTTTTGACCTTCTGGTAAGATTTGATACTTCCGGGATAGCGTAATTTACGTAAACTGTCTGACCTTGTCTCCCCGTCAGCGAATTCCCTTCCGTCCCGCGCTGTCTGCGTCTCACCGATGACATCAATGGTGATAAAGGTTTCCGACACCAGACACGGCTTTATATATGGGACATTTATACTCTGAACGGGAAATGATCGAATTGGATTTTTTTGTGTGCGCACGTCTAACTAGATTTCTGACGTCACAACGCTTTTGTGTTCGTATCATGTAACGTGTTGTGTAGTTAACGTTACAGGAATGAGACTAAGTAGACTAAGTAACCTTAAATTGTTGTCGATGGTGATAATGTAACGTCCGAGAACTACGGTCAAGTGGAAATAGACGTTATACAAATATATAATACAAAGGCCTTGACATCGCCAACTTATATGCCTTGCGATCGCATAAATTTTAGGTGCGGTCGGATTTTATTATTTATGGGAGCGCTGATTGCAAGTTTGCAACATGGGCTAGGTTCTCTTATTACAGAACGTGACTAAAGTTGAAAATCGCAAATCAGCGCTCCCCCGAAAAGCAAATGCTAGCCGCAAGAAGAAAGTCAGCAAAGGAGGCTATGGTCTTATGTTCACACTAGTAAAATAAAGTGCATTTGTAATGTGGGGTCATTGACCGCTTCCAAAAAGCGGGGTATGACTCAAATTCCTACCACCGTATGTCACCTGTATTTATGGTGATCGATTTTAAAGGTGACAACCATGTGACCGATACCTGGGGCCATCGATATCGTCAGCCCTTTTACCTGGAATTCTTGATGGCGTGTGGGACTACCCCACCCACGGTTGACGTATATTGACAGTAAACTTAAAAGTGAAAGGAGGCCCGAGTCCGTCGCAGACTTCGAGCCGGGCTAGCCTCTACCAGGCTCCGCAGATCGGTGGTCTAATTGTAGAAATTGGACAAATAGAGTCAATAGTACGGTGAGGAAACGTACTCTGGCCTGCTAACTCCCTTAGCGTACTATAGACTCTATTCGTCCAATTTCTACAATTAGACCACTGATCCGCGGAGCCTGATATAGGTAGAGGCTAGAGAGGGGCTGGCTTCAGTATTTCCTGGGGGTGGGGGCGCTGGTTCGCGATTTTCAACCCGCAAACTCCCTTCCACGACATACTACCCTCCATGGCAAACTCTCTTCACGGCAAACTCTCTTCCTCGCCAAACTCCCTTTCCGGCATGAGATCGAGAGAACCTAGCCAACGTTGAAAATCGCGAACCAGCTCCCACTCCCCGCATTAAATAAAAGTCAACCCCGCTCGAAGTCTGCGACGGAGGCTATACAAACGTACAAAGAAAATGAATGGTGTGTAGGAATGCATCGAATGGTGGACCCTTAGGGGGCTTTCTGGGTGGGCTTTCACCTACGTTTGACGTGTGTTTACAGTAAAGTCAAAGGTGGCCCGAAGCAAACGTTGCGTACAGAAAAGGAATGGTGTATAGGAATGCGTCCAATGGTGGACTCTTAAACATCATAGAGAATATGTCTACTTTGTTAGTCTCTAATAAAAAGGCTCTGTAGGTTTGTAACAAAAATAATTGAAATTGGCTAAAATAGAAGGAATAGTGGCGCAGCTTCCGTGTAAGCTTTCCTTGCGCCGGAATATTTATATAATAGCCTTTATTGCACATTCATGCTAAGTACAGGCATATTGATACAAAGGGTAGTAATACAGTAGACATGGTTTCTAATACTAATCTAAAACATAGATTCTAAATCTAGTCTAATACATTTGTTCGACTTCTTCTCGTTTCTTAGTAATGTTAAATATGTAGCTAGAGATGTGTTGGTATAATATCGTCTGATCAAAACTGAATTTTTCAACACTAGACAAATATTCAAAGCGAGGGAACTTTCCTATAATATAGCTAAAAAGAATACTTCTATCGTTACTATATAAACTACAATCTAATAAAAAGTGGGTTATATATATTGTATCAAAGGAGTTAGGCGGGCAGACAGAATTTAGTTTCCAACCTACTCGCTCCTCTAGCCCGATATTAACTCCTCTGGGATCGACGTTTTTCCGTCTATTTTAATTATTTATTGGCGAATTATAACTATTCTCCACTACCCTACTGAGTCTCGTAGATACTATCTTTCGCGGTAGCCTCCATAGCAGGCTCTCTGCTATGGAGGCTACTTTCGTGGCTCCTTATGATCTTGCTCGATCAAATAAAGCCGAAGTTACCCTTGTTTCATGAAGTGGCGCATTTCAAGACACGGTTGCATCATTTAGCTCACGTGGAAAACATGACCTCACACCAGAAGTACGTCTGGTGCCTATTCTATTGTTCTAACGGATGTATGAATCTGCACGTCCGCCAACTTGTGAAATGCCAGACTTGCATGCGTCGTAGACAATTCTGAATTGTTAAGGCAAATGAGCCACAATGTGCTGCGTCTGTGTTTCTCAAGTGTCATTGAGCCAAGTCTTGCTTCCAGGCTATATAAGTCGGACTCTTTGGTGCTTAAGGTGGGGTTACACCTGCGTATATATTTAAGTTCGTACGAGGCGCGCATGGGAGTATTTGCCTCCAACAGGCCCCACAGGTCGTTGTAAAAATAATAGAAATTGGACAAACCTAAACAGGTAACATGTCAGACGAGTCAGCTGGGTCGCTAACCATACTTCTCGGTCAGCTAACTCATCTGGCATGTTATGTATCTATATTTGTCCAATTTGTACTATTTTTCCCGCGACCTGTCGAGCCTGGTAGAGACTAAGAGCTTCATACGCACCTCAAACGGACTTGAATATATACGCATGTGTGACCCCATCTTTAAGCCGGGTTCACACGTGCGTATGAGGTCCGTATGGAAGTTTTAGCCTCTACCAGGCTTCACAAGACGCTGAAAAATCATAGAAATTACACAAAAATAGCCAGATAACCGTGATGCCAGCGGAGTTGGCTGGGTTACAGACCATACTCCTCTGACAGCTAACTCCTCCGGCATATTATGTTAATCTCCAACCAGATCCACGGTGCATAATGTATAGTATCAAACTTACCGTTGGTGCCTGTTTGACTCCCTTAGCCGGCTATACTCCCTGGCCAGCTTTGATACTATCTTATGGCACCGTAGGATCTGCTTGGAGATTAATATTATGTGTCTACATTTCTCCAATTTTTGCTATCTTGCCAAGCGACATGTGGAGCCTGTGTTACAAGCCAAGAATTCCACACGGACGTTAGTCACATGGACTGGGATATACATGCACGTGTGAACCCTGCTTTGTAAAATGTAATGTGCCTTTTTCTTATGGAAAATCGGATCCATTGCACTGTTTCTTGTAGCCTGATAGGTCATAAGAAAAACAAATATTACATGTGTAAGCCCAAGGGAGAGAATCCTATGATGAGGCTATATAAAATAATAAAGCTAAGCCGCATACTGGTACATGTACTCTCCATTGTCAAGTTATATACTGTATATTAACGTTTTTATAAAATTTCTCTTAAAATCGGGTTGCCATCTTCGAGGTGTCCACCAAAATATTCTATATTGCAAGATTTTGAAGGCAATGTGTTTTAATCAATTTGCCTATGATTACACCAAAGTTGTAAACTCCATTCAAAGTTGCTTGATGTTTGAATCTTCCTATCATCCTATGACTATGTAAACCCAACAAAAGCATTACCAACAAACTTTTTTGAATACTACACTTCATTCATTTATTACGAAACTTTTTATTGACACATGATGCAGGTTGGACATGTACATCAAAACACTATATTAAACCATATCAAGTACTACAAAAGTTGAAATTCTTCCAGTCTCTGTGCTATTCAGCATACACAAGTACTCTAGGTCACATTCTACTAACTGCAGTGGATTATAACATGCATATCAACTATACCAGTTATGTACACTAACATTACGAAACCTTCAGTTAATACATGTACAAAATTTCCGTAAATAAAATCATGCTACCCTTTCAGTACCCACCGTTCCCAGTTCTGTCAAAAAATGTAATGATCTAAATATCCTTATGGTACACATAATTCTTCAAAGACTTAGTATGACTATGGCACTAACAAGGAAAGATGGTTGAGGATTCAAAATGTTTCAAGTGGATGATTTGTATAAATCTAGCCCGGATGCCAGCCTCCATAGTAACTGCCGGCTCAACCACCATTAGCATGTGAAAAGACTGGGTATGGAGTATGGACTATGGAGGATGGCACCCAGGCTAGTGTTTACTTAGTAAGTCTTCTCCAAAACATGTAGTTCCAACATCCCTTTCCCACCAATCCTTGCTGGTCATTCGCTTGGAGTAAGTAAATCTTCTTCAGAGTGATTGTAAAGCATGGTTGACACTAGGTTTCTCTATAAATGTAGAATGCTACACAGTAATATCATTCCAATCATTATAACATAAGCAAAATGGGTAGGGTACTTGTCACATTTACAGCTCCTTACTTGACTATCTTAGTGGTCCATAGATTCTGTAATGTTCCCTGCTTTAGTTTTATTTCATGCTGAATGTTAGACATCAAAATACAATGTGCAATCAAGACAATTTACATTTCACTTAATGCATGCATTTCTTACTTAATGTTACATGTATAAGAGCTGCTCCCTAAAAATACTGAATATTATTCTCTTATATACTGTTAGTGGTTACATGGCACCAATCACATGAAACAACAACTCTTGTTGTTGAGTTTTATCTGCAACATCAATGTCAACGTCAACATCTACCAGATTACTAGTATGACATTGCTTGAAGTGTCCAAGAAATAATACATTAAGAGCTAACAATCATATTTATAACACTAACAGGTGTGTTATTAAGGTGCTGTTTAGTACTCCAAACAGATCGGCTCTGACTGGGCTTGAAATACTTTTCCTTTTCTGCTATTCATAGCTCATTACACAGAACCTATATTGTCATTGCATACCCAATTTCAAGTTGTTAACATTCGTTTCTTCAATAAAATTGTTTTACAAATTGCTGATGGGTGTTTCAAGCCCTGCCTTAGCACTTCTGATCACAAAATGAACTACCCGTCTAGTGTTTTAGCATTTAAGAGTTAATGATCATTTGAAGTAATTACAATGCCAGTACAGCAGAAGAGTCTACACAATGAAGTCTAAGTGTTATGTGAACAATAGCCTGACCTTAACATGTACATTTGTTTGTTTAAATCTTATGGAATGACTTGTTTGAACAAAAATGATGTCCTGAAGTTTTGAAAACATTGTGATGTTATATACTACTTGATTACTAAAACTTATGCCATGACTTATAAAACCACCTTGAGAAAAAGTCTTATTACTCCTATAACAGCTAAGTACCTACACTTTTGTTTACATTTACAAAGTTGGATTGAGTGTTGACATCAGCCTGGGCCCTCCATGTATGTAGATGGTACTTCCCTTCCATATCTTGAAAACCTGTGGGATTGAAAAGAAAAGACAATATGAGTTGCCTGCAGTGTACAATGCAAATTATCATCCAGTCAGAGTCCAACAAGCACCAAGAGTATGGCAGTCCAGCAAACCAACCAACCAACCAGCCAGTCACCCCTCCATAATCATAGCATATCATGAAAGGAGTCTTTGAAAGTTTGATTGGAACAAACCAAGGACTCAGACAAGCACCTCAAATTTGACTTCCACCTTGATCGAGACATTGCTCTAACCAGAGCATCAGAAGCTGATGAAAACGAACAGGTTCAAATGCAATTGCACAGGACTCAATCTGAGTACTGCATCCTGACTGCACAGAAATGTGGAATGTGCAGTGCACAATCATTCATAGACATACAATGAAAATTTACAAAACTGCTTTCTTGCAGACATGGCCTAGGCTATCTCAAGACAATTTCAAGAACCACACTGCTGCCTCGGGTACCACAGAGAAAAAAAAGAAAGGCAGACGTAGAAATCAGCACCATACAAGATTACACCATGTTTTTCCTTTCTCCGTCAAACCTGTATTTCAGACATGATCAGTTCAGTTCACCAGAACTTGGACATGAATTTCTCATAAAAATCCATGGGTGTTCAGGAAACTGTCAACTTCTCCTGGATCCTGACCTCACAAGCACATCCCCAAAATGGCAAAAGATGTACCGAGAATTCAAATAAAAAATTGCACAGGAATTTATAACATTTTTGACAAGCTAACGAACATGAAGAGAATTCCAGAGAATGAAGAACTGCTAGACTTGTTCTGAAGACCTGAGAGATTCCAAATTCCAAAGAAACAAAAATGAACAAGAAACCCAAGGACATGAGTATCCAGACTTTTTTTAGTCATTTATGCATAATAAAAATCAGCCAATAAAATCTCAGCAACATAATTTCATAAAATGCTCAGCTGCTCTCGACCTGTCTTTTCACATGCTTCGAGTTGGTTTTCTTCCTTTTCACCATGGCTTGAACTCTGCACCTTACTATCAATCAGCAAAGGTACCAAGAGCCAGCAAGATTCCATTAAAAAATTGAACGGAAAGAAAAGAACACAATCGTGACAATGGATGAGGAAATATACATCGACTGGATGAGGAAATATACATCGACTGCAAGAAAGCTCCTTTGGTCCAGGTAGTCTCTTTAACTTGTAAAACAATCTATACCCTTCAAGTTCAAGCATGCATATCTATCTGTTGGAACTTATTCTTCAACAAAGGAAGATTGCACTGCTGGCTTTCCTTGTTGGCCACTATGATTGACAAGACTGACAGAACCTCTAACACCATGGAATTTGACGAGAACCCTACCCCTTGTTGTCAATGCCACTGACTACCTGATTGCAAAGCACATTCAGCTGAAGTACAAAGAGATGGTTAAGCACATTGAAGAAGCAAGGTGGTCTCTTACCAACGTGGTCATGGGCGGGTACCTGCATCCAGGGCTAGATGAGGAGGAGACGCAGCTTCTTGACGCCCATGGGCCGGCCGTTCAACTCTCGGGTCGCAATCATGGCGTCCTGGGGGGTGGGGAAGGCCACTGACGCATTGCCCGTGGGATCCCCACGGTCAGACCGGTGAATGTGGACAGAGTCCTTCAGGACAGGGTAGCCATAGAAGAAGTCCAGAATCTCCTCCATGGTGGCAGTCATGGGGAGGTTTTGGATGCCGACAATGTCGCTCAGAGGCTCGTTGGTGTTGAATGCGGGGGCAGGGGGGCCGCCTACGTTTGGCATGTTCATGTTACCCCCTGGGACTAACCCAGGGCCCTGTTGCACCCCCATTTGGGGCTGGAACGGAGGCATGCCGACATTCCTGCCAAGTGGGGCATTGGAGGGCAGGTCCAGCAAGCTGGGTATCTGAGGCCCCCCTTGTGGGCCCCTGCGAGGGGGATCCACCATCTGGTCTTGTGGCATCATGCGGTCTTGCTGCCGTCTATCCCTATCCTTATCCGAGGTACGCATGTCGCGTTGTGTAGGCCTCGCCATGCGGTCCCTCATCTCTTCCCTAGAGATGGGGCGGAGGAGGGCCATCCGACCGCCAAGACGCTTTGCTCGAAGCTTGTAAGCCCTGTCACAGTCCGAAATGCTAACAAACTCGACAAAGACCTCGCCCGAGAACTCTCCCGTCTTGGTATACACCATGTGAATACCCCTCTCAGCAATGGTGCTGCCCGTGAAGAAGTTTTCAATCTCTCGTTTGCTAGCTTTGTAAGGGAGGTTCCAAACATGCATGCAGCACTTTGCCCTGGGATCAAGCTCCTTGGTAGTTTTAGCCTCCTTCCCTGGTGACTTTGAACCCTTCTTTGGCTTGGTGTCTGGTTTCTTGGAAGCTTTCTCCTTTTCTTCAGCTTTGGGATCAGACTGGCCAGCTTCGTGTTTAGCTTTCTCCTTCTCTGGCCCTGCCTTACTCGTTTGATCTTCTACTGCCTTTGCACCCTTTGCTGGAGTTTTCTCGTCAGCTTTTGCCTCAACTTTCACCTCAGCAGCTGCTTCGGGTGACACTTTTTCTGGCTTTGCTTTCTCCTCGCTCTTGGGAGGATGCGAAGCTGAGGGAGTTGGATCCACTGCTTGTTTCTTTGCCGGCGAGGGCTCGGAGATTGTTTCTGACGAAGCCTGGCGCTTGAGAGGGGAAGGAGTGGGCACTGGTGCAGACACTGTTGCTGAAGCCGCTGCTTTCCTTGCCTCAGCAGCTTTCTTGGCCTCTGCTTCTCTCTTCGTTCTGGCTTCTGCATCTGCAGCCTTCCTAGCTTCTTCCGCCCTTCGAGACTCAGCCCTTCTGTTCTCTTCAGCCCGCTTGTTTTCCTCCATCTTTTTGGCATCGTCAGCCTTCCTGACTTCGGCTTCGGCAGCAGCTTTCTTTGCTGCTTCAGCCTTCTTCTTCTCATTCTGAGCCTTTCTGGTCTCGCGGAACTTCTGGATATGTTTCTGCATGTCCGTGGATGGTGCACTGGTGACTTCAATGTATCTGCTTCCCATGTATTTCTTATGCATTCTGAGGGCTGCCTTCTGATCACCATAGGATTTGAACTCAACAAACCCACTGCCGATGGCCTTACCATCCTCAAAGTCAATCCAGACCTTTCTGATGCCCAGGCCTTTGAAGAAGTCACGGACATCCTTGTCCTTTGCGGTGTACGGGAGACCTTTCAGACTTATACACATTGAGTCGGTGCGATCGATGGGGGAACGAGAACGGGGCCGTTGGGCACCTTGTGCCCGGTTTTGCTGGGCTCCTGATCTAGGCATGACAGGGGAACGGGAGTGTTGGGGAGGGGGCTGGGTCTGACGAGGCTGAGGCTGCATTCGCTGCATCATCCCAGTGTTAGTGTTGGCGTAGCTGACGGCCGGCGTCTGGACCGCCTTGGCAAAGTCGTAAGCTATCTGCCACTGGCTCTCGGTGCAGGACATGACCTCGATGTGACGGGCGGCCAGATACTCCTTGTAAGTACGCACCGCGGCCGAACAGTCGCGGACAGACTTGAACTTGACGAAGGCCTTGCCCGTTTTGTTACCAAAAGGGTCCATCTCAATGACAATGCCATCGCTGGCGATTTCCAGCCCAGAGAACAGAGAGTGGATCTCCGACACTGTGACATTGGTGTTGAGGCCGAACAGCTGGATGCAGGTCTGTGCTGCACTGAATGGAGAGGAGTTATAGCTCGAGGAGGACATGCTGCTGTAGCTGCTCTCCTGTACCGGAGGAGGGGCGTAAGACGAGCCGTTCGGGGCCACGTTTCGGGAACCAAAAGCGGGAGACTGTGTCTTCTCCACGTTGCCAGTAGCGACGGGAGCGGGGGAGTCAAAGGTGGTGCTCCTGCTCATGTTGATACGGTCCTGCATCTCCTTGCGGGAGCTGAGGTACAGGGTGATGGGCGAGCCGTGGATGGTGTTTCCCGTGCGGGCCATGGCCTGACGGGCGTCCTCGTCCGAGGCAAAGATTATGAAGGCATCCCCCGCGTCCCCACCCACTATGTGCACCCCGCCGTCGGGGATGGTCAGGCCCGAGAAGAAGGATCGAATGTCCATGGCGGAGGCCGACCATGGGAGACCCTGGAGTCGGATTACCACAGCCATGACGATGATGCAAGACTTGATCTTTCACCTAAGGGGGAAACAGTGAGTAAGCAAAAATAAGCAGGAGGAATCTCAACTATGGTCCCATTTCCGTTGTGGCTGCATATCTACTTTAACCCAACCCCTGCTGATTTGTGAATGTGGTGCATGAATGCAACCTCAGCAGGGAAGGGTATGAAGTACTTACCATTCAGCACAGAAAGCAAGCTCTGGTCACGTTCGACTGCTCAACAAACCAAGCTGGAGACCTGCGACTTCAGGAGGCGAAAAGCAATGAAAGAAGAATTACATATATAATTATCTGGCTGCAACTGCTTCCAAATGCAAGAGGTTGCACTGGTTGTCCTGAAGGATGCATTACGCCCAACACTGGAAACAGGCTTGTTCGTGACAGGACATCTGAAAAGCCAGACATGAAGGCATTGGAACTGGAAGAAGAATACCTGGAAAGAATGCAGGGTGGGGCAGTATAGCTACAACATCTATAAGGGAAGGGTACAATTGTATCCAGGCAGTGATGCGAATGTATATAGAAGCATTTTCATACAGTGAAATCTATCATATAATATGTATGTAAGGCTTCTAATGGATCTGAACCACCAATACAGGTTTTATCAAATGCAGCAGGCAGTTAAAAATCCACGATGAAAAAGAAGCTGATACTAGTGATAGGTCCCTGGGCAGTAATTCACACAAAGCCGTATACTGCATGTGGTAAAGGAAACTAGACCTCATTGAGCTTGACGAAGAGTTAACAAGAATTTTGAGATGACACAGGATGCATTCATAAGAACAGTACTCACTTTAAAGAATGGTTTTACTAAAATCAGTCTGCATATGCACTTGCTCACTCAGATTCAGAATGCGAAAAGCTATTGTGGAATCACTGGATACAACAGGGTTTTTCCAAAGCCTTCTTCGCACTGATGTCATTTGTATTTTTCAGCTCATTCTACTCAGGTCACCTGATCAAGTCTGTGAGTATGTGATAGACTTGTCAGAAAAGCCATTATCCAAGCAAATAGGAGCAGACAACATTATGAACAGTGCTGTCTCCAGGACCTGTTCATCCATCCCAGGATGGAAATTTCCTTGTTGGGACAGAAAAATATTACCCCTAAACCTAAATTTTATGACATGAAACTGTTGAAAATCTATTTTCATAATCTGAAAATGACATGTTTGTTAAGAAAAAAACAACATGAGCTCCCAAACAATGGGGACAGAAAAATATTCAAAGCTGGAGACAGCCCTGATTATGACTGAGAGCTAATGTACTACCTAATCATTGTCAAAAGTAAACTCCATCAAGTTCAAAAAGGTAAGTCCGGTATTATTTCAACTCTTCAACAATGTTGTTTCATAGCGATGATAGGTTCCTTGATGGCAGCTGCTTACATTTCACTATCCCTGTGTTCCTTCCTATGACATGTCGTATTGAGCTCTGTTCCCTTAGTAAAATTCCAGCATTCAAAATGACCAAACACAGCTCAGAAAGAACATGAAGGATTCAAGAAATCAAGCTTTTCACATAGTGCGCCACGTTTCCACAAGCAGACCATGATTCAAATGTTTCCCACCAATTCACATGTCACAGACCTCGGTCCTAGCCAGACATAAATGAATTACCTATCTTCTTGAAGTCAAGCAGGAACAAAAATAGATTGAAGTCCAAGCAACATTTCCATGAAAAGGCTAACTTATTCCGAATGCATATACCTGCTTTGGTAGTTCAGATCCAGGCTTATAATTACAGCTATACAAAACTACAATGATATGTAATGTAGGAACTCCTTTGCAGCAACTTGAAGCTTTTCCAGGAACTTTCAGCACATCCAGCAGGCTCATGAACTGTTGGACTCAAAGCTTTACTCTCTCGATGGCATGTATTTACAGGAAGCAAATGGTTTAGGTTAACACAAGTGTCTAATCATTGCAAGAGAACTTGACAGCAATCACTGGATAAGAGAAGCAGCATGGAGCAAGTCTGGCACAGAAGTCGTTGGTCTGAGTCTCTCACCAGGCAGATTTCAGCTCACGATCAGGAACTGTCCACTAATATCAATACAACAGGCAAATGTGCTAACATCTTTGACAACATTTGACACAAAATCATAAAGGTACAGAAGTCTACGCAGTTCCAGAGTTCCACAAAGCGTGTATTCTCTGTATGCAATTTGGTCCTCCATAACAGTTATCAAATGTACCTGAAAGGGTAACATCAACAAGCATTATATATGTGTACAGGATACAATTCCAATCTTAACAAAAATGTACTACTACTAATCACTGTCAGTGTCACATTCTGTTTACAAATTTACTTATCAGAATCAGAAGCATTTTTTAAGGCAAAATGATGCATGTGACATAAGAAACATTTGCCTCACCCTAAGAAGACAGGAGTGATCATTAAATGAAGATGCTTCAATGCCTGTCACCCCAAAACATCATCCATTGCCATAGCAACATCTGGATGATGTGTTGTCATAAATGATGTCAATCTATCCATATTTTCCACCATTGGACAAACCTAAGCTTTAACCATCAGCAGCTTAAGATCATGCAAGTTTTAAAAACTTCAAAGGACACCTGCAGCTTCTTTTTATAATGAGATGCAATTTGATTCAACCAAAATACAACGCACATCGTGACTTGCCAAACATAAATGAAAACCGTCTTGCTTTGCAAGTTGGTTGATGGAATTGAAAAGTCTTTTGAATTGCATTCAAAAGATATTACAATGTATACAGAGGCTGCATTTTGAGTTCATGTATTATCAATCCCCATACAGAGTAGTCTGTAAAAGAAGCAAGCTGAGTGTACATAAAGCCATTTTTACAAAAAGGTGGGTACGTTTTAACTTAAGTTATGGTACCATCACCATTGTGTATTCCTTCATTAGTAATTTATCACATCTGAGCCTATAGATATAAAAGGTAGCATCCCAGACAACTGAAAGCAGCCATTGTTGAGACTAAAAAGGGTGCATAACATTTGCTTTTGTTACGGGGAAGCAAAAGAGGTTTGAATCAAATTGAATGCTTTTCCAATGAATGAAGCTAGACAGGTTGAAATGATGGAAAAAGTACCTCATGTTTTGATTGCCATACCAGCAAGTACAAGCACACATGTGGGATAACTTAAGTTCCACATAAGAACCATATGATTTGGGCTGTTTGGCTGGATTGGAGAGAGGCAGGTACAAGCATGGGGATTGGAAACAAGAGTAGGGTTTGAGCAAATTGGATGGGGAACTAGAAAGGGTTGATTTGAAGTTTTGAACAATTTCTTGATCGGAACAACGAGGGTAGGGACAAAACCTGATTTTGCACCTCTTCAAGTTCAGCTCCCTCCAGACTTTTTTGGAACAGCCAATTGTTATCATCATGAGTGAGCAGGTGCCAGGATGTCTACAGTGCTGGAATGCAAAGTGGCCTAAGGACTGTATATCTCAGAAGTATTTGGGTAAGGCGCAAGGTCAAAGTACACTGTATACTGCTTGTTGTAATGTAAAAGGAACATCAAAATCATTACATAATTGCTCTAAAACAACAAATTGCAGCACCCACTTTGTGGGCAAGAGAAAAAACAAAAAGTTCAACTATTTCAAATAACTGCAATGAGAAAAAATTATCACCATACAACCTACAATCAAAAAGACATTTTAACCAGTCTGTGGCTAGACTGTAGATGTTCCGGATTATTTACTGCACTGATGTAAATAATTGTGAACCAGTCAGGATAAAAACAGCAATGTTGAAAGCAAATTTTGTACATCCTCCATGTTAACATGGCTTCTGTATCTGATGATGCTGTGAACAAAACCAGATGTGAACATCTCACTCTACACAAACTTGAGAAACAAAATGAGGGCCTACACAGGGTGTCCCTATGAGTATGACACTTAAATATATGAAATCAGAAGATCCCCTTCGGCTCTACAGATTTCAACAAAATCAAGGAAGGCAATTAGTGAATTACCTAAAATTTGGTCACCTCACTTTGAAATGTGTACGCCAACAAGTTAGACATTGGGGAAATCAAAATGCTGACCCTTCAATTAGTCCAAAATATTTGTGTAACTGTAAGTTCCCTGTTCATTCGGGCCAATAGCTTGTATGAGTGTGAATCACAGATCCTTTCTTCAGCGGTTTACCTGACCTGATCCTTGGTTAGCCCGAATGCCAGACTGTTTCCAGGGCCTGCAGAAGCTTTTACTCCTCGGCTCTAGGACCAACATGCCCCCAAAGAAAATTTCTACAACACTCAACAGCCCGAGTTTGTCTAAACTAGGGCTCTGGAAACAGTCTCGCATCCAGGCTAATCTTTGCTTGGTACCTGAATGTAAAAATCTGGCATTATATTTATGGGAAACATCTGGCAAGCCCTGGCTATAGCTGCCAGGGGAGTGGGAGCAAAATACACAATGTACTAGTAGGCCAACACTTGTTCACACACTTCATTCCAACCAAATGACCCCTTCCTGCGTACAGCACACACCGCTTGGGGCGAGGTGTCAAATCAAAAGCGATCTTTCAAGATAAGGAAAAAAAAGAAGATAAAATGCCCTTCTCCGTCTATCAAATGATCAAATGAACTATGTGTACGTTCGGAAGCATCCTCTTCAAATGGAGAATAAGCATTTCTGGTCAAAGAATTACAAGCGGAGATTTATGAAGCATACACATCAAAACTATGCCCAACGTTACGCTGGAATACACATGATTTGCCGGGAGGAACAAAGGATGCCTTTCTTGCAAATCGCCCATCGTAACCTCACAGAAAACTACGATTTAGAGCCAAATGCAAAGGCATCCGACCAACTCATCCCTCACTTTCGGTCACAAAGACCTTCCTATTTGTGAAGAAGACAATATATTGGTTCTACAGCGGCATAGAACCACGCAATCAGCAAGAAAACTCACCTACAACGAATACCTTCTGTCACCCAGACGTCAAGATGGCGTCCAGAAGTGCACGCTACATACTGAGGGGTGCCTATCGTATTCATAGATTATGCCCGTTTCTACATTCACCAACGTATCTTTAAAAGTTCACATATTCAAAAACTAGCGATGTTAAAATTATTCATACATTCAATTATTTACAGATAAGTCTATGTAAGATTTTAAAAGGAGATAGATGAAGAATATTTCTCAAAATGATCAAGCTTTTGACTGGCACTAGTTTTTGCTGATAAAGTCACCTCAAGCAAATTTTACAATGTTAGCTAGTCTATTCAATAGACAGGGTAGTAAGATTTTGATTAACACTTTTGAAAGAATTAAATTATGGCATTAGACCATTAGATTTTATCATTTAGATTCTCATTATGTATCTATAACATATACAAATATTGATTTATTGTATTTTTACAGCTTAGATGCTTAAATATATAAATCCTAAAAGTATCGACCCCTAGTTTGTAGTGCGAACGTACCATGTGCAACATTCCGAAATGACCAAAATGGCGCCGAGAACAAAAATATTATCGTTGCTTCTCTTGCTGAATTTCTACGTCGCCGCAGCCCAGTTTTTCATCAACTACGCGGCAACCGATTCCTGCCAGAGGCCTACAGAGTACTATAATTTCGCTAACCTCCGCTGTGACACTTGCACGGGCGCGGACTCTCAGACAAGCGCCGGCGGTGAGTGCGAAACAACAACACCACTGTTTGCTCTGTTTTGTGACTGAGATCACCTATACCTAGGATATATGGTGATATCAGCTGGGCCTGGGTGATTTGTTGGGATTTTAGTTTGTCACTAATCTTTTGGTTGGATACCTGGATACCATCTTCGGGATGAAGGCATCTGCCTGTGGGCTCCAGATCTTCTACGCTATTCTACTCTAGATCTCTACTCTTCACTCTTGTTTTTCCCTCTCCCATATTATTTAATTTGATGACTGTGGGGGTGTTATCAGAATCATATTTACTTTGTCGAAAATTATTACACATTTGTATATCCTTAATGTAAGGAAGTGATCATAAATCTATTATGTCTTTGATTAAAAACTGATACTGTACTACTATGAGACAATACTACTATGAGACAATGAGCTTTTATATAAAAGCTTATTTATTGAATTTATGCCTTTATAACTTATGGAGTAATCTGTGTTTGAAATCTTTACTCAAAGTGTGTTTTCTGTCACGTAATGACTGATCTTTAGAAGAAATAAGAACATCTCAACTAACACAATTTTAACACAATGATTGTTGCAGGTTTTTCCTGTGCGTGCCAGGCTGGTTTTGAGTTGACTGCAGACATCGGCAGCTCCCAGGTCACCTGTGCAGCATGTGCTGCTCCCACACCTGTGAGTATTCTTTCTTATAGAAAGATATAATGGAGTAGTGTTCTTTCTTGCCTTTTTATTGAACTTGACAGGTAAATTTACTTTACATTAAGAAGAAGAAGAAGAGTCGAAGCTTGAGTTAATTTAAATGAATAGATTGTTTTGTTTGTTTGTTTTGTATGCATGGTAAGCTGTCTCATGTTGAAACACACCAGGCTTGTAATACATGTAGTACATGTAAGTTGTACTGATTTTCACCTACTCATTTTCACCTGAGTGAAGTGAGGAAAGTCGTGTAAAGTGCCTTTCCCAACGGCACAAGATCGTTGGCCCTGGTGTATGAACGGATTTGAACCCAGAACTTCTGATCTGCATGTCTATATTGAGCAACTTGTGTATGTATATCTATAACCTCCCCTTCTAAATAAACCAGTCTACTACTACTAGTCTACTACTACTACTACAAGTCATCATACTTGTAACGTATTATGTTGTACCCAATACAACATATACATGTGCACTTGTGTAGTTAGGTTTGTTACTGTTGCTGCAGGTGACATCAGCGGATGGCTGGGCATGTGTGTCCTGTGGCACAGGGACATCACTGGACCCTGTTACTGGCAGATGTACCGCCTGTCCTGCTGGGCAGATCGCAGGTACAGTATTTTAAAATGAAATGCCCATTTGTGCACTTGCAAATGCAACCACACTTTGCTTGGCGTGACTTAATTTTAAAGCCAGGTGGTGCATTGCTTAACCTGAAATTTTGCAATCAGAGTACAGGCATATGCTTTTGTATTTATTTCTTGATATGTATATAAGATATAACATGTAGATACATGTAACTGGAAGAAAAAATTGATAGTAGCTGATTTGAAGATAGTAATAACTGGAAGTGGGGTAATCTAAAATGTTGATGGCGCAAGCTGGCAGAAAAAAAGTACTGTATATATCATATGTCATATAGTTATAATTCAAAAGAAACAGTAGCAGTGTCAACTTATATAGAAGTATATGATTGAACTTTCCTGACATTTACAGTTGAACGCACCACAAACGGGACCCAGACCGGCCAGCATGACTGTGTGGCCTGTGAGGGAGATACTGTGCCAAATGCTGCAGGAGACAGGTACTAGTGTATATGCTGCCCTTTAATATTTTATTACCAAGGTTTAATGTCAGTCTTTACTGATTAGAATTGTATGTTTGAAATGGTCAAAGCTGCAACCAGATATTGCACAGTCATGTAAGCATGCTCGTAATAAAAAAAATGAAAATATTTATAAGCAAGCGGTGAGCCCGGCTGGCAGGCTTTTAGCTAGGATTTTATAATAGGGAGTCCAAACTTATTGGTGAGTTGCGGTAAGTGACTATTGTAGGGGGGTCTGGGGGCATCCACCTTCCATGGTGCAGAGTTTTTGATGATTTTAAGTTAAAAAAGTGCATTCTTAGTTATCCCAAGAGGCAAAAATACTGTTCCAGAGGTCACAGCAGAAGACTGACCACAGATGACCTGGTAGCATCCCTGGTCAATCAGAATTTCATGCTTGTCAGACGATTTTCTCAGTAGTGTAAGGGCGTCCAGGGGCATCAAATTTCTTGCTATTGTAAGAAAAGTGCATCCAGATGACGCGTTGACGCATGCCTGGCTAAAAGCCTACCGGCTGGTCCATGTGGCCAGTCGCTCAGTGGAGGTCGAGGTTCATTTTCCCAAGCATAATTCCCTACGATTGCTCTACTAGTGATTTCCTACCATGATGTCTTGCAGATCAGTGAGGTCTTAGCCCGACAATGTTGGAATATGTGATGTAAATCATGTATAAAAGTTCCTTTCTTTTACAATAACTGTTTTCTATCTCTGTTTTACATTGTAGATGTGTCCGCTGCCATCAGAGCTTTATTGACGTCAGTGGAAGCTGTACCTGTCCTGATCCCAACCAAGTGGTAAGGAAGGTCTTTATTTTGAAGGTCTGAGTTAAGGCTTGCCTTCATGTAATATGTACCGTTAGTAAAATTGGTAAAATGTACTTAAAACTTACAGTAGGTTAAAGCACCAAAAAATGAAGGCTGGTCTTAGCCTGGGTACCATCTGGGGCTTCCTACATACTTGCTACCCTAGCGATTATAAGGAGCCCCGGTAGACATCGGATGGTACCCAGGCTAGGTTGGTCTGGCATTTCCTACATTTGTACAATAACAAACAAACAAACAAATAAATCAGTACAAGCTGGTGTGTTACCCCAAAGGGCGGTTACACCGGCTATATAGATACAGATGCAAGGTCTTCTTTCTGATTGGTTCCTGCAATTATCAAATGTAAGACATTACAAATGTACTTTCAATTCAAGGTCTATTATGGACTTTAGACAAAAGGTTATGGGTAGTTCAGTTGGTCTTTTTTCCCATTTTTTATAGCAAACTGTGCTTCAAAAATGATGTCAATAATTGAGATTGACATACATGTACGCAAAGGGAAGTAATGTACAAACAATTTTTTCTTGAGAAAATGTGAGAACAGTTTGTTTCCTCCTTTTCAGCATGGTGGAATCTGCTTCACGGATGCACAGATTGGTGTCAGTCAGAACCTGGACTTCACTTGGGTGAGTATACTATATAGGTTGCCAAACAAATTTTTTTTTCTGTACATTTATGGTTCAAAATATGAAGATTCAAATGAAGCATCTGTAGCATGCAACACAGCCTCTCATGATGCTGCTCTCACTGCATGTTTTCTTTACTAGTACATGTAGTACTGTAGACTACTGTAAATGCAGAAATGTTCGTGGTAGTTTTATGTTCACTGCTAATATTATTAAAACCACCGCAAACATTTTTCCATTATAGTATGTGACTACAGTCCATGGCGCTACCACAAACTCAAAACCACCGCAAACACTCCATTTTCCCGCTACCGCGAAAGTCAATCCCCGCAAAATTAAATGTATTTACACTATTATAGATTTGATAGAATTCAACTGCATAGAACTCAATTACACATACAGTAGACAGCATACATGTGATATGCATGTGCTGGAAGAGCAGTGCCTAATACGGTATATATATATCTAAACCTGTTTTGTTCTGCATCTCAACAGGACAGTGACACCAAACTATCCTACTACATTGAGGAATATCTTCTAGCAGCTTCTCTGGGCTGTACGGTAAGTACATTGTGTTTTGAATTTTTTCACTTTCTTGTTTTTATAGGGTGTCACGTACTTTATGATGGCTTTTAAGAAGTAATGCAGTTTTTTGGCAGAAGTACCTTGCTGGCATAAAAAGTTTTTTTTACCACTATTTAACCTTGGGACACATCTTTGGCTTAAGTCGATTTTCAAGACTTCCCAGCGTAAAATCCTGGCCACAATACGTTGAAAATCGCAAATTAGCACTACCTTCCAACAAAATATGCCCATGTCCATGGAAGGCTGTGAAGGACACTAGTCACAGTGCTTCAATGCAGACATTTAAACCACTTATTGAACTAGTTTTAAAACTGAAATATCCAACACAAAAGTTGGATATTACAGTTAAACACACATATTATAGTAGTTCAATAATGACTCTACCAACACAGCTGAACTTTCAACATGAGATTTAATGTATACTCAGTCTGGTATTTCCTACATTCCCCAGCCTGCCACTGGGGCCACGGATGCCCAGCGTAACCTGACGGCCTGTCAGTTGCTAGGCAACCTGTGCGTGCTCCGCCTGTACAACCGGCAGAACGATGGAACCAACCAGGAGGACGGGTGTACGCTGCTGCAGGCGCTGAGTGATGACAATAATGACAACGTTGGGACTGTACAAGACTGGTAAACACATTACATCTTGTGTTGATTTCTAAGACTTAAGACTTAAGTGCATTGATTAGCAATTGTTATTGATTTGTTTCTATAAATTTTGTTTTTATTGCTGAACAATGATGACAATGTTGGCACTGTACAAGACTGGTTTGTTTGTTTGTGCCTTTATTTCAACTGGTAAACACACTAACACACTAGTAGTCTTCTATTTCTCATGCTGATGTATTTAGTACCCTCTGCGCATTGATTAGTAATTGCTCATTTGTTTGTATTTTGTTTTTATCGCATACTAAGTAAACCACCTTAAGGCATAGCAAACCTGTTTTGTAGTTGCACAACAATGACAATGTTGGCAATGGACAGGACTGGTAAACATACTTCTATTTCTCATGCTGTTTTAAGCCTTTAGTACCCTCAGTGCATTGATTAGCAATTGTTCATTTGTTTTTGTTTGTATTGCATAACAGTCGTAAACCACCTTCAGGGAATGAAAGTACAAGCTAAACTTTAAGACCAGACTGATTTGATCAACTCGTACTGGGATGTCACCCTACGCTTTCCGATAAGGAATATTAGTGATAGATTATTTAATGTTGCTTGAGGTGTGAGTCTTCTCAAACTCGGACATCTGTTTCAGAGCATTGAAATCGGCAACAAACACTTGCTTAAACCTTTGCTATGGTTTAGATATCGTCCTTTGTTGACCAGTCTTACCTCTATTTTTGACCTACAGGAAAGTTGCCATGCCATGGCTGTATTATAACCACCTGCTGAACGACGTGTCAGAGATACTGTCAGACACGGAAATCACCACCAAGTTCACCTTCACTGCTGCATCACAGGTAACATTTATCTATCCACCTACAATACACGTCATACTACATTTTATACTTATTATTATATAGATGCTAAGAATGCATGATGAACTCTGGCTGATAAAATCATTTATGCCACTTTACCTAAAGTTTTTGTCCCCAGGTATAGTGAAGTACATGGATAAGATCATATTTGTAGAGAAAGAAAGGAACCTTGGTACCAATAAGAACATTGATCCTACATGTGTTTTGTTCCATGCATTATGCAAATCTTTATATGTGTTGCTTTCAATTGGTTTCATATGATCGTTTTTCATTTAGATATAACAAGTTTGTGACATTAGGCTTAAAGGAATTCCCAGCTGTATATTTTGTAAGATCTTATCAACCATAAATGATATCTTTATGGAAAGCTGTTGCACACATGCATGTGAACCCAATATGGAAGGCCCCTTTAACTGTTGACTTGACATGTTTTTATCTTTTGATATGAAGCAATGTACAAATGTATCATTTTCATGTGAGCCATGACAGTGATTTGCATTGTGTTGTCTATCACATGCATTTATTAACAAGGTTTTTCCCCTTTCTCTCTGCCCATTCGGCTTACAGCTGGCCAAAATACTGGGAGGAAAATTCGTACTGTATCCTCTTCTCCTTCTCTTTTTCAGTAGTTTGTAGCTGTTCTTTTTGTAGATGTAGAAATTCACTTGTCTTGAATCTTGTGACATTTTCAAAGGCTACATTACTCTCTTTTCTACATGGTTCCTTCACCCTTTTCTTGTTCAACCGTAGACCACCAAAAATGCAACTCTTGACTATCAACAATATGTTATTACACTTGGCTTCACAAAATGTTGTTACATGTTTTGAAAATCATCCATTTGAGAAAGTTTTGAATTAGTTCATCCATCATTTTTGCTTGGTTTTCACTTTATTTAGAAGATCCATTTATTAAAAATGATAGAAAAAAGCTTTAGCAATGGATCATTGGAATTACATGTACCATGAATGATTTTCCTAAGGACACTGAAAAAAAAGCATCAAAAGTTTGACACAAAGCTCTGCACTTGCACTTCTGCACAGCTGAAAGTCTTTTTTACAGTACATTTGTAAAACAATACATGTAAAACCTTACAACATTTATTTCACTCTTTCTATATAGTTTATATGTTATAAAGTTGTACACATACTCTTCATGTGTGTTCTTCACCTTGCTGTTTCACCTCACTTTTCTTGTTCGTTGAAATACCTTTTTCACATTATTTAGGATAGGCAGCAGGAATTTTGTGCATCAGAAAAATATTTCTGTGGTAATCTGGTGATTAAAAAATTCCTCTGTCAATCCTTGCACTAGGACAAGTCCCTTTGTCTAATTTGGACGAGGTCTTGTAAAATTCCTGCCAGACCCTCCTTTATTCTTTATTCCTTTAAAATGTTCAACAAGTTTACTCCATTGTTCCATTCGGCCTCTGGTCTGCATGTGTCTGATAATCAGTGATTTAACTTGTTTCCTACACATGGGCCATGTATAGAATTTGGTCCATCCAGAATTTTGGGCATGCTTGATGATTGTTATCATGACCAGTAAATATAGTTCATAGATTAGAATGTTGAATTGTTCAGAAAATAATCTTGGATTTTTTAACAGTTGATTTCTTGTATTCTTCCCAGTCGTCCAAGTTGGACCTTGTAGTGGCAGCCTACAGTCTGAACGGGGATTTCTTAGGAATCCAGGATGTCACGGGTGGACTGTTACAGGTGGGACAGTGGTTATAGGGTGTTTACATTGTGTTGTACATGTGTAAAATCATGTTTACATGACTTCACAAGAACCATGCTGGTCAGTTTAAGCTAGTTTCTTATCAGAACTATACTGGTTATAGGGAGAATAGTTTCTGCACGTGTCTGCACACGGTTTAACCGACCGTTGTATTCAGTTTTGTATCATCCAAATCTTACTGTAACTGGTGATAGGCTGAAATTTTGACAGTCTGCTGATGATTTTATTTTTATTTTTTATTTTTATCATGATTTTAGTTACTACAAGTAGTCCTTTTTCTTGCTTCACAGTTGTGTAAGGATAGCAACACCAGACTAGACGCAGCCTACGTCTTTGGAACAACCTACTCACAAAGGGTAAGTCCCTTCGGATTCAAAATCATTTTCTTTTGGTGGTCTTTTCCATCATTTACGAACTGCATCAGCAAGGTGAGCCCGCTGGACAGAGCCGCATGGAAGCGTGGTGTGAATATAGCCTATTGCTGCCTACCCCTGTGTCAGGGAACCCAGCAGCAGTATTATCAAATACTGGATACTACTACTATCATTATCAGTATATGCTAACCAATCATCCAAACTAGATACCATATTGAATGTTTTATGCAGAATGCCAAAGTTATAACTATATATAGCTAAGTACAAAAAGCAGAATCTATTAAAAAAAAGTGTCAACAGTTAAGGTGCTGCTTTGAAAATGATGGAGAACTAAACCATATTTTGAGATGTCTACTTATTGTAAAAGATCAGTAGTACACACAGAAGACGTGTAATTTGAAGTACTTAGCCCCTTCCCCTTTTCTTTTCAGTGCCAGCTGAATGTCCAAGACTTCTGGAACAACACTGACTATCAGCAGATGGTCTTCTACGACATGTGTATCCTTTGTCAACTTAGATAACATTGAGTACAGTAAAGAACAATGAAATAAAACAACAGATTGCTAATATGGAATGTCATACAGGACACAGAACCCAAGATGCTCGTTACAGCAGTGTACATTTTAAGCCTCCAACTTTGTTGCAATGAATGTTGAATTTCCAGAATTAATGATTATCTTCAAAATCTTCCACCTCTAATTGGATCCTCCTAAGATTGGAATTGGCCTTTGAACCTTGACCCATGACCCAGATTACCGTTACCCGGACGACAGCACCCTGTACGCCATCCCTGTCCGCATCACCAACGTTGCCTACAGTGATACAGACAACTCAGGTACGTACATTTATAACAGGTCTGTGATATATATATATGAGTCGGGGTAGGTCAATTTAATGATCACTTGTTTGAAGGATCTCACTTGTCTCTCAGACACTTTCCTCAAAGCTACTGACTTGAGTGATGCTTTTCACCACCGGTGTTCTCACCATATGTTCATGGTGAGAACACAAAACGTGGTTTGTGTCCCCCCTTTATCCAGACTGCCTCCTTGATCCAGAATGTGTCTGTTATCAATCTTGGGGGGCCTCTTATGGAATTTCCTTGGTGACAGTTTATACCCTATATACTTTAGAGCCAAGGAGTTGGCCTGTGTACTACTGGCCCTGATTACAGGCATCCAGGCAACTACTAAGTACCCACGAGACATTGCTGCAGTATTACAATGATACCCTAACTTGGTACTCAACTCAGACATAATTTTTCCTACTCATTGCAAATTTCTTACTGTAGCCAACAACCAAACCAAGTGGCAGTTGGTTCTGCTGCCATTTTGAAAAACACGCTATGTGTTATGACTGCAACCCAAGCGCCATGGGTGTCCCATGCTATGTCCAGTCCATATGTCTAGATCCGCCCTAGCGTCTACACCAGATGTTGCAACAGTTTGTATATCTGTATTATGTTTTATCTGACCCTGACCTCCCTCATGACCTCAATGAAAAGCGGCCTGCTGGCCAATTTGAGCTTCTCATGAATAAATAAAGGTTCAACAACTCATCTTGAATTTCTTACCGTAGGCAGCGACCGGACCAAGTGGCAGCTGGTTCGGCGGTTCTTCCTGGTGGACCCGATTGGTGCAAAGTTGGCAGCAGACGGAGATCCGCAGGTAGTCAGATATGCCAGCAGCTTCTCCATCAGGTAATTCTCTTTTCTTTTCTTTTCTTTTCTTTCTAAAGATCATTAGTCAATTTAGCAATGATAATGATGTTTGTGCATACTATTAGGGTAAATGTTTGAAATTCATGAGAGCAAGGTGTTACTAAAAGATTTGACTCTAAGAGTGAGTCCTACTGAAGTGGTAACGATCATCATCATCATGCCTTAACCTTAGTCCAGGTTCATCCGTGAAGACTTCTTGGGCCTTTTCTGGACTGTAGCTTTTAATAAAATACCTCCTTTTGAGATTAGTCCAAACACTAAGATGATATGTACAGGTATAAAGCCCTGACCCTTAAGTCCAGATACAAGCAACTTAATCCTTACATATTAGATACTAAATATACTAAATGATAGAACTGTATCTGTGTAGGTTAAATACTTCATGTTTGTGACGGCATCTGTAAGCAGCGACACCTATAGCTGCAGTACAATGTGAACCAGTCAAAAAGGTCTTGAGGAAGGTAACAGACGGCCACCGAAACGTTTGTGGAAATACATGTAAAACAGTGGTTGTGTTAAAAGAGTCTCTTTATTCATTTTCTAACATACATGAATTGTATTGTCCTTCTCTCCAGTGTCCAACTTCAGTCAGGAAACAGGGAGGGAGAGATCTACCCACCGCTGGTCACGATAACCTACTCCGAGGCCTCCCTGGATGACTTCAATGCTAATGGCAAAGTCACAGTGAGTTCACACTACAAAATGTATCTTGAATTCTGAAGTCGCTTAAGTGAAAATGTTAGTTTCTCTGGCAATGTTTCAGGGGCAGAGGCATTTTTTTGTTCATGCTTGTTACCCACTTTAAATGTGTCAGTATTCGCTCCTTCTATTACTTGTAAACTGATAAAGTTTTTGGTTGTTTTGTAAGCTTGATTTACATTTTTTTGCTGTATTATTGTAGCTTGGGGAAAAAGCGAGGAAATTTGAGGAAATATCAAGGATTGTCTTCAAGGCTTTTTCACAATTGCAACAACCGTGGAGGCTTATGTTGCTTTGGTAAATATGTTTTTGCTATGTACTAAGTCCGTGATGTTTTTTGTCTGTCCCCCCTACAGGTAACCTTCAGTGTGAGTTATGAGATGAGCACAGCCACTTATGAACAGGACGTTCAGGTACGTTGTTAACTTATTCAAGGTTTTCAAGTTTGTCGATACACAGCAAAACATTGGAGGTAATCTTAAAAATCTCTTGACATCTCACATATTACATGACACAGTCTGTACTCATTGTGAAGACTAGCTGACTGCTGCCCACCCCTGTGTCAGTGACTACCTCTGTCAGCAGTACAATCAAACACTGGATAATTTGTATACAAAAGTTAATGCTGTACTTTAGTTTTACTGGTTATCAATGGGATGACATGAAAAGTATTACTTCATTTGACAATGATAATTCTCCTAATTCTCCCAGATTGCCATCGGAGTGCTGAGTGCCCTGGCCATCCTCTGGGCTCTCTTTGTGTCCACCTCCAGTTGGAGACGCAGAATCGGTGCACAGATGGTCGACTGTACGGTAAGCAACAATGGCTATTACTAATAGATTTAAGTAATAGAATAAATGGAGAACTTTCACTTCTAAATTCACACAGAAAGAATTAAACAATGTTAAGGGGGCACACACCAGTTTCTCGCCCCCATTGAAACCTATAGTTAAGAGACTTTTTTCAACGATGCCGCATTTTAAAAAAAAAATTTTCCCGGGAACTACGCCTATACAGAAAGTAAGCATGTACCATATGGTCTAACATATCTTATTTACAAGAAAATTCTAGTACTACAAATCTCATAATAATGAATATTCTAATGCATGTCGAAAGCCCATGGCGGTGACGTCATCGCTCAAGCGGCTCCGGCCCCTTCACTGTTTGCGGCCTCGGAGCGATACCCGGAAGCCAAGATTCGGCGACAAAAACTTACCGAAAACAGCATATAGGGGTCGAATTTTATACTACCAGCGATTTGGATCCGCTAAGCTAATTTTACACTGTGTAACTGGGCACAAAACGGATGCTAAAATCCCCTTACTCCGAAATAAGTTGGGACTACCACGGACCCCGGTCGCGGAAGAACTGGTGTGTGCACCGTTAATATACCTTGTTATTTCTTTTTTAACTTAAAACAACTCAAGACACTATGCTTTATTCATCGCCAAAGCAAATATCTGAATACGGCTATTCTACAGTCTGTAGCAGGTGCACATAGAACACGTGCCAACTGACTGTTTTTTGATGCCGCCTAGCGGACAAATTGAGCGCTGCAGCTCAGTTGACAGTGTCTCGTATTTTAGGCCTTGTGTACCTAACAGCAGGTAATATCTAGCCCAAACGACATTTTATATATTGGGGGGAAACAGAAGGATGTCTGTAATACGTTAGACATCCTAGTGGATGAGTTCTTACGTGGCAGCACACAAATGTATGTCGACGCATTCAACTGTATACGTGTGACTGGACAGTTAATTTCAAGATCACACAGAGTTGTTTCGAGTACATTTTCCTTGTATTCAGTACAAATAGACGCTCACATTGCACAAGAGTATGTACGCGTACATTCTTACATTCGTACCGCCTGAAATGGTGATTTCACTCATAAATTTAGAGGATGAACGGATACATTTACAACACTACATTGGAACGGAGTGTCGGATAAGAGACAACACCTTCTCGAACATGATATGTCTGCCTACGTCACAATGGAACAATTGTTGATCAATAAAGGTGTAATAATGATTCGATTGTTGCATGTTTGCTGTTTTCAAAATTTGTGGCAACATGTCTTAGTCTAGTTCTACTCCGCTAAAACACGGCGCAAAGCCGTGTGCGCGGCCGTATAGATGGCCAAAGGACGCGGCAGACCTACGAAAGCATCCCTACGCCGCGGGAGAGAGGGGTTTCGAGTCGGCCATCCCTACTTCAGCCACAAACATGTCGATACACCACCACCAAGATTTGAGAGACTGGAAAAAAATATATTCAAGATGGCGCAAGGTCCCGCCTGTGAGACACCCGGTCGACTTAGACCAACAGATGACCGCCCAGGCGTCCTGGAGATGATGTCCGCAGTAGAAAGTCAAGTAGAATCAATCCCTGAATCCAGAGACGTACATATACCATATATATTGGATCTTTTCAATCACTTTAACAGCGAACATAAAATTCAACATCCACACTGCCATAACCCCATCGCTACCATGCCGCCAGAGTTCGAGGTCAAATTCGGTACGGGCTATAAAGAGGCGTTGCGCTGCAGGATGTGCGGCTTCCACACGAAAAGGTTCAAGCTGTATCAAGAAGCGGACAGACAAGGAGGGGCCACAAGAGGGCCAAAGCCAACGAAGAAAGCAGTCCAAATGTCCCTGGCCCTTTCTAAACTACCGGTAGGGATAACAGGTGCTAGGACATTACTAAATGCAACAGAAACCCCAACACAAAGCCAGAGCAAACTCCAAAAAATTACAAACAAACTATCGGGAGTGGTAGTTTCGGAGATGAAAGAATCTCTAGCGCAAAATCGAGCCAAATTGAGAAAAGTGCAGCAAGTGCAGGGAAAGACAGTAAAAGACGGGGAAGCAATTTTTACTACAGGCGCATTAGATGGGGCGTATAATAACCCGACGCGTAACTCATATACACAGAATGCCACACAATGTACATTACCCGTACTAGAGTCGACAACTGGAGAAAACATGTTAATTGGTTTTCAGTATGCTAGTAAATTGTGTAGCTGTAGACGAACAGGGGAGGGAAAGGAAAGGAAGAACCACGGTCCGTCTTGCCAAGCAAACTTTCCAATGGCAGACCCAATCGGGAAAGCCGAGGAAGTTTTGGCGAGGCGGGCCGTGGAGGACATGCAGGAGAAACACCCAGTATTGCTTGACAAAGTATTGTCAGACAACGATTCTCATGGTATTAAGGGTGTTCGAACTGCCACAGAGTCTATCGCGCCAAGTACTGTTGTTGAAAAACTTGATTGTGAGGTTCACGTTTCCAGGGGCCAGAAAAGAAAGCTGTTTAGGTTGTCCGACCATTTAAGCGATCAGATAGTCGAAGGTGTCTTCGGGTATCGTGAGAAAGTTCCCAAAACGAAAAGAAAATGGTTCACTACAGCACTTTCCAGGGCGCTGTCAAAAAGATGCAATCGGGAGTTGAGACTAGCTAGAAAACAATACCCAGAAGGCGACCCAGAAAACGACAACATGTTCAAACTGACTGTAGATCAGGCGAAGAACAATATCGTTAAATGTTTTTCAGGAGATCATACAAAATGTGCTGTATTTTCTTTTATGTGCGATGCCAGGCCAAACAACAACCCTACATACCTACCGCGAAGGAAATACATAGTGCCTACAACTGAAGATACTAAACACATTCAAACTGTCATAGATTACAAACTGTCTAAAAAAATGGTCCATAAACAGCGTTTTCTTCTGTCCACAAACCCAGTAGAAGCCACTCATAGACGTACACAACAATCCTTGCCCAAAAACAATACATTCAGGTCGTCAGGACTGATGCGCGCTAGCAGCGCCGCGCATTCAGGTGCAGTTGGCGGGCTTGGCGAGTCATTGTTCCGACTGAACCAAGCCGCCGGTTCAGCTTTCACACCTGGTGGGACAGCTTGCCGTGCGCTCTATCTTTTGGATAAGAGAGCCGCCTACCACAAAAAACGTAAGCGAACTCAACAGTACATCAAGCGCAGAAAGGCTCTGGCAAAACAGAGATTGATGAGGTCACGGCAACAAGCATTGTATAATAACCAAGATTACAAAACCGATATTGAACACGACGAATTGCAAGGGAACTGAATAAAGACACTAGAAGAGTCTACATTCTTGTCTGTGAGCTTCCTTCCTTCCTTCCTTCCTTCCTTCCTGAGTGAGTGAGTGAGTGAGTGAGTGAGTGAGTGAGTGTGTGTGTGTGTGTGTGTGTGTGTGTGTGTGTGTGTGTGTGTGTGTGAGAGAGGGGGGGGGGGTACCTACTGTTTACTCTAGGATGCAGTTGCGAAATGGCACATGGCTTGAGCATGACCCATCAAGTAGACATCGGTTTCTCTGTGCGTTGATGACGCCCGGCTCATAGGAAAGATGGTCCACGCGTATACACCGCTTATTGTGGCATCTATGGCTTACGTGGATGTGTTTGTCCAAAGCCGGCCAGTTTGAATGAACGAAATATGACAGTCTGTGTGCTGTTATGGTGTACTGTCCTCCGCTTGGTGGCCGAGCAGTATAGCTTCCGTACCCGTCGTCGTCAATGTAACCAGTCCAAACGCGGCAGTTGTTCTCAACAGTACTTTTGTCCGACAAAACTTGTTTGAGTTTGCTCAAGTACGGTTCTGTCGGCCTGGAATTGTAGAATTGGGTCATGGTGGGTCGATGGAAAATGAAAATGATGTCTGTTTTGAAAACCGCCCCAAGTCCGCATGCGCATCGTAGCAGAAACTGGAAATTGGTTGTTTCCGCCAAAATTGATGACAGCTGTGCATGTGGGCGCTCGTATTTGGTGTCAATCCCAATTTGAGTTCCCCATTCCTCAAATTAGCCGTGCACACCATAGATCTAGATCAGAGGCGTTACCTTGGGAGATATTCTAGCCCTCCCAAGCCAATCCGCTCTAACTTTCACGCGATAACGTCCTTATAGATGATGTCATTGTATACGGTTTATGATAAACGTGAAACAATTCCAACGGTTCTTGTGGCCCAGATCCCTTTTGCGGGCATATGTTGGAAACTAAAGTGGATTTCTCCTATCGGCTTTTATTTGACGGTAACCAGCGGTTGTATTGCAAGACAATGACGTCATCTATATCCGTGTCACGTGATCTGTAGACTATTGACGAACTTACAATGCAGGAATTGCGTCTCCAGGGGTGGGAGGGGGGCAGCACAAAAATGGAAAAGTTCAAAACATGGGAATTTCGAATTTTTTTCGCCGGAATTGGATCTAGGCTATACACTAAGAAAAACACCATTTCCGTGGTTGTAACGTTATTTTTTACTCCAGCACAGCTCCGTTTAAGGGGGCACACACCAGTTTCTCGCCCCCATTGAAACCTATAGTTAAGAGACTTTTTTCAACGATGCCGCATTTTAAAAAAAAAATTTTCCCGGGAACTACGCCTATACAGAAAGTAAGCATGTACCATATGGTCTAACATATCTTATTTACAAGAAAATTCTAGTACTACAAATCTCATAATAATGAATATTCTAATGCATGTCGAAAGCCCATGGCGGTGACGTCATCGCTCAAGCGGCTCCGGCCCCTTCACTGTTTGCGGCCTCGGAGCGATACCCGGAAGCCAAGATTCGGCGACAAAAACTTACCGAAAACAGCATATAGGGGTCGAATTTTATACTACCAGCGATTTGGATCCGCTAAGCTAATTTTACACTGTGTAACTGGGCACAAAACGGATGCTAAAATCCCCTTACTCCGAAATAAGTTGGGACTACCACGGACCCCGGTCGCGGAAGAACTGGTGTGTGCACCGTTAAGCCACAGCAAGTAAATTTTATGGATGACATCCTCTGCAGACTGTAAAAATAGTGCGATAGGGGAAAAAAAAAACAAGATGGGTGAAAAAAAACAAGAAGGCTACATTTTCAAAAATAGGCACCATAAAGTTGTGATGAATGTTGTAACAAGAAGTAAAGGGACAAAGCATAATATAAGACTAAGAGCTAACAAGGCATTAATTCCTGTATTCAAGACATGTACTGGTGTGGCAAAAGTGACACTAGGGTGGTAGACTGGCATCACAAACAAAGTGGGTAACCACACTTATGGCTTCCATATAGGTGTCACTTTTACAACTATCCAATTAACAAATCATAACCCTCTTAGCTGGGTGAATAAAATTCAATGCCTGGAAATACGTTTTAAACGGTATTTTGCACACTCTTAGTCTTATAATAAAAGTGGCAAATTTAGGGTACACCTACAGAAACATACCCGTCATTGCGTCGTGTAATAGTCAGCTGACCTTTGATCTTGATACTCGATCAATCACCATGGTAACGCTATGTAAGAAGTCAAACAACAAAACTTTTAATATGACCCCAAAACATATCTTGCCTCTATTCAACTTTGAAAAATATGATTTAAGAAAAAAATGGCGAATTCGGGGCCCCCTCCGTTATAAGTTTCTTTTCTTCACTTGATGTCAGAGGTCAGCTCTTCGGGAAGCCACCCTTCCAAGGTCTCAGCGGTAACCAGCCTTTTTTTCATCTCAAACTCATAAACTGTGGACTCATCTCTGTCTCAAAACTTACTGAGGCATGTTTGAGTCTAGTCTTTGCCTTCACATGTGTAGACCTGTTGGTAAAAGCTGAAATTGAATGTCTGGTTTGCCGGGAGAAGCTTGAAGGGGAGGGCGGCCCGCCATAGCGCTAGTGCCGTGAGTATGACTAGTCAGTTTACTATTCTTTGCTCGTCCTAGTTGCGAGCTTTTGAAATTTCCTGTCTTGTACATAGTGTGTATATTTGATCGTGTATTTTTGCTTAATTGTTGACTTAGATACGCACCTTAGATACGCTGTTTTTTTCAATGAACTGCTGGAAGCTTGCTTCCATAGTATTGATATGCAAATTAAGTCAGTGGGCAATAGATCTAGATTTACATGTGTGTAACAAGTTACTGTACCCCAGAGTCCATACCAACACCTGGATTTTAGCCACGCTAGCCTGGACTTAGCCAAGGAAGTTGCAATATGAAGTTTTTGGTACTGGTTGTGCACTTTTGTCTGTTACTTCTCGCCGGAGACATCTGCCCGAATCCCGGCCCTCAGCATCAGCTGACCGTGGCGACAACAAACGTACGAAGCCTCAACCCAAATTCAGACCAAGGCGCTGCAAAACTAAATGAACTGGAACATCATCTGCATAAAGAAAACATTTCTGTCCTTGGACTTACCGAAACTTGGCTTAATGAGTTGATCCAGGACAGTGACATTGACATCTCAGGATTCTCAACTATGTTCAGGAAAGACCGCAGTGGACAGATCGGGGGTGGCGTTGCCTTACTCGTCAGTGATACCCTGGCATGTAAGCACAGACCAGACCTAGAGGCAGGTAGCAGCCAATGGCAAGACCTCTGGATTGAAACATCGATTGCCGGACAGAAACTTCTTATTGCCTGTATCTACAGACCTCCTTCCACCACTGACATTTTCTTTGAACAGTTCGAATGGAGTGTCTCCAGGGCAGCTACTGAAAAGAAACAGATCATCATAACTGGTGACTTTAATTGTCACAACACGGACTGGGGCGGGGCTTTTACCGACAACAACGGACTCTCTTTGGCTGATATTGTTGAAAGGTTTGGACTGTATCAGGCTCAGCACCAGTATACAAGAGTCACACCTACTAGTAATAGTGTCCTTGACCTACTTATTCTTTCCGATCCAGCTAGAATCAATAAGATGTTCATGTTAGCGCCTATTGGCACATCCGACCACTCGGTCGTAGTCTGTCAACTTAACATGTATTTTCCCAACAGCAGTGCCAAAAGGCATATCTGGCAGTATGCCAGAGCAGACTTCGACCGTTTCAGGTCGGAATTAGGCAAAGCGAACTGGTCCTCAGCCATGTCAGGCTCCATAGATGCTAGGTGGAATGACTGGAAGGATAAATTTCTCAGAATAGCAAAAAACACAATTCCGAACAAAACAGTCAAAGTGACCCGTCGACCCCACAAACCCTGGATTACCACAGAGTTACTGGATATGATCCGGGAGAAAACGGACCTGTATCGACAATACAAGTCTTCTCAAACCCAAGAAAACTGGACCAACTATACACGGTTTAAGAACATTCTCACGACAGAACTCCGACGTGCAGAAGATGAGTACTACGGCTTTGTCGGGGACAGGATCAAGACCCCAGAGGACTCTAAACTACTGTGGACAGTGCTAAACAAAGTAACTGGGAAGGGAAGGACGGGTTTCCCTGCACTCCTAAGCCAGGGGGAGACACTCGACAAGGACATTGACAAGGCTGAACTTCTCAACAACATATTTGTACAAATCACAAAGGAGAGTAACCACCCGGACTACACTAAGAGACTTCCGATGTTCACAAACAATGAACTCAGCTCCATACAGCTGTCGGTAGAGGAGGTCTACAACGTCCTATCTGATCTCCGCATCAACAAAGCTCCCGGTCCAGACTGTATACCCAACCGCCTTCTCAAGGAAGCAGCGCCAGTAATCAGTTCATCCCTCTGCGAGTTATTCAACTTCTCACTCGCGACCGGACGCCTTCCTGCAGAGTGGAAACAGTCTAACATCTCACCAGTCCATAAGAAGGGGGACAAGACAGACCCGTACAACTACAGGCCCATTGCCCTGCTGCCTACGGTCGTCAAAGTCCTGGAGAGACTGGTGCACAACAGACTTTACACGTACCTCATGGACAACGGCTTACTCAACCCTAAACAATCTGGCTTCAAGAAGGGTGACGGGACTGTACTACAATTACTACGTTTACTTGATGACTGGGCAAAGTCCATAGATGACCCAAATGTTGCTTGTACCGCCGCGGTATTCCTGGACGTGCGACGCGCTTTCGACAGTGTATGGCACGACGGCCTTATCTACAAACTGTCGCGATACGGAGTCCAAGGCCTGCTCTCCAACTGGTTCTCTGACTACTTATCGGGTCGGAAACAACGTGTGATTATCAACGGCGTGGGATCTTCATGGGGGTCTACAACAGCTGGCGTCCCACAGGGAAGCATTCTTGGACCGTTGCTGTTCTTGATCTACCTGAACGACATTCAAGAGCTTCCCTGCAAATCCAGCATAAACTGTTTCGCTGATGACACCTCACTGTATAACTCTGGACGCACGGCCTTCGAGGTCGCCAACACAACCAATGCCGACTTGCGCCTCGTCTCCAACTGGTTCCACGACTGGGGGCTCCAGTTACACCCCGACAAGTGTAAGGTCATGTGCATTAAGGCACTCCAAAGCAAAGTCAAACTACCCCCCATTTACTTAGCAGGTGAGCTCGTTGAAGAGGTGACCTGTTACACCCACCTAGGGCTTACGTTACACTTCTCACTACGCTGGAAGGAACACGCAGAAGTGGTCTCCAGCAAGTCAAAGAAAGTCCTAGGACTGCTTAGCAAACTCCAAAGTAAGCTTCCTCGTGAAGCCATGGAGACTGCCTACAACACCCTCGTGCGCACGAAGCTAGAATATGCTTCCATCCTTTTAAGCAACATCGGTACCACTGCTAGCAAGTCTCTTGAACAAGTTCAGTATCATGCGGGACGTCTTGTCTCAGGTGCGATGGTGCGCACACCATATGCCAAATTACTGGACGAACTAGAGTGGGATACCCTTGCAGCCAGGAGAGATCACAACAGACTACTGATTATGTACAAACTGACATCAGGTTCTGTTCCACCTCATCTCCAGCCGTTAATCCCCACCACTAGGAACAGTCAAAGACAACTAAATGTATGCCTTCGGAACGACACACACTTGCATGTTCCCCACTCCAGAACAAACACATACAAGAACAGCTTTGTCCCGTACACCACTCGTTTGTGGAACAGTCTACCGAAGGAAGTGAAGGAAGCCACCTCCTTTAACCTGTTCAAACGGAAGTGCAGAGACCACATGCTGTCAGCCCGTCATCACCAGAAGTACCGTAGGTTTGGTGAACGCCGCAGCAACATCCTTGCTACCAGACTCCGTCTTGGCTGGTGTCAGCTGAATTCCACGCTGGCCAAGTTCACCATCACCACTCGGAGATGCGCCTGTGGTGCAACATCGGAGACGGTTGCACACTTCCTCCTTCATTGCTCACTGTACACAGCGGCACGACAGTCACTCACAACAGCTGTGCATCGTCTCGTGGAACGTCCCCTCTCCACTACCCTCCTACTCAACGGGTCTCCGGGTCACGACGACAATACAAACAGAAGTCTTTCGACCGCTTTTCATACTTACATCTTGTCAACAAAACGGTTTTAGCTACTTCCAGTCGTTCCCCCTGTACTTTGCTATTTAGATATGCGATGTCGCCCGTGGAAGTTCCAACATTGTTTGTACATAGCCTTTCCTCCAGATGACCTCTGATCTCCGAACTTGTGAACAAACTATTTTTGTGATATGAAGCATTTATGACTCGAATTGTATATTGCAAATAAGATTGTAGACTGATTTTAGATTAACATGTTAGATATGTTGTTAGTTTTTGATTATGCCATTGTTGTGCAGGCCGTTATGATTTGTATTGTATATGTATGTATGTGGTCACGACATCAGCATATGCTGCCTATGTGTCCACATTGTATTGCCCTTGTTGCAATTTGAATAAATAAATAAAGTTTCTTTTCTACAACTACAGTCCTAGGTAGTACAAGTACAATTATTAGGCTACAACACAACATATTTGCTCATTTTGGTACTTTATCGTCATGTTGACCATCCCTGCAGAAGAAAAAAATTCTTGTTTTTTTTTCTGAAATCAGGCGAAAATTAATACGCTCGCTGATGTCATCCATAAAATTTACTTGCTGTGGCCTTAGTGGGAGAAGAAAGTTTATACAAGAAAGGCTGATGTTTTTTCTATATATGCCAAAATCTATAAAACACCACATTGACTGTCATTTCTTTCCTACCATTTTTTGGAGTGCATAGACTTCAAGACTTTATTTGAAAATCCAGTACTGATGTGCCCTGGTGCACGCCACTAATCTTCCTGGATTTCATGACAAAAAACAATGACTTACATACAACACATCAAATATTTACATACATGTCATCACTACCTTAACAGTCATCCCATTAATACAATCGTACACATTGCACAAAAGTGAATAGAACAGTCGAGGTTCAGACATGTTTTTTTTTTTCCTTGCAGTCGCTGTTGAAGTTCATAGTGTACATGTTCGGTCCCCTGGGAAACGCCTTCTTCCTGGTTGCCATGGGAGCAGCATTGTCATGGCTGCTGTTCTTCAAGGTAAGGAGGGGAAATGAACTGATCTTAGATCTGGTGGATTCATGAATGGCTGAGATTGATTTTCATAAACTTACACCGCGCTCAAAATACCACCTGCATATGCAGGTTAGTGCAGGTAAAACTGGAGCTGTGTGCAGGAATTTCTGGTGTCTACAATGTACCTGCACCTTACCTGCACTGGTCCATCTACTGGGTTTATAAACACATGTACTGTGCTGTAGGTTTTTACAACCTGCATTGACTATTACCACTTATGAAGTATAGAAGAAATAGTGGCAATGGTTTCTGAACAGATTTTACTACTATCAATACTTCCTAAATGTTGAGTGATGCAGGTAAAAGTTGTCTGGTTCAGGTAATTTCCTATGTTGCCTGCACCTGTGCAGGTACATTTTGTATGCAGAAAAAGTATTTCGAGCCCTGTTACACAAGTGACAATAGCAAAGTGGTTAGGCTAGTGGACACTGAAACAAGACGTCACTGGTTCGATTCCTGGCATTTCACTGTCCTATGACCTGATCAAAAACAAAATGAAACAGGGATGTTTAAGCTGTATTCTCCTGTTAAAATCATCAAGAATATCTTTTGTTTTTGTTGCTTATTTGCTGTTTTGTTTCTGTCTGACAAGAACTTTTTCCTTTTTTCTCCACAGAGACAAGACCAGGTGTACCTTCTGCTCCCCACACCTGCACAGGAGGAAACCTTCATCATCTATCTGTCTGTGGCATGTGCTCTTAAGGTGAGCAAACTTAGCCTTATCTTTTGGAATCATCATTATGGTAAAGGAAAATGCCGTATCCAAATTCTGTCTTGAAGTTCAAATCGTTTCAAGTTTATAGAAAGAATTGCTAAACTTTCCTTCCAACACTAAAATTTTCGGTCAATCTCCGTCGACCTTGTTCACAGAATGACCCTTTCTATATCCAGCAGTGACGTCAGGAAGACACCACTTTTGCAGGAGGGGGTCATAAATATCAGAAAGTCTGTGTTGCCTCTAGGCATACATGTAACATTTGTACAGTAAGTACAAGGACTGTAAAACACATCGGGAAGGACTCCTACTCTTTACAATAAGAGTGGTGGCATCTTTAACATGCTTGACATCATATGGCTCTCCTCAAACACAGGGCAGCTGGCTTTACATCCAAGAGAACACCTCCTCTGAAGCTAGGTACTCATTTTAGCCTCAGTGCAGTGAGAGAAAAGGTCTTATCACTACACTTCCGAAAACAAATTTTCCTTGTTTGCTTTCTACAGTGTCTGCAGATGTTGCACTTCCTCTTCACCCAAATGACCATCAACATCTTCTAATTCCGCCCCCTAGACACCAAGGCCTACCTTTATCTACCTTCTTAGAAAAGTTTAGTGGACTTTTGCTGAAACTTTTCTTGTTTGCTGGTAGCGCGCATAGTCCAGTGGTTAGCGGCCCTGCCTCTGGAACTAGAGGCCGTGAGTTCGATTCTGGCTGTGTCGTTCAACCGACATGCACGCTACCGAAAAGGGTTGCAGTCCTTAGGACAGGACGTTAAACCGTGGTCCACTGTTTATTGTGCTTGTCGAAAAGAGCTAGGGGAATTTCCCTGGTACAATGAACCTGTAAATGCTGTACATAGTATCTGTCCTCTCTGTCACGATCACTGGAAGATTAGCTATTCAGTGAGCTAAAACTGGATCGAGATCACTTTCCTTTCCTTTCCTTTGCTTACCACAGTGCCTGGAGATGCTGCACTTCCTCTTCACCCAAATGACGATCGACATTTTCTTCATCGACTGGGAGCGACCTCGCGGGAAGACGGCAGACGTGGAGGGCGGGAACGGGAAGTCGCAGTCCGTCAGCATGTGGAGAACGTACTTTGTGGCCAACGAATGGAATGAAATCCAGGTGTGTTTTACATTGTTTTTTTATACAGTATGTGTAATGTCTTTGACATGTATGGTTCTGATTATTGTTGATGTCAAAGTCCATTTATCGTTTTGCCCTCGTGTCTGTATAGCTATTAGTTGTTATTGGTTGCCATACATTGTACCCTGTGTGATTGTTGAGCAATAAATTCATTAATTCATTCATTCAGTCTGTCAGTAGGGCTAGCCCTTTGCAATAGTCACAGCCCTGACTGTGTATGCTGAACAGCCAAACCAATAACGTTTTAATTATATAGATAAAATACAATTCTGTGCGGCAAGGATCTGGCAAGGATCTTTAAGAAACCTGAAAATTGCTGCAAACAATCTTGTACAAATGATTGATAGTTTTGTAATCACTTCATTATTGTGTTGCATTTCTCAGCTTTTCTAATTTTTCGTTGACATTTTCTGAACTATACTGAATGATTGCTTGGGCAAGTTAACACCAACAGTATCCCATTTACTGATTTCCTGTATTGCAGACCACCAGGAAGAGTAACACAGTGTTCCAGCTGTTTACTGTGCTGCTCTTCATGAATGTAAGCAAACACTTCAGTCACACTTCGTAAACGATGCCCAGACGGGAAATTAACTCATTAATGGGCTGTTTTTTCATAATTTTCCTTGCATTCTTATCAGACTATAAGAAGACTTACTTTCTTTTTTGGACTTCTTTTTGTCCCTGTAAATGTTATATTAACTAGACGATATTTTTCATCATCATCCGGTCGTTGCACAGATGGACATGACTCTTTCCCCATCCCTATCCTCCATAGCCTTGGGCATATCTTCTAATGAGCAGAACATGGTATGATGTAACAGAAACATCGAATCAGATGAAGGTTACACATCCAGGTAATAATGGACACCAAATACAGTCAAACCTGTCTATAGCGGCCACTCAAGGGACTGGTCAAAATTGGCCACTATAGAGAGGTGGCCACTATAGAGAATATGCTAATTAATTGACCACAAGCAATAAGTTACAAATGGTTTTAGTACCCACTGATCTTTATTTACATAATATAGTACTGAACATGTACTGCAATGATTTTTACACTATATGTATTAAGAAAACAAAAGCTATAAAAAGTTTTAAATGTTCTACAGTTGATATTGTCTGAAGAGACCGGTATCGTCATATTTCTTTGGTCTTTCGTCTTGGATCCTTTGCCGTCCGTGTGTTCCGCTCGTGTTCACACGTCAGATTCGCCCATTATGCTAATGTATTCCTCACAAGAAAAGTCTCGTCATTTTAGACTTATCTTTCAATAAATGTAAGAATAGAATCCGCCATAGTCTGAAGTTCATATCATTTTTTCTTTGTAACAATTTATTTTGAAAGTTTTTGAGATGTAAATTAACATAAGCGATAGTGTATTAGATCGTAACTTTACGACAATTCACCTCCGTAATATTGGTGTCGTCTATTAACCTTTATATGACCTCGTTTGTCAGCGGGTATGGGTAGCGCCAGTTTACGAAGTTTTGTTTTGAAAATAAATTAAAGAGGTTTTAAATCCGGCGTAGGGTGACGATACGGCCGCTGTATATGGCCGAACGCGTGCCGGAACATAGATCAGCGGTCCGCGTGGCCGTAATCGGCAGTGTTTTTGTATCTGCGGGACCGGAAATCGTGTGGCCGCGGCCGTGTTGGGCAGGTGGCCGCTAAGCCTATTTCTTAATCATTACGAATCCAAGGGACCGACAAAAAGTGGCCACTATGGGCAGGTGGCCGCTATGCAAAGGTGGCCGCTAATACAGGTTTGACTGTAGCAATAACTCAAGCAACTGGATATGATCTTGGAAACAGTCAGGTGTCTCACATAACATCTGTTATCTTTCATCAGTGACACTGATGTAACAGAAATGTGATGTTTTCACCAGGTTGTTGGGTTTGAAAACCTGACCACGACCGACCCTCGTGCGTACCTGGTGATCAACAGTGAGCAGTATGTAGGAGGGTACAGCAAACTGCTGAGGTTTGGCATGATGTCTACGGTCTACCTGGTAGTGGCTATAGTACAGGTGAGGGTTCATGATCAGGTATAGGTTAGGCTACAGGTACAGGTGCGGGTACATTTGAGGGTATGTAGGAGGTTACAGCAAGCTGCTGAGGTTCGGTATGATGTCTACGGTCTACCTGGTGGTGGCTATAGTACAGGTAAGGGGAGAAACACCACAGATTTCTTTCATTGCAGTGGATCCTCTGCTGCACTAGCCTGTGTTTACACAATCTCTTGCTGGCTGTACTGATGATCATAGGTGGTGGCAACCGTAAGGCCGGCTGCTAGGAGTAGGAGCGCGGTTTTAGTCAGGCTACTGCTGCACTTATCTGCATCAGTTACAACCAGCTTTCCCCAGTGTTTTGCACCATCTTATAGATAATCACATGTTATTACACTTTCAGCCGCCTGGGCGACAGTGCTGGCCTAGTACTGCCCAACAAATGGCTTCTAGTTGTTGTTGGAAAAAAGTGTACATCCTTCATTGATTATGTTTATTTCTTCCACAGTGGCTTTTCTTCACCTTCTTCTACGAGCGTTTTGTTGAGGACAAGCTGGGTCAGTTTGTGGACCTCTGCTCCATGGCGAATGTAAGTGAAACTGTACATATTATGGCTATCATATTTTCATTTCTTCAACCTTTACACACAACAAGAAGTCACTCCAGAAGCTTTGCTTGTTTGCTTGCTTAAGTTGAGTCCATCCGGTCTCGAGGCCAGAAGCTTTAGAGACTGAATCTTCCTCCTTGTCAACCAACGCAAACACCCACTTCGAGTACTACATCCACGGTCACTTGGTCAGCAGACACCTGCATAGCTTTATATGTTTGCCATGTTAGACGTGCTGGTGCAAAAGTGTAGTAGGCATCCTTCCATCTTTCCAGATGATGGTAGCGCTCACTAATTTCTACTATCCATGACCAGTTGAGTGTGTTCATCATGGCAAACACCCACTTCGGATCCACGGTCATGCCTTACTCAGCAATGTCTCAACCCAGTCTGTACATGTTATAATCAGTAATATGTACATATTTTTTATTTGTTTCTATGCCCAGGTGAGTGTGTTCATCATGGCTAACACCCACTTTGGGTACTACATCCACGGGCGCTCTGTCCATGGCCAGGCTGACACAGGCATACAGGAGATGTACGAGATGCTGGTCAGGGAGGAGGTGAGGGGTTTCTTCAATCTCTTGTTTTCATGGGACAGACCAAGCAGGCTTTATGTTAGCCACATATTGTCCAAACCTAACTGAAAGATTGAGCAATGCCTCAAAATTTATAGCAGGGCACATATTATAAACAATTTAAAAGAATTAGATATGTTGAAGTTCAGGGTACATCCTACAACATATCTGAAAATGGGCATATATTTGTCGGCTTGTTCTTCTATAAAAGCCCCATTTATTTCACCCCAATTTGAGGTCACAAAATTGCAGGTGACACACAGGCAGTACCCGGTAACAGTATCAAGGCACAAATTCACGACGACTGAAGAAACACTGTAATCCAACTTGTATGGTCTCAAAACTGATGTCTTCCTCTACTATTCAGCACAGTTTCCACCTTGCTGTTGTACACAGAATATTAACTACCGTAACGGCTTTTTTAAGTACTGTGACGCAATTCTTTAAACCCAAACCGCTTTACACCCCAGGAGAACCGGTGTGGCCAGCGTGGGCTGCTCGCCAACACAGACAACCAGACGTTTGAGATGTCCCTCCCACACAAGCTCAGGGACCAGTACGACAGTATTATCAAGCCCCTGCAGGTAAACAAAAACATATCGTAGTTTCTTCAACATAGAGAATCAAAGTGTTGCTTAGAAGCTGAAGTGGAAAGCTTTTAGAGGCATAGGCCATCTTTCTTCCACTCTGAAGAGTAGTCACGTGTCCTTAGAGTCAGAGGTCACACAGGCCATGTGACACCAGGGTGTTAAAGATGGGGGAGGTGTTGGTAACCTTGGTCAGGGTATAGGAATGGGGATTGGGATCTGATTTGTACTGCCTCTATTACCCTGTGCCCAACCATTTCGTCTCTCTGTCAGGGATGATGATCATTTGCTCTGGGTGGTGTCTATAAGTCATCATGTGTTGCACGACTGGGAGGAGTCCCTCTCATTATTTTAATCTCTTCCTTTCCTTTCAGTGAAGTAAACAGTTTACTTCAGACGTGTTCCTGAACCCTGGCTTGACTCGTTCTTGTTGTTTTATCAGTTAATATTCCTCTAATTTTGTTGAGGTGAGAAATTACCTGTGTTGCACAATGCATCTGTAAGCTTTTTGTACTGCGCACATGTTAATCTGATATTCCTTTGATTTCATCATTGCACAAAGTCATGTTAATCTATATTTATTCTCCCAACAGCAACAGGCAGCAGCAGCCAGGGGTCAAAACAGGCAAAGAGGTACGAACTGTCATTTTCTTTCCTTCAGCTGTAATAAGGCCATGTTTATTTGATTATATGGATGACATCCTCTGGGAACCCCAAAACTGATGCGAGCGTTCGAATAGAAATCTAGATCTAAACTAGAAAGGCCGACATTTGCTTAAGAGCAAATACAGCATATTTCAGCCATACCCCTTCCCACGCAACATTGGACTGTTCCAAATCACCCCTGCGCAAAAATGGAACATCCTCTTAACAGTACATTATCCCCCAAAGTGGACTGGTATTGTGAATTGATTCCAGGTAAAAACAGAGCTTGCTTCTATTTTTCAGAAAATGACAATAATCACACCTTCCATTCAGAAAATTTTCATCATGACTGAAAATTGTTGAATGACTTCATGTAATGTCATTAACAATTTTCAGTACGATAACTAGGTGTAAGTTTAAAAAAGTATAAGCTCCTTGTGATGTGGGTACATTTATTATTGCAGTGAACTTTTTTTATTCAATATACGATTGCATACGATTTAATAATTATCAAGCAGGTGCAGGTACTGTAGGAGCGTTTGTTTTCTTCAAGCTGTAAAACTGTTAAACTGTTTTACTTTGTATGCAATCAGCCATCGAGCCTATTCTTATTTTAGTTTAACAACTTCCTGCCAGACCCGGAAGATACGATTGAACCTTGTTCAAGGATTTATTTTCGTCTGTCTGGTCAGTCTGTTCATACCCTCGAGGCTGGCGCTGAGAGTGTTTTATTGGGCTGAAACTCTGGCAGTTTAAAGTTACTTACAATTTAAATGTTCAAAGTTTATGTCAAACAACAACAGCACTAGGAAATGTGGCCACTATAGACAGGTGGTCACTATAGAGAAAATGCTGATCTATTGACTAGGAGCCATACGTTACACATGATCATTAATCATATAAACATTGCACAGGTAAGCCAATTGTTTAGATGTACAATTAAGTTCAAATAATTCTGAAGAGAAATATTGATGAGAAAATAATCATTCTCGCCACTGTCTAACTTATAATTACGTATCAAAACTAAACGCAAATTTTCTAACTAACGCACCTTTTGCCGACTTCATCAAAGGACCGCCGGCTATCAATCAAACACGGCTGTTGATTAGACTTAGAGTTTCAAACAGCCATGTGCTGTGTGCCAGTTGACAGCGAACTTCATGCTACGTGATGTTTTACATTGCTTGGACCTTCTTTCCTACAGCGGTGCTTCTACAAAATATTTAGACTGTAACACTGAGTCCCACATGTTTTATAGAATAGAATTTGACGCAGAACAGCGTTTTTTGCTGGGTATTTTTCTTGAAACATGTTCGTGGGAATATCAGCGAGGCGGCGACGTAGGGATATCAGACCATCAACAAAAGTCGCACGGCGGCTAACGGCGCATCGAAGATACTAGCGCTATAAATAAGCGCTTCAACTAAGGATGGCAACCCGTACAATATTTTTGTATACTGTTGAGCTAAGTAAAGTTTGTTGTTTATGAGGTTTTAGTTGTCTTTGAAGCTTTGACCCGAAATATTTTAAAGTCAAATTGCTGAAGAGAAGTAAGTGACTGCTACGATTATCGTAGATATGGCCCTAAAAAAACTGATAAAAGAAGCCTTCTCAATAGTCTAAAATGCAAGAGCTTCCGGGGGGGCTTCGCCCACCTGGGTCCCCCCCCCCACACACAGTGGCCCTGCCCCTGGACCCCGCCAGGGACATTCGGCGGCCCCGGACCCCTGTCCGACGCTTTGAAAAAATCCTGGCGAGAAGTCTGTACGGCCTGAGTCTTCAAGTTAACGTATTGTGTGGTCCCGCTTATGAATATTAATTAGCCTTCGCTTTCCTCTTCGCTGATTGGCTGAACCATTAATTGAATTAACTCTTCCTGCCGGCTAGACGCAGGTGCAGATGTCGGCTCTGTGGGGTGAACGTCCGAAAGATCATGGCATGGAGAACGAAAGAAAACCAATTTCCCCTAAAAAAGTGCTGTAATTAAGCCTTTTACAGTATTTTAAGCCAAAAATTTTACTTGGATCATTTTACCAACTATCTTATGCCTATCTATACCAAATGTTACTCATACCAGGGTACAGGGGTGCAAAATATACCGTTATAAGACCGTCAACAACAGTCGCACGGAGCTAACAGCGCAGCGCTAGCGTTTCAACTTCGGATAACAAGTTATAAGTACTGTTGAACTCAGTAACGTTAAAGTTTGTTTTTAGTTGCCTTTGACGGTTTGACCTGAAATAGTGTTACGCTAAACTCCTGAAGAGAAGTTAAGTGACTGCTGCGATTATCATAGATATGCCCCTAAGAACTGATATAATATAAAGCCTTCTGAATAGTGTAAAATGCGAGAGCCTTAGGCGGGCTTCGCTCCCCCTGGCGGGAACACTGCTATATACGGGATCATGAGGCCCCGCTTATGAATATTAATTAGCCTTTGGCCTCCTCTTCGCTGATTGGCTAGGTCTTTGATTCAATCAACTCTCCGGCTGATGCGCACAGGTGTGGCTCTGTGTGGGGTCACGGAAGGTCACGTCAGGAGGCCAAAAGAAAACAAATTTCCCCTCAGAAAAGTGCCAAAATTAATCATTTTAAAGTTGTTTATGTCAAAAATTTGACTTGAATCTTGTTACCAAGTATCTAATGCCTATCTATACCAAATTTCAGGTCATTTAATTGTAATACCAGGGTACAGGAGCCAAAAGTGTCCTTTTTTTGTCAAAAATTGGCCAAAAATCGCAAAAAATAAGCCTTTTGTTGCACTGTACACCAAAAGTGTTATTGAATTTATATGAAGGTATTATCAAGGCACATCTGTGTCAAATTTCAGCTCATTCGGTTGCAATACCAAGGTACAGGAGCCAAAAGTGTCCTTTTTTGGTCAAAAATTGGTAAAAAAAATCGCAAAAATAAGCATTTTGTTGTACTGTACACCAAAAGTGTTATTGAATTTATATGGGGGCATTATCAAGGCACATCTCTGTCAAATTTCAGCTCATTTGGTTGTAATACCAGGGTACAGGAGCCAAAAGTGTCCTTTTTTGGTCAAAAATTGGTCAAAAAATCACAAAAATAAGCATTTTGTTGTACTGTACACCAAAAGTGTTATCGAATTTATATGGGGGCATTATCAAGGCACATCTCTGTCAAATTTCAGCTCATTTGGTTGTAATACCAGGGTACAGGGGCCAAAATATACAGTTTTGGTCTAAAATTGACCAAAAAAATCTCAATAAAATCATTTTAGAGGCAGATATGAAAACACTGAGAAAAAAGCATCAAGGTATTGGCCCATTCTACCCCTGTGCCAAATTTCAGGTCATTCGGTCCAGGAACGGCGGAGATGAATCACTTTGAAGATTTGACAGGAGAAAGAAGAAAGAAAGAAAGAAACATTACGAATACAATATATTTCACCATACTATGTATGGCTGAAATATAATTATGAAATCTAAGTGGTCAGGAAGGTTAAAAAGATGAATAAACACATAAGAGAATAGCGAAATATAGATTCTTAGTTTTTTGTTCTTCCACATCTTCTTTGACCTTAGCATTGAGCTTGACATCCTATGACATTAGTATACGTTTTCCCAAATTCTTTTGCAATCCGTGGTATATATTTGCTCTTTTGCAGCTGCTGTGTATGATATACAGTATGGTTAACAACAAAGATGCTTGTGGATCTTTTGCTTAGTTTTGGATTTTTGTCGATCTATGACCTCTGCCCCCATGCAGCGGGAGGAGGGAACACCACCAGTGCAGGTGTGGACATTAACCAGCAGGTCGACGCCTACAAGAAACTCAACAAGTACCTGGCTGCCTTCATCGACAGGGTAAGACTTTTATTTATTTAGTTTTACTTCATCTGTAGAAGGATTAGCAATATACAAAATGTATAACAGCAAACTGTCACCTTTTCAAGACATCAACCCAGAGACCAGACTGTGAGGTTTGATCCACTCATACCAAGAAGTACCCCAGGCCTATTCTTTTTAATAAGTGGGGTGGATTATTTAACGTGCGCGCTCCCAAACACAGGACCTCCATTTAACGCCCTATCCAAGGGACGGCCCTTACTGAAGCTAGGTACTCATTTACACCTAAGTGAAGTGAGGAAAGTCGTGTAAATTGCAACTTTCACAAGGGCACAAAATCGGGGTTAGCAAAAACGAACATAGGAGAAAACTACTAGTACCCGGATGGTAGCAATCAGTGCCCTTGTCCAAAATGTTGCATGAGAATTGAATATTCCAGGCAATAGAGATATCCAAGTTCCAAGACGGAATAGCAGAGGATTGGCTGTATATAGTGTATAATAAATGCCAGAGTGAACTACTATCCAGATGGTCCAGGCTAAGCACTAAGTACTGTATGCTTATTTCTCTCCAGTCCCGTCCAGACATTGACTACATCGTGAAAGATAAGATGTTCCTGGAGAGGCTGCTGGACATGGAGTTCCTGGAGGCCACAGATACTAAGGGACACTTCTACAATGGTGAGGATTCACTAGATTCTCTCTTAACATTAAGTACAATAGTATGGAGGCCACAGATACTAAGGGGGACTTCTACAATGGTGAGGATTCATTAGATTATTAGAGCCTTGAAACGTTTTTTTTTTTTTTTCAAATTCAATTTTCAACAATTGTCATCTTCACACACAGTAAGCTTGATAACTTCACGCATTCTGAAATCACAGAAAATTGCTGATGAGAAACAGGTATTGGCTGGATCCTGTGTTGATTTGTTGTGGGGTACAATAGATAAAGGGGTCCATTTGCAGCATGTTTGTGCATTCTTTTTAAATGCTCAAAATATGAAATAATGATACAAACGTCCTAGATTTGTGAAGTAAATGTCAATATTGTACCGATTGTCTCTAGAATATTTCCAGTGTTAATGCTCTTCCTTTACTCTAGATGACGGCCATTCCTTCGATGCTGTGCTGTTCTATGGGAATGAGCTGGTCCTGCTGACCTTTGAACTGGTGGTGTTCAGCGTGGTAGATCTGATTGGTCAGAGCTACGTCCTGGATGCCGTCATCACCTACCTCGTTTCTCGGGTAAACTATGTAGATTTGTTACTTTCCAACAAATTTCATAGATACCATATTCAGCATTTTTATAGTTTGGCATCATTTGTTGAATGTTGGGTAGGGTATCAAAAGGGCAGCTGGTGTTTGGGGGAATATTGGGGAACTCCGAGATCTCAAACAGAATAACCAGGACATCTTGAATAGGGTAGGAGGTCAGGATCCAAAGTAAAATTTTCAGCAAGCTCTGCTAATTTGCCTGACAACATTTCTTGGGAAACTATATAATAGTCAACTAGCACTAATGATTACATTATTCTTGAAGAATGGTGATAACCAGAATATTTCTGTGCATTTCCAGTTTGTTTCCAACCTGCGAGACAGCGGTGGTCGGAAGAACTTGGCCAAGAAGACACTGGTGGACGAACGCTTCCTCATCTAGAATATTTTGAGCAGTTAGGACTTGTGTTTGAAAAGTTGCACTCACACCCTTGGCACATTCCAGTGATAAAGCTAGAGTAGTTGTACAGTTTCATACATTTGTAGTCTTCCTTCCTTAGCAAGGGTAATGTGTAAGTTGCATTATCTTCAAGTTGCATTACCTTTGAAGTGGTCTGTTTGAGTACAAGACATACATGTATATGAATATGTTGACTGTGTAGTGATAAGAATGAAATGTATATTTTGACAGAAAATGTATATTAGGAATACTAAGTGTTAACATTCCTTATTTGCATTGTACATCTTACTTCTCTCTAGTTTGACCTCACTTCTCTTATAAACTCAAGTATTTGTGTATGGTGGAATTTTCTCAATATCTGTGTTTGAATCAGTACTTATTGAGAAATAATGAAATTGGTACTATTGTAAATTAGTACCTGTTTGTATATTTTTGAGTGATGTTGACCTGACAAGTCAAGAAAGGTATATTTTCATGTCATGTATTGGACATATTTAAGCCAAGCCCAAAACAAGGTTCTGACAATCTGTCATAAATGACAATGTGTCATAAATGTATGTGTTTCTCAAAATATTTGTTTACTTGTCTAAGATGGATATTGTCCATCACCTTTGTGACTGCATGAGGTTGGCAGATAAAGGTGTTTGTTAACATTTCAAGCTGATAGGAAGATATGTGAAATCCCCTCAAAGAAGGCATATCGTTAAAAGTGCACTTAAATGTTGAAATAGTGTTATTTTATCACTTCTCTGTGAGTTAGGACGTCTTCCTGATCTTTCTCTCGGGTCATTGCAAGCTTCTCAATTTCAAGTTTATCCATGACTGTTTCACTTGTAAAACGGAAATATGTTTTCAGCAATTGACAAAGTTGAAATTTCCACTTCCAAATGTGATGTTATACTTACGGGAAAATGGTATGTACATGTAAGTAAGAAAGTTGTAATTGCTTTTGGGAGTAGAAAAATGGAGTGGATTGTGTTGTTTTGAACAATCATGTCATTGCTTAGGAGAAATTAGATAATTTTGGTCATAACCAAAGTTTCTAGAAAAGAGCTGCTGTAAATGTTTGTTATTAACAGTGAAGAGTTCTTTTCTTGAACAGAAAGTAAGTTTGCCTGTTAAAACATTTTGCCAATAAAATCTTCTCTGTGTATGAAATCCTATGGGCTAATAGATCAACATTTTGTCATCATCAATATAATTTACTAGTACGGTAGTTAGATTTTTTGACTGTAGTTTGGCTTGAGATCCAGCCATAAGATCCAGGGTAGTAATGGTTGGAAACAACATAAATTAAACCAAGGAGCTTTTATACTTTATCTGTATAAAAGCTCCTTGGTTAAACAAGACAATCTCAAGTTCAAACTCCAAGACCTGTGGAATTTCTTAAATCCCAAACAACTTAAATACTGACAGTCAAAATGGTTTATGATGAAATACGACATACTGTAAGTTGTATATAGGTAATGGATGCTCTCCAAGCAGAGGTTAGGCTCCGTTTTTTATCCGGTTTTCTATTTTTTGATATCTTGTGGCCCAACCGTTAGGCTGCCAGACATCAACAAAACGATACAAAATAGAAAGCCTGATAAAAATGCATAAAAAAAACAAACAGCCGGAGCCCAACCTCTGCTTGAAGAGTAGGTAACGGGCCAGAGGTTCACCCATCAATCAACTGGATTCCATCCAGCAGGCTTTGTTGAGAACTTCATCCTCCAATTAATTATGCCCCTGCTGTGACTGCTAGACTGTAGTGTAAACACTGGCCATGTGGCTTGTGTCATCTCACCCCATTAGCACAAAGTGCCTTCCTTTTAGAATGGTCCAATATATGACAAAAGGGGAGTTTGGTTTTACTATTCCCATAGATACTTTTATGTAGATGTTGGACAACTTAAACAGTTGTCATATCTATTCATTCATATTGAACAAAACATACTAAAAAAGGTAGTATTGTTTAAATTTCATTGTGCTTCTTTTGACTGCCATTCAATAAAAATACCTCCCCCATCAAATGATGGTTTGGTCAGGAACAAGGTAACAGGGTTCTAAGACTTGGGAGAGAGGTCTTTTAGCTGAGACAGCAAGATTTGCTGACTTTCCAGCTTGCTTCAAGACGAGCACAGCTACTGCACAGGTCAGTTCTTATGTTCTAAGCTTACTGAATTTACTTGATCTAGTATTAGACAGTCACATTCTAGATAATTCAATTTTCTGCCAACATGAAGTTTGTACAAACCAAGGTCCTTGTACAAACCAAGACAAATTTTGTTTTATGTACATATATACAAACATCAGTTGTCAATGCTGTTTAAACATACACCAGCTGGCACCTTACTGGGAACAGTAGTCAAACTGGAAAATGGCAAGGAGAAAACAAATGACCTATAAGATCATCAGAAACCATGACATGCCTGAGAATTTGTGCAGTATCTGACTTGCACTCTCATAAAGTGTGTTGCCCAGTCTAGTATTAGGGGTTAGATGTGCTTGCACATAGACTTATCTGACATACATGCTGTGTAACGATTTAGCATTCACCAAGACCAGTCTTACATATATACTTTGCAGTATCCAGGATGGCTTGCTTGGTTCACCTCATTCTACTGTCCACCTTCACTGCGATCTTCGCCCAGCCCAACGAAATTCGCTCCATCGCGATCAAAGCCATGGAAATTGAGGCTGAAGATGAAGACAAAAAGGAGACAACAGACGAAGGCGGTCTAGATCAGGTTAGTGAAGCCCAGCTGATTGACACTGTCTGACTCTTGGACTAATCTTTTTTAAACAAAGGGTTAGGGACGAACTTGTCAAGTCTGCTGTTACTTTAGTATTAATCATGATCTCTTGCTGCAACACATGGGGTAGGGAATTTACCAAGCAGCCTCGTAACCACTGCTTTGCCTATTATTGAGTCAGTTAGTTGAACTTGCCTAAAGCTCAATGTTTCTGACTTAGGGAGGAGAGATGCTGATACAGTGCGTAGTTTGGTGCCCAGAAGTGGTCCATGGCATTGCACTGAGCAAACATCATCACCTTCACCGTACCTCTTGTTTCAGGATCTGATGGAAGAGAACATAGTGGAGGATATGACAGACAAAGATGACGATGTTCTTCCCACAGACAAAACAGCACAACAACAACCAGGTAAGAAACAGGCTAATTGACAAGATTCTGATTAACTGTTGGATATTTTTTAGTTTTTTTTTCTTGAACATTAACCAACAACCAACTTTCACATTCTCTCACCGACAAAAACAAAACAGTTCTCCTTCTAACATCACAAAACCCACATATAATAGAAAAAGGTGGGAATTATTTTGTCTTCCACTGTCTCTGTAAAAGAAATCAAACCCAATAACTCATGGCCAGAACCTAGAGTTAGATTTTAGACTAGAGTAGACACTTACTACATTGTTTTTTAACTGTGTAAACCATGGATGATACCCGCAATTAGCCCACGCACAAGAATTTGCAATAAACTTGCCATTGAATACAGATTGAATTTTCGGCCATCTTTTTTTTTCTTTTCGAGAGCGTCATGTAGATGTGTCCAAGCTGAAAATGCATTTTTTTCATCACATACAACACTGATGTGTAAAACAGATACAATGAATATGACATACATGATTTTCCATTTTTCCCTTTCCAGATTGCCCAACAGGATTCTATACACCTGAGAACAGCACTACCTGTCACCTGGACTGCCCACCTGGGTTTGTGACCACACCTGGTGGTGCTAACTGCACCTGCGCACCTGGTCTGAACCTCTCACCTGATGGGCTCACCTGTAGGCCAACCTGTGCACCTGGATTCATTCCCTCAGGTATTCAAAGACAGTCCTTGGATTGCAGTCCTTAGGATGGGATGTTATGCCATTGCCCACTGTTCATTGTGGGTGACAAAAAGAGCTAGGGAAATTCCTCTTGCACAATGAACCTGTAATATTGTACATATATGAACCATCTGTCTTCTCTGTGGAAAAGTATCTCTGTTGAAATATTGAGTTCATTTGAGCTACACTCAGGTTTAAGATCAATTTTCACATTGTTGTGTTGGTTGTATGAATCCCATCAAAAAGTGTGTACAGTCAAACCTGCCCGAGCGACCACCTCTTCTCAGCGACCACCTGGCCATTTCGACCGCTTTTTCTCGGTCCCGATTTTTTTTCCTATTGACGTAAGCATTAAGCGACCTTTTCTCAACGACCACCTGGCCAACGCGACCGCGACCGGCCCAAATTGGGCCCCTTAACGACCGCATCATTTTCAAAATTGAGGTTTTCATCGATTTTTGATGATAACTGGCGCGATTTTGTGCCGAAATCAACCAGTTTGCCTCGGATTTTGACTGCCATTACGATGTTATGTTTAGAATAAAGATTGCGGCGGTCAATGCGTGGGTTAATGGGGCAGTCTACTGTAATATGGGAGGAAATTTCTAAGAAAGATCTGTGTAGCTCATACCTTTTAAAGAAAGATCTGTGTGAGTGCTTTTGTCCAACTGTACTGTACATTCACCCTTGGGTAAGTACGCTATTGGGACGTACCGGGCATAGAATTCGAAAGGTGCACCGTAGTTATTTCAGATACGGCGATCAAGAACACAGCGACGCATAAAGGCTTGTATGGTAACTGACAGCATCAAAGTTCCCTTACTGTCTAAAACGTTAGTGTACAAATATTATACTGTATCGTATAAAAGCTGGGGTTAAATTTACAATTTACAGTGTGCGTGTTGTATTTGACATTAAATACCTCGCTTCTTTGCGTGCGTGCAGAGTGCTTGCTATTTGCCATTAAACACAACGGAAACCGTTATACTTTGCATAGGGCATGTTTTGAGTCGATACTCTTCTCAGCGACCACCTGTCCAAATCGACCGTTTTTGTCCGGTCCCCTGGGTGGTCGTCTTGGGCAGGTTTGACTGTATAACGTTAGAATACATTGTACCTTAAATTTATGGTAGGAGGGAAAAGGAGATCATCAACTAATGGAGATTCCTAATAAACAAACAAACAAACAAATAAATCAACAACCATGATTGTAATGCTATGGAAGTACACATACGTTGGGTAAGTTCACAGTGTGAAGTCATTGAACATGAAACTAACACAAATATTCTGCAATTCACAGTGCAAATTTTATTTTCATATTTTGAGTTGCTTCATTGTGTATTCTCACAGCTGACGAGCTGACCTGCACCTGTCCCGCTGGCTTCGTCAGCTCACCTGATGACTCCTTCTGCATCTGTGAGGGCGTTTTGCTGAAGACGTCCAGCGAACACAACTGCTCCTGTCCAAACGGCTTCCTCCTGTCAGAAAACGGCACCTGTTTCTGTCCTGAAGCCGTCAGCTTCATCAACGGCGAGTTTTTCTGCCCTGAAAATGTAACACTTTCCAACAGTACTGAAGAGGGATGTTCTGAAGGCTTGGTCCACTCCCTTGATGGCTCAAACTGCACTTGCCCGAACAACTTATTCTTTAAGGAAGAAGAAGCTGCTTGCACATGTCCTGAAGGTCTTGTACTCTCAGAAACACGTCTAGGAGACATCTGCACGTGCCCGAAAGGTATGGTGCTCATCGACAACGGCAGAAGATGCGCCTGTCAGGAAGGATTCGTGAGAGCAGAAGACGGTCTGAGTTGTGTTTGTCCGGGTAACTTGGTACTACAGGAGAGCGAAGACTTACTGAAGTGTTCATGTCCTGAAAGAATGATTTACACCAAGGACAGGCTGGCATGTACATGTGAAGAGGGGTTTGTGCTAACAAAAGACAAGCAAAGCTGTAAGTGTCCAGGCAACCTGCTTCTACACAGGGATGGTGACAAAGATTCTTGCATCTGCCCAGAGCGAATGGTGTACACAGAGGACCAGCTCAACTGCACATGTACAGAGGGGTTTGTGAGGACCGAAGAGGATGAACGTTGCGTGTGTCCAGGAAATCGTGTCGCTGTGCATGGCGGAGAGAGCGGGAGGGAGGTCTGCTCGTGCCCCGAAGGAATGACTCTGGAAGAAGGGGCCACAGACTGTTCCTGTCAGAATGGACTTGTAGTTTCAGAAGATGGACAGAGGTGCCAGTGCCCAGGGAATCTGATTCAGGTAGATGCATAATTATATACATTTGTGTATAATAGTTTTTATGTCATACCTGGGCCGCGATAACGTTCGATACAGGTGTTCCGGACCATATGATAAAAAGTCGTACCACACAAGCTTCGAAGCCGTATCACACAGGCTTCCATCGAACAATACAAACGTACAGTGCGCACGAACATACAGTGTGAAACTTCGAATACCTGATACATTGCTGTTGTAACCATGTTTGTTCGAGGGCACCAAATTTGCTCAACTTATGGCGCATTTAGCATCCAAATATGTGTTTTCTCAGCTGGGTATGACATAGATAAAATACAACACGGTGTATTCCGTATCACCCTCAGTCCCAGCCCTCCTGCGGGTCGGATCACCCTTTGGCCTTCAGGCGATCCAACCCGCAGTTGGGCCGGTACCTCGGGTGATACGGAATACACCGTGTTGTATTCTATATTATGTACTTGGAATATTGTTATTGATTGATATTCTGTCCATGTCAAACAAACAAACAAATGTCAAATTCCATTTTGTATTATATTCTTTGTCTCTGTCAGCAGGGCTAGCCCTTTGTAATAGCCACAGGCTAATAGGGTAGCCCTGGCTGTAGTGCTGAATTATCCTTCTCCTACCAAGCAACACTGCTTCACAACAAAGCTCTTGAATGAATGATTCACACTGTACAAAGGTGTACTTTCTTTTAGTTTTAGTATCCATTGTAAACTTTATAATGCACAAAGTATAGTTTTCTGCATTTTGGAATTCGTCTGAACCTTTTAATGCTTTGCTAAAGTTTTCAGGCATTGTAAATTTAGCAATACAACTCAAAGTCTGCCAAATGCTAATAAAGTTTCTTTGATTGATTGATATAGAAAGAAGAGGGGGATAAACTTTGCACCTGTCCAGAAGGGATGACTCTGGATGAGGAGGGAGCGAGCTGCCTGTGTCCTGAGGGGCTGGATTACACCGATGACAAGCTGGGATGCAGGTGTCCTGGCAACCTGGTCTTTGAAGATGAGGATGAAAAGTCTTGCAGGTATGCATCCAAATACCATTAAACCTCACATCTCACAAAACTGTTGTATTCAACTGAGCACCAAGGGTCACCAGAGCCAACTGGAGGTCTTGTGTACTAGACAATGAACTGTCTGGAGAGTGCTGATGCTAGTGGATGATTGATTGATTTAACAAGACAAATGGTTGACAGTACAGGAAGCATCACCTTCAAAAAAAAGGTTGCATTCATTTGTCCATCTGTCATTGTATTTATGTTGGTTTAGTTTTTAGTTATCATTTAAAATGTATGCCTGTCTCTTCTCTAAAAGCCAGATTTCTTATGATGAACTACAAAGATGGCCTCTCAATAGATTTGTCTTTCCACACTGTTTTTAGGAGATGAGCATTTTATCCCTGTCCATGGTGCTGAATCAAGAAACTATAGAGATATAACTATAAGAGAGGTTACTACAAGCACATAATGATTTTGATGGTGAAAGAAATAACTTTCCCACAACATTCTTGTGATGCTTTCCTCACACAGATGCCCATGGGGTATGACACCCACAGACGATGGCAGAAACTGCACATGCCCAGAAGGCTACGTCCCCTCCCCCGATGGCCAATCATGCGTCTGCCCTGGTAACCTGATACTGCTGGAGGATGATGTCACGTGTGGGTGTGACTACGGCCTGGAGCTGTCCAAAGACGGCCTCTCCTGTAACTGTCCGGGGGACTTGGAGTTCACTGAAGATGGGCTGGACTGTCAGTGCTCCGGTAGGTCTGTTCTCTGAGATGTTGTTTATGAGATGTAACATTTGCAAAACTAGTTATCATAATATTGCACATTTGTATGTGCCAGCAGGCGCTAAAGATTAATATCGTCAATTGATCAGGAGACTCAGTTGGCAGCCAATGTCCTAGATTTCAGCTCAATTAAGTCTTCAGAAATTCTGTAATTTTGTGGCAGTAAGTCTTAGAAGACCATCTGTTGCAACTCTTGAGAATGAAATTGCTTATCAGTGAACTTAAGATATCTTTAAATTCTGTGTAAGGCATCAAAAGTTTATGTTGCTGTTTTGTGTGTGTGTGTCATATGTATCTAGGTACTCTCATTCTCCTAAACCTTGAGGGCGACTGTGGCTGTCCTGAGGGCTTCGACAGGGTCAACAAGTCACACTGTGTTGGTGAGTTCCACACCCCATCAACATCTTAGTATGTTCTGTGACTGGCAATTTATGTACACAGTTGTTTCATGCACTGATAGTCCAATTCAAATGCAACTTTTTTTCTTCATTTGAACCATTTTGTTTGATGACGAGGTGGGTGTAACACATTGAATGGCTCTTCAGATCTAAAAAAGATAAATGATTGCCAAATAAATAGATACAACTACACCTCAATCATCAAAACAATACTTTATCTCAACTAAGATTAGGAAACACATTTTTCACACCTTTTTGTAATGCTTGCTGCAGATGTGGATGAATGTGCGGTTGACCCCGGCACCTGTGGAGTGAATGCCACCTGCACCAACACAGAAGGGTCCTACACCTGCACATGTTCTACTGGCTTCTACTTCGGCAGCACAGGATGTGAAGGTAGGATGTGCACAATGCACGACAAAAATGATACGATACATATAGAATACAACACAGAGACAGTATATACCGTATCACCCGAGATACCAGCCCTCCTATGGCTGGGATCGTTTGATGGCCAAAGGCCAGAGGGTGATCTGACCCGTGGGAGGGCTGGTACCAGGCACCTGCGGGGTGAATGCCACCTGCACCAACACGGGGGGGGCCCTACACCTGCACCTGCTCTACTGGCTTCTACTTTGGCAGCACAGGATGTGAAGGTGGGATCACCGAGCACCACTGGGGAGAAGTTTATGGCGCGGTCAGTGCAACGGACAAGTGTTCAGCCTTCTATTCCACACTGTGCAGTGCGATGGAGAAGTACTTTCCACCGAAAGTTGTCCGCCTACATGAAAGAGACAAGCCATGGATGACACCGGGACTGAAAGCCCTGATCCTGCTCCGCCAGAAAGCCTTCAAGGAACAGAACCTGCAAGAGCTGAAACGCCTTCGCAACAAGATTATACATACTATCCAGCTGCTAAAGACGTCCTTCTACCAGAAAAAGATCAAAGGTCTAAAAAAAGCCGACCCAAAGAAGTGGTATCTAGCTATTAAAGACATGTGCAACATGGGCAAAGGACAGTTGAACATTGACATCCCAGGTGTCTCCCCGTCATCAGCTGTAGACGTGGCCAACGCCATCAATACTCACCTCGCTGCGGCGTCACAGAAGCACGCGCCACTTCGACTTGAGGACCTGCCAGCGTATCTTCCGTCACCTGCTCCACCCCCGGTAGTCTCAGTCTGGGACATGTGGAACAGACTGAAAAGTGTTAAGATTGGCAAAGCTACTGGCCCTGATGGCATCTCGCCAAGGATTATTAGGGAATTCTCCTTTGAACTGTCCCAGCCTTTATGTGACATTATGAACACCTCCCTGTGTCAAGGTGAAGTACCGGACATGTTCAAGGATGCTGATGTTGTACCCATTCCAAAGGAGATGCCACCGCGACTAGAGAAGTTAAGACCTATCTCTCTAACACCTATCTTTGCCAAAGTGTGTGAAGGAATCGTTCGTGACTGGTGCATGCAGGATATCCTTCCTAACCTGGACCCTCGGCAGTTCGGTTCTCTCCATGGTTGCTCAACAGTACATTACCTGACGCGTCTTGTACACAACATCCTTGAGGCATCAGACAAACCAGGCTACGTGACAACACTTGTTCTCACGGACTTTTCCCGAGCATTTGATTATGTCCACCACCAGACCGCCATTTGCAAGCTACTTGACCTTGGTGTCCGCCCGTCCATCGTGCCCTGGGTGAGCAGTTTCCTGTCAGGTCGGCGCCAGCGTGTGAGATATCAGGGCACAGTCTCGGACTGGCAAACTCTGACGTGTGGTGTGCCTCAGGGAACGAAGTTAGGACCACTAGTTTTTCTAGCCCTGGTTAATGACGCCCTCCCAAGTCACGAAACGTCTTCAGATGGGTTTAAGTATGTCGATGACATGTCTGTCTCCGAATCACGACATGTGTCTGCGGCACCAAGGATTCAGGACGACATCAATGGCCTGACACGTTGGACTGATACTAACTTCATGGCCCTGAACCCGTCTAAGTGCATGGTGATGGTGTTTTGCTTCATGAGAAATCCTCCACCGCCGCCAGCAATCACTGTTGGGCCAACCCAACTACAGGTTGTCCAGGCAGCACGTGTCCTGGGACTTATCCTCCAGAACAACCTCAAATGGACTCAACATGTGACCTCAATCGTCACCAAAGGGAGTAAGAGACTCTATATGATAAGAAACCTGAAGAAACACGGACTGGACATAAGTGACCTTGTACTCGTCTACATCGGTTTCGTGCGGCCTCTTCTTGAGTACGCCTGTGTCATCTGGCACCCCGGTCTTACCAGAGTTTTGTCATCGAAAGTCGAACGCGTGCAGAAGAGGGCTCTGAGAATTATACTAGGACGGGAGTACGTCACTTACGACAGTGCACTGAACACTTCGGGTCTTTGTCGACTGGACTGTAGAAGGGACAATCTATGCCTACGGTTTGCACGAACTCTTGTCAACTCTGAAAGATTCAGTTATTGGCTTCCATCTAGACGAGGGGATACCCATGATAGGTCTCTAAGAAACAAAGACAAACTCTCTCACTTCCGGTGTAGAACTGCTCGTTTCGCTAATAGCACATTACCGTACTGTGTAAAGCTCCTGAACCAAGACTAAGGGTAATTTGTGAATACTAGCGAATCTTTTTTTGTATAGTAACTGACCAGTTATTGTAAACGATAGATGTTATGTTGTGACTCGATCATTTTAAAAGTGTTAACTTGAGTTAGAGGTTGAAGTACTGAGTGTGAAAAAACGACAATTCAGCCATTTGTAAATGTGCTGCAAGTGTTTTTTAATGTCAATGGCAATAATAAACCATTTTCTTCTCTCTCATATACAGAATGCATGACATAAAGGATATGAAACATATAGAATACAACACTGTGACGGTGTCTTCCGTATCACCCAAACTTACCAGTCCTCCCTGGATGACGGATGTTATCTGAAACATCTGTCTGTTTCCACAATCATATCCAGTTGCTTGAATAATTGCTATTTGGCACACATACCAAATATCACAAGGACTCTCTGCCACCCCTTTCCTTTTAGTGCCTAAGCAACTTTTATGTAGCCATGTTACTTTTGTCCCCCCAGATCTGGATGAATGTTTCCTGATCGAGCCCTGCACAGGTACATCTACCTGCAGAAATACACCTGGTTCCTACCTGTGTGACTGTGGGCGTGGCTACAGCTTCTTTGAGGGCAACTGCACAGGTCGGTGCAAATGCAGTAGAAAACCTTTGCTTTTACCTAATTTTTGTCTTGATCAGATGCATAGGGGCAGTGCCCATCTCCATTTCTATTGATCTTAGGCCACACATTTGTGACAGTATACAGCAGGAGGCTAGTTCTTTACACTGTCTTGTGTGAAAAACTACTGTCCATCGTCTAAACTCTTCTTTCATTCTCATCCCAAATCTTTTCTATTGCTTCTTAATGATTGTTTTTTTTTTCAGATGTAGATGAGTGTTCTATTGAGGGAAGCTGCACAGAATACGAGGACTGTGAAAACAGCATCGGCAGCTTCGAGTGCACCTGTCATGTGGGATACACGAAACAGGGACGGTACTGTGTTGGTAAGGCTGTCACATCACATGCAATAAATGCTTCTTTTTTTGCCAACCCTAATTTTAGGAGTAGATGCTAATGAGATGAGAACCTGTCTGATGCCCTTCCTTATCACAATAACCATTTATTAGCACTGTATATGTCTGAATACATGAGAGACATGTCATTACCTGCATGTATGCAGGTATGGTTTTCACGGGCGTGGGAACTTTTGGAAGCTGGGGATATAGGGCGCTGTATCTCGAGAACAGATGGTGCGAGCACAGCGATTTTTGGTACGTGGGTTGGGGGTGGTAGCCTGACCCTCAGGTGTGATTTTGGGCCTCCTGGCGCGTGACCTTGACATTGCAGGTGACATTTTTTTTGTTTTTTGGGCCCTTTGGCGCTGTGTGTCCGGAACGATACGCGGGATTGCGACGATTTTTGGTGCATGGGTGGGGGGTTATTGCCTGTTGCCTAGGATTGACTTTGGGCCTTGTCGCGTTTGAACTTGACACGGCAGGTCAAATTTTGTGTCCGAGAGGGGTATTTCCGGAGTTATATCTTCTGAATGGTTGGTGCGGGCGCAATGATATTTGGCACATGTGTCGGCGGTGGCTGAATAATTCTCAATTTTGATTTTGGCGCCCTTGGTGCTTGAACTTGACATTCCAGGTTACCTTTTGTGCGGGCACGGGGCGTGCGCTGTATCTCCGGAACGCAAGGTGCCATTGTGTTGCTTTTTGGTACGTGAATTGTTGGTGGTGTCCTGGCGGTCATGTTTGATTTTGGGCTTCCTTGTTCATGAACTTGACACTGTAGGCTGATGCTGATTTTTTCTTGGTTGGGATTCACGACCACTAACATCTGCTTGGTTTTTTGAAAACAGATTATGGTCCAGGGTTTGGGTTGATTGATAGGTCTTTACTTGTGTAATTGTCATCTGGTTTGCAGGGGCGTACATGTAGGTCACGTTCAATGTATTGGGTTACTTTGTATCTGCCAGATGATGCTACAGCTCCTGCCATACTGGTTAGGTATAATTTGAGTTTGCTTCTTAGTCTTTGTGGTGTTTTGACAGCTGTATAAACTATATAGTTCTGGTACAAGTTCCTTTACCCTGTTTGGCAATCATGGTTAAACAGAAGAAGATACAACTTTCTAAAGTGGAGGAGAAATGAATAGAGCATAAGCATAGGAGAAAGGTATGTGTATGATTTTTCCTGTGTTTCTTTGGTGATGCCATTTCCATACTGTATGCAGGTAATTTTGGGCCAGTCATATTCACTTGATTTTTGGGCCTGCTTTTAAATCTATAGTACAGGCAGGGTTAAGTGGTGGAGGCTTTGTTAAGTATCGTCTGGTGCATTTTGTCACTGCAAATATATGATGAAATTGTTTTCCCCTTCTAAGCAACTGCTCATTGGTTTTGGGGGATGTTTGCTGGGTGTTCGCTCTGGCTACAACAGTTTTCTGAACTTTTCAAAGTTTCCATTGCCAGCAGCTTGCCATCTATAAATGGGATTGACAAGGACATTTTGATTATTAATTCTGCTGTTAAATTTGGCTTAAATACTAGAAGAGATTTAGGCCCACGTTACATTACGGTTTTTGCGAGAGCGGGACTGGCGAGAGCGGGAGCCCCATGTAAAGAGAGTTCCCGTCGTTGTAGTCCCGTTGTCTTCAAATTTTCTCCCGTCCACTCCGAAGTGTATGCCCGTAGGCTCAGTGGGAGTCCCCGACAACTTCAAACTGCGTATAAAGAGAACGCGTCGGGCCCCCGACAGCCGGAGTCAGGGTTTAGGTGATTATTTCAGTGCGTAGCCATAACTTAGCAAGTTATCACTGAAAGAAAGGGATCTTCTTTCAATTTTGAATGGGTTTTTAAAGTCATTTTTTATCAAAAATTTTGTGGTCGAAGTTACCAGAAGTGTCAGCGAAACAACAACGTAGTCAGGGACTTGTATTTCTTATGAAATTCAAATACTATTTGAATTTCAATCACTTGGAAGTGGTAAGCAAACAAAAAATGAAATTTTGTTCAATATGATAGCGTGCAGCTAAAAAAAAACTGCGATCTTTATGGTTAGACTTTCCTGCGGGTGGGTTGGGTTGGTCAGATTGAATGAAAATATGATACCACCCTGGGGACTAACTGTTGCTGTTGCATGGGGGCTACCACAGTGAGATTGTCTATGGAACTACTGTACTAAGTACCATTGGTGAAATTATGCAAAGAACCTTCCAATGTCAAGTGATATATCACTCCAGAAATAAATCTTTAATGGAAGAATACACACCAAGGAGACTTAGCAGCTGCATCAGGTCAGTACATTGAAATAGGAAGATATCAGTACTAAATATATCATGTGACAGAATAAATGCATGGGCCATCTGAGAAAAAAAGTAGCAAAAAGTTGTCTCAACAACTTCAAGGTACTGTGGTTGGTTATGTACTTAAATCCAAAATAAGTAATGTTCATCCATGTCCAAACTTACAAATTCAGAAAATGGAATTTCAGACTTTTGCATGGTGCACAACCAACATGGTAAAAAGCTGACTTTTCCAAGCACGTACCGCAGACAAAAAATACACAATAGGTCTACAGACACCCAATATATTTCATGCAGGCCTGAGGTCTACGAACTCTTGTTTTGTGCTGTTAGCCTGTTATTGTAAGATCTTAAATGGTAACAAAAAATTGCCAAGCTCAAAGACCAGACCTATCTTCCAAGTCTGCTTCAGCCCGGCTGAGCTATACCCTAGAAATAAGGGTGGTTTTTAACATCTTTGGGTAACCTGAAGATTTCAACATATCTTTCTTCATGTTTGCTTCACCAGATATTGATGAATGTTTTGAGGACGCCCCATGTGGCAGCGTATGATCTTAGTCTATTTTAAATGATAACACCAAAAATTGTTTGTCCAAGCTCACGCTAAAGACCAGTCCTTTCTGCTTGTTTCAGCCAGCTATGCCCACAAAATTTGGGTTGGTCTTTGACATCATCTGGTATCCAAGATTTGACCATGTCTTGTTGCATATTTGCTTTACCAGATGTTGATGAATGTTTTGAGGACGCCCCATGCAGCAGCGTAGGAGTGTGCTCCAACCTCCCAGGGTCCTTCAAGTGTGGCTGTCCAACTGGTTACCATGGAAACGGGATAATCTGTAGAGGTCAGTACATGTCATATCTTTTCTTCTGACAATCATAGTGAGATTTTCCATTACTTGATGTTTGTTATGGCATATCTGCCATAAGATCTTGAAGCCTTGTCAATGAATATAGGATAATCCGTTTACACAGCCAGTTAGAACTCACTTTGCTTACGTTTCGATGTCCATCAGACACCTTTCTCAGAGTTTCTAACTGGAGTGCTAACTGGTTGTGTAAAAGAATTCTCCTATATCCTATATTCTACCAACCTGATGAAATTATTTTTGGAAAATTGTCAAATTGAATGTTAGAAACCTGATCTTCAAGATATCTTGCTCCTTGTCGCTGATGAAAGGTGGATGCTACCTGAAACATCTGTTGAAAATCCTCTAGTTGCTTGAGTAACAGTTAACTACTCCTTGGCATTCTTGGAGTATTGATGATATTCATCATCATACATGTTACTGAGACTGGCTGTCATTGTTCTTCACAGTTTTGATGATATTGCTGCCTTTCTTTCCTGCCTTTAGATATTAATGAGTGCAGAGTTAACGAGGAGATCTGTGGAGAGGGTGCTGTGTGTGAGAACGCAGAGGGAAGCTACTTCTGCAGATGCTTGGAGGGGTTCCAGAAGGTCTCAGCAGATGGCACCTGTGAAGGTGAGATTTCTTTTTTGCATTCCTTGATTTTTGGAATATTATTCAGGGAATCAGAGAATGTATTGGTTATAGGGATGTAGACAATTGCAGCTTTTTCAAAACTGCAAATTCCCTCTGAGCATTTGTATTCTCATTCTCCAAGCAGAGGTTATGGTTAGGGGGCTAATACATTTTGTATTGGCTATGTTTTTCCGTCTGCCTCCCAACACGACTAGGCCCCCTGACTGTGTTTGGAGAAGAATAAATTCTTTGAACTTAACTGTGATGCTACTGCATACATTTGGGCCATCAAAGAACATTGTTTACTGTTTGAAGTTTATGTTTTTTTATACTTTCCAGACATTGATGAGTGTGGTATACCTGGCACCTGCCCAGGTGACTGCGTGAACACACCTGGGTCCTACAGCTGCACCTGTAGAAGGGGCTACACGGGGAACGGCACATATTGTGAAGGTACAGTAACGTGGTGCACCTGAGCATTGCAACCTAACATACGTCTTTAATTTTGTTGAATGTGTTTGGTAATTGTGATATGGAGGGAATTTCCGAGCAGCTTTCATAACCCCTGTTGGTTAGGTTTGTCCTAACTCGTAGTGAGTCAAACTTGCCGCAGTCATGATTTTTCTGACTTTGGTAGAAGAGATGCTGTCTAAGCTATCCTTTGCAATCATGAAGCTTATAAATTTGTGTTTCTGTGTGTCAGACCTGGATGAGTGTGCCGAGTCAGAGCATGACTGTGACATCAATGCTCGCTGTGGCAACACGGTGGGGTCGTACTTCTGTCAGTGCTACCAGGGTTTCCATGGCGACGGCTTCCGTTGTGGAGGTGAGTTGAAAGTCTGCCTCTATGCTTGTGTATTCAATTTTTTTCTTCATATTCATCACCACAATGAATCCTGTGTGCCAAACCTAGTGTAATGGTAGTCCCATAGCCTTTTTGAGGCCGTAGGGGCAGTGGGTTGTTATCCTTTTTGTCTTGTATTCGGAGGTGGAGCCCATCCCTTTACTGCCATTGCCTTTACAGCAAAACATGCTTGCATGTTGGCTTGAAGAAAGCTGAAAAAGAGGAATATGCGGCTCCAGCATCTTTTCTGAAGATGTGGCATAAGTGTTTACGGTTGGCTTGAAGTTGTCTTTTCCCACATACTCTCACCAGCCAGAGTCAGGTGCCCATTTCTACACCTGGGTGGAGTTGTGTTTGGTAAGTGCTTTTTCCAATGTCAGGCCAGGAAAGCCAGAAATCAAACCCATGACATCTTAATCTCCTGTCTGCTAGCATCAGCCACTTTGCCATTAAACAATAATACCAATCAAATGAAATACACGTGGATGTTTGGCTTCTATAAATCGGTCTTGTTTGTCCATGTTCAGATGTGGATGAGTGTGTCCAGCTAGACAACAATGCCGACTGTCCCCAGCTGTGCATCAACACCCCCGGCAGCTTCCACTGTGGCTGCAGGGAGGGGTACAGCAAGATCTTTGGGAGCGACGACTGTGAAGGTTGGTGGCTTTTCATTTTTTTACTTGACCCTTTGGCCACATTTCGAGATGTGCCAAAATTTCATAGAGACAGTATCAGAGAGAGAGAACACATAGAACAGGGGGGGGGGGGTATTTGTATGATGCAAATGAAAACTAAAAGACACTCTCACAGCCCTTGTAATGTTACATGAAGACTTTTCAGTACATTCTTTTCAGTTTGATCGTATGAATATTTAGAATTCAATCATTTTGTAGCTAGAAGAAGACTCTACAATAACTGCTACCTAATAGCATAAAGAAATGTAGGTGAGCAACTTTAAAATAGCTTGCAATGCCACTAAATACCATCTTTTGGAAGACATCAACGTTACTCTAAACAACTGAGTTGAAGATCTCTTCCCAACTTTGTCCTTTTCCAGACATTGATGAATGTGAGCGGGGTACGGCCGGCTGTGACCAGTTCTGTGACAACACTGAAGGCTCGTACACTTGCAGCTGCAAACCTGGATACCAGCTGCACATTGACAAGAAGCACTGTGTGGGTGAGTGCTATCTGCACAGGAGAAGTTTTCTTGTCAATTTTTACTCAGTTTTACTATTACCACGGTTAAACAATCCAGCAGAGAAGTAAAAAATGCTTCATAAGATAAATTAGTAATGCAAGTACATTGAGTACTTTTAGATGTTTCTAGATCATTGTTGAAAGAAAAACACTGTCACTTTTTTTGCTGAAATGTTCAGTGAAAGAGCCATGGAAAAAGCAGTTGTATCAGTATAGCAAAATGCATCAATCAACTATAGCATTAGATGTGCTGTTGCTTTATGCATATACTTTCTGTGATAAAATGAGAAACCAACAAGGCACTGCTGATGAACAACTCATCAGTTCAATAAGAAATCCAAGCAAATGTACACCTTTTGGCAAAGTTATATCTAGTCTTCTGTAACAACTGTATCCTACAAAGCTGCTGAAGACAGAATAATAATTGCAATGGGCAAAAGTCACATGTGGACCTTGTTTGCCATGTCAATAATGATTTCTCAGTTGAGTAAATGCATCATTCTCTGATATGTTTAAAAGTGAGAAACAACATTCTTATCCCCATAGATGTGAATGAGTGCTTGATCAACAACGGTGGCTGCTCCCACAAGTGTGAGAACAGTAAAGGGTCCTTCAGCTGTGAGTGTTTGCCTCAGCAGGCCCTGGCAGCAGACAAGAAGAATTGTCTCAGTAAGTCACCCTAGTTTAAGTCCTTCCAACAATATATGGTGGGTATGGTAGTACCCATCTCAATTTCCTTGGCTTAGATTGAATGAAGTAGTAGTCAATAATCTGCTGATGCCAAATGAGCTAAGATGTTGTGTTTGAAGGTACTTTTATCACTGCAAGCTTATAAAACAAGCAATAATATCTGCATGTAAGATTTTAATTGTTGCTCCTTCCATCCACCCAGACATCACGACGTGCCAGGTACAGAACGGAGGCTGTGATCAGCTGTGCAGTCTAACGTTTGACGGCTCGGCTGTGGAGTGTGCCTGTGAAAGTGGTTATCACCTGGCTGACAATGGATGGGAATGTTTAGGTACAGTCATTGTTTCACTGTTTCACCAAACGTATTTAATGTGCAAAATGCATGCAACCAACATTGAATCTTTTCTGAAGCAAACTTAAGCTGTAGGTCTGGAGTTAGCCCTCCAGTTGGACAGTGGTAAATTTGGGTAAGTCCAATTTTTGTGTGTTTTGTGTTGACAATTACAGTCCAACTTCAGAATGATTTTTATCATGATCAGCACAGATGAAATTTTAAGCTAAGGCTTCATACTTTATTTCTAGTAGAAAATCTGTTTAGACTGTCCACATTGATCACTTTTGCCATGATCTTACTCTTTTCCAAAATCAGACCTAAACCACTGGTGCAGAATTCAATGCATACAGTCTACCAAATACAGTTTGTCCTACAGGAAATGGCCTCTATCAAACATTTTACCATATATGTAATCGAGTGATGATTCATCGTATTCTTCTTCAGACAATGATGAGTGTGATGATGTGAATGGCGGCTGTCAGCAGCTGTGTGTGAACACGCTCGGGAGCTACCACTGTGACTGCAGGGAGGGGTACTTCAGGACAAACGCCACCAGGTTCAGGTGTGAAGGTACATGTTGGGTCTATTTCTAGCTTCTTTCCTTGGACTTCCAAACTATGGAACTCTCTTGATGATATGAAAAGTTGCTTGCAGGCCAATTTGAGCTTTCATGAATAAACACAGGTTCAAACAAACAACTGTTTCCCTACTGCTTATAACCACCTAACTACTCCATGTAATCTTTAAGCCTCCAAAACCAGTGTTTGCCAGTATTTTCTTGCATGATAATATCCACTATCCATCAACTTCATTGCCTAGAAGTGGTCAAATGGCTTTGTAGGGGTTAAGTGTTAAGAATAAGAAATGATAATTGAGCAAGCAGGTTCAAAGCTACTTTAATAACTTAGATACCCAAGCTACATGTGTGCAAAGGGTGCTGATGATCAGTGGAAGGTTACCAATTAGAACACAGAATGGAAAGCTATTTTAGTTACCAGTAACAGGCAGTTAGCACTACAAATAGAAAGGTTAGAAACTGATCAGCCAATCAGCACAAAGTGTAAGAGGGATAGAGGCCTGTGATTGGTGGAAAATCAGAACAAGGAACTACCTACCAGCCATTCAGCACCAAGGACAAAGACTGCACTGCTACCCATTGTGTTAATCACTATCTATTTCCTTCTTTCCCAGCTACATGTTAACCCAGGTGTAATAAAATAGATGAAGGTTTCTGATTGGTGGAGATAATTGAACCTAAATCAACTAGCCAATCAGCACCAAGGACAAAGACCATTGTGTTAATATGTGTCTATTTTCTTCTTTCCCAGCAACATGTGAGCCCAGGTGTAAGAACAACGGCCTCTGCATTGCACCGAACCAATGCCTGTGCCCACCCGGCTACCCTGGACCACAGTGCACACGTAAGTAGACACTAGAGAGCTGTTAGTTAAAGAAAATTAGGGTTGCATAGCCTTTTTGAGGCCGTAGGATCAGTGTGTTGCTTCCCACTGTGTCTAGAGTACAGTAGTGGAAAGCGGAGCCCATCCCTCTCCTTTCACTGCCTTTTACTTTCCCAACCAAAGTCAGGTGCTCATTTTTACTCCTTGCTTGAGTGAGAAGAGTCATGTTAAGTACCCTTTCCAACGACACGATGTCTAGCCGGTAATGCCAGGGATTGAACATGTGACCTTTCGATCTTCTGTCTCAGCAGCCTGACCACTCGACCATTCAATGCCACCATGATAGTTGTTATTGGTCCCTAATTCTCCCATTACCACTGTGACAGCAGCTATCAGCTTTGCCTGTCATTTCATTAACATTCCCTTGTGAAGGAAATTTCTTCAAATGATGAAACGCAAAGCATTGGAAGGTTCTTGCATCTTTCTTGCATACATTATCATTGTATCTGTATCTGTATAGCTGGTATACCCGCCCTTTGGTATAACACACCAGTTGCTGTATCTGTATCTGTATGTGTCATACGATCAGTTGTCTTCTTCAACTTGAATTTGTATTGTACACCACACTGGACTGAGAGCCAGGAAAGGTGAAGCACACCTGTGCTCTCACCCCATCTACATGTGTGGTGAATTTTGATAAACAGAAGGTTCTCGCAACTTCTTGCATACTGTAATGGAAAACTAATATCCAAACTTGCATGTTTCAGCCATGTGTTCCCCACCTTGCACACATGGAGGCACCTGTCTGAGGTGGAACAGGTGTATCTGCCCACCTGGATATACCGGCAGGGGCTGTCAGCAAGGTGAGAAGTTATCATTTCATTCAAAGCATTGATGCCAGGGAAAACTGGACCTTAAAAGTAATATCATATTACTGAAAACTCTTGCCCATTGGGCTAGTTGCAGGTAAATAAAAGGGGATGAACAAATAATGTACTCTAGTCTAAAAGCTGACACTAATGTCTAACTTATTGGGTTTGACTAATATTGACTCTTACCAGTGCTGTCCTTGCGCATAGCATAGGCCACCAGTGATATTCCTCTTTGGACTTTTCTCTGGGCCTTCTTTTTTATTAATAAGGCTGTGGCACAGTTCAGGTCTGAGAAACTTGAGTCATATGAACTTGTAATGTGAGAATTTTTAGGAGGTCAACTATAAGCAGTATCAACATCTAATTGCCATGCACTGGGGAATCCTTTTTTTTCTGTTGTGAGAATAGCTGTTTTTCTATCTCACCAGCGATGTGCGACCTGCCATGTCTAAATGGAGGCAGGTGCATCGGGCCCAACAAGTGTCAGTGTGATTCTGGGTATGAAGGGGACAACTGTGAGAATCGTAAGTCCTAAAGCTTTGCTGACTTCATTGTTTTCACCATATCATTAACTTGTAAAGTGGAAAACGACAAGACCGCTGTTAAAAGCGTTAGTGTAAGTAGCTTGTATGAAGATGATTAAGCTGTAATTTCCCATCACATATATCTGCTTGTCTGACAAAACATCTGGTTATTTGCAAATTTGAAATATCTCAACAAAAGCATATATGATATTGGCCTACATTGTGCATTTTCTGAGTTGACTCTGAGTTAAGGAGTTGACTTGATCCAAGGAGTTGACTACAAGTTGACTACTCAAAAATGCATGATTGTGTAAAGCACAACTAACTGTTGCTGTTCCCCAGCTACCTGCACACCTGCATGCCAGAACGGGGGCAGGTGTAACGAGGTTAACGTGTGCATCTGTCCACCTGGATACCGAGGTCTCAGGTGTCAAATAGGTGAGGGTCAGTGCTGTTATTTAACATGCGTATGAAATGATACTAGTGAGTATGAAAGGCATCAAAATTTCTAAGGCTATTAACTTACTTTTTTGTGAGATGTGTTGTGACATTTTCCTCACATCTGTTAAAGATATATTAAAGGTAGTGTGCTAGTCTTCCATACTTCATTTCAAAGTGTGCTTGTGAATTGAAAAAAGCTTTTCCAAAGCTTATCAATTCTGATGTACGTGCACTGATACAAAGAAGCAATCATCAAAGGGTATTTTTAGGACTTTAAATCAATCCTCTTGAGATGTGATGTACTTTAATTTGTTACACTAACTGTCTACACTTTACAGCACCTGCCATCTGCAAGCCTAGCTGTAAACATGGCACCTGTGTGGGTCCCAACAAGTGCAAGTGTAAGGAGGGGTATGGTGGCAGCAAGTGTGAAATAGGTGGGTACAGACTTTACTTTTTATCATTTGTTTTGCCTTTTTACATTATGTTGTCTAAAAATGGCCTTCTATAGAAAAGTTCTGATAAAGTATGCAGATATCAAGTATGATATGCATGGTAGCTTGAACACAAATAGCTAGTCTACAATAAAGCACAAGACTTAAAATCTGGGTTTTTGGTTTTCGATAATTTTTCCTCTCAGAAATAACACATTTATCTATTTATCTAATTTTAAAGAGGACTGGGTGCCTCCTTTGGCAAAGTAGGTGCTGCTTTTCGCAAGAAGGGCAAGTAATGTAAAATCAATTGAAAGGTTTCCCAATATTTTTAGCATTTCTCAGAACCTCTATATGATTGTGAAACCACGTGTTCCCATGTTCCAGCTATAGTGAAGGAGTGCAAGCCCCCCTGCCAACATGGAGGAACCTGCCTGCCGTTCAACAAGTGTAAATGTGTGGAAGGCACATCTGGGGTCAGGTGTCAGAAAAGGTACTGTTCACAATGTTCAAAGTCTGATATCTCAATTATCCGGCTTGATTGAAATCACAACATTCTTTTTAACATTGAAGTATCTACTACCATGTTCCAAAGAAAGCACTCTGATGAACAGGCAGCTTATTTGGACCATTGATTAGCAAACTTTAGCCTGAAGAATGAATGCAGTTGAGGGATGTTTTACAACGTCTGCAGATGCAGAATACAGCAAATGATGACTAGCAACCCTGCTTTAATTTAGACCAGAAGGTTAAAATCCCAGTCAGTTTACCAACTCAACCAACTTTCTGCTGGAAAAGCTTGAAGTTCACATTAGGGACATCAGACACATAGTTCACTGTGCACTGTATAGTATTACACTATCATTGTATCATCATCTTATGAATGAATGATGGAAGAATAGCTCCATATCATCTGATGACAAAGTATTAGTAAGTCAAACTGAATCAATCTTTTTATGTTGTTGTATCACGTTGTACCATTGAGAATCAGGCAAATAAAGGAAGTCTTTATTCCACAGGCACTGTCCCCTGAAGACCTTCACCACAACCACCACCAGAGGGATCCGCAGGCCTTTTAAGGAGAAGTACCTGACTCCATGTGGACCACTGGGCAGTAGAACATGTACTGTGTACAGGTTAGTAGGATTATTTGTTGGTTACTATGCACTAAATACGTTTAGGCTTATGGTTGTTTGTGCCTAGCAATTCTGGTTCTAAATCGCTTTGGATGGAGGTTCACATCCAGATCTATGAGTGTATGTTTGAAACTTGCCAGGAGTACAGTCCTTTGGATTGGCTTTATATTAGTCTTTAATTCATAGCTTTAGGACAGCCATATTTCAAGCTCATTATAGAACTTACCTAATTTCTATTAAAAACACATTGGTACAAATGCTCAAGTGCCAAAAGCTAGCACTTGCCAATACTGCTTGTACTTTACTATCATACACATGTCAATTGTAATTCTATGTACCGTAGTGATCTGATTAGATCAGTTGGATGACTCATATTTTATAATTAAAAACATATTATTGTCCATTTATCCTCTTTTCCAAATTACTCTTTGATATCAGCCACCAAGCTATTTCTTTGTACTTAGAAACATGTACATGTGATATTTTCCATTTCTTTGACCAGATTCTATGAAAAGAATTTATTAAAAACTTTCCAACTTCCAGAATCAACCAGAAGAGAGTGTACATCCTAGCCTACAAGGTGGACTACAAGATCCAGTGCTGAGGTCATCCGTGAGGGCAGTTGTCAGCTTCCTTACATCATATCATCATTTAAAACCTTATTGTCATTGGTTCTCTCTTCAAAACCTTTTATACACAAAGGCAACAAATAGGAAGACCAACATATCAGGCAGGATGGAACAATTTTCTGTTTACTTGCATATCCTGCACAAGGTGGTAGGGTTTTTAAGGCTTATAAGTTTACTATGATGACATATTAAGATGTTTCAGCAGTTGTTTGCAAAGATGCCTCTAAATTGCTGATTGAGCCTTGGATAAAAGATAAAAATATGGCATGCACTTGTTGCTGTTGTTTGACCCGTAATATCATCCAGTGGTCAAAGATATCTACAGTATTGAATTGCTGATCACAATGTCAGGTAACGGTTTAAAACATTTTATCCCATTCATAGTGTACAATTGTAGTTACATGCAGTTGCATCGTATTTTAATAAGAAAGTCAGTAATAAATGATTTTATTGACCATCAATTCACTTATTTTTCTTTGTCCTTGGTGCTGATTGGCTATCCACTGTTAGATTCTATGATACTGCTTTGCCCTTGGTGATGATTAATTGTCAGCTTCAGTGTCTAAAAAAATCTGTCTTGCCATTGGTTTTATTGGCCATTAGGTTGGCCCTGTCCTTTATGCTGATTAGCCATCCACTGTGAGATTCTGAAAATGCCCTTGTCCTTGGTGCTGATTGGCTAGGCATTGAGCTCTCTAAAGACTTCATTGTCCTTGGTGCTGATTGACTATCATCTCTATGAATCAGAATTGTCCTTGGAGCTCACATCTTAACTGTTCCACCTTAAAACTTGGCAAAATAGACTCTGTAGCAGTGCGCACACTGTTAATACTGCGTGAATCATTGTCCGTCACCACTTTATCTAGCAACACTGGATGTTTGTCGTGCATTTCCTCCACAGCCTACCTCACCAAAACTTCCTCAGCTTTCCCAATAGGGTCTGCCATTGGGAAGTTTGATTGGCAAGATGGATGGTGGTCCTTCCTTGCCTATTCTTCTCCCATTTGTCTGCAGGCGCACAAGTTACTTGCGCTTCCGAGTAGCATGTGTTCTCCTGTTGTTGATTCTACCGCCAGTAATACAAATTGCGTTGCGTTCTGTGTGTGTTTCGTGTCGGGTTGTTGTAGGCTCTATTGATTGTGGCGGTAGCAAAAGCTGCTTCACCATCTGTCACTTTCTTCATGGTACCTCCTAAACTTTTCTTAACTCAACTTTGCCCGATTTTCCGCTAAGGACTCTTTCCTTTTGTGACGTGACAACGTCCAGCAGTTTGTGATTTTTGCAATTAACTTTGACTTTGTGTTGGCGTTTCAGTCGCATTGAACAATGTTGTGGCATCAGTGAATCCTACTGGCAGCTTTGACAAGGCCATCAACATCTGAACGGCTTTCTTTGTTGGTTTGGGCCCTATGGTGGCACCTCCCCGCCTATCCGCTTCCTGGTTAAGTTTGAACATTTTAGTGCAAAATCCGCACGACTTACAACTTCTCTTTTTAACCAGTACCAACTTTTACCTTGAATTTGGTGGCATCTTAGCAATAGGGTGAATGCAGTGTGGGTGTTGTAAAGAGTGTTCCCTCATAAAGTCTTTGACAAGGTCCATCTGATATGGAATATTGAGACTCTACATTCAGACATGTTTGCTGTGACAATCTGTACTGATGGCATCCCTCCAGGAGGCTAGGAGTGTCTATTGTCCACTTTAGTCGGCCAGGTGTTGTGCAAGTGACATCTTTGGCCATGTTGTGAATGTTTCTCTATTGGTGTTTCATGAGTGTTGCTTCAAATAGTAGGGATGTCCTATCCAAAATCCCTCTCTGCCATGGCGCAGGGATTCTTTGGAAGGGTGCCCACATTTTCTGGCCATATGTACGGCTGTGAACACGATGTTGAGCTGTGTTTTTTCATGTGCAAAGTATTACTATGGCGTATTACAATTTTCATAACAAAGCAAATGTCCACTGTCCTTGGTCCTGATTGGCTATCAAGCCTCTCAATCAGTCTTGTCCTTGGTGCTGATTGGCTATCAAATGCATCGAACACCCTTATCCTTGGTCCCGATTGGTCATTCAGTCCCCCAACCAGTCTTGTCCTTGTTCCTGATTGGCCCCCTTAGCCTTTTCCCTGGTGCTGATTGGCTATGCAGTCCCTTAATCAGTTCCTCCAAAAGCCTTGTCCTTGGTGCTGATTGGTCAGGTCTGTGCTGACCATGCAGATATAGGAAAGAAACATCGCACTTGCCTATCCCAACATGATCAGTAAAGACATAACGTTACGAGGGGCATTCAATAAGTAATGTCCCTGACCCATTTCCCATAGCAGGAGATTAATGAAACTTGGCACAGTTATTAGTCTTTCTCTTCATAGGAACCACCCAGAGTTTTGCATTTCTCCCATCATTTGATGTAGCTCTGGACACCGTTCTTGTAGGACATCCCAGGTTGGTCCTCCGACAGATGCCTCATCAATGGCAGAAGAGGGACGACCAGGTCTGGGAGCTGTTTCCACAGACTTCCGACCTTGTTTGAATTCAGGATGCCAGCGTTTTACAAGGTCATATGATGGGGCATCATCACCATAAGTTTTTTTTCATTTCATCAAAAGTCCCCTTTGCTGTGCGTCCTTTCAAATACAAAAACCGGATCACTGCGCGACACTCAACTTGCTCCATTTCACACCTGGTCCATTTCACACCTGACTCAGTTCAAACACCAGTAAATCAGTAACCAGAATTAGTTCAGAGCTGTTTTTTGCAACATAACCCATAGAGATATGACTCATTACACATGCAAAATTTCATCTAGATCAGACAACTGGAAGTGGGTCAGGGACATTACTTATTGAACGCCCCTCGTACCAACTTTTCACTGTGCTCTCATCATCATCATTTGGGGGAGAGGGCTGTTCGGGGGAAAAATTATAAAAACATAAATAGCCATTTTCTTTTCTTGCCACATGTGTCAAATACGCGTTCTCCAAGCATGTTAAACAGCCTTGTACGCAGGTGGCCACAGCAATTATAAACAAAATGGAATACACAAAGTAGTTCATGAAACAAAGGATGCAAAACATAGTAAAAAGAAAGCTAACCTTACCTCTTTTGGACTTGGAAATGCTATGGAACCTGAGAGAAATTAGTCAAGTAGTCTTAGTCAAGACCTCCACAAATTAGCTTCGTGGGAGCAGAAATGGAAAATGGCTTTCCACCCCGAAAAGTGTATAACTGTGCACATGACTAGAAACAGGAAGCAAATGGAAAGGAAATACGAACTCCACGGCCATAAACTGAAATCATGTGACCATGTAAAGTACCTCGGCATTACCCTTACAAATGACCTAAAGTGGAGCCCACATGTTACTAATATCACAAACAAAGCAAATAGGTCTTTTGGCTTTATACGTCGTAACATTAAGGTAAATAGCATAGCCATTAGGGAAGTAGCATACAAGGCCTTAGTTAGACCCACATTAGAGTACTCCAGCCGAGTGTGGGACTCATACACTGACAAGGACATTATGACCATAGAGAAAGTTCAGCGTAGAGCAGCCAGATGGGTTTGCCAACGTTTCCGCCAAACATCAAGTGTTGGGGAAACGTTAGAAAGTCTCCAGTGGGAAACATTGCAACAAAGAAGGAAAAGGGCCAGACTCACTACCTTTTTCAAGATCCATCATGAAATCGTAACTGTCAACACGAGTAGCCCCCCTATTGTAAAGCGACCAACTCGACTTACAAGAAACGTACATCCCTTGACCTATGTCATCCCTCGTTGCAGAACTACATACAGACAAATGAGTTTCTTCCCAAGGACAATTAGGGAATGGAATTCATTACCCGCAGAGACAGTAACCGTGCCGTCAATAGCAGCCTTCAGGGAAAAGATGGCTCATCTAAACTAACTACTTCAGCATACCTTATGATCACCATGAAACTACGACATGTTCAAGCATTTACTAGTGACTTGACCTCTGACCTGACTCAACTCAACAGTGTGACAGATTCATCGGCTCGTCGATGTTGGTCACCTACCGCAAAGAAGAAGAAGAAGAAGTAATAATTTTGACTTATTGTCCATTTTCCTGGGAGATATCCTGTTATGTGGCCACTTCCAAGCGCGAACAGTCTTCGAATGTTACCGAACATGTAAACAACCCTGTAGCTTAGCAACTGTTTATAACCTCAGATGACCTCACGTTCGATACTTGCTCTAGAACACGGCAATCAACATTTCATTAACGAAAAGAAATACTGTCATCAATTAGAAAACATGTCAATGTTAACAAAGAAAGAAATTAGAAATCTGCGCAAAGTTTCATTCTGACCTCTGAGAAAACAATCGGTGAAAATAAGCCCACGAAACATGACAAAAGAAAGTTACTCTTACCTCTGTTTGGTCTACAGGTGGCCAAGGACCTGAAAGAAACTATTTACGTTAAATGTATGTATATTTGTGGTTCAAAGTGATCTTACTGTTCATTTTCTTGAGAGTTGTCCTGCTGTGTGGCCACCTCAAAGCACGGTCAGTCTTCGAATGTTACCGAATTCGAACCTGTAAACAACCCTGTTGCTTAGCAACTGTCTGTAACCTCAGATGACCTCAAGTTCGATACTTGCTCTAGAACGCTGTGCGGGAAAAGAAGCAAAAGATAGTGTAGTTTCTATGTATCCTAGGAGGTTATGTCTCTCCTTTCAACTTTCTTGATGTATAGTACCTTTGAATTCAATGGACTAAGTTTGAACTCAACAACGATAGCTAAAAACTGTGTCCAGTTGCGATCCGCCACAAATATGTAACGACGTTTTGACACATTGACGATGGGTCATGATATTATTATATATGGTGAACTCAAAATACTAAAATAGTCACAACAAGTCCCTGATGGAGGATAGGGCGAGGTGGAGAGCACTTTCAAGCCTGGTTCGAGCCAAAGTAAGTAAGTAAGTAAGTAACGTTTATTTCCGACGAAATGCCATCACTATAACGATTTTTGATAGTTCAAAATCTTCTCTTTCTCTACTTTGTACCAAAACAATAACGATTTTGCATCGAGAACTATGGAACCCACAGAAATGTATGCGCCCTGCGTTCACGTTTAAGGCACTCTACACGATGATATTGCCTCTACTTCTCCGTGACGATTGAGACTTGGTTTCGCCCAATTTCCCTTCCCAGACAAGGCAACCGTAATTGTAACGTTACCTAAACGCATGATAGGACAGAAAAAACTCAAACCATCCGCAATTCCTGCTTCCTGTTATATTCGGTCTGAATACCAACATCTATGTACATTGAGTTACAAAAAAAAACAGAGACAAGGTACGTTTGGCTACAGGGCTAACTTCTTGTTTGCAACAACATTATTATCAACAAGTGTCAATAACGACCAACAACACTGTTGCATAGCAAAGATTGTGCTGTCAGAACACCATTGTTTGACCTCAATTGTTGTGGTTTATACAGTATAACACCATATATGCCTGATGTAGCCTTCTGAATAATTCGATACCATTTTTAACGGCAGCATCCTTCAGAGCACACGTATAATCTTCCATTCATGTTATTTTAACTTTCAGTGGTAACAAGCTTTGACATAACATAGAAGAAAACTGCACACTCTGTGCACGTCTTTTATACAAAATATATTCTATCTAATTAATTACTGTGCAATTATTGACATTCAGAACCGTAAAGACATCGACCATATTCAATAGTAACATCACACTTTTCTTTGCGGTTCAAAATGCATGGAGAATGCTAAAAATTGAATATGGTTCAAAAGTTTGAAGAAATCATTGACCAGAATTAAGAAAAAAACTTTTCAAACACTCTAGAAGTATTATTTGCAAGCAATTTCTTTATTCTGGGATAATTGTACTCTCCAAGCAGAGGTTGAGTCGCGTAGATATAGTAGTAGTCAGAAAAATTACACAGGCGCTCCTCTTACAGTCTTACTAGGAGCGCCTGTGTAATTTTTCCGACTACTACTATATCTACGCGACTCAACCTCTGCTTGGAGAGTATGATAATTGCATGGAATTCTTGTCAGAAATTTAAAGAGGCGTTACAAATCATTTCAAAACGTTTGCTAGAAAACACCATAAAGATTTGCATTGTAGTTGCTTGTAGATTCATTTCTGGAGCACACATTGCTTACGTACAACGAGACACAGAGTATTACTCTTAGTTTGTTATTTTTCAAGAAGCGTGAAAACTTCTTGTCTATTTTTGTCACCATTTATCGTTTCTTTTGAAACTTCTCATTGGTACGAGTCGCTTCATTCTCTCATTTGAGTGAGCTAGTGTGTCAACTCATATTTTTTTTAGTTTGTTGCGTTTTTTTCCAATTCTTTATTAGGAAACCCTAGTACTCAATAATGTGCTCTGGGTAGCACTGGACGCTGTCGCTCTTTGTTTCTTTTCAGAGTTTGCTGTGTTATTTTGCTTCCTTATATCAAACCCTAGTACTCAATAATGCGTTCTGGATAGCACTGGGCTTTGTTCTTCTGTTTTGTTTTTACAGTTTGCAGCGTTTTTTTCTCAGCAAACCTTAGTACTCAATGATGTGCTCCGGATAGCACTGAGCGTTGTCAAAGATGACGAAGATGTTAGGATTGGCCGTGTCGTTAACACACGAGTCGTACATCCGACCGTACGGCTCGCTCGGGTTGACGGGGGGAGGGCGGCGGACGCCCGCATCCCCCTTCGTGTAAGCCCCGATCAGGACCCTGACTACGAACATGTAGCGTCGCCCGTTGGAACCCTGCTGGGCGTAGTTGTGTGAGTACTGCGAGCTGGCGGAGAAGTAGGTTCCCTGCCCGTAGATTTGTCCCACTCGCGAACCGCTGAGACGCCAGTCGAAGTTCTGCTGGCAGATGGCGTCCACGACAGGTTCCTGCGTCCCGTGGAAGAGGAGGCGCTCCTCTATGTCCTTCCCGCCGTTCTGTTTCTTCAGCTGCGCTTTCTTCCTGTGAAGATAATTATTAACTTGAAAGTTCGTCTGTGTTGGTATAAATCATTCTTGGAATAGTCGAACTGTAATATCCAACACAAAAAATTGGACTCACACAAATTTTCGACTGCACAGCATCAGTCTTTGTCAAGGAATGAACAATGAACGATGTAGACTTTCTACAACCTATGATCCACTGCTCACTGAGTCACGTGTTCTATCTGCATAAGGTGACGTCACGACAGCAGTGGATTGTTAAATCCTTGACAAAGACTGGTGCTGTTCAGTCCAATTTTTGTGTTGGATATTACAGTTCAACTATTTCAAGTAATGGTTATTGGTTAGGTATACTGAACTGAACTGATACGTACGCATTCTTCAAATTACAGCAGCGACACCTACCTGCAGTGCGATGTAGAACTAGTCAGTATGGCCCTGAGGAAGGTGACAGACGGTCTCCGAAAGGTCGGTTAAGTGATAGCTATTTGGTTGATGAGTACAAAGAATTTTTTAACCGCTCGTTGTTGTAATATTTTTGGATTATGAAACTGTGCTATACATTAATCTACTGCTCTGTGGAAATATTCTTTCATCCTAATTGCAGTGCCAAGTAGGACCAGTCAATATTGTCCTGAGTAAGGTGACAGACGATTACCGCAACGTCGACTCGGTATAAACTAGTTGTATACAAAGAACTTTATCAATAGGTCAATGTTGTTATATTCTCTGATTTTGAAACTTTGCCAGACATTAATCTAGTCTGGTATCCAGCCGTAGTATAGCTCCCGAGTCTGCTGAGTTTGCGGAGAGGATAATAGAGACTCGGGAGCTATAATACGGCTGGATACCAGGCTGACATTAGTCTACTGCGCTATTGTGCTCAGGACTACTCTCCAAGCAGAGGTTAGGCTCCGGCTGTTTTTAACGTTTTTTAGTCGTTTTTAGCGGCTTTTTTTTATATCTTGCCGGACACACACAAAAAAAAGACAAAATAGAAAGCCCGATAAAAACGACTAAAAAAATGTTAAAAAAACAGCCGGAGCCTAACCTCAGCTTGGAGAGTACTCAGGACGTACAGCTCTCACCTGTTATATGCGCTCCAAAGAAAGGCGTTCTGGACACGCTTGACTCCTGAAATGGCTGTTCCCGCCATTCCATTCTGCTCGAACAGCGTCCTGACGTCATCGTACTCCGTGGTGTTTCTCGCCACGTCCACTTTGACGAACTCGTCGTCTTCTGACATGGGGGACCAGTGGGATGGGGTGGATTCGTCCCACGCTAAGGCGCCTCTGGCGGATTTTGCACGAACTGCAGGCTTTGGTCTAAGGACAATACGATAATCATTAATTCCTTATAAGTTACATTTCAAACATTGATCACTGTTGACGAATCCTTAAAATGAGACACGAACGCCAGAGGGGAAAGAGAAGATGGTATTCATATATTGAAGTAAAAAGAAGCAGGAGAGTGAAGAGGGAGAGAAAGAGAGCTAGAGACTGAAAAAGAGAGGACGAGGAGATTTTCCGTCTGCCTGTCTCTCTATGTGTCTTACAATCATGCATGACTCAATCCACGCACTTACCTTTTTCACATTTTTCTCTGACAGAAGGAGAGAGACTCTGTAAGAGAGAGACAAAGAAAGAAAGAGAGAGAGAGGAGAAAGAGAAGGGAGAAATTTAGAGAAGAGAGCAAAATCATGATTCAATCTACTGACTTGTGTAGATTTTCACATCTTCATCTGACAGTTTGAAAGAGAGAGGTTGGGACAAAGAGATAGAGGGAGCGATAGGGAGAGAGAGAAAGTTAGAGAGAGTAGAGAGCAGAATTATGATTCAATCTACATATACTCACTTGGGTGGATTTTTCACCTCCTCCTACGACACGAACTTTGGCCGACGTCTGACGTCACGCCGGGTCCCGACCCTGGTGTTCTCCTGACACATGTCGCGCAGGCGCAGTACGTACTGGTGATGGCCGGTAGAGAAGATGACGTCAGCGTCCTGCTGGTCCTGGAACTTGTCCTCGATGTCTCTACTGGTCAGGCTGCTCGTGCCGCGAACCTCCCCGCTTTGGTTCTAAAGAAATGCCAGTACAGTTTTTGAAAATAATTTGATTTCTATGCTACATATGTCAAAGAAATACCTACCTACCCACCTAACTAGTCTCAAAGAAATGCTCGATTTCATCTGGATAAAATCTGATAGATTTCTCCAAAGTTCTCCATCACGCCAGTAGCACCGCCACTCCGTCATGAACAACTAACCAACCAATCATGCTACCACACGGACAGACAGACAAGCACAAGCTAAAACATGTAACCCCTTCCGAAAGTCTCACAATGTCCCGTCCCCGTCCAGCCAGTACCACCGCCACTCCGTCACGAACAGGTGACCCGGCGGAGACTTCACTGAGGAACCAAACAACCAGCAAACCAAACAACCAACAAACAAACAATGTCAATGTCTATTACGAAGCAGCCCTCCGAGACCTGCGAAGATCCTCCCCACCCATCCCTACTCAAGACAAGCGGCTCAAGATACCAGCCGAAACTCAGTATGCCGATGACTTAGACTTCATCAGCACTTCTAGTCACCATTTGGAAAAGATACATGAGGAAGCCTTGAAGATCCTACCAGAGTGGAAACTACATGCCAATGCAAGTAAGACAGAGCGGGTCCACATCTGTCTGGAGAAGGACAGGGAAGAGGAGGAATGGAGAAAAAGCAAGTCGGTAGGCTCAAGACTGGGCATCGCAGAGGACATAGAAGAAAGAATACAGCTAGCAAATTTGGCCATGAGAAAGATGTGGAAAATGTGGGGGACAAAGCACATATCGTTACAACTTAAGTTAAAACTCTTTGAAGTGTACGTTATACCCGTGATGCTTTACAATGCCGGGACGTGGGGACTCACCGAGCAGCTGGCATACAAGATCGACACATGGCACCGAAAACAACTCCGACGTTTCACAGGTCACTTCCACCCCAACCACATTAGTAACAGTAAGCTGTACAGTAAGTGCCAAGCATCACCATTACAAAATGCAGTGCACCGTCGCAGATGGTTCCTCTTCGGCCACATTCTCCGTATGCCACTGGACTCGCCGCCGCAAAAGATCCTTAACGTCGCGTTCAGCAAGAAGCTCAAACCAAGGCTAGGAAGGCCACGTGAAGGCCTCCTCAGTAGTCTGGTAGACGACTGTAAGCTGCACCTCAACCAGAACATTAGACTTGAAACTCACATGTTAAGATACCTAAGGGAAACAGCAGCAAACAGAGGACTATGGGAAGAATTGTACAAAGATCTAGACGTACACTGATTTGGTTATCGATGACTATCTGACTGTCTATCTATAACTAAGAACAGTTATTATTATTATTATTATTAACAAACAAACAAACGCGTCTGTTCAGTCTCACCATCTGGCATCTGCCCGCACTCCACCCAAGTCCCGCCCACGTCCCTCCAGTACCACCGCCACTCCGTCACAAAACTGACCAAGCTACCACACAGACAGACACACAGACAGACACAGGCACAAACATATAACCCATTCAGAAGTCTCACCGTCTGCCCGTACTCCACCCTTGTCCCTTCCCCGTCACACCAGTACCACCGCCACTCCGTCACGAACAACTTACCTACAAACCAAGCTTGCACATAGACAGACAGGCACACAGACAAATAGACAGAAACACAGACAGACAGACAGGCACAGCGAAAAATAAATATAATCCCTTCCGAAAGTCTCACCATGTGTCCGTACTCCACCCAGGTCCCGTCCACATCCTTCCAGTACCACCGCCACTCCGTCACGAACAGGTGACCCGGAGGAGACTTCACAGACGACGACGTGGAGAGACGGCGCACCTCGAACTCCTGGCGAGAGTCACCGGAACTGCAGTCTGCCACGGCCTTCATGTCCTTGAAATTCACCTCGCAGGTTTTTCTGTAAACATCGCCACAAATTTACTCCAAGACGTTGAGAGAACGAGTAGTCTATTGTTATCTCTTAAACGGTTACTTTCTTTGACTTATGGTCAATCTTTCTTTTCATGTAAGAAAGATTTCCCGGCCATTGTAATGAAGAAATTGATCCTTTGGTAAACATTAATAGATAGCTTTATTACACAACAATTGTACGGGGTACAAAGTATGGCATCTACATAACTACAGTTCTATAACTTAACGCTTATCTAACTAATACAGAAGTTGTAGTATAAACATTGGTTACGTCAGACTTACAGCGCACCGAAACCTAGACTAAGTTGTAGTGGCTTCTGAGAACCCCCCCGCCATGCGTCGCTACACTTTGTACACAAACAGTACTCTCCAAGCAGAGGTTGGTGGGGAAAAAGCATATCGAGGATAAGGTCACGATTTTCCCCACCAACCTCTGCTTGGAGAGTACACAAACAGGTCCACGGTAGTCTCTACAGGAGTAGAAGTAGGTCAAGTTAGGGAATATAAGCCCAATTAAAACGTTTTTAATTGACCTAGGAGCGAACAGACCGGTCAGCGGATAGCTGGATACACTGCAAAAGACTGACTGAAATTCCATGGCAACGTGTTTGTCCCTATTTCGTCAAATTCCTCTCTTTTTTCATCCTGACACGGCTGCTTGAAGACTAGGTCCACGGTGTGTTCTTTGCGATCGCGCCACTAAAGGTGCACTCTCACTGCACTTGCGTGAAGCTTGCGTTACTGCGGGGCTCGAAAGATACTCAACGAATTTCAGAGATAAAGAACGAATTTTCTTACTTTCATTGTGTATTTATCGTCTTCTAAGTCATACTTTTACGTATTACGCAATATCTAAACTATAAGAAACCGGAGTATATAACAAAACAGTGACGCAGTGAACGAACCTAGCATTGACGCAAGTGCAGTGAGAGTGCACCTTAAGCGCATAAAAACAAAACAATGAATACTCACCCGTCAAGGCGCACAGGTGAGTAGCTGTCCTCGGTGACCTTGCAATAGGCCTCCTCCACCATGACGTTAAGGTCATGCCCAAGATGGCGCCACCTGTCCGCTCCAGGTGCGCGGTACTGCCACTGGTACGGCATGCGGCAGTGCCACCGCTCACATAGGGTCTTGTAGGAGCACCTGGTAACAAACAGAAAAATTGTAGGAATAAGTGAATATTCTTTATGCGTTAAACATCGTGTACATCGCGGAACTGCCACTAGTGCGGCATGCGGCAGTGCCACCGCTCACACAGGGTCTTGTAGGAGCACCTGTGAACAAACGCAAACAGTGTAGGAATAAGTGAACATTCTTTATGCGTTTCACATTGTGTATAGAGCGCCGCGCAACGGTTGCGCAACGGTTGTGCAATGGCCCCATGTACATCGGTGTACTAGTACAGTTGTATTTACTATATAGATCTACTATTTGTCAAATTTCGCCTCAAAATTACCATCCCACAATTTTCTTCATTCAGTTTCCATCAACTTTCGGCAAAGTTTGATTATTTACATGCATTATTGACTTGATACGAAACTTCATAATGAGGGAATGTATTATGTATGCAAGGGCGCGCCCACGGGCCATCGAAAGTGAAAGTACACACGTCATTTCCGGTGTCTACAAGGCGGAACGTTTCGCCAAGTGAGCGAAACTGCATTCGTTTTTCTCTAGCAGACAATTTGCGGCACCAAAGGGCTGTTCTCCGGGACGAAACGTTCAGTTATTTGTAGTAGTGAATAAAAAGGATTTGGGCAATTTCTCTATGACTGATATATCTACGCCATAGTTACTAGTACTACATTACAACTACAAAACCAACAGGCATCATATATTCTGTCCAGAGCTAATCGAAGACGAATATCACTTTATGGTTGTATGTCCCAAATATTCCGATATACGCAATTCTCTATACAGAAGGCTGTCATTTTGTACACAAGGATTTATCCAAATGGACCTGAAGTGCAAATTCAGATACATAATGACATGTGACAATCCCTGCATGGCAGATATAGGAAAATATATCAAAGAAGGTTTTGACATTAGAAATTCCCCAAATGATTGTAAAAGCCTCCAATGATTGTAAGAAACTTATCCCATACTACAACTCCTGTATTAGTTAGATAAGCCCTAAGTTAAGTTATAGCACTGTAGTTATGTAGATGCCATACTTTGTACCTCGTACAATTGTTGTGCAATAAAGTTATACATTATATACCGTACTAAAGAAAAGGGGAGTTGGCCCACCTTTGACGGATGTTGAAAATACAGATTTCGTCCAACTTCTCTGGCCCTTTGTCTCCTTGTTCTGCCTTCTTCTTCTTGACGAGATCCCTCTTAAAGATGTCGATGACGGCCTTCTCAGAGGTGCTGGGGATCCCGAACTTCTGCAGGATGTTCTTGTTTTGCGGCGTCATGACGTTGTGTGAAAAATCGCATTGGCCCTTGTCTAAGATACAGCCCCCGACGAGATAGCGGCTACAGACGTGGAGAAAGGTACAAGCGTCGCCCTTGGTGCAGCCCCGTTGGCGGTTATTGTACCAGGTACAGGCCTGGGGAAGTTTGGCGGGGACCGGGGCAGGGTTGTCGTTCGGCCTCTGGCGCGACCGTGGCCGAGGGCGGGCGCCTCCGCCGCCCGGTGGACCCTCAGGCGGTGTTTGCGGCATTTGTGCAGCTCCCATTTGCACAGCCTGCATTAGCTGCATGACATCGTTCATGGAGAATTTAGCCTCGTTACCGACCATCGGGTCGCTCGCAGGCAGAGGCACCTGTTGAATAAACCCTCCTCGTCCACGTCCTCGGTCCATCCCGCGACCTCCTCGAGGCCCTCCCCTTCCCCCGCGGCTGTTGGGGTTCGGAGAGGGGCTAGGCCCCCTGTAGCCCCTCCCTCTCCCTCCACGGCCACGGAAACCTCCACGACCCCGGGGGTTTGGACCGCCCCTAGTGCCGCTACTGTTGGGTGAATCGTCCAGGTCGTGCATGTCTGATAGTGTGCTCCTTCTCTCTGAATGCTACCACGGAAGAAGGTAGGAACTCTTTGTAGCGTCCGAACTCGCGTGGGCGTGAGTTAGCCTGTATGCAGGCTCCATGCTGGATCAGAATATTGACCTCATTTTTGCTGAAAAATTACTGGAGACTGGAGAGAAATGCTTAATAAATCATAGTCGTCAGAAGAAAGGAATTAGAAATAGATCATCATAAAAAGCAATAACAATCAAGAAAAACCAACCTCGCTAAAAAAATCCTACGTGGCATGGCTGTCGGAGGCTATGGCCTGCCCCTGGTTTCGCTACGTCATCATGCGCATACCAGGTAGCCAGGCATCTGATTGGCTGAGAGGGTTTGAGCTAGGTTATGAAATATTACGTGCCGTCGTCACACTGGACTTAGCCTGGGTGCTATCAGATTACCGAGGCTCCTTACACTCGCTGCCATGGCAATAAAATCGATTTTTTTTCTGAGGCAGCGAGTGTAGCACCCAGGCTAACTAATGATGTTACTATGGATAGCAAGGCATTGAGTATTTTCTGTGTAATATCATCGTCATCATCACTTTCAATATCGAACAGAGTGGATTAGTATGTCGTGCAAAGATTGTTTTTCCAGATTTTCCCTTACAAAAATCAAAATTGACAAACGGGACCTCATCGTTCAGTCCATGCGCATCACGTGATCCGTTATGTACATACCATATTTTGACCACAGACGCTATGTTATCCCGACGGTGACGCAGGTCACTTGTTTTCCTCAAAGTTTCGAACAACAGACTGAGATCTCTCTGTGAAACCCTTCTCTGTACATGTGTAAAGAAAACTGGGGTGAGTTCACTTTATCCGTTGCACTGAATGGCAAATGGTAAAAGGTACTTCAAACGTAGTAGTTTTATGGCGTATGGTGGTCGACTCTCTCTAAAAACTTGCTGTAGTGAGCAAAACATTATTGCGCCATAGGTGCCAAAGTCCGGAACGCCCCAAAGCGTCCGCCATTCGTTGAAAAAAACCCTTATTGCAGCGTTTGTATCGTTAAGACCAAAAGGAGAGAACTGCTATTTTATCTGAACATTGGCAAGGTCGCATATATAGATGTAGTGGTTAAGATATTGAAAGACATCAACGTCAGATTCCCATTTTGTGTCTTTAATCGTGGCTGAAATCAAGCGCTTTAGATCGATGTCTTTACATTATAGCGCAGGCTTTGTTTTCTTTTAATCCAAGTCAAAGCCTTTCTATGTTATCTTTGTTACCACAGGACTGAGCGATTTCGCGGTGTTTTGAGGGGCATTGGATCGCAACTGTGTCTGTCTCACGCAAGAATGTATCAAGACCAGCATGGCACCCCCACAGACAGTGAACGAAATGGTATTATTCTGCAAGCTTAGATTGTTTTTTTTTTATTCAGAGAGAATGATCATATCAAATCCTAAGATGAATCCAGTAGATATTACATCAAAGAGATTAGGTCTTACTGTTTTATGAAATACTATAAAGGGTCTGACCTAGTAATTTCGAATGACTCACCTACTTGTTCGGTGTAAACACAATAAAGATGAACTCCTTGGTAAATATACACCATAGAATAGAATTACTTGTTACTAAGTCAGATGTCTTTGAATTTGAGCATCTCTTTATTACCTCCTCTCTTTCCGGAACCTCTAATATTTGTCATTCAATGATTTGCCCCATCATTGCTTTAACCTGAATGCAAATGCAATATCAATATTAGGTAGTGTGTCATCGCTTTCAGACACTGTGCCAGTTGTGTACAAATGCTGACAGTACATATCGATCCTTGCTAGCAAACCCCCACACTACACCAATGCATACACATCCATACAGACACAAATATAACCCTTTACAAACTTGGACATTCATTTCAGGTGTCAGTAGCTACTTTCACTGCATTAATTGTATCGTTGCCAAGGATGATGTTGTACTTGTAAGTGTGTCATCAGCTAAACCCATTCCTCCCATCTCTTTATGCCCATTTTGTAAAGAGTTGAATTCATAATGCGATACCAAAAGAATGGAAAACAAAATTAGCTCAGCACTCTAACCAACTAAATAAACTAGAATCTCAACCAACACAAATTGGATTGCTTCAAGATAAATTTATACCAGTAGAGAAGGCTATATCTAAAACTGTATACAACCATTTAAATAAGCAGATATTTACAGAGAGAAAGAGTATTGATAACTTAGGGGAACTGTTAAATGTTACTGTATTGAATAAACAGCTAATATGGAAAGGGCTAACTGTAGACATTAAAGAGAACAAGCTTAGAGAATTCAACTTTAAACTGTTATATCAAATACTGCCTTGTAAATATAAATTAAATAAATGGAAAATAAAAGATCAGACAGGTAAAGTATACGGTCAAACTTGTGGGATATGTAATGTAGAGGAAAACTATGTACACATGTTTGTGGAATGTAAACGACTGAAACATTTCTGGCAGAAGATAGAAGACTTTTTATTTCACAAGGAGGTTAGAGTTAAGATTACCAAATCAACTATTTTTCTAGGTTATGAATATAGGTCAAAGGTGAGCCTTTTTGTAAACAAAGTTGTGACTTTAGCAAAATTTGCTATTTTCAAATCATGGATACAATATAAAGATAACGAGGTGAAATTACTGAAAGATGACCTTTTTAATATGTTTCTCAGGGATGTTTGGAATGACACACATATTTGGCATTGTATAAATTCAAGGTAAGAATATTCTTGACTGTTGAGGATGCTTTGTGAGTTTTGTTTTGTCATTGTGTGACAGTCATTTGTCCATTATGTGATGCTTTAAACTAGTAAATACAACATTTTCTGTGTTTTTTTATGTTTCTTCACATTTCTGGATGAGCGATGGCTGCAGTCTTCTTGTTTGCTCTCTTGTTTTATAAGGGTGATCATGTCTTATTGTGTAACCTTTCGCTTTTGTAATTTCTAAGGTTTGTGTTTTGGAAATTGTATGCTTGATATAAGAATGTCTTTATTTATTTATCTATTTGTGTCTGTAGTGGGACCGCGTGGCACGATCGGGAGCGCGTTGGTCTCAGGCCCGAGAGGTCCGGGGTTCAAATCCGCTTGCCGTGTCACCGATCTTGTGCCCTTGGGAAAGGCACTTTACACGACTTTCCTCACCTAACTCAGGTGTAAATGAGTACATAGCTGCGGCTAGTGGCAGTGACAGGCCTTTGTGGTGGTGACAGGCCATAGGGGCATGTTCGGGCATGACGCACCCGCCATGACACATGAGTCAGGGGTAGGAGGAACCCCTTGCATCCTTGGTCGGAAGTCCTCCTAGGAGACGGAAACTCCAAACAACAAACCTGCATCTGCTGGGGCCGTCTTACACGTTGCATACAGTTGCCCCTGTAGGACTAGTGCGCCAGTGGACGAGAGGGTGGAGAAGGACGTGCACACCCCTCCTTCACCTTAAAAACCCAAGTGCAGGCCAGGCAGACGGGTCGCCTTAAACCCGTCCGCCTACCATTGTCTTCCGAGACAGACGGATGCCACGGATTTGTGTCTGTAATACGGATGTGAAGTTCATGTATGTGCAAGAGCTCTTTGATGTTTTTATGTGGTGTTTAATGTTCTTATGTTTTAGGTTTTTATGTTTAAGCCTAATACTGTATATGTAAACGTTACAAGTTCTGATGTTTTTGTGAGATTGATAATACTGAGATTGTGGTATCTTTATGTATATTTGATGTGTTTTTATTTGTGATTTCTTGTCTGGTATTTTAAAACCTTTTGATTTTGTTGCAAATGGGAATGTTTGAGTAATATTTATGTAAATTTCTGATATGTGTAAGATTGAAACCTGGAAAACACTACACAGAAATCCAGGGATGATCATCTATGTGAATGAGCTTTTTGATGTTTGTATGTTGTATTCAATGTTTTTATGTTTAGGTTGGTATGTGTAAGTTTAATATTGTATATGTAAACATTGCAAGTTCTGATATTTTTGTGAGTTTGTTAGTGCTTAGATTGTGGTATCTTTATGTATATGTGATGTGTTTATATTTGTGAGTTGCCTTCCAGCCAAGCTGAACTGTATCAATTGATTGTATATTCAGTTGCTAAGAGATACTGTGCAAAGCTTACGAAAGACATGTCCTTAGTAGGTAGTGTAATTCCTCCAAACATAGAAGAAGCATTACGAAGCTTGGGGAAACTGTCCTGGGAGGGGCTAGAGCAGGATCAGCTCCAGTTTAACATAGCTGATATCAAAGAGAAGTATGGACACAATGCCGATGGCATGTTGGCTATCGGCTTACTGACAAGAGATAACTCTTTCTCAAGAATCAAACGCACTCGCTTCTGCGCCTTCTTACATAAAACCTTTCAGGAATACTTGGCCGCCTACTACCTCAGTGAGTTAGTAAAAAAGGGTAGTAAAAGGGAAGATGGTAAAGAATGTCTTCGTAGATTGTTCGGGATGACAGAGGCTACAGCTAGTAATGTTAACATTGACCTGATGTCAACAAATCGTGAGAGGTACAGAGAGGTTCAGAACATGTTGCTTCCGATCCTCGGTGACAGTGCACTTCCGCTGTTTGAAATGTTTGCAGAGGAACTAAACAAAGATGGGTGTAAAGGGGAGGACAAGGACCTTTTGTCTTTCATTTGCATAATGTTTCTTGGTAGGACCTGCGCAGAAGGCAGAGCGGACTGTAGATTGGCGGAGATTCTTGCACCTCGTTTGTCCCTGCACATAACCAACCACTTCAGTCATATGACTGCTTTGCCATTTTTCGGTGATCATGCTTATTGGATTAATGGTTTGACACAAGTAATCAGATGTCAAAGGACATTAGCTATGAATCACGATTCAAGCTTAATACAGCATTTCACGGTTGGCTTTGACATATTGCATAATTTGCAACAACAGCAACTTGATATGTTAGAAAGTGCATTGTCAGTTTGTGATACAATCAGTTGTGTAACATTACTACAGCCAATTAGTTGTGTAACATTACTACAGCCTGAATCATTAGAAGTTCCGTTTCTGACATCAGAGGGAAACAGATTCTCCCCAATCCGTACATTCATACCTCGGCGAGGGACAGAAAATGTGCACATAGATTTCGCAAACACTAGGGACGTTGATTTTCTAGCAGTGTTGAAAGAACTGTCAGATATACAAAGTCTACAACATGTCAACATCAGCATAGGGTGTACCATTTGTACAGACTTCTCACATTACGATTCACTGTTGTCTAACATGATTATGAAGCTGGGATGTCTCAGGTCCCTAAGCGTGAATATAGGTGAGTGGGTTTGGTCAACAGATAGAGCCAATATGTGGTGGTAACCTAACAGCAACCCTACAAAGTATCTCAGGGCATACAGCACTAGAGGTCGTGGAGCTAGAACATCCGATGAACGATATAATTTTCCATGATGAAAGCTACATACTTTTGATTGTGACACTTGATTTTGAGGGAATGGCATACACGCTTGCGGAATGTGTAACTAAAAACAACTTGCTTAAAAGACTACGGCTTAGCTGGAAAATCGGAAAATGTCCACTCACTAGAGTACTAGCATACAAGGGAATTTGTAGCAGTCAGGCTCTTTCCGACCTATGTTTGGCGATACAGGGGAACAGAACCTTGCAGGCATTGACGATTGACGGTGTGTTATCTGAATCAGAGGGTCATCAGGAGATAATCGACCAGCTCAGGCGTAATAAACCTGAGAACTTGGAGGAACTCAGAATTTTACTGTTTAAAGCTGAGGATTACCCCCAGCAATTGTCTACCGACAATCCCAGTTGCTCTATTAGCCATGAACAAAAAAGTGTCAACCCCAGTACTAGCGCTGGTGCCAGTTAGCAGCGGTATGACCTGCGGTCCCGCAGCAGTAGCCAGCGTGGTGACCTCGGGAAGAGATCCCGTCAAAGTCAGTCTTTGGAAAACACAGTCACACGGAAGGAGGCAAAAACGTTGAAAGTTGGAAAAAGAGATACTAGTCAGAAAAGGAAGAAGCGGGAGCCCCCGTAGTGACACCCCTCTCCCATCCAACACAAATCTTCACTATAGTCTAAACATTTATCATAGTTTTACCTGAGGTTTTGGCTTTATTGGGATACACAATTAGCTCGGCATTTTTTTAAGCTATTCGTCCTTTTGGTCTTTTATGAAGTGCACCATACGATCAAATGGCAAAAAGGGAAGGAAGAAAATCACAACAGCCTTACACATACATAGTATCTTTTGTTACTAAGTTTGAAACAGAAACCTACACATGGGTACTGATCTGACAGGACGGCCACACCCACATTATTATTTATGGTACAATGTTAATGAATATGATGGGATGTCATGTGTACATGTGTCTGCCATGTTTTCTCCTAATGTGATTGCTATGAATGTTGCCATTGTATGTAGCCTATATTGAAGTTACCAAGGAGGCATGGATAGTACTTACATTTCAGGGGCCTTAACTTTACACTCGTAACATAAAAACTTACATGTTTGCATTCATGTATAACGTTATAGGTCCAAAGATAGGATGGACATTCCATGCAGTGTTAAAATAACATGTATCTTATTGCTAGATGTGGTAAGACTGAAAGAAGCAGGTACCATGATTGAGATTTCCAGGCAAATGCCTTCAACATTATGTACTGTGTTATTATGTACATATTCTGTCTGATTAAGGGACATATATGGTAGTCATGTAAGTCTTGTGATGTCTACTATACGTATTTCAGTTGTTGTTCATGATTATTTGGTAATGACAAATGTGTAGTGCAAAAGTAATGCGCATTGTGTATTCAATTTGAATTGGTTCAAAAGTAGCTTCTTTGAATAATAATACATTTCTCATGTAATCTGTATTTTCAAGCACAAGCAAAATAGTTGTATTACTATAGAATGTGGTCAGTGTCTTAATGGCTCAATTTTCAATATTTGTGCTGTAAAGAAGTATTTTTTGTACATAAAGTCATATATACGGAGTGTTCGGGTTTCTTGTGTGTATTGTCAATGTTTGTTACAACTGGAGGCAAGAATCATAAATGACAGGTTATGCTTGTGTTCTCAAAAATGCTGCTATTATCAGGGTACCTGAATGACAACTATATGTCTATTTTTACGGATCCTTAAACGATTTAAAAGAGGCATTGGGGTTGAGTTCTTACATGTAATTTCCGTGTTTGAAATACAGCGTTCCGTTTAGTAACTGAATTCCAACATATGGCATAGTATGATATGACATTTGGATATTACAAGACTCAAGCAAAGGCATTGTTTTAGTCATCTCGACATCTTTATTCACATCCAAGTGTAAGTGAGACCTATTTCCTAATAAACAAAACTTTTTCCCCTCTAGACTTTAGCAGTATAAAGTGCATTTATTTAGTCTCGATAGCTTAATTCGGCCTACTGCGCAATATAAATGAAAGGAAATGAAAGTTCCGTATAGTATTGGCTGTAAAAAGCACCTTTGAAATGAAAATTAAGATATATTTTCACTAGTTATGTAAGGTACATTAACACTAGTTATGAAAATACCAAGAAGGATCCGGATGCTTCAAGTTGTAAGGCAATGTAAATGAAAACATAACTGTAAGCAAAAAGTATTTTTTTAGTGCTCGTCTTTGCATTGGACACCAAGCTACAGCTAATCAAAATTAACATTTCACTTTCCCTGAAATTGACTTCCCCGCTATCTTGTTTATTTTTCTTTCATTATACATTATATTCTGTCTCACTATATACATAGCTTTCTATGCAATGTTTTTTTTTGCTATATTTTTCTTTAAAGTGTTTGTTTTTCTTTTTGTTTTTTTACTCATTGTCTCCAACGACCCTCTCATGTCTCAACCCCGCGCACTTGTCTCCCACTTGTAAACCCATTTCCTGTGGGAAAAGCAAACACTTTGTTTAGAATGTACGTTATCAAGCTTTAGAGTGTTGTTATTAAAAGCATTCATAAACACAATATTGGAGAGTACGTGTAAGGCCAACGTCACATTTCCACAAAGGGGCCCGGCCGGGCAGCTTTGGGGTACGACAAGTATGACATAAAAGACTACAAGAAGACAAAACGTACCGGAAATATTTCAGCAGCATGCCTTGTGCATATTCATTGGCATAAACTTTATTTTTTCGTTTCCGCAAAGAGCCCGGCCAGGCCCCGGGTTGGAAATGTGACGTAGGCCTTACAAGGCACTTTGTTGGGGGAGGGGGGGGGGGCGATATCGATGCCACTTTGGAGGGAAGTTGGGAATTTTTCTTTCTTTTCTTTGAATTCGTTCTTTTTTTCTTTATCCTTTCCCTTTCCTTTTTCTTTCCCTTTTCTTTATCTTTCTTTCTTTCTTTTTTCCTCTCTTTGTTTATTTCTCTTTCTCTTTTCCTTTGAATTATTTATTCTTTTCTTTCTCTATTTCCATTTGCCTTTTCCATTCTTTCTGTCTCTTTCTTCCCTTTTTCTTTTCTTTCCTTCTCTTTCTTTCTTTCTCTTTCTTAGTACTCAATCAAATACTCAGGGTAACACTGAGCGCTGTCAAAGATGACAAAAATCGTCGGATCGGCGCTGCTGTTCACACAGGAGTCAAAGGTCCTCCCTAGCGGCTCGCTCGGGTTGAGAGGGGGAGGGCGGCGGAGAGACGACTGTCCTGTGGTGTACGCGCCCACCAGCACCTGAGCCACGAACATGGTCCTGCGGCCGCCAGACGTTAGCAAGAGGAGTTGGGAATTTTTCTTTCTTTTTCTTTCCTTTGAATTCGTTCTGGTGTCTCTTTGTCTTTTCCCTTTGTCCCCTTTTTCCTTTCGAATTTCTTTCCTTTTTCTTTCTTTCGTTCTTTCCTAGCTCTTTGTTTACTAGTATTTTTTTTCTTTGAATTCGTTTTTGTTTTATCTGTTTTCCTTTTCTTTTTTGTTTCTTTCTTTTTCTTTTTTCTTTCATTTTCTTTATTTCTTCGTTTCTTTTCTTTCCCTCTCTTTCTCCCTTTTTCATACCTTCTTTTTCTTTTCTTTCCTTATCTTTCTCAGTACTCGATCAGATACTCCGGGTAACACTGCGCGCTGTCAAAAACGACAAAAATCGTCGGATCGGCCCTGCTGTTAACACAGGAGTCAAAGGTCCTCCCTAGCGGCTCGCTCGGATTGAGAGGGGGAGGGCGGCGGAGAGTCGACTGCCCTGTGGTGTACGCACCCACCAGCACCTGAGCGACAAACATGGTCCTGCGGCTGCTAGTCGTTTGCTGGGCGTAGCGGTTAGAATACTCGGAGCTCGTGGAGAAGTAGCTCCCCTGCCCGTAGAGCGCCCCTGTGCTGGTTCCGCTGAGCCGCCAGTCGAAGTTCTGCAGACAGATGGCGTCCACTACCTGAGTTGATAACAATTTTACATTCAGTTTACTTTCAGTACTTCTCATGTTATACTGGTACACTTATGTTGGCTTATGTTATTTATTGTTTTGTAATCTTAAACGGACTCCAGGAAGAATAGATTTTGCGATTGTAAAGTCTAATGGAGATCGAAATAAACAAACAAACAAACAAACAAACAAACTACCTCAGGTTTGGTGCCGTGGAACAGCTGCCGCTCCTCTGGGTCCGTCCCGCTGTTCTGCTTCTTCATCTGAGCCTTCTTCCTGAAAATAAGGAAAAATGGTACTTTTGTTAGAAATAAAAATAAAAATTAGAAATGGAGATGGATGCTTTGCTGCTGTCGGTCCATCCGTTCTGCTTCTTCATCTGCAAAATTGAAAGGAAATGTAAACATCTTAAAAATCTTTTAAAGAAATTACAACACAATTTGGAAGATGGATTTTCTTGTGATGGATGCACTTGTCTGTCCCTCCACTCTGCTTCTTCATCTCAGCCTTCTTCCTGTTAAGTTTTAAAAACGTGTAATGATTTTTAGGAGTTTAAATTAAATTAGAATAAAGAAAAGTCCAAGACGGATACATAAAAATTTAAGATGGGCGGTCTGCTCATGTCTCTTCTCTAATAACTTACTTTCATATCTTATTACATTATTCCGAACGAAAACTCCCTCTCCCGGCATCAGAGAACCTCGGCCAATCAGCGCTTTCCACCCGAAATAAAAGCCTGAGCGTCGCTAGAAACATACGAAGGAGGCTAAGTCTAAGTCATGTGTACCAGTTATTTCTCTTTACCTGACGTAGGCGCTCCACAGGTAGGGGTTCTGCACCCGTTTGATGTTGATGACAGGTGTTCCCGCCATCCCCTGCCGCTCGAACAGCGCCCTGACACGCTCGTACTCTCCTGCCGTGGGTCCGCTGGGCGAGAGCGGCACCTCGTCGTAGTCGTCCCCGTCCTCGGCCATCGCGCGCCAGTGGGCGGGCAGGGAGTCGTCTGCTCCCGAGGAGCCCGAGGTCAGCCTCCGGCGGGCCGTGGGCTTGTTCCTGGGTAGAAATGTCACGTTAGAGGTATGTATTGCAGAAGTGTAACTGTTAATATTCTGAATTCTAAACGTTTCATTTATGTTTACATTTAAGACTTATTTTCAACAAATTCGCGTCATTTACAGCGTTCATGAGTTATGAACAACATGTACGAAAGAAGCTTACCCAAGTTAGTTAGCCTACCGAACATTCGCTATGGCATATTTTACAACACAGTAGCATTCATACACTGTAAATATCTTTGTGCAATGTAGTGAGCTAGATTTAAATAGAAAATGACTAAAAGCAGTGACTTTGTTTGAATGTTTTGATCGGTCAGATCAAGGACGTTATAACTTGTCTTAATTTTGGTCAGATTCTACAATTCTATGTAATAGCGTCAGTTATAGAAACTAATCTAAAAGCGGTGAAAATTACTGTTACCTCCTCGGGTTGGTGACGTCATCCTCGGAGACGAAGCTGGGCCGCCGTCTGACGTCACGCCTGGTCTGGTAGCTGACGTTCTCCTGCTGCATGTCGCGCAGGCGCAGGACGTACTGGTGGTGCTGCGTGCTGAATGTCAGTTCGGCGTCAGGTTGGTCCTGAAATCTCTCCTCGATATCCTGACTGGTCAAGCTGCTCTGGCCTTTGGCGGCGCCCGAGTTGTTCTGAGGATGGCAATGGAAACTATTTGTCATCGGGTTTAGTTTAACTGCGAGTGAAAAAAATCCAGGGGTCCGGCTGTGCCCCACAATAGCCCGTCATGCTGGTCCTGGTACCTTTCCTTGATGTCCTGACTGGTCAGGCTGCTCTGGCCTTTAGCGGCACCCGACTGGTTCTGAGGATCGGAATGGGGTTAATAAAGGGAAAGCTTTTACCTAACTGGTAGGTCACGGCAGCTACATGGTTTTACCAAATCTCCAGGGGCCCGGCCGAGCCCAACAAATAGCCCGTCAGGTTGGTCCTGGAACCTCTCCTCGATGTCCTGACTGGTCAGGCTGCTCTGACCCTTAGCGCCCGAGTTGTTCTGAAGATGAGAATGGGGTAAATAGTCAAGAGGAATATTTGGTTCATCTTAACAAATATTCAAGGGCCCAGCCGTGCCCCACAATAGCCCGTCAGGCTGGTCCTGGTACCTCTCCTCTATGTCCTGACTGGTGAGGCTGCTCTGGTCTTTAGCGGCGCCCGAATGGTTCTGAAGACAGTGTTTGGGTTAAAGAGGAAGCTATTTGGGTTGATATTAACTGCGAGTTAAAAAAAAATCTTGGGGCCTGGCCTAGCCCCACAATAGCCCGCCAGGCTGGTACCTCTCCTCGATATCCTGACTGGTCAGGCTGCTCTGGCCTTTCGCGGTGCCTGAGTTGTTCTGAAGACAGTGATTGGGTTTAAGTGGAAACAATTTGGGTTGATATTAATTGCGAGTGAAAAAAAATCCAGGGGCCCAGCTGTGCCCCACAATAGCCCGTAAGGTCGGTCCTGGAACCTCTCCTCGATATACTGACTGGACAGGCTGCTCTGGCTTTTAGCGGCGCCCGAGTTGTTCTGAGGACGGGAATGGGGTTAAAGAGGTTAAAAATTATTTGTTGTTAACTGCAAGTAAAAAATCTTGGGGCCCGGCCATGACCCACAATAGCTCGTCAGGCTGGTCCTGGTACCTCCCCTCGATATCCTGACTGGTCAGGCTGCTCTCGCCTCTAGCAGCGCTAAATACGTCTTGACTTAGTAGGCCAACCAACCAACCAACCAACCAACAAACCAACCAACCAACAAACCAACCAACCAACCAACCAACAAACAAACAAACAAGCAAACAAGAAAAAAGTGTCTGTCTAGTCTCACCGTCTGTCCGTACTCCACCCAGGTCCCACCGTCATCCCGCCAGTACCACCGCCACTCAGTCACAACCAGCCAGCCAGCCAGGCAGACAGGCAGACAGATAGACAAGCACAAGCGAAAACCCGCAAGAAATGTCTCACCGTCTGTACTCTGCCCAGGTCCCGTCCAACCAGAAAGACAGAAAAACAGATAGACAGACAAGCACGAGCGAAAACCACAATAACTCCGTAAGCAATGTCTCACCGTCTGCCCGTACTCCACCCAGGTCCCCCCGTCGTCCCGCCAGTACCAGCGCCACTCCGTCACGAACGGGTACCCTGCAGGCTTGGCCCCCCACGACGGCGTGGACAGCCTCCGCACCACGTAGACCTTGTCCTTGACCGTGGCGGCCAGACCAAGGCGTTGGAGCAGGGAGGAGGCGTCTTGCGGAGGCCGAGACTTCATGTCCTTGAAGTTGATCACACTGAATGGTTTTCTGAAATTTACAAAATTACAGCGTTAGTTGCATTTTCATTGTCTTATGCTTAGAGTCATACTTCCAGACAGTTTTTGATAAAAACACAAGAGTCATGAACATAATTTGTACATTTTTTTTAATTTTTCTTTTTTGGAAATATGGCTTAGCAATAGTACATGTCTCACGTCAGTTTTTTTAAATCTATTTCATGCTTAAAATTATACGTTTACAGATGTACGTTTGTAGGCATCATAGAATGTTTTGACGGCCCGGCTAATTAACACCTAGGCAGTCCCTGTAGCTGCACACATACATGTATATTTAATGTATATCAAGGCTACATACTATGTGCTTATTTGCACTGTGTCAAGGTTACTTTGTTTGGTTTTCTATTGTTAACCGTTTCAATGTCACGCGACCGAAACCAACCTCTGTCACGCAAGGCGAGTAGCAAGGAATGCACCTTATATATCACACTGACTGGATACCAGACGAAGCACACGTTTTAGCTCCTGATAAAAAAATGCAAAGACCACTACCAATTTATTCTTCCATCTTAAGTTTGTATTGTCAACAAAAAGTTTCTAAAATCGTTAGCCTTCTCTTCAGGTCAACTTCAGTGATATGACATCAGTACCGCAATGTCAACCGCCACCGGTAGGTCATTGCTTGACCGGCTTTCATACTATGTTACATGTATACCACTAGTAAATCTGCTTGGAGATAACCGCAATGCATACTACATGTACGAGGGGCATTCAATAAGTAATGTCCCTGACCCATTTCCCATAGCAGGATATTAATGAAACTTGGCACAGTTATTAGTCTTTCTCTTCATAGGAACCACCCAGAGTTTTGCATTTCTCCCATCATTTGATGTAGCTCTGGACACCGTTCTTGTAGGACATCCCAGGTTGGTCCTCCGACAGATGCCTCATCAATAGCAGAAGAGGGACGACCAGGTCTGGGAGCTGTTTTCACAGACTTCCGACCTTGTTTGAATTCAGGATGCCAGCGTTTTACAAGGTCATATGATGGGGCATCATCACCATAAGTTTTTTTCATTTCATCAAAAGTCCCCTTTGGTGTGCGTCCTTTCAAATACAAAAACCGGATCACTGCGCGACACTCAACATGCTCCATTTCACACCTGGTCCATTTCACACCTGACTCAGTTCAAACACCAGTAAATCAGTAACCACAGTTAGTTCAGAGCTGTTTTTTGCAACATAACCCATAGACATATGACTCATTACACATGCAAAATTTAATTTAGATCAGACAACTGGAAGTGGGTCAGGGGCATTACTTATTGAATGCCCCTCGTAGTATGGTCACTATGGTGGACTCCTTACTTATTTGATCCCAGCAAACAGACGTCTCCGTTGGTGACGTCACAGAACTGCTTCTCTATTGCGACGTTAGAGTCGGAGTTGTAGTCCTGCCAGGTCTCGTCCCCGGCTACCCGGCACTGCCACTGGTAGGGCAGGGCGCAGTGCCAGTTGTGACAGGTTTCGCCGAAGGAGCACCTTGTTGGGGAAAATGGAAACGACTTACTGTGCAATATAATACACGCAATGAAATGTTGTAGTTTCTCGCAATAGGACACGATATACAACGAGTGATACGATTTCAACCGTGACTCCACAGTTACGAAGCATATTACAAACGCTAAACTTTCCACTAGGACGGAACTCTCGCCGCGCTCTCCCTGCGACCTCAAATTTGACAGATCGCTCAACGAATTGTATAGAAAAGAAACAAATATGTTTACACTTTATGTGTTTTGTTGTCCTCAGTCACACTTTTACATGCTGTATGATATGCCCAGTATCAGTATGCAATCAAAGGTTACACATATCCTATGTAGGTCGCAGTGAGAGCGCAGCGCGATCGCCGTCTAGTGGAAAGGAGGCCGGACAGAGACCCAGTTCCGGGTGTGCGGTACCATTATATCTCACAGTACGTGCTAACAAACATTATAAATAGGTACTAAATAAATTGGTACCAAATGATGTATCTAACGTTATATCTGTATAACTATAAATCTGTATGCTTCAGTGGTCCCACCTGTTCCTCAGACTGAACGTACAGATCTCCGTCCCCTTCCCGGCATCGTCACCCCCACCCTGCCGCGATGACCCGCCGCCCCCGCTCGGTGTCCGCCTCCTGGCCCCCGCCACACCGCTAGGCTGCACGCTCCTGGCCGGGGTCGCCCCCGGTGACGACAACATCTCCAGTAGAAAACTCTCAGGTTTGGAACCCTCGATCCCAAACCTACTGAGAACCGCCATGGGTTGCGGGTCGTGCAGGTTGTGCGAGAAGACACATCGTTGCGCGCCGAACCTGCAGCCGCCTTGCAGGTAGAACTGACAGACGTGAAGGAACGTACAGGTGTGCCCCTTACTGCAGCCCCTGTCTCGGTTGTTGTACCAAGTACAGGCCTTCGGGAACCTTGGGGAGGATGTCATGGCTGTGGTGCGTCCGCGGCCTGCGCCGCCGCTTGGAGGCCGACGGCGTTGTCTTTCCGCCATGATTATCTAGCTGACGCCAGGTAAATTCAGGTAAGGTAGGCTACATGACTGTAAACAAACGCTGGTGCGAAGTGGGACTTTCCAATGATCGCAGTGATTGGTGTGACACAAAGGCGGAAGTGAAACTACGTAAGCTAGTTTCGGTCCAATGGTTTCGGACCCGCGAACTTGGGGTCATGAGTGCCGTTGAGTAGAGAGCCTCTGGAGTAGAGCAGAGAAGGTCTTCCAAGGATCTCTTTAAACATTGGTCCTAGCTTGATAGAAAGACCAAAAAGCTAAGCGTCGGGAAAGCGGGCCACATTCATTTTGGCCGAGGCATGCAAGTTCTGTAATGCATTGACGACCTATAGAAACTGTGCTGCATATTCCAAACGCTAGGTGGCGCTTGCCTCCAACACACGCAGTGGAGCGGCGTCATCACCTCCGAGCAATGGAGGTACGTCTTGTGTTCGGTCGGTATGTTTGTTTGTTTGGTGAGCGTAGCTGGCCTGGGTTTAGATTTGCTGCAAGACAGAGTAGGTCCGGGTCTAAATTTGCGTGTTGCTATTTTGGCATACACGTGAAATACAATGTACAGTAATATGTGAAATCAAGGAGGTTAAACCTCTTTCTTTAACCTCCTTGGTGAAATGGTATTGGCAGTGTTATGATTTGTTAAGAAACTACATTATATTAACAAAAATGCTTTTATAATATTTCAGGGGGGTATTGGGGTATTACCCCCCGCCTCCCCAAACGCACACAGACACAACCACAGTGTTAATTCAATCAATTTTGTCACAGCTTGGGGAAATAGACTTGCATTAACTTAATGAGATCATTGTATGAGATGTACGTTGACTGTGATTTCACGCTATCTGGATGTAGTATGTATCCTCCCCTAGAAGAGTTGTGTACACTTCGTAGCTGAAGGATATGCTAAAACACCAATAAATACACCACTAAAACAGGTAAGAGGCATAACGTTACGTTTAATTAGGTACCTCTGTAGAATTCCAATAAATTATCAAAGTAACAATGTACATGAACATAAATAACTAACACCTGGAATAGCCATGACTTTTTGAAACAAAAATCTTAAAACTCGCATTCACATCTAACGTTACATAACTAAACATTGCAAAAGTTACCAGTGCTGGCTGCACTTGTGTCAAATATGATATATAAAATGTCATGTGCAAAATGATGTGTAGCAAGATGAAATAAAAATATGAAATTATATTATTCCTGGATATTGCTAGCCTGGTATCCAGCCGTAATATAGCTCCCGAGTCTCTTCTCTCCTCTTGGTAATTACAAAGATTACAATTGCAGAGACTCAGGAGCTATATTACGGCTGGATACCAGGCTAGGATATTGCTATATTGATGAATAGTGCACCAGTCTACCAGCTAGCTACTTTGAAAACTGGCAGAGGCACAGTTACGTTTCATTTCTGGATAACTGGCAGTATACAAAAGATTCATAAATCATTAAAAAAGCACCTTATAAAAGATAATGATAGATAGTTATTGATTCTAATACGGTACAAGAGTTATATTGTAGAGGGGATGAAATTATGTAATATGTTGATGAAGGTTCAGTTTCCAAGTACTTGTAATAAGATATGCAAAGTAACAGTTACCCAAGCAACTGAATAAAATTTGGAAATGGTCAAACTTTTCAGGTAGCATCCATTGTCTTTCACCAGTCAAGGATTGTACACCAGTGGATGCTGTCTGAAACATTTGACCCTTTCCAAATTCTATCTAGTTGCTTGAGTTACTATAAACCTTCAACTGTGAAGCATAAGTACTTAAGTCTAACAAAGTAATCGTGTATGTTCACTTGACAAGAAGCACCAAGGTATCATCTGAGCAGATATATAAACCTACTGGTAACGTTACAGTGTTCTGCTGCCTGCCCATGACCACTGTGCCTTCTAATAACAACATGGTGCACTTTTATCACAATTCTGCTAGGTGGCGTACTTAGACCACACAACAGTTATGGAACCACCTGAGGTTTAATACAATGTATCAGTAACATGCATCAGGACTTGCACACTAAAGTCACTTGTGAATTTCGGTATACAACAATTGTTTGTGAAGCCATTATTTCTCTAACAATGCATTGTAAAAGGCACTACGGTTTTCTACAACATTCCTGCAGGATAACTGTTCTGTTAATACACTTGGCTTCGTCCATAACAGCAACTTCATGTGGACCACAAGTCTTGCAGTTGTGGACTCAGGACTTGTACATGCTTAGCACAGCTGTTCAACAGTACAGCATACTAGAGATTGCACTATTATGTAGAGTTAGACAACATATACATGGCATTATATTGTTTTAGCAAGCCTATATTTTGAGACACATTAAATGCTATATTGTCCAAGTTTTGTGTACAAATGTAACTTTTGTATACAAATGCAAACCCTGCCTCTTACATACATGTACTTTGCGTTGTGCTTGATTCCTTGTCAATCATGAACTCAATGTTATATCTTGATACAGTTAAGATAGCATTAACAGAGTATCAGAAATGTGGATAAATATATGCTGAATCCTTGTTACTCACAGAGTAAGAAAAAGCTACATTTACCGGTAATAGGAACTTGCTATACGTAGGGACACATGTGTGGCATATCAATTGTCTTTGCTACATTGTCATTAAAAAGTAAAAGTGAAGCTTGATTTTAAGAATTCACCTCTGAATCAAAATCATTTTTACTATCACAACTTGGTGAGAGTAACTTTTTGTGAGTCAGTATATTTGACAGTACATCACTGTAAGGCACATGTATATTCTATTTTGTGCCACTTTGATTTCAAAGTCCTAGCTTTTTCTCTACATAATATTACGAATGGGCTTTGCACCTCTGTGATAATAACTTAGAAATAAACTTAAAATGTTACGGCGTTAGCAGAATACTTTTTGAGGTTGGTAACACAGACTTGAGATATTGAACACTACAGTAAAGGAAAGTATTGTTAATAAAGCTAAATTTCCTTTCTTGGAGGCCCTTTTTGCACTCCATCATAAATTCACATGACAAAGGTAATTATAGTTAATTAGTTAAATATGCTTAACTTACTTTTGTACACAGCTAAAGCTAAATGGTGTCATTTTGGGGTATAAAAATGTAAACAATTGAAATGTGTGAAATGTTCAAATATTTTGTCAAAAGTATGAAAAAATCAGTTACGGTTACAAAAAAACAACTTGAACAACCTCAGTTGTAGTTATTAGGAACAAATTTCAAGTCGTTTTGCAAATATGTTCCAATATGGGCCTTTCAAGATTTGTACTTCCTTTGTAGAAAGGTGACCAGAAGAGTTGAGCTGGCCTGGTGTCCACTGTGGACAGACTACTACATGTACATGTAGTACCAGCCAGCATGGGTAGATCACGTGACTTGTAGACATGGGTAGATCTCGTAACTTGACTTTCTTGTGTTTAGCTGTCTGGGTACCACAGTGTACGACCTCCTTACCTCAACAACTTGTCATGGACATCTGAAAAACACAAAAATACACATAAGAAATTGAGGTGGTAGAGGTATTAAAAAAACACATTTTCTTCCATTAGCAATCATCAACAATTAATTCAAGGGACTGTACATTATTCAACTGAGGGAGGGCTGGTCGTCAGAGGGGGTAGGGTCATGGAAATTATATTTTTTGTGGAGTCCTTCGGATTTTAAACATATTCACAATACAAGCAGAACACAACTGCTTGATGAAAAGCCTTCTCCCCTGCCGAATATTCGGGTCCCTACTTTGTGACACATTGCAACATGTAATGCTAGTTCACCTTTATCTGTGGGGTGACCTATATCTGTTACCTTAAAAACAGGTGATGTCAAGTCAACGGACAGTGGTTTCAAATTTCAATTATTTTTTATTAAAGCAGTTTTTGTAACCACATTACATTGACTTGAAATCCCTAAATACTGTGTTTTTAAATACAACGGATATAGGTTACCTCACAAATAAAGGTGAACTAGCGTTACATCAACCAAGGATCAACAAGTGCCCAAGGGGCTAAGGAAAATTGTTACAGAAACTTACGAAGGGAAATGTGATATGCTAACAATAGTAACATCCTATAGAAAAAACTCTGAAGTAGGACATATCAACCTACACACATGATATCAAAGAGTATCCTGTAATGCACAAGGATCATCCCCAATGGCAACTGTTGCCATAGCAACCCTCCCAGAAAAGTCCCAGCCCTCTCTCCCCACCACACGAAAGGTGCCGCATGTTAAACCTCCAGATCAGTGATACTTAAGTAGATATAACTTATAATCCTGTGCAGTATCCCGTAAAAGGTATGACAAAGTGCCGGGGACCCCCTTGAGATGTTCTCGTCTGAAAAATTTAACAGAGGGAGGACTTAAAACACCTGATACTCCTGTTTGTTGTTAAGCTGTACTATAAGGAACCAGCTAGGTTTAATTTCTGTGGGGTTCAAGCACCGCCAACCGATCATGCCAAAAGGCTTTTGGCCAAATCGGTTGGGTGCTTGGTTTTGTGAGGTTGGCTACCCGGGTCAGGTGTGATAGGTCGCGGGTTCGAATCCCGGGAGCGGGCTTGGGATAAAAACTGTTCTACTCGCCTCTAGTGTTTCAAGGCATATTCAATTAAAAAAACAAACTACGTCACCTACAAATGTGTCATCTAAATACATGATTAATTACTATCTATCACAAAAATGTATTATCTAAATGTATAACGTTAATGCATTATATGCATGAATGCAATGTATGATACCTGCTTATGTTCTACCATATACAAGCATAGAGTTGCCATTTTTAGCGTGTTGCTAAACAAATGATCTTGTAAGAACTGCTGACAAACAGGAATGACGACATGGGTGACGGAGAAAGCGATTGCAACAAAAATACCTGGCAATTTCTTCCAGTGAATGCGGCAAGAACAATAACTTTCGTAAACACAAAAGAAACGAGGATGGATCAGAAAAGTCCCAAGAGAGACTTGGCATTCCGTCCCAATGAACAGAAACAATAAGCATTTTCTGTGTGGTCAAAAATACTCAAAACAAATACATGCCTGATTCTATAAAACTAAAGTATAGAAATTATAACACCTTCCATCATGATGATGTTTAAATTTTAAACACTTAAATGGCACACACATTAGTGACCGCAGGTATGACAAACAGCAGGACAAATGTATATAATTTGTTATCAACTTTGTGAACAAGTTATCCAGTGAATGCGGCAAGAACAATAGATTATGTAAACCCAAGGGAATTCTGATGGATGGACCTACGCCACAGGGTGGCATGACATCTTAAATGAGTGTACGGAATGCTTCGTTACATCATACAGTTCTATTTTAAAGAGTCAACAACCTCTGTAGTGAATTGAATAAAGTTGGAAGGGAGTATTACTAATTACAAATGTACACGGATGAAGGTTACACATCCAGGTAATAAGACATGCCAAAAAGCAGTTACTCAAGCAACTGGATATGATCAAAACAATGTATCTTCCTGCTTAATCCAACGAGTACTGACGAAAGATAGTGGATGCTATCTGAAACATCTGACAGTTTCCAAAATTGTATCCAGTTTGCTCAAGTAACTGGGTTTTGGAGTATTACTATATATTCTGTTCTTTCTAGCCAGGTAAATTTCTAGCCCCTCCTTTATTATCAAATGAACCAGCCCTAAAGTTTCTTTTGCCGTCCCTCTGTTCCCAATACCTGCCTGACTGTCAGACAAAGGAAAGAAGGGTGACAATAAATCATGCAACACCTGTAGGGCTACAGGAGGTGGATATACAGGAGCATCATGTGACTGTGATTACACCTTACAGTAGGAAACAAACATAAAGCACCATTTGTTTTTCATCATGGCTGTCGGACAACGGATTTTAGGAAAGAGTGATAATACATCATTTAACATTTAACCTGTAGGGCTATGGGAGGTGGATATACTGGAGCATCATGTGACTGTGATTATACCTTACAGTATGAAACACGCAACACCCTTAAGTTTCTTTTGCCGTCCCTCTGTTCCCAATACCTGCCTGACTGTCAGACAAAGGAAAGAAAGAGTGACAATAAATCATGTAACACCTGTATGGCTACAGGAGGTGGATATACAGGAGCATCATGTGACTGTGATTATACCTTACAGTAGGAAACAAACATGCAACACCCTTAAGTTTCCGAAAATAGCTTCATCAGGTTGGTAGAATATAGGAGAATTCTTTTGACACAACCAGGAGGTACTTACATTGCTTACGTTTCGATGTCTCTCAGACACCTTCGTCAGAGCTTTTAACTACCTTCTAGCTTCTAAGCGCCACCTACATCGGCTACATATAGCGGTGAGAGGCATAACTCCATCGAAATGTAAGCAGTGTAAGTACCTGCTGGTTGAGTAAAAAGAATTCTCCAATATTCTACCCTAAAGTTTCTTCTGTAGTCCCTTTGCTCCTAACCTGCCTGACTGTCAGACAAAGGAAAGAGTGACAATAAATCATGTAACACCTGTATGGCTACGGGAGGTGGATATACAGGAGCATCATGTGACTGTGATTATACCTTACAGTAGGAAACAAACATGCAACACTCTTAAGTTTCCGAAAATGGTTTCATCAGGTTGGTAGAATATAGAATTATGTTTAAAAAAGCAGCAGGAACTTACATCACTTACATTTCAATGTCTCTCAGACACCTTCATAAAAGCGTCTAACTAGCTTGTAGCTTCTATAAAAGCGCCACCTACATCAGCTACATATAGCACTGAGAAGTAGAACTCCAACGAAACATAAGCAATGAAGGTACCTGCTGGTTGCGTAAAAAGAATTCTCCTATATTCTACCCTTAAGTTACTTTTGCAGCCTTTGTTCCCAATACCTGCCTCATAGCTGTCGGGCAAAAGAAAGAGACACAATAAATCATGTAACTCCTGTCACACCTGTAGGGTTACATGAGGGGGGCATACAGGAGTTCTACATGTACATAACACACCTTAGAGTAGGAGACAAACATACAACACCCTTAAGTTTCTTTTGCAGTCCCTTTGTTACAAACCTACATGGCTGTCGGACAAAGGAAAGAAGGAGAGACAATAAATCATGTAACACCTGTCACACCTGTAGGGTTACATGAGGGGTACATACATGAGTTTTACATGACATACTGTGATTACACCTTACAGGAGGAAACAAACATGCAACACCTTCCTATCATCAGTCAAATCTCTTTGATAATCATTGGTTTTGATTAGTGAGCCTAAACGTTTCCTATCGATGTAAAAGAGATATCTAAAATAATGCTGACACGTTCAGACAAGCAAAACTGCCAGTTAGAAATGTTTGATCTTCTCTCGAGATTCAAACAAGTGTAGGTTTTGTGAGCCTGATACCTTGTCTGTTGAAGGAAGAATTGAAAACCAGCAACAACAAGATGTACATGCTTTTCTGGGTCTTTAACTACAATCGCAAGGAAATCTCTGCTGTCTTCAGTTACTGCGAAAAAATGCCACAAATCCTGGAGATTTACTGGAGCATACAAGGGTCAAATGTGTTGTTATACACAGGAATTGTCTGAAGACACTTTTGGGGACATACATGTGATTGATGATACATTTAGAAGACATATCAACAGTTTATCTTTTCTGGATGTGACAGATTCTATGATCGTTCTCATGACCCAGTTCCTGACCCTTGAAAATGATTTAAAACAGGGATGTCATAATCATCACGATTATGTTTGCCAAATTATTACTACTTACAAAATGAAGATTTAACGACCCTTTTACTGAATATGATGATGATTTGCGACAGGTATTAGTACGACAAACCCACAGGCACAGGACTTGCTGACAATGGTTGTTTTTCGACAGGTAGATTTTTCACAGGTGGGCGGGCAGGTATGGAGATCGTGGGAACAAAGGGAGACAGCTTTCTCCCCACCTAATAGCAGGGAAGGGGGCTTAAAGGGACTTTGGGCAAGTGTTGTCTTCAGGTTTCCTTCGTGGCATGGGACGAGGACTAGAATTTGCAAAATGGGATTGAAATGCATTGAAATGTTTGTACTCGGTGACATGAAAGTAATGCTTGTTCACCTTTATCAGGGGGGTAACCTACATTGTATATCCATTGTATTTAAAAACATCATGAAGATGGTATTTTAGGGGGTATCAATTCATATTTTAGAAATACTGCAGTTTGAAACCACTGTTTGATTTGATTTGATTTATTCGGCTGTATAATCATGAGAAATACAGCCAGGGCTACCCAACTAGCCGGAGGCTATTACCAAGGGCTAGCCCTGGTAACATTACAATATACGTTATACAATAGTATACAACAGTATTAACGATACATGTATATCTACAATATCCCCAAATACCAGGTTTTTAGAAACAACAGATATAGGTTATCCCGCGGATACAGGTGAACTATTAGTATATGTGGAAAACGAGATATCAAACCTGGAACTTCAGTAGCTACCACCTACTGTAGAAAGCCGCTAGGAAGTCCACTATTGAACTTGACCTTGTTTTTCCCAACCCCTACCCATCTATCATATCCATCCACATCTTCTCAAGTTACGTTGGCAACATACAAACAGACAAATGGCAACAAAAACAATAAACTTTGTGGCAAAATTGATAACTGTTACAACAGCTCAAAAAGCCCATTTGACTCAGGTGTGACATCACAGGTGAATAAACCTTTCCTTAATTACTGCAGTCTCTGCACCTGCAGCACAGAAATTATGCATCAAATCGTAACTACCGTTCCCATGGCAACAAGACAGGCACGACAACATTGTAGGTAATTTCCTCGTAATGATTGACAGGAAGGGCAGACGACACAGCCCCTGATTAAAAGGTTTGAAGCCATCACATTAATAATTAAAGACCACCATCTAATAGATGTAATTTCCCTGTAAAAGCTGTTTTTATCTGGACTGTTCCAAATTTTACTGTTACAAAGTGGTCGATATCATCATTACACACATCAAACTACTTAATAGTACCAAAATGATGACTAACAAAGATTTGGACAGAATTTGCGAGAGGAAAGTCCCTTAATTCTCCATCCCCACTTACTACTAATTTTAACTTTTTACAATTTACTCCTTGTATTTCAAATCTATCTTATTGATCTTTAAAAGAAAAATTACACAATCACTACCCCATCTAGAGATAAAGGATATGTAACAAGCAATAAATCTTTTCACTAACTGAAGTGCTGAAGTTTCAAATATGATAATACTTAATACAATGTCAGAAATTCAAATTCAAATATCCTGACAATTTGCCACATTCCTCTTCCTGAAAGTTTTTTTAACGAGTCCAAAATAGCCTGTTGTCTACGACTGACCTGGCCTTGCACACCTGATCGCCGTGCATGGTACGTCCCATCGTTGGGGTCAGGGGTCAGAAGATAGTAATCTATCTATTTATAGACTATTGTTTCTGGGTGAAACATGTGACGACACTACCCGTAACAGGTGGTGTCTGTATTGTACCTCTCTTTGAAGACTTTGTACTTTGTTTCCAATTCATTTAAAACATTGACCAACGCTAATCAATACGGAGAGTTTTTCACATTGATGAATATGGTAGATAAAGCTGACTGCAAGCCTTCATGTCACCTATGATTTTTGTAACTTAGTATATAAATGTTGACAGATATTAAAGGTTGCCTTTGACTCTGACAGGCTTAAAATCCTTTTCAAAAAGCCCTCGCCCCCAACATCAAATTCTTAAAATTTTCTCAATGGTACAGTTTTTATATAGTACATGCACTTTTTGCTGTGTCAATGATAATTTTTGTGGTGTCGAGATAATTCTAATTATTCCAAATGGGAGGAAAGGGAAGTATAATGTACTTGGTATGTATCTGTATCTATGTAGCCGGTATAACAGCCCATAACACATCAGCTTAAATATGTAGCTACTTCTCAATAGATTGAAATGTCACATTCAGTTCAGAAGATTTTCCAAGAGGATTTTCACCTTACAGAAAGTTCATCCTTTGTCTACGCATGCACAGCAGCTAACATCATCCATTGTTGACGTGCTGAGCTTTCCACAATTCAGAGCTACTCCTCGTTTAGGTCTCTTGCACTGATTTCAAAGACATCAAAGACACTCAGTTAAGCCCACTAACCCCTCTGAGTGTCACTGACAGACTGTGAAGCCTAAGGTCTGAATCGACCCAGACACCACCAGGGCTATAGGGACATATCTGGGTGTGGTAGAAACATTCCAGCTATGGTACTCTGGTTCACAAGTGGATTTGCAAAGCACGTGCTTGAATTTTGGATAAGCTTTAAGTAACTGAACTAGGGATAAGTAAAGGTAAAGGTGTCAAAGGCTCACAGATCGCAATGTTTCGAAGCGTAACGCTTTTTTTATTTTAAGAAGATACGTTACATGCATTGCAGTGTTTCTTCCTGCACTTCTCAATGAGTCTTTTATGTGCAAAGGTTTAATACTGAGCTCATACCCCAAGCTTCTTCATACCAGTTTTATATACACCTCCACATCTGATAGATATACAGGTAGAAAATCTGTCGCCAATGTCTAGAAGTTATAGGGGTGGTTTGGGCCACAGGGGTCAAACTATTTAATTAGCTGACCTCCGACCCCCACCAATAGGAGAGCAGTCGCCCCAGCCTTTCTAGAGAGAAGTCACGTTTCTTCTAGAAGTTATAACATTTTGTGTTCATAAGAAGCATAAAGAAAGAAAGAGATTTTTCTTTAAGAAACTTCTAAAGTGGATGAAAAAACTCTTCCACTCCTCCAAAGCCATTTGGAACAGTCGCAACTTTCCTACATTTTGATCATTCTGTGATTTACTTCCACGTGTTGTATCAACTCATCTACCATGCGGGCGCTTCCTTCCAAATCTCCCCTCATCTGATAACCCTCCGACTTTGACAAACTACATTTGATCTCAATCTCCACAAAGACTGATTGCCCGTGCGGAGATAGATTATGTTGGATGGCTCCGCTCAAGTTCAAGATTAAATAAATCAATCAGGACCGTCGCTCTGACCTTTAATCTGTTCCGTTGCCACGGGAACAGATGTTTGCGATATGAGGCGGATTACAGGAGCGTATCAACTTGAAAATGGCTTTCTAACGAGATTAATTAGATGTCTATAAGGCTACATCAGTCTTACCAGGAAAAACAAGTTACAACTCAAGGGCAAACTAATACTATGAAACAATGCTAGTTTACCTTTATCCGTGGGGTTACCTATATCTGTCATTTTTAAAAACAAGGTATTTAGGGATAACAAGTTGACTGACATGGTTTCAAACTACAGCATTTTAAAAATATTGCTGTTTGAAACCACAATCCGTCGATTTGATATCCATAAATACCTTTTTTTAAAACAACGGATTTCAGTTACTCCGCGGTGAAAAGTGAACCAGCATTACTATAGTATTACATAACAGTTACTGCAGTTGATTTTTGTTTGAAAAACTCCTTCTGCTTTTAGGTGGTCAGGATTAAACCTTATTGGATACTGTAAATGCATTTAAGTTTGAGGGAATTTTATTTCGCAGTATCTGGAAAAAGGACTTTTCGCGGTGGTTTTAATTTCGCGGTAACGCTACTTCACCTTTATACGGCGGGTAACCTTTATCCGTTGTGCTTGAGAACAGGGTACTACGTAGGGATATCAAGTCGACAATCAGTGCATGGTTCCAAATTCTAATGCAAATATTGCAGTTTGAAACCTCTGTCCGTCGACTTAGTATTCCTAAATACCCGTAATGTTTTTAAAAACAACGGATATAGGTTACCGCGCGGATAAAGGTGAACTACCATTAACACCATAGACTGCAGTCTAATATTATAATAGAAAATATTCTCAGCGGTTTTGAATTCGCGGTGAAGTGGTTACTGCAAAAACCGCGAACATTAATCCACTGCAAACATTTCTGCATTTACAGTACTTGCTTTGCCCTTTGCCAGGAAAGCTTCTACAAAGTTAAAGGCAAATGTAAACAAAATTCCTGCATGGCTCAGCATTACATAATACACCACTCTAGAAGTAAACATACATAAAATAGCACTGGCAATGGTAGTGTGGGTTTACAATGTTCACTATGCAAGTGTTTTGTGTGGGAAAAGCCTTGGAATTTTAAGACATCTGAATGACAACTATTTATGTCTTTTAAAGACTATTGAATACACATTCAGTCCAACAAAAATACAACAACACACGCTTCCTGCCATGGGTAACGAGAGCGGAATGGGAGATATGAACAGCCAAATGTCTTCATGAAGTTGTCGCCCTGTTATAGCCGTACCCCCTGTTGTGTCCAAAACACCTGTAGTGTCTGTACACCTTTAGTGTCCGTACCCTGTAGTGGATATACCCCCTGTAGTGTCCATACCCCCCGTAGTGTCCGTACCACCTACAGTGTCCTTACCCGTTTACTGTCCATACCCCCTGTAATGTCTCTTGCCCATACCCTGTAGTTTCTGTACTTGTTGTAGTGCCTGTACCCCCTGTACTGTCCGTACCCCCTGTAGTGTCCTTACCCCTGTTATGTCTGTATCCCCTGTAATATCCATACTCCTTAAGTGTCCGTACCCCCTGTAGTGCCCTTATTCTATGTAGTTTCCGTACCCCGTCGTGTCTGTACCCCCTGTTAAGTGTTTGTAACACCTATTAGTGTCCATACCCCCTGTATTGTCAACGTAAAATCTTTGCCATGCGCATTTTTACACACAGTCTTACCATAGACGGCATATTTTGTCTGGAAAATAGTTTAGAGGACATTCTTTCTGACAATGGGAAAGGTAAACATTTTTCAGATGGCCGGACAATTGAACACTTTGGAAAATCAGCAGCAAGTTCTCGGATCATTAGCAATGTTACAAGAAAGAATTCCTGAAAGGGATTCCTCTTGGAAGCCTTTCCTTTTCTTATGACCAGCTTCTGCTCTATATGCACCTGTTGCATTGGTCCTAAATTATAACAATTTGTACTTTTGCATACTCCATTAGGTTAAAACAGTTGATGAGGAAAAGTGGAAAATTGTTACTGAAACGCTTACAATATAACATGGTTTCAACAGTGACCTTTCCACGATTATGAGTTCTAAATGAATGTAACTACTAACAGTAACTGTACCACAGAATTGTTTCAACTACAAGTGCAACTAAAACCTTCTTTATCCTTCAATCTCAAAAACAGAAATCAATTTAATTTGCAATGTTTTCATGAAGTTGGTTTTTCCCAACTTAATTCTAGAACATCACTTTTCCACATGCCAAAGTTACTCAAGCAACTCGATATGGTTTTCCAAAACCATATCCAGTTGATTGAGTAATTACTTTTTGGAGTGTCTTATTACCTGGATGTCTAACCTACATTGACGTATCAGTTTTCCACAGTTCTCTGTCTTAATTTCTGTGCCTCACATTTTAGGTTGTGTAGCTGCTGGGTCTCAGCAGAACGATTTTCCCCACTAGCAACAGTCTGTTATGTGTTCATTAGTTACAGACAACAGGGAGACACAAAGGGTTCCAGCTGTGCCATCCCTCAAGGCAAACATTGTTACTGTAGACTCTTCAAAGGAAAAAGAAAGGTCTAAAAGGACCCACCAGCCATAGGACCATGGTTAGGCCACAGCAATTTGATCAGTTGGTTTTTGGATAGATATGCTTAACTGGAAAACTGGAAAACATTGTGAATATAAAGATTCATATTTTGTTTTATGAAACATTGGTTTAATAATTTTGGTCTCCTTACATGTACATATGATTCAAGTTAGTGAATACAATCGTATTCAAGTGTTTCTCCTTCAATTCCAGACCTTCTTCTTTTATAATGTTTTCTTTTCAAAGTAACCCCCCCCCCCCAAAAAAAAATTGGAGTGGACTAAAGGAAAATGTCTCTTTCAATTTTTTACAGCTCAGTTAATTTTTGGCTTGTCCTCCTGTCTTTCTTCTACGTGTATCGATTTTCACGTGACAATTTTGTCGCCTTTTATTCCTCAGTTTAGTTCCGGCCGCTTAACACCCTAGAGCTTTGTGATTTAACCCAACAATATCCTGCTCCATTTGCTTACAATAAATCAACAGATGTAAGTAAAGGTTCGGTAAAGGTTATATTCAAAGACTGACAGACGAGTATTTTTAGTATGACATTAGGATGAATGGTATCATTGTGTTCTGTGAAGAGGACGGATTAAGAAGAATCCGTTGGATGAATCAGACGATGAATTATTGAGTAAGATGGTAAAATGATGGGACTTCACAATGCAAGTCTCACGACACATCTCCATTCATGCCAATAAGTTCGTTAACACATCACGGCTTCTTTACAGAGAATGCAAGTCATCCTTGAATGAAGATGACGATGACCTTCAGGATGAAGCAAAGGTCATGGATGTCTTATGTTAGGATGGGTCAGCTATACTTTGATGGAGGGGGGTGAAATTGCTATGAATCAGTTTTATTTATATTGATATAATGTGTAACTCTAACTGTCAATTTGGAGACACACGTATGTTCCAACATCCCTACATTTTGACATGAGGTTTAAACACAATCATTACTAATAATATTTGGGGATGTATCAATTATTTTTGGTAACAATCATGCTATTCTAAAACTAGTTATGACGAAAACTAACTGTGGCATTGGGTGTTCTTTGTCTTGTCTTTTGCAAGTTACGTGATTAGTTACGTACAGTTGACGTTACACCCCCAGCCTAAACCTACCTACCTACCTACCTAGTCACTCACACTAACTGTAACATATTAAAGGGTGACACGAAAGGGCATCATTACATAAGGTTGTCCCAGTGCAAGTGACAGTTATATTTTGAAGAGACTGAACTTTTGTGACAGTGAAAGCTGTGTGCCATGAGTAACAGCTGGGTACAGCATGTCTCCATACGTACATGTCACTCATACCAGCTGGGCCCTGTACTGTACAACAGGTGCATCTGCCAATGAAAACCGCTGGGAGCTATAAAACAAACCCATTTCAACTCTAGTGTTTTATGGACTTCTCAATTTCCATGTGTATTACCAATTCATAGTCACCTTTTCTTTTCTTTTTGTTTTAAATCTTTCTTTATCCATTTTCAAAAAATAAACAACCATAACACAGAGTGGTATGACAATTGAAAACGAAACACAAGTCATCAAAGTATTAGCTTTAAGCTGCTTTTATTGTCTACTTTGCCTATAGGGCAGCTCTAGAAACTTGGACTTGCGCAAAAATGACAACATCGATCAAGTCTTTTAAAAGAAGAAAACGGTGTTTTGATGACTAAGAATTTAGCAAAGGAAGATCTCTTTTCCGGCTAGAAATCACACAAGACAAACCATCAAAACACAAGTCAGCCTATTCCCTGTTCCTAAGATGAGAAAAACAGCAAACAAGACTCCGAGTATCACCTCTACTTTCTGGAACAACATGTTTGCCCTCAGACTTACAAAGGATCTGCAAACAGAAAAAGCGTGCCTGATACTGTATTTTTCTAAGTACTTAAAAAGTTGTTGTTCCCACTTAGGATGGCGTGGGGGGAACAATTAAGAGGAATGGGGCATAGCGCAGGGCTTAAAGTTGAGTGTCAAATTACTCAAAGTTGAGTGTCGAGTTACAAGGCATCACCTTATTCACCTGTGGCGACAATAGAAGTCATTTAGGTCAGAAAATGTTGTGGAACAAGAGAACTGAGCTACTTAAGTTCTTTTCTGGTGTTACAAGTTGAATAGAAATACCACCTGTTACACCAGACTTGGATTTGGTTTGCAAAAGATGTGCAGAAAGAATGTGCTACGATCCTGAATGGCAATGTTGAAACCTCAGTCTATAATTTGGCATGGGTGACATCTAATCAGTTAACATATGTAATAAAAAGGAAAAAGTAAGGAGGAAACCTTCAATGGAAACCACTTTGGAAAAATGTGCTCTCCAAGAATAGGTTTTGGGGGTGGGTGCAAGTACTTAGTACTAGTGGTTGCAATTTCTTTTGTGGATGGGGGCAAAAAAAAGAAATTGTGACCACTTGGACTACTAGCCCCCGACTGAAACCTCTGCTGGAAAATAAAAACAGAAACGAGGCTAGTTTGACAACTGTTTCAAGTGGTGGTGGGTTTTGGCATGACAAATAAATGCCTTACTGACAAAACAAGTGTCAGAGGCATAGAACACTATACACCAATGCTAGAGGTTAGTACTAAGAGCAGAGATTTGCCAACAAAAACGTTAGCCTGGTATCCAGCTGTATTATACCATGTCACTCCTGAGTCTCTTCTGTCCTCTCCGCAAATACCTTTTGCAGAGGACAGAAGAGACTCGAAAGCTATGATACCTGGATACCAGGCTACAAAACGTGTTAGAAGGAACACATTGAGCACACCAACACACCACATAACAGCGGTAACACCTAACCTTATATTATCGTTATCCGTTCGCTTCTCTTGCAGCGACTACAGGTAACGCTCTTGATGCCCTCTGACCCCTCGCGGGGGATACCTTTGATCAGTTCGATGAGCTCCCTCTTCTCCAGCTCCGCCCGCTCCAGGTCCTGCCTCCGCTGCCGCTCCATCTCCATCAGGGACCTCATCTCCTGCATGATGCGGGTCACCTGGGAAGAGATGAGAGGAGACGAATTGGTTCATTAGTTACATAACACACTGAAATAAGGCCCAGGAAAAAATGTTGCGTTGTCGATTATGGCCCTGAATAGTAAGGGTCGGTGGGTAGGGATTGTCCTTTCTTCTAGATCTCAACCGAAGTGTTCCAACAAATACTCTTTAACAAAGTAAACCTAAAATGAATCAAGATATTGCTATTTTCACCACCATAGCCATATTTTACAATATACAGAATGATATACATTGAACAAGGCACCCATGGCACATTCTCCCAAAGTGTTTAGGAGGTTATCACAGTATCGCAAGGTGTTGTTTCATGGAGAGAGATGTTTTAACATCTGAACCAACTAAAGTTGAAGAATTAGAGTTTCATTGACCTGTCCTTTGAGGTCGTCGACCTCGCCTTGTAGCAAGCCCTCCCGTTGAACCATGTGGCGACGCTGCGAGTCCAAGCGCGACTCCATCTCTCTCCGCTGGTCTTCCAGCTTACAGATCATCTCTGCACGCAAGAGCTCGACCTCCGTTCGAAGCTCCGCGATGCAGTTGTGTTCTGCGTCGTCGTGGTTCAGTATCTGCATGCCGCACCCTCGCGGACACTCCTTACAGCGGAAGTCGCAAACGTTGAGGTGAACGTCGAGGTTTCGCCGCTCCACGATCGTCGAACACCCCATGTTCGGACAGCAGACGGTCACGAAACCGCACTCCCGCTCGTGTTTGGAGATGTTTTCGAGTTCGCACACTACGGTACAGCCGTGTTGCGCGTTGATGCAGCGTATTTGTAACCTGTCCAAGTCGTTCTTCATGTAGCGGAAAAGCGGCCGCAGCTGCGTGATGTTCAGGGCCTGTCGGTCCTCGGGACAGATCCGGTCGTGAACGAGCCAGCCGTGGATGCACGTGGAACAGTAGGCGTGTTCGCATGGAGCTTGGAGAGGGTCTTCCAACACGTCCCGGCACACGCAGCACAGAAGTCCCTCGTTCACAGTCCCGACGAATCTCTCGATGTCAAACCCCATGGTAGTGTCTTACGCCGAAGGGCGGTTACACAGATACAGACGACCCGTATCTCCCTGTTGTAATATTTTGTAGTGGAAGCGACCTATGTGCGTGATGTAGGGCAGCAGTCAACTTTAGCCGCTCTTCACTCGGGTTCTGCCGGCTAATAGAGATACAGAATCAGATACAGTTGTTGATCAACCCTCCCTGTTGTACTCTTCTGTAGTAGGAGCGACTTATGCTCGTGAAGTAGGGCACCTGTTGACCTTAGTAGCTCCTCTCCAATTCTGCTGGCTATACAGATACAGATTCAGATACAGATGTTGATGAATCCTCCCTGTTGTACTCTTCTGTAGAAGGAGCGACTTATGCGGGGAGAAGTAGGGCACCAGTCGACCTTAGCAGCTCTTCACCAGTTCTATGGGAAAACAAACACAAAGAGTTAATCCCTGAATAATAGCAGCAGGTCGATTGTTAAGAAATAATACCAGGCTTCCCCTAGCTGCCTGGTAAAGTTGCTCTATGCTATGGAAAGGCTTGCAGACCTGAACTGTCATGCACATACATGGTACGTGTTACAATTTTCACACAATATTAAAAGTTCTCCTTCTGTACACTATCCTTCGCAGAATCCTTGCTAAGAAGCGATGCTGCCTTGTTGTAGAATAATTGACATTCCATGTCAATTCTTACGACAAGAAATAACACCAGGCTTCTCCTAGCTGCCTGACAAAGTTGCTCTGTTGGAAGATTCTTCTACATCCTTGGTAGAATCCTTAAAAAGCCACGCTACCTTGTGTAGCATAGGTGAAATTCCAAGTCATTTGTTAAGCAATAATACCACCTGGCCCCTCCTACCTGCCTAGCTAGCAAAGTTACCCTGTCAAAGATTCAAGATCCTTCATAGAATTTTTTTTTTTACTCTCTAAAAAGCTCGGTATCTTGTTCTGGCATTGCCGACATTCCGTACTAAACCTCACGAGGTCTTGACATTCTTGCACTGAAAGGAATCTGAAGGCCAAAACCTCCGGGAAAGCATTATTGGGTTAGTGCCATCACGGTCGGTTTGCCGCCGCGTGCAGAGCTATGCGCCGCCACAAAGTTGCTAAGTCTGGACCTTGGCAAGAAGAATGTGTGGATTTGGCGGCATGGCATTTCGTCACCAGAAAAAACGCTTCCCTTCTATTGTAACTGCTGGCTGAGAAGTTTCCACCCCATGAGTCGCATTGACAGACAAAGATTTAAAGTTAACCATGCTTTTCTGCAATGTGCAAACGAAAGACTCTTCAGGACAAGAATGGAGGTAAAAAATAGTCCTATGCTTTCTTTTGTTGTACATTTGAAATTCCAGCTTTGTCGCTATCCTTATTAGTAGCAATTATTAGAAAGATTCTCTTCTAAACAATTACCATTTCTATAGGATAACATAAGTACATTGTAGCTAAGACACGTGTATTGTTGTATGCTCTTAGCTAATAGTATATATTTGCACTTGCAGAGTGTATTAGAGCAATCATTATGTAAGTTGCCAAATTAAATTAAGTCTGTTTTTATAAAGCCGTACTCCTGTTGTGTTGTTAAGGCATCAATTATGCACCTCTTAGGATGGTCTACCGACAAAGCGTAAATAAGTAAACAAATGCACAGGTGCACAATACATATTTCATTAGCCATATTCTATTAGTCTATTTTCAGAGGGGAGACTGACAAATATAATCAATTATGATAACTTGATAAAAAAATGATGAAACAAGCTGCTAGGGGTCCCAAAATCTAATTATTTTGAGGCCCTTTCAAGAACTTTGGGTCTTCTCTAGGGAGAACAATTGATAGATGAAAAGACAGTGACACACACGGACACTGACATTTTTCATGGAGGTAGCAATAGCCGAAATATATTTTCTGATAGAAAAAATTAAAGAGAAAGCATCCACATATGAAGAGGTTGATACCTTTGAAGGTGTAATGGACCAATTAATAAGGCAGACATGAGAGCAAATTAAGGGACAAACACTAAAACATTTTTCTCAGAGGTAGCAATAGCAGAAATAACATACACATGTATTATGAAACTAGAAAGGCCGACATTTGCTTGGGTGCAAATACAGCATATTTCAGCCATACCCATTCCCACGCAACATTGGACTGTTCCAAGTCACCCCTGCGCAAAAGTGCAATATTGAAACTGTAAGTTATCCCCAAAAGAGAACTAATATTGTGAATTGATTCCAGGTCAAAACAGAGCTTGCCCAATATGAACCGGGCCCATATGGAAGAATATAACCTTCCACAGGAGCGCCTATGCATAACTGATTGGCTTTTAGAATTGCGGCAGCTCCTATTTTTCCGAGAGTGAAAAAAAAACGCATCTTCCATTCAGAAGATTTTCATCATGAAATTACATGACGCCATTCAACAATTTCCACTTCGATAACTAGGTCTAAGTACCGTCATAATCTCCTTGTGATGTGGGTACATTTATTATTGCATTGAACTTTTTTTTAATCAAGTAGGGCATACGTTTTAATAATTGTCAAGCAGGTGCAGGTGTTGTGTAGTAGGAGTGTGTTGTTGTTGTTGTTTTTTTCAAGCTAAAAACTTCAATCTTCTTGTTTTATATGAGCCATTACATACCGTATATTCTCGAATAAAGTACGCACTTTTTTTACTTTTCAAAATTGAAAAGGTGCTACAAGTTGTTGCCAAAGTTGGGGTGCGTACTTTATTTGAGGTTACTGCACAGATAATTGGTAAGAAAAGCCTAAAATAAAGCAAGGTGGAGCTACACTTCTAGTAATGTTTCAAAACATACACATTGTTGTTGTCTTGAAGTTGTCTAAACATGAAACAAAGAAATTGTCTTAACATGATTTACATATTAACAGTGGCATTTGCATACAATCCTTTTGAGTTAGTGACTTTGACTTGTACAACTGGTTTTGCCTGATTTCTTGTACCAGTTCTCAGTGATTTCTATAATTTGCAGCAGGCAATTCACAAGTTTATAGAGACAATGACAGTGTAAACCCAGGTTATTTTATGCAAAATGACCTGGGGAAAACATCATAAATTCGAATTTATCCAGTTAAAGGTCTGTTCAAAACTGGTGGAGAAGGGGTGCGTACTTTATTTGAGTTTTTATATTTCAGCCATACATAGTATGGTGAAATATATTGTATTCGTAATGTTTCTTTCTTTCTTTCTTTCTTTCTTTCTCCTGTCAAATCTTCAAAGTGATTCATCTCCGCCGTTCCTGGACCGAATGACCTGAAATTCGGCACAGGGGTAGAGTGGGCCAATACCTTGATGCATTTTTCCCATTTTTTTCATATCTGCCTCTAAAATGATTTTATTGAGATTTTTTGGTCAATTTTAGACCAAAACTGTATATTTTGGCCCCTGTACCCTGGTATTACAACCAAATGAGCTGAAATTTGACAGAGATGTGCCTTGATAATGCCCCCATATAAATTCGATAACACTTTTGGTGTACAGTACAACAAAATGCTTATTTTTGCGATTTTTTGACCAATTTTTGACCAAAAAAGGACACTTTTGGCCCCTGTACCCTGGTATTACAACCAAATGAGCTGAAATTTGACAGAGATGTGCCTTGATAATGCCCTCATATAAATTCAATAACACCTTTGGTGTACAGTACAACAAAATGCTTATTTTTGCGATTTTTTGACCAATTTTTGACCAAAAAAGGACACTTTTGGCTCCTGTACCTTGGTATTGCAACCGAATGAGCTGAAATTTGACACAGATGTGCCTTGATAATCCCTTCATATAAATTCAATAACACTTTTGGTGTACAGTGCAACAAAATGCTTATTTTTGCGATTTTTGGCCAATTTTTGACCAAAAAAGGACACTTTTGGCTCCTGTACCCTGGTATTACAATTAAATGACCTGAAATTTGGTATAGATAGGCATTAGATACTTGGTAACAAGATTCAAGTAAAAATTTTGACATAAACAACTTTAAAAATAAAATGATTAATTTTGGCACTTTTCTGAGGGGAAATTTGTTTTCTTTTGGCCTCCTGACGTGACCTTCCGTGACCCCGCACAGAGCCACACCTGTGCGCGTCAGCCGGAGAGTTAATTGAATCAAAGACCTAGCCAATCAGCGAAGAGGAGGCCAAAGGCTAATTAATATTCATAAGCGGGGCCTCATGATCCCGTATATAGCAGTGTTCCCGCCAGGGGGAGCGAAGCCCGCCTAAGGCTCTCGCATTTTAGACTATTCAGAAGGCTTTATATTGTATCGGTTCTTAGGGGCATATCTATGATAATCGCAGCAGTCACTTAACTTCTCTTCAGGAGTTTAGCGTAACACTATTTCAGGTCAAACCGTCAAAGGCAACTAAAAACAAACTTTAACGTTACTGAGTTCAACAGTACTTATAACTTGTTATCCGAAGTTGAAACGCTAGCGATGGTATTTTCGCTGCGCTGTTAGCTCCGTGCGACTGTTGTTGACGGTCTTATAACGGTATATTTTGCACCCCTGTACCCTGGTATGAGTAACATTTGGTATAGATAGGCATAAGATAGTTGGTAAAATGATCCAAGTAAAATTTTTGGCATAAAGTACTGTAAAAGGCTTAATTACAGCACTTTTTTTAGGGGAAATTGGTTTTCTTTCGTTCTCCATGCCATGACCTTTCGGACGTTCACCCCACAGAGCCGACATCTGCACCTGCGTCTAGCTGGCAGGAAGAGTTAATTCAATTAATGGTTCAGCCAATCAGCGAAGAGGAAAGCGAAGGCTAATTAATATTCATAAGCGGGACCACACAATACGTTAACTTGAAGACTCAGGCCGTACAGACTTCTCGCCAGGATTTTTTCAAAGCGTCGGACAGGGGTCCGGGGGCCGCCGAATGTCCCTGGCGGGGTCCAGGGGCAGGGCCACTGTGGGGGGGACCCAGGTGGGCGAAGCCCCCCGGAAGCTCTTGCATTTTAGACTATTGAGAAGGCTTCTTTTATCAGTTTTTTTAGGGCCATATCTACGATAATCGTAGCAGTCACTTACTTCTCTTCAGCAGTTTGACTTTAAAATATTTCGGGTCAAAGCTTCAAAGACAACTAAAACCTCATGAACAACAAACTTTACTTAGCTCAACAGTATACAAAAATATTGTACGGGTTGCCATCCTTAGTTGAAGCGCTTATTTATAGCGCTAGTATCTTCGCTGCGCCGTTAGCCGCCGTGCGACTTTTGTTGACGGTCTGATATCCCTACGTCGCCGCCTCGCTGATATTCCCACGGACATGTTTCAAGAAAAATACCCAGCAAAAAACGCTGTTCTGCGTCAAATTCTATTCTATAAAACATGTGGGACTCAGTGTTACAGTCTAAATATTTTGTAGAAGCACCGCTGTAGGAAAGAAGGTCCAAGCAATGTAAAACATCACGTAGCATGAAGTTCGCTGTCAACTGGCACACAGCACATGACTGTTTGAAACTCTAAGTCTAATCAACAGCCGTGTTTGATTGATAGCCGGCGGTCCTTTGATGAAGTCGGCGAAAGGTGCGTTAGTTAGAAAATCTGCGTTTAGTTTTGATACGTAATTATAAGTTAGACAGTGGCGAGAATGATTATTTTCTCATCAATATTTCTCTTCAGAATTATTTGAACTTAATTGTACATCTAAACAATTGGCTTACCTGTGCAATGTTTATATGATTAATGATCAGTGTACTGAAATCATATGTAACGTATGGCTCATGTCAATAGATCAGCATTTTCTCTATAGTGACCACCTGTCTGTAGTGGCCACATTTCTATCACTGGACTGGAACTTGCGAAAACTGCTGTATTTTCTCCAGAGCAAATGTATGTGTTCCTAGTGCTGTTGTTGTTTGACATAAACTTTGAACATTTAAATTGTAAGTAACTTTAAACTGCCAGAGTTTCAGCCCAATAAAACACTCTCAGCGCCAGGGTATGAACAGACTGACCAGACAGACGAAAATAAATCCTCGAACAAGGTTCAATCGTACCTTCCGGGTCTGGCAGGAAGTTGTTAAACTAAAATAAGAATAGGCTCGATGGCTGATTGCATACAAAGTAAAACAGTTTAACAGTTTTACAGCTTGAAGAAAACAAACGCTCCTACAGTACCTGCACCTGCTTGATAATTATTAAATCGTATGTCCTACTTGAATAAAAAAAGTTCACTGCAATAATAAATGTACCCACATTACAAGGAGCTTATACTTTTTTAAACTTACACCTAGTTATCGTACTGAAAATTGTTAATGACATTACATGAAGTCATTCAAGAATTTTCAGTCATGATGAAAATTTTCTGAATGGAAGGTGTGATTATTGTCATTTTCTGAAAAATAGAAGCAAGCTCTGTTTTTACCTGGAATCAATTCACAATACCAGTCCACTTTGGGGGATAATGTACTGTTAAGAGGATGTTCCATTTTTGCGCAGGGGTGATTTGGAACAGTCCAATGTTGCGTGGGAAGGGGTATGGCTGAAATATGCTGTATTTGCTCTTAAGCAAATGTCGGCCTTTCTAGTTCCATTTTACCTTTCAGTCCAAAAGTTTTCTGCCAAGTAACATTTTCTCTATTATCTCAACTAACCCCCAAAGTCAAATCTGCCAAAAATGATTGATAGTGCCATGCGGAATGTTGGTAAATTCATTGACACAGACTTGTATTCTGACGTTCAATGTACGCGTACCGTCCGCTACCGCTCAAATGACCCTGTCTGAACTCCAAATCCTCGCAAACTACAATTTCAAACTGGGCACAGGGTAACATATGGCCACTGTAAGGCTGTAATATGCATCTGTTTGTGTATAAACGGGATTGCAAGGCCCCGCTTATGAATATTAACAAGCATTCGCCTTTCGTCGCTGATTGGCTGGCGTCCATAAAGTAATTAACTCTCGCTCTCCCCAGACCGCTGGCACCTGGCACCTGTGGGCTCTGGGGTCACGGGAGTTCACGGGAGAAGGCCGAAAGAAAACCAATTTCCCCTCAGAAAAGTGCAGAAATTGATAATTTGAAATTGGCTCATGCCAAAAATTTTACTTGGATCATTTTACCAACTGTCTAATGCCTATCTACACCAAATTTAAGGTCATTCCATTGTAATTCAATGGTACGGGGGGTCAAAATATACCGTTGTGGTCAAAACGTGACCTTTAAACTTCAATAAAATCATTTTAGAGGCAGATATGAAAAAAATGAGAAAAAAGCACCTCGGTATTGACCCACTCTACTCTTGTGCCAAATTTCAGGTCATTCGGTCCCGAAACGACGGAGATGATTCGATTTGAAGATTTGACAGGAGAAAGAAACATTACGAATACTAGAAAGGCCGACATTTGCTTAGGAGCAAATACAGCATATTGCAATCCATCTTCATCCTTGAAAAAATCCCAAAATTCAACAATTTGAAGTAATGTTTGCTCAATGGGAAAATGAAGTACTGTGGGCACTTGTCCTACACACCTTCATGCCGAATTTTAGGTCATTTGGTTTCAATATAAGGGCATAGTAGCCAAAAATATACATTTTTTAGATAAAAATGGCTACAAATCCCAAAATAACTCATTTTATGAGTGTTCTATGAAGAAAGTGTTGATGGGGTCCTGTTGTCATATGTCCAATTTACCTTTCTACCAAATTTTAGGTGATTTGGTTTACATACAAGGGCATAGAAGCTAAAAATATACATTTCTAGTCAAAAATGGCTGAAAACCCCAAAATAACTAATTTTTGAAGTCATCTATGAAGAAAGTGTCAATGGGGTCCTGTGAGCATATGTTCAATGCACCTCTGTACCAAATTTCAGGTCATTAGGTTTTCATACAAGGGTATAGGAGCCAAAAATATACATTTTTAGTCAAAAAATGGCCCAAACCCCTAAAATAACTCATTTTTGGAGTAAACAATGAATAAAGCATTGATGGGGTTCTGTGGTCATATGTCAAACGCACCTATGTACCAAATTTCATGTCATTTGGTTTTAATACAAGGGCATCCTCTGTGAAAATTCAAGCGTCTCAGACGGGGAAACGCCGTTTGCGACAACCGTCCAAGGCGTCTTAAATTATTGGGACGCTTTGGACGGTTACGGCGGCGGACGGCATGGGACGGGCTTTTGAACGCCCGACGAAACGTCCAAGACGGTCCGAACGGCATAACAAACGCTTGGACGCGTCTAGATTGGCACTTTAGACGCGTCCGGTCGGACGTTCGGGACGTCCGAGACGGCGTCTGAAAGCGGGCAGCCGGACGCTCCCGCGCTCCGTCGGGCGGGCCCCCCGCTGGGAACAGACGTCTCTGCGGACGGACCAGACGCCGATTGCGACGGACGTAAATGACGTAATCCAGGCTGCTGGGACGGATCGGACGCCGATTGCGACGGGCATAAACGGCGTAATCCAGGCCGCTGGTACGGGCGGTAGCCTCCACCACGCCTTCCCACGGGGGGTACAGATCGTAAAATTCGACAGAAAATGGAATGAAAGGCCAAGAGGCAGTCATCGCTATATTATTAAAGGTTAATATCTGGGCCAAACTCCTAGCAAAATATTTTTTCTTCAAGACACAGTTTTAGTTAGTCAGGCAGTACAGTAGAAACTTATAACGGGCCGGTGCATTTAATTTGGAACGTGTGCAGACGGCTGTCCGGACGCCGTTTCTGACGGCGTCCGGTCACGGCTATGATTTTATGGCCTCTAGGGATAAGCGTTCCCACATACCAAACAAACAAATATTCAGCCAGGCAGTGATTGTAGAAGACCACCCACCACCGGGCCGTCAGGTTTAGCTAAAATCAAACACATTTACTTGAACAAATTTCTTCGTAAATTGTTTACACGTACTCCGCGGCGTTTAATCAACTTAATGCTACATGTACGAAATTCAATCCGGCCTTCAATCGTGTCCGCGGCTTTTTGTGCCGCCGTGCCGACACGTTACATCAGAATGGACGAGCCCACATAACATCAAGGGTAAATACAGGACGTTTGAAATTTTCTATCGTGAATTTTAATTGCACCAGTATTTGCTAAAGACTGGATATATAAATGTGAAATAACGTTAAATTTTCTACAAAGATCATAAGTCATTTTTTTTATTTCGAGGTAGCGAAATAAAGTCTTCCGTTTCATAAGTTCCTAACCCCAAGTAGTTGGAAGAGCCGACTAAGATTTTGATTGGCACCGGCAAAATCGGTAGGTGCTATCTCATTATCTGTTGTCTAAATCTACATTTTAACAGCATTATCATTCTTAATAGAAACAACAGATATTTTTTACAAGTATTTTACAACGTGTTCATAATTCTTTTTATTTTGTGGCATCAAAACAAGATCCTAAATTTTATCATTTCTTCGCGTATGTGGGGAGGGCACCCGTAACAACAAGTCGTCGGTAAACTTTGCAACAGAATGTACAAAAAGTTAGAATAAAATGCGAAGTATTCACTTACCGGCGCCTGCAAAGTATCGACAATCAGCTAACGGAAGAACCGCTGCTTCTTTTGACGTCTGTCACATCTGTGATTTCTGCTGTCCAAGGTTTGCTGCTTCGAGTAAGTAGTATAATTTTTCCCCCTTGTCGGCGCACGACAAATAATTTTTGTACATTCTTTTTAGTATAAATAACGGATACAGTCATCGCCGTAAACCCAACCTCAGCACAATGTCGTACAAACATCAGCTGCTACGTCTAGACGTGAAGTCCTTGGTCCAAAAGTGCGCAAAATTTAACAAACGGACATGAAATCCACAGAAATAGTCACCTTCTGAACATAAGTCCTGCAACCGCCGGAGTGTTCAACGGTCTGAAATTCGAATTCACCCGCTGAAATTGGCGCATGTGCAGAAGTTAAAACGTCATGTTTCCCGTGGGGATCATAAGAAAAGACGCAGCCGTCTGCCGGCGTCGGGTGACTAAGTATTTTATAGCCCCATCAGTGGCCGTCTCCGACGGCAATGGAAGGTCTTTCAGCCGTTCGGGCGTTCACCATAAAAACTGACAGAACGGCACGGACGCTCACGATGTGTCCGCGGCCGTTTCGGACGGCAATGAACGCGTCCAGAACGTCTGAAACGCGCTCGGACGCCATTGGACGCTTGTAGACGCCGTCCGGGCAGTTTCGGACGCTTGAATTTTCACAGAGGATAGGAGCCAAAAATATACATTTTTAGTCAGAAATGGCCAAAAACCCTAAAATAACTCATTTTTTAAGCAATCTATGAAGAAAGTGTTGATGGTTTTCTGTGCTCACATGTTTAATGCACATCTGTACCAAATTTCAGGTCATTAGCTTGTAATACCAGGGCACAGGGGCCCAAAATATACATATTTTGTCTAAAAATGACCAAAAACCCTAAATATCATAAATTCTAAGGCCTCTATCAAGAAAGTGAAAAAAACGCCTGGGGGTATTTGCTACTTCTACCACCCTGCCAAATTTCAGCTTATTTGGCCCAAAAATGAAAAAGTTGAATCCATTTGAAGATTTGACAGGAGGAGAACGAAAGGAAAAACAATATATTGCAATCCCATACTATGTATGGATTGCAATATAACAATATATTTCACCATACCATATATGGTATGGCTGAAATATAACAACCAAACAGAAAGCAAAAACATATAAAGAGATTGATACCTGTGGAGGTGCAATGGACCAATTAACAGGGAGACATGTGAGCAAATTAAGGGAATGTCCTCCAAAGTTTCCCACCACCAATTACCATCCAATCACCTGCCCAGGACAGGACAGTCCCTGGTGTTATCTCGTAACCTGATCTGCCGATGTAATCATCATGAGGGGTGGTACAGCTACTGTAGGGGGGATCATTATTGTTTTTGGTGGAGGTGTAAGGATGGTTGGATGACCAGTTGACCTGTAGGGGCAACCCTCACAGCACGTAATATAATGATCCACCCCCAGTGCTGAGTAGACATCTCACATCAATGTAATTACCAGACTTTCCCCCCACCTGTAATTTGTCTAATGACAGATAATCACACCAGCAGATGGGCTGACGTGATCACTCTGAGGTCAACACAATTATGCCAAACCTTGGAGATGATACTGTTACTGGAAAATACACTGTAACTTTTGAAATTTTCATGGTCATTTTCTGTCTGCAATTTACACTTTTACTACCCCCAACATTATAGAAAATGTACCTGACTGTGCACATGTTTCCATTATGGTAAAGATTGTGACTATAACGATATTGCTCAAAACCATCGCAAACACTCTCTCTAGCACGAAATTCGATCACCGCGAACTTAAAGGCATTTACAGTACTTACCGCTAATGTATGCTGATTTAGACTATAATTTGGATTTGTAGGACGGAAAGGATCAAAAGTCTTGCACTTAACTGTTTGTCCCCTTTCCTGGGTTAAGGTTTCATCACCTTATATTTTCAGTGCTGTATATCTGTGCGTGTGAGTGTGTTTGTGTACATGTGTGTGTGTGAGTGCATGTGTGTGTGCGTGTGAGTGTGTTTGTGTACATGTGTGTGTGTGAGTGCATGTGTGTGTGCGTGTGCGTGTGTGTGTGCGCGTGTGTGTGCGCGTGTGTGTGCGCGTGTGCATGGGTGGGTGTGTCTCTGTCTGTGTGTCTCTCTCTGTACGTCTGTCTGTATGTCTGTTTGCAGACAGCATAACTAGAGCTTCAGATGGACAATGATATGACAATGTAACATTCAATGATGGACCCCCTAGCAGTTTATTACGATACTGCAGTGGTATCTCCAGTTTTAATATCTTTTCTGAATTTTATTTGACAATATGTCATGGTACAAACAGTTGTCTAACAGAGATTATACGATTGCTACACACAGCAAGAAGGTCTCATGACCCAAGGCTCATCTGGCAGACAAAGGTAACCAACTAGTAACAGCATAATAAACATCCTTTTCAGCACAGTCATCTCCCAATTATTCACTTATTGTTTTGACAACACGTTCTGCTTTGAAAAAACCCTGCCATTCCGTGACCGTTACGTTTTGAACAACTAATGACTCTGTAGCATAAGAAACATCCGCTCAGCGTAATGTCAGTTCCCAACAATTCATATGATATCATACTGTTTTGACAACAAGCAGTGCTTGGAAAAAACCCTGCCATTTCGTGACCAATACATTTTGAACAGCTTGAGACTGTAAACTTTAACATTGAATGAGATATTGACCCTCTTCCCCCTGTAAGGCTTTGTATATTCAGTAAGTCTGTGGTGGCTACAATGTAAATTAGCACACCAATACGTCGGACTTCAAAAGAGAAGTTACTTTAAGATCTGAACTCATGAAAATTCCTCTTGATTTATCCTGTTTCAAGTCTTAAACTCAAATAATGCTCCTTGCAGTTCCGAAGAAGCTGCTAGAAGGCCCAAACTTATGTTACTTCCTTCCAACCACAATTGCAATCTGTCGTCAAACAAGAATTATGACCATAGCTTATCCAGAACATAATATATTGAAACCAGCAGGTCCACTGCAGTACCATACTATGCAACTTGGTGGCCAAAAATCTAGGCATTTTTGAGTCGTCGGGATCACAGACATACGGACTTACAGACACACAAAGCAGCTGACAAAAACATAACCTTCTTGGTAAAGGTAAATATTGCCAAAGAGAAGGTTAAATGAGGCCACAGGTGTCCCCAGAAAACAGGTAATGGGATGTGTGATGTAGCTAATCTTCCTTCATCCCAGAAGGCCTTAAATACTGGTCCACTGGGACTGATCCCATTTCACAAACATAAGGTTTTCATATCAGCTAAATCCATTGCTGCTACAGACACCAGTTTTTTGGCTTCAATATAGTTACAACTTACATGTTGCCTGGGTGACCATCCTCTTACGATTACCACCTGAGCTCTTTACAGACTGCTACCTGAGCCCCAATTAATTATACTCACTGCGATCTTCATGGCAGTGAGTATAAGGTGCCCAGGTAGTAATCGGAAGGTACCCGGGCAAGTTATTGCTAACAATACACGTAGATGTTGCCAGGAAAAGGGTTGAAATACAAAGGTAGGAGACTTTGTTGGCTGGTGGAACCTGGTAGAGTAGCAGGTTGGATGGTAAGGGTTATTAAAGAGGAGATCATAATGTCTAAAGGATGAAGGGAAAAGTCTAACTTGAACAATTGTTTTTGTTGGAGGGGGGGGGGGTAGATTTGGATAATATTTTTGCCAGGATATATATTGTTTTCAAAATCAATGAATCGACGACGAATGAATACTAACAAATATTTGTCATATCCCCTGTAGATGACTTATGCACCTATAAAATTGATCCTATTGATTTTCTTGTGGGAAAGCCTCTATTTGGAAACATGGACCATGACCTGAACAATTGTACAACATATATCGTGCTGGCCTTGATATCCTAACAACTGATCAGATATCAATACTAGCACATGTTTTGAGGGTCTATATCATACACTCTTTTTTGTAAGGTGTAGGCAGCCTATTATGATTTTTCCATATTTTGTAGGGAAAGTTCTGACTCTTAGTCACAAAATTTTGAGTGAGGTGACCAAATGCTGTGTACTTTCCTTCCTTTTTTTTATTTTAGTGTGTGGTCTTCTAAATTGCGTTGTCAGGACTCAGGACCCCCATACAGACCCTTGTGTTTTACTACAAAGGTATGCTTCATTTTCCATAAAACTCAAAACCTCAAACCTTCTCTGTCCTTCCCTGTTTTGACCAACCCTTGTACAAATGTATAGCCTTAAGTGGACGCCACTCCAGTCTTAATTGGGACAGGAGTCCCTGGTTCGAGTCCCGGCGGCGTTTCAGGAATGTGTACACACCTGTCTCCACTCCGTCCCTCCGACTGTTTAATAATGTCACATACAAACAATGGGGGTTCAACATATGACTCCCTGTTGTTGGCCCCGACCATTCAACCTTCGCACTTTGTCATGCTAAGCGAGAAACAAACTTCTGTCAACATGGACTTGATGACCGAAGTGTACACAATCACACGCTGCTGAGATCATTAAGCATACTTCTGTAAAATTACACTGTAGAATTTGTGTCCTTTTCCATAATGACGGGAAATGATATTCCAATTTACAGTCACGTAATGTTGCTAGATTGCAACATAAGTGTTGAGTAAATATCTAAATTCTTTTTCAGATCTTTTGTTTACCAAAATGTGACAAGACCAAACAATTGGCGATTGTTTTTCAAACATGGTGATATTTCGTAAACTCCTGTCATTAACATTAACAGTGTTACAGCATACCTAGATTGCTAAGACATAACTGTTTTAAGAAGTTTAGGAATCAATCCTAGAATTTATGATCTTACTGGGTTCAACATTTCAAGTCTCTTTTTCTAAGAAAATTCCTTGTAACGAAGTTTCTGAATCTGACTTTCATGACCAGTGAACCAGCAAACTGTCCCATGGCACAACACACCACTTTGAGTTTGAAGCTTCCTACTTCAAGTTCAAGTTGACATGTATAACAAGCTGTGTAACGAACTCAATGGTTCATGCTTTCACGCACCAAGGCGTAAGCCAACTATTCTCAAGAAATGAGGCGGGTTCTTTAACGTGCTCAAGGCGTGGCTGAGACTCCTTAAACAGTATTTACGATGTTTGCCACGCTTTTAAGTAGAATGCCTTTATGTACTGCAGTGTACTGTAGTTATGTGCGTTAGTCCTCAATATCTAGCTTAACCTATTAAACAGATAAGCGGAGAGTGGGTACATGGTGTACCATGGCAGCCACGGATTTTAAATTACTACACTCTATCATTACAGAGATAGCAACACTGTAAAAAAAGATTACCTCTCTATTTCCCTTAGATAAAGAAGAATGCCTGAATGACACCTGAAAACTACAAAGAGCAGATGTGTTGTGGTCGTCACATTGCTAGGCACTGACCGAGTATTCCCCTCTCCAAGCTTTAATCCGAGACTTACCGGCCGCGGATTCGATACAGAGTGGCGATACGTCCGCTACACAGCACAGATGCCAAGGTTGCTACAATTTGGCGTCAATCAAGCGTAAATGCCAGTGTGGGTTTTGGCAATCAAAAGCTGAGGGCGGGCATATGGCGGGCAATAAATATGTTGCACTGAACAGCAGGTCTGGTTATAACTGCCACAATAAAAACTGCTACATTGTAGCCTCGGTAACTTAGCAACAGAGTGATGACTCTACGGAAACATGTTCCAGAACGGAACCAGAACAAGGGCCTGTCACAACAAACAAATTGGGCTTCTAATATGGCATGAAGGGAAGCAAAATTGCTTGCTAAGTTTCGAATATGAGAACTAACACATGGCATGCTGTAAAAGGCATTGTGGCCAACAGTTTAAATAAGGATCTATTTATTGTTAATTTCGTGACTCAGGAAAGAAAGGTTAAGTTTGTTTCAAAAGATTACCAGCTTGTAAAAGTAAACAGACTTCATTTGATTTTCTGTTGGGGAGGGGAATTTTATGACCCATAAACTACTTGTGAATACATTGTACTCATAGTGTGTATTTTAGTTGCGAAAATTGTGTCAAATCTTGTAGTTGTTTCTTTTTGCATTGAACATTATTAGTGTAGAAAAATTGTGGCTATGTTTTACACCATTGTCACTTCTTACTACTTAGTATCATTGTCTAAAATTGTTAGACAACTGCAGGCACACAAAATTTACCCTTTGACTCCAAAAACTGTATACAGATTTATTTTGGCCCGTAACTGTGCCATGCCTAGAGAAACCTACACCAACCATTGTCACTGACAACACAAGATTGATGCAGTCTCTTCACAGATTCTATTGGCCCATAAATGGCTACTTAAATATGCAGAGAAAATGATACATCATTTGATAAATACAAGATGTCTGGAGTGGAAATTGATACAGATGTTACCCACCCAGGGGTAACAATGGGGTCAGGGCGCTGTGGCAAAACAGGCCCTCCATGTCACTTGTATTTGGCCAGCTTTCATCACTCGAGGGGCTCTTCATATTTGTGTTGAATAAACGTTCGTAAGTCCTACCGCTGAATTTCATTTGTGTGTTTGTGACAAAGGTAAATACTTCAAAACTGATTCGGCGATCCGAACACAAGAGTGGTGTGGCCCTGTTTCTTTGTGTTGTTTATGCGTTCAGTTGAATTTTCGTCAAGGAGTTTTACTTGATGTTCTGACTTTGACTTCGAGAGAACGCAGCTTAATTTTGTGATAATTACTGGTTTAAAACATAATAATTACTGATTCGTGATCCAATCACAAGAGGGTTGCCCTGTTGTTTTGTGTTGTTTACTTCAGTGGAATTTTCGTCAAGGAAGTTTTGATGATGTTTTGACTTTGACTTTTAGAGAACGCAGCTTGAGTTTGTGATTTGAGTGACTTTTGTTGTGACGGCTTAACAAGCCAAGAGACGGTTCGCTGGTCATCAAATGCAAGGGCGGAGAAGTTAACACAAAGGGGCACTGCTTTTTGATAGACTTCACCAAGGATAAGCACTCGGCAGTTCTTTGGAGCTTGTTTTGTTGTCACGCTTTGCCGAACACGCTCGTTAAAAAAAAAGAAAGAAAGAAAAGAAGCTAACTTGTGACCTCAAGCATTTGCGACAACACGGCTCAGAAATTATGGACCTCACGTAGGTAAACAAAGGATGGTAATGCCAGGGTATTTTAGCGAGGACGAACTCATAACAACCTAACACCTCTAATACTAGAAGCAGTAAAGCAGTAATTGCTACCAGCCTTGCAGTATTAAACGGAGTTTCACTGCAAAATCCACCCTGTCTACAGACGGAAGATGAATTTATGATTGTAACTAGAATATCTTAGGCTCTACGTACAACTGTAATGTTTACACGAACTATAACCTTAACATTCATACAGGGTGCTCTTAAAAGGCTGCTTTGTTTTGAGTTTCTTGGAACATTTTGAGCCCAATGTTTACACTTGTTTTCCCCGGGTGGTTACTAGAAAAACGGGCGGGAGACCCATAGGGCATCCCCCGTCAGCGATGTATCAAATAACTCGCTACGGCGAGAATGGCTACATATTTGCTCCACACGCCAGCTGTCAACAAGTTCGCCACATCGGGGAGAAAGAAGCAACATTTGTGGCGACTGCGGAATGTGTAAGAAGAGTCCAAACCTACCTTGTGGGTCTTGGCGGGCTTCCTGGCCCCAGTGAACAGTTGTGGATGCCCCCGGGATAGCTCGACTTTCTCCAAAAACAGAGGCGGGGTCCTAGGCTCGCTGTCCGGTCACAGCGCATGCCCCCCTCTATATAGCCGCACCAGCTGGTACCCACGTGGTCCACTCCCGCCAGATATGCAAATAAGGTGAGGGTGATACCACTACAAACAATGGTGGTGTAAAGTAGTTAATCAAATGCGTATATAAAGCAGACAATTCTAAGAGATTACACAGTTTGCAAATATTTCCTACTAGATTATCCGGAAAATAATAAAATTTAATTACAAAGGTCCTTATGAAAAATAGAATAACAACAAAAACAACGGCAACAAAAACTCCAACAACATCTCACCCCTCTGAAAAAGTGATATTCAAAACCGGTACAGTCCAATGAGATCTGGGTTCCTGGAAATTAATTGGGTGTGAAAAAAATAAGATCGTCCCTAAAATTAGAACAAATCACCGATCAAAACAAAGGGAATTATTTACGTAACCCTTGGAAACCGCGACACGACTGGGCAAAATGAAAAGTGATGACGTAAAAGGGGCGCTTCCCTTGCGGTTCTTACTCCCTTGGGGCATTTGGACATCCTGTTTTATCCGTTAGTTTGACGTAGTATCGTCCTGAAGACTGCTTATGACATTCTTGTTCTCTTGGGGCATTTGGATATCCTGTTTTATCAATTTCCAGTTGAATACTATGACGTAGTAATATCATCTTGAAGAATCTTAAAGGAAGATTTGCCAAGTCATGAGCATAATCATTGACGTAACATCTCACTCTCAGTATTCTCCAAGTAGTGCCAAAGTATAGGCTCCGGCAGCAGTCCGGCGCCGGCTGTTATTTGATGTTTTTAGTCGTTTTTATCGGGCTTTCTATTTTGTACTTAAATCAAGATTTCAGTAAAAGAATTCAGTACAAAAGCTCGATAAAGACGCCTAAAAGCGTTAAAAAACAGCCGGAGCCTAACCTCTGCTTGGAGAGTAACCTCCCAGATCTCGTACCCCCTTCTTTGCAACGGAATACATGAAAATGTCGAGTATCTTTATCCTCCAACGTTGATCAAATAAAGCGGTGCAAAATCACATCATCTTTCAGCTTTTCCCCCACATAACCGCTTTTACGTTCTGATTTTTATAACAGATGCGCCTTGCAGGTCACCTGTGGTGGTTTCAGGGTTACTTTTATCAAATGAAGGAAAGAAAATCACATTTTGTTTTTGATCGGAACACAGGCAAAGCTTATAACTAGATTTTCTGTATCTATGTAGCCGGTATAACCACCTTTCGGCGTAACACACCGGTTTTTAAATACGCAATCTTCACATACAGTATCCATATGCAGCTGGAAAATAGTAGAAATTGGTCAAACAGACAGATAACACATCCGAGGAGTTAGCTGACAGAGGAGTACAGTTTTTCCCTGGCCCTGGGTCCAACATTGTATCCCTCGGTCATTTTTGGCATGTAATTGTTATCTGCCTAATTGGCCAGTTCCGAACATTTTTCCAACCACCTTTGGAACCTGGTAGAGGATAATCTTCACAAAGAAAATTAATTTCATAACGCAAAACCTCGTCCAATAAATTGTCATATCCCTTAACGGTTAAGTAAACGTTTAATGTACCAGAATTTTCTGTTCTCTTTTCAGTTTTGCACCGTATGACTATGGCTGACTGACTGACTTTTTGCACCGAATTAAGAGAGAAGTTAAGTGTTTGTGATTTCTGTGAAGAAAGCAGGAGGACAGCTGCTTATTTTGAAGAGGTACTTGAAACGTTGCGGTTGTTTGGAGTCCACTTTCTACAAGGCGTCAGGAAAGCATGCATGACGTTACCGGAATATTGGCAGACGAAGAAAGGTAAAAGACAGACTGTACAAATAAACATAAAACAACGGAACATACAAGGGAAATCTGATATCTCTGAGGGTTTTCCCTTTTTTAAGCAGGAAGTTGATTAATTTTTTAAACGTCATTTGAAACTTTAAAAATCTTATAGAAAACAAAAACAACACCAAGCCAAATTTGCACCCTTATGAATTGCATTGCAATTGTCGGTAACAAGTGAAACATGCGTCGACGAGGAACAGAAGGTGAAAAGATATGAGAAATAGCAGTTACTCAAGAGACTTCAAAAGTTATAGCTCGAGTAACTGCCATTTGGCGAATGAAGCATTCATACTTTTTTGTTCAAAGTGAGTGCGTGGATGTACCTTGTCTTTGATACACGTTTTCCCTTCATTAGACTCCTTGATTAGACCTATTGGTCCATGGGAAGAGAGGCTAGAGGAAGCCCATGAAAGAAAGGCCTTGAAGTATCAGGAACTGGTTCAAAATTGCAAAGACCAAGGATGGAAGACACAATGCTTCCCAGTGGAGGTTGGGACCAGAGGCTTTATTGGCCAGTCAGTATGGAAGACACTAGGAGCAGTTGGTGTAAATGGGAAAAGGAGGAGAGATGCTACCAGAAGACTAACCGAAGAAGCAGAACGCTCATCACGATGGATCTGGATCCGAAGCAATGAACGTGATTGGAAAGGTCATGACTAGGCAGTATTGGCCACACTGCCTGCCCCGCCTCCCGGAGGGGGTCCTGCTAGGGGGCGAAACCCCCATTGATGGGAGGAAGCAGCTGAAGATGTCATGACGCAGTACTACTCATCCACTGTTTTCGGTAAGGTCTCTACAAGACTTCTCTAGAGGTTATATCATTATAGAAAATGACCCAAATAGGGTGCAAATTGGCCAAACAAGGTAGCCATCCTGGCGTCCACCTTGCAAATATGTTACTCATTTTGACCAAATTCTATGGCAAATCTCGCCAGTGACGGGCGATACCATCTTAGGGACTCACTCTTCTCCTTGTAGGTGTGAAAAACGACACTTGTCTTTTAGCTAAGATTGGAAACTGGACGTCACGAAATTTACATAACTTTAGATTTGAAAACTAATTGTCAATTCCCACAACACACATCCCGATCATATCTATACAGTCGTCCGTAAGGTCAAAATAAAATGGGGGATGTTAAAATCGTTCTAGTCAAGGAGGTTAATTTAGCCTCCTTGTTCTAGTGCAGTGACTACTCAATACATAACTGTTATGATAACAAGAGCTAGTATATCTACCACTCATATACAAAAATCACGACCATACATGTACGGCAGTACGCAGAAAGACGCTAGGAGGAACATGATCGAAATTAACTTTCGTTTTTCCACCCCCAACCCCCCAAAAAAATCAAAAAACAAATATCATAAGCATCAGTCCACAGCTTCTCGAGGTATGCTGTCCAGGCAAATACCCAAACACATACATATACACCACGTGGGACCGCGTAGCACAGTGGTACTGTCTTCGCCTCGTGACCGAGAGGTTGCAATCCAGCTGCTTTGTTACCGATCTTGTGCCCTTGGGAAAGGCACTTTACACGGCTTTCCTCACTATACTCAGGTGAAAATGAGTACCTAGCTTCGGTTAGGGCCGTCCCTCGGATAGGGCGTTAAATAGAGGTCCCGTGTATGGGGAGAGTCACACCCTATGCACGTTAAAGAACCCCCACACGTGCGATGGTGCGGAGTGAGATGGAGCAAACCTTTCTGTCTGGAGTTGGTGATTCACTTCAAATCACCCGGTTGGAGGCCTGGCGAACCTACATACCGTATCAGCCAGCGAAAGGGTATATCACCCCGTAAGGGGCGGTATAACCCCGCCGCGTGTAGACATGTGCGAACATGTGCACATGTGTGTATGGCGGCTTTGAAAAGGTGTCCTTAACACCTGTTTCGCCATACCCTCCAAATGGAGAATCCTTATAAATAAATAAATAAAATAAATACAGATTGACACTGACGGCTAAAAGCATAACCTTTTTGGCAAAAGGTATTAAAGATCAATGATACAATAGTAATATTCCTTGTCCTTCATAAGGTCACCCCGAGCTTGTCAGAAAATAAGATAATGAAATATCACCCAGCTAGATTTAGGTCAAGCACAGGATGTTTGGGAGCCCCGAAAGGTGCGAAACTGTGACCACGCGTCAAATATTGGAACTAATACATTACTATGTATGGAATCTGAGCAAAGGAAACACCCTCGCTCACGCAAATGCAACGCAAATATTATTGTGGACTTGTGGATGCGTTTTGGCGCGAAAAATGAAAGATGCCATAATTTTGAGATTTTCTGATGGGACAGTGAAGTATTTGCAAAGGAAAACAACTGGAACTTTTGGTAATGATCAACGCTTGACATATTCTAATACAGAGAAAAGACAGGACTGGAATGTTTTAAACCTCACGAAAATTGACTGTTGGTGGTGTCGTCTGATAGAGTGATGGCGACCTGCTTTCGTTGATCGGCGTAAACAAATCTAAAGCAAATTCACAACACTTTGTACGATTGTTTTCTGCATGATAAACTCTGTTGATGCAAGGAAGTTATGGTTGATGTTATCATCGGAAGCAATTTTCTACATTTCGTTCACAAAAGGTGTGAAAACAACGTTTAAATCAGGCTCTATCTGACGAAAAAACGATCTTTTCAGAGTCTAAATTTAGAATCAGGCGATACCAGACCAATTAGCGACAATTGGTGACATTTGCATCGCAGAAGACTCTGACGTCACCAGTTGTATGACGAAAGATAAGACAGACCACAGGACCTCGTATCTACGTATATTCTCTTTCTCAAAACATGCACAGCCGGTTGTATGCACTAGTAGGTTTGCGCATGGAACAAGACTATATGACGTATTCTCCATAAAAGAAAACATAACAAGCATAACAGCTACTTGAAAAAGGAGAGGTGTTGGTTAAACCATTTAAGATGTTAACGTAATTTAAGATCCCTCGGCGCCCTGCAAATTAAGGTTAATGAAGGACACAGGAGAGGTGAAATCTCACACTTCGTGCTTGTCATCGAAACAGCAATGTAACATTCAGCACGTTAACTTTAAGTTACTCCCCAAGCAGAGGTTGGTGGGGGAAATCGTGACCGAGGCTTTTCCTTAGAATTAGTTAGATGACGTATTTTTCGACCAGCCTATAAGGAAACGGTCAAGATTTTCCCCACCAACCTCTGCTTGGAGAGTAGGAATAAGTCACAGCATACTAAATGCTAATGGATGAGTTTTAATCCTGTGCTTAGAAGAATTGCGTTTTGAAGAGTCCTTCCTGAGTAAACACTTGACGCCCGCTGTTAAACAAACCCAGTCCGATTAATAGAGCGTCCCGCACTTGACCGTGTGCTGTGCGTGGCGAGAAGCTAACTAGGCACGCGCTAACACGTGTAGTATGGGGAGCTTTGTGAAACTCTACACAAGCTTAACACATACAATGGAATACCAACTTGCACGCATTCAGAGTTAATGTAAAATGTTGCTCACCTTACCTTTAACATTCATTGACAGTGCATTTTATGTCGAACACCTGGTGTGTGTGTGTTATTGTGGGTTCGTTTTGTAATTTTTATTTGGGGGGGGGGGTGAGTTTAAGCATATATAAAAATACCTTTCTTGCATACACTAAGATTATACTCTATATACGTTCTATGCATCAATGAAGGTTTAATAGACATAGCCAGTGTCACTGAGAAAAGGTAGTAGATGCCATTTGAAACGTCTGACCATTTCCAAAATCATATCCACTTGCTTGTGGAAAAGCTATTTGGCGTATCCTCTATTCATGTCAAAATAGTCATATCATATCCCATACAACATCATACCTACCTTTACAAGCAACAGAACGAGGCAGTTATTTACAGAAAAACTGATGTCAATAATCGACCATCTGTATCTGTATCTGTATCATACCATTCGGCGTAACACACCAGCTTCGCAGGCACGCGGCGCGGCAGCAGCTGGTTATATTACACTGAACGATCCGTCACACCTAACTTTTGCACATCTAACTGCAAGCGTTCTTTAAAACTATCCAGAGAAGATGCCCCTACTGTACTTGGTGATAACAAATTCCACTCTACGATAGTTCTGGGAAAATACGAATTTTTGAACACATCAATCCTAGCTTGGAAACTCTGGTACTTGAAGTCATCTGCTGTTTTTGTACTTCTTTATTTCCATCTAAGGCCACACCAATTTAATTTCTTGGTTCACGGATTTTTTCATAAAAAATATGGAGCGAGAGGGCGAAATAAAAATAAAAATTGTAAAATGGTTGGGGTAAAGGTAACGGCTAATCCAAAACATAAAGAAAAAAAGTTTTCAGCTTGAAAAAAGTACAAAAACACTATTTTTGTACAGCCTACTAACAGCACCTTTACCCACACTTTAAGGAGCTTATAATATAAAGGCCAATTTGCTACACCAGAAAGTTGGTGAATGGTTTCATTAATGGTGAAAATTTGCTGAGTGGTAATTTTTATTTTTATTTTTTTTCCCCAAAAAATAGGAGCGAGCGAATCCGTGAACCAAGAAATTAAATCGGTGTGGCCTAAGGTTACACTTTCCAATTTCACCTTGTTCCATACAATCCCTGGGTTTACCAGGAACAAATAATCAATGTTTCATGGCCTACTGACAACCAAATTCAATTATCCGTTTCTTTGACGCCCATTGAAACCGACAAGACATGCAAACTCCATTTTTTCAATGGCTTATAAATGGACATCTGTGATTCATAACTTCGAAGTTATAGTCTCTTTCCTTTGTCTACATTTGACAAGTGGTACAATGGATAAAACTGCAATTTTTCATACAGCTATTCTATACATGAATGAATTACAGCACCCACAGATTTCTGAACTAAAGGTATAAGAAGATATAAATCTTTAACTTGTAATCATAAAAAATTCATTATTTTTTCATAATTTAGATCATTTAGGAATATTTGTCACAATAATTTACATTGCATCACTTTATGAATTTCCACATTGAATAACCTGCTTTTCTCACATTCATGTAAATTTATGTTCACGAGTATCCGTGTACTTCCTTTGGCTTGGACAGATATCCCACTGTTCTCATTGCTTTGAACACAGCTAAGCATAGAATTAGATATTACGTTTAAAAATCAATTAAATGTATCACAATTGTACTTGCATTAATTAGTTTTAGATCTGAGCCCCTTCAACAACGTTCAAAGGTAAGATTGTACACTTGAATATCAATGTCTACATGCACATGCAACAATTTCCAGTCGCAGAAGTTGACTTTTCCAGCAACTTTGTAGACTCACTACATGTAGAATCATTACTGACAGTAGGAGTTTCTGGTGGTAGTTTCTGAGCTGGAAAAAAGACACAAAACATTATATTAACGAATAAAGAGACTCTTTTTACACAACCAATGCTTTATTCTCACCGACGTTTCGGTGACCGTCTGTCACCTCACGTACCAACCTGATGAAACTGTTCACGAACATTATATTAACGCTTAACAAACCTGTGGATGCAAAAAAGGCACAGTCATTTGGAAAGTTGAGCTACTGAATATGTAATGAAGTTGGTTGAATAGATGAACGAGGGTTGGAAAGAAAAGGGCGCGATGACCAGATGCAGAAACCATACATAGCTGCGTCATCTATCAATAGTTGGCAGAACTGCAACTGTTACAGTATCATTTGAGGCGAGTAAAAACATCACACTCCCATAGGAGATCCTGATTACAAGCAACAATAAAAGACATTAGTCAAAGACGGGTATACATGTATATAACGTCTGTGTTCGGTGGATGATACCTATGAGCTTATGATGGTTGCTTGTGATCAGTATTGTGGTTCCATTGGTAACATTAGAGGCATACCCAACTTCTTATTATAAACCAATTGCAAGGTGAAAATCTGAGACATACTATATGGCGTCTTGGCACTGGCCATGGTCTCCAAAAATGACATTGTTTTCCTCAGCGCCATCTGTCATCAGTTGAATGAAAATTCCGGAGTACTTACCGATCAAGGTGAAGAGCTCAGACACGTTATGTGCAGTCTTAGCGCTTGTCTCCAAGAAGATCGCGTTGTTCTCCTCGGCGTATTCCATCGCCTCATACGTTTCCACCATCCGCTTGTTGCCCACGTCGCACTTGTTTCCCACAATGGCCAGAACGATGTTGTCCGAGCCGTACTGTTTCAGCTCACGGATCCAGTGATTTAGTGTTTGGAAACTTTCCTTGGTGGAAGAGAGGAAGAAAACCTCATGATCAGACGAAATAAATTAGGCACTTAATGCGCATTTAATTACTTATCAACTGTGAATGTTTTTTTTACTTTTCTTTATAAACCAGTGTTGACATTGAAAATGTCGTCATACGGCATTGCAAACATATGGTACAGACGTAAGTTACGTTATAAGTAAATAAGTTGATTTACCTGATTTGCCACTCCTACTCCTTTTGTGCATTATATATTATAAAAGAATAAGTCAGTTCAATCAGTTTAATTTCGTCAAAAAAACATATCCATCAGTAATGGGTCCTTCGGAAAAAATGTTTCTGAACTGAATAGATCAAACAGAAAGTGCATTCTATCTCGACAAAGTGATGGCATATCATCATGAATAAATAATCAGAAGAAAATGAAACCCGGACTAGGACAAGACAACTAACCTGCCAAGTAACATCATACACCACGATAGCAGCCGCTGCGTCTCTGCAATGCTTGGACGCAAACAAGTCGGCCAACTGTATAGGTTAACAGAAGAATAAGGATTAGCAAATATCCTCTGAAAGTTAGTCGTCTCCTGTAGAATCTCTAGCTTTTTCTTACACATGGGAAATTTTTGCGATGCAAATTACCAATAAGACAGCCAATACTACCTGATTTATTCGATGAGACAAATGATGTGTACACCCCAAAACGAGGAATTAACGTTAGGCCACAGCAAGTAAATTTTATGGATGACACCAGCGCGCATTAATTTTTGCCTGATTTCAGAAAAAAAAAAAGATTTTTTTTCCTTCGGAGATGGTCAACATGACGAGAAAGTAGCAAAATGGGCAAATATGTTGTGTTGTAGGCTAATGGTTGCACTTGTAGAAGTGACACTAGCCAGGACTGTAGTTATAGAAGTGAAACTAAAAAAAATTAGTTATAAAAGTGGCCCCAATATGGAAGCCATGCGTGTTGTTGCCATGTTGGTAAGTGATACCAGTCTACCACACTAGTGTCACCTTTACTACACTAGTACACGTCATGAATACAGAAATGAATGCCTGGCTTGTAGGCTGTGATACCATGTTTCGTCGCTTTGATTCGTTTTTTACGTTTAGTGCGTAACGTTATATTTGGAAAATTTAGCCATCTTGTTTTTTTTTTACCCATCTTGTTTTTTTTCGCCCTATCTCACTATTTTTGCCTTCTGCAGAGGATGTCATCCATAAAATTTACTTGCTGTGGCCTTAGATGAGTTTTACTCCAAGATTTAGATTTTTATATTATTAATAGAAGTCATATTACAGCATAAAATCTAAATTGAATTAATTCTGCTGTGTTGTAGTTGCAGTATTTGCAGTATAATTGCACTAACTAGACATTTGGAATTTTGTAGTTGACATTTCAAAGTAAAAAGCTTCACTTTCTTTACCCTTTCATTGCCTGCTATGTCCCAGATCTGAAACTTGTACGACGTGTCGCCCACCACCAGAGTCTTAAACCTGGGTACGGCCCTGAGACAAACCACAAGATGTCTTATAATGGTAAGAGCGGATGTATCCCTACATATAGACAGGTTTATTACCTCCATGAAATGTCATGGATGTTATATTTACCTCCATGAAATGTCATGGAGGTTATATTTTACCCTGCGTTTGTGTGTGTGTGTGTCTGTGTGTGTGTGTGTAAACAAAATAACTCAAGAACGGTTGGGTGGATTGGTTTCATACTTGGTGTGTTGGTAGTGTGTGATGAAAGCTAGAAATGATTAGATTTTGGGCCCCCTAGCAACTCCCCTTGGTACTACAGCGCAACTTCCGGTTTTGCTATCTAGGTGTTCTGAACATGCTATGGTCACGATATTTGAGTGTTAGATAGCTCTTGTGCTCAGGAAGAAGCGACATAAGTTTGGGCCCCCTAGCGTCTAGTTTTGGGATAGCAGGGGCATTTTTGTCAAAAACTTCTGCAGAGGATAACTCAGGAAGGGAACAGCGGATTTTTGTCATTTTGGTATGTAGGTACCTTAGACAATGTTGTACAAGATAAGATACTAATTATGCAAAAATAGGAGCACATTTGCATAATTAATGAGAAATGTCAATGGTGAACAATACCATGCATAAATTATGTTAATGTATCAGTCAATTGCATGAAATTTACAAAAGCTCTCAATATCCATGGATGTATGAGGTCGCCGAACTCTAGTTTTTACAATGAAATTAGATTCTCATTTGAAAATGATTTCATGTAGAACAATGCTGGTACAGGCAGTACGGAATTTTCGGACAACAAATGCCACTCTAGTTCATTGCCAAGAACATGGCATGCTGTGCAACAAAATTGAACATTGTGATGATGTGATAGCAAAAGTGTTTGATATAAATTTTTGTACCATTTAACTTGAAAATATTGATAGCAAATAGCTATTTATGCATTACCCCATGGCTATCTCTGGGAAGTCAGGGAAGTTGTTTTGGGCAAACCTGGTCACCAGACAGGTCTTTCCCACTCCAGCGTCCTGGAATATGAACAGTTACAAATTACTCTCTATCGCTATTTCATCATCGACATTCCATCATCAATCATTCATTTATTCATCCATCCGTCCATTCGTTTGTTTGAATGTTCATCCATTAGATTAATTATTTGTTAAGTTTTTTTCCACATTTTAGAAGGACTCAAGTTTACATAACAGGTGAATATTACCTCTTCGAGAAGTCAATCAGGAGACCTGTAAGGTTTGAACCACTCACACCGGGAAGGACCCCTACTCTTTTCGATAAGTGTGGTGGGATTTTTAACGTGCTCAAGGTGTGGCTCTCCTCAAACACGGGTCCTTCATGCACTTAACGTCCTATTTGAGGGCCGTCCCCGCCGAAGCTAGGTATTCATTTTCAACTGAGTAAAGTGTGGAAATCCACGTGAAGTGACTTTCCTCTGGGGCACAACATCGTGGCACATGCACATCAACGGTTTTATTTCATTTAGTTCTTTTGTTTTGAATCCGGGACCTCGGGGTTTGGGCCAAACCATGCTACATATGTACTGATATACGTAGACATTTCAGTTTATATACGGGAAGTAATATATTAAAGTTGATTGGTGACATATTAAATCATACAGGATTATGTATTGTCAGTAGTTGTACAAAACCGTACACGTACACCACAAATCCCTCACTCGGATTCAAATGAAAGAAGACTTGATAATTCCAATCAGTTACTAAGGAAATGAAAGAGTGACCTGACATGACTTTTGTGTGGTCAAAGTACAAACAATGCGCAACAGGCCGAGTCCTATATAACATGTTACATGTATATACAGTAATAGTAATAATACATGTTTATTGAGTTTCGTAAGGTCTTCTAAATCTATGTTAATAATACATGTACATACATACATCAATCTGGTACTAGCGAGGGTACAAAAAAGGGAATATTTAGTATAGCACCATGTTGTGTTTAACGTGTACATATATATCGTTTTCACTACTGGTTCCTTGTTGGTGTGGTATGCCAACATATGGTATGGTACAGTATTGGTATGTCAACATTTTGAGCACGACAACAACAAAGCACGAAGATACACTCTATTTGTACACATTGACAGACAATTAGACCTTACCCAATTAATATATGGCTAAAATTGCGTAGTAGAATTTAGAATTTAAGCAGAACTCCGGCGACAACACCCTTAACCACTAAAATTAAGACAACTTTACTCACCCCTAAAAGGAGGCCAGAACAGGAAACATGTCAGCCTGGAGGCTGGACAACTGATTTTGGTGAAGATACAATTCCCTCAGATCACCCGCACAGGCATGACGACTGAAGATGCCCTGATGCGTTTTTAGGCAGCCAAAGACCCGTAGACTCCTATCTAGACGGAAGTTTGCAGCGTAAAACGGTCGAAACTACAACTTAACAAACATTCGGTCACCATTTGACTTTAAGTCAGGTCAAACTTTAAAGGTCAAAAGGTTTTCCGCAACATGACGATGTCTTTGGTTCTTTCAAAGTAAGAAAGTGCACGATTTCTAATTATCGATTATTGACAAATATGGAAGACGACTTGTTGACGAGATATAGATAAAGAAGTGTAGCGAAAGAGTTTGCGTTGATTGATACAATATACTTCCACTTTCATTATCTGCTACGTGGATAGTAAATGGGTGTATCATGCATATGTTTCTGACATGCTTTCGTGGTCATGAGAGGAAGCAAACAAAGCAAGAGTCCGCACGAAGTTCGCGATCCTCCGTAGTGTAATAATCGTATATGCGTGGCTAAGGTGTTACGGAGTGTTGATACATCTTTAATTTCCGATATACTGGCAAATGTCAGACTAATCCACCAAAGTAATATATATATATCTTGATTATAGGCGTGAAGTTACAAACCAAGAGCAAACTCAAATTGTACAAAGTATAGAAGACTAATCATAGCAAAGACGGCGATTATAACATTTACGAATTATGTACATAAGGCCCTGGTTTGCATAACGGTACCAAAAAGTGACGAAAGGCTTCCGACGGCCCATGTTTGAGTTGACATTTTTCATTATTTCCTGCGAAATGACATTAAACGGTTACATGGCTGAAAAGCGTAGGAAATGGTGTGTTTTTGGTGCAAATTGTGTTTTGGTCCGCGCGTTGCTTCCGCGATATCCCTACGCCTGAATGTAAAGAGGCCCGTGACCTAGATTTACCTCTGAAGCGCTGTGTCAAGCAAAGTTGCAATGCCGCGCGCCGTGGATGATTAAAAAAACTGTAGTACTAGAATTTTCTTTATAATTGGCTGGATTAGTCTTTAGATTTTCCTCTTTCTGGCAGTATCAGTCGTGCTTGCCGGAAAAATCTGCTTCATATGTTTTATCCAATGCGAAAATGCCCGATTTTGTGCATCATTTTTGACATGAAATAATGTTTTTTCCCTATAATTTTTCAAAATTAGAGAAGTTGAAGGATCGAAACTCAGTTGGTCTTGTAGCTGAAGGTATATCCTCTCACCCCATATACAGTTATTTTCCGTCAGGATAATTCCCTGGAAGAGATGGTCGCTAGACTTGAGGGTGTGCCGCCTCCATTTGAACCCCCAAATAAACTGGTGTGTGCCCCCATAACTTATATCTGATAATGTTCTAATGTACTTGATCAAAAATGCCACCAGAACGAAATTCCCATCGTTTACCACTATGGAAGTATAAACAAGTGAACGAGTGAGTCATTCATAGGACACTGATACCAATAATCGACCACTGCCGTTTTTGTACTTCTTTATTTTCATTTAAGGTTACATTAAGGCACCACAACAGATCACAGTACTATTTCTCCCTGTTCCAGACAATCACTGGCATGGGTATACACGGAACAAAGAGGGCCACACTGACTTAATCTTATGGATGACATCCGTGTGCCCATTGATTTCTGCCCCTTCTCCCAAAAAATTTAGACACATCACCCGATAGTATTCTGGTTAATCTGGATCTTATGCTTGCCTGCAGCTCTTGCCTGAGGACCCGCTCTCCAGGGCATGGGGCAACATTGCCATTGTTCCCTCGATTGTGTCTTACAGTCTTTGGCACATTTCTAAAGCGGGCCCGGCCGGGATGTTTTAAGAAACGAAAAATTAATTTAAAAATGTATGCCTAGAAATATACACAAATCATGCCCATGAATCTTATTTTCACATTTTGTGTATTTTGATTGGTTCGTTTCTCTTCCAAAAGCTGCCCGGCCCGGCCCCGCTTTGAAAATGTGACCTAAGCCTTACTGGAGGTGAACATAAGACAAACCAAGCCTGGAAAAGAATGGACTGGATGTTTAGTCCTGTGGTTTTTAGCAGCTTTTTTTTCTTTCCTTTTTTTGCCCTCCCACATTAGTTTTGGGTCTCCAGACGATGTCATTCATAAAATTAAGTCAGTGTTGCCTTACCCGGAACAAATTATCAATAATTCATGGACTACTGACAACCAAATTCAATTATCCGTTTCTTTGACACCCATTGAAACCGACAAGACATGCAAACTCCATTTTTGCAAAGGATTATAAATGGACATCTGTGATTCATAACTTCCATGTTATAGTCTCGTTCTTTTGTTCAGATTTGACAAGTGGTACAATGGATAAAAATGCAATATTTCATAGAACTATTCTACATATAAATGAGCTACAGCACCCACAGATTTATGAACTACTAGTATAGTAATATAAATCTTAAACTAATTGATCATAAAAAATTCATTCTTTTTGTATAATTTAGGAATATTCGTCACAATAATTTACATTTCATCAATGTATGAATTTCCACATTGAATTTATAATAATTTACTTTTTCTCACATTTACGTACATGTATGTTTATGACTGGCCATGTATTTCTTACGGCGTGGACAAATATCCCACTGTTTTCTTTGCTTGGAACACAGTATAATTAGCTTAGCATACAATAAAATATCACATCTCAAAATTAGTAGTGCAAGTATATTTACTATACTTGCACTACTCAGATGTGATTCATAGGATAAATTATTTAGTCACCTATTCAAGTTCTTCATAAACATTTTCATAAAATTCATAATTCCGATTTTAAAATATTTCAATTTTCCTTGCTTTTAACACATTAGCTAAGCTAAAAATAAAATATTACATCTCAAAATTAAGTACATTTATCATAATTGTACTTGCATTACTCTTATTGCATAAACCATTCCAGCATTCCACTTATGCTTAAAAATTCCCCTTATATTCAAATCAATTTCTCATAAAATTCATAGTCATACAAAGATTTTGGTCTAAAAGTGTGACTTTGCAGGCAAGGTACAAGCATGACTGTGGTAAAAGCTGCTTTTGTGCAAACAAACAATGTAAAAAAAAACAAGCCTCTCTGTTGACATTTTCCAAAGGTAAGATTGTACACTTCAGTACTCTCCATGCAGAGGTCAATGGGGAAAATCATGACCTTTTCCTTTTATGTCGTTAGTTTCTGTCAGCGGTCCCAAGTCCCATAGCCTGGGTACCATCTGGATCCTAGTTTGCTCTGACGTTTATTATGCTCACTTCTCTGCTGTTCCGTCTGGGAACCTTGACATCTCTAACGTCTGGAAAGGGTGCTGATTGGTCCCTACTCATGAACGAATTAAAGAATGGGTTGAAGCGCTTGTTCGAACAGGTGATCCAACACCTGAAACGCCCTTCGTCCACTTGGTATTGGAACGCCTGTTCTAACGAGCACTCAAGAACCCAGTCCTTCATTCGCTCATTAACTGACTTTAATGTGCAGTTCCCAGACGGGTAGCAGAAGTGAACATAGGAGCAAAGCACTACCCGGATGGTACCCAGGCTTCCAGTCCCACAATCCCAGATAGGGACAAACAAAGAAACAACGATTTTCCCCATCAACCTCTGCTTGGAGAGAATACACTTTAAGACATCACTGTTTGCAACAGTTCTTCTTCCCAGATGCAGAACTTGACACTCTTTTCTGCAGCTGTATCGACCCTGAATCGGTAAGGCCCTGCGGCAGGAGGGATTCTGACGGCAGTCTCTGAGCTGGAAATAAAAGAGACAAAACATTTTATTAACCCAGCCTTCACAAGCCAAGAGTGTTAACTTATGTAGCAACAAAACGGTATTGGTTACCTGGTAAGTTAGACTACTGAATCTGAAAGAGGTTGGATGGATAAATGAGTTGGTACATGAGGGTGCTTTAATACGCCTTCAAACCTCTGTAAATAATAGAACCCACACATTTATGGAGAAGAGCAGGGTCACTTGGTGTGCTTGGCTGAAAGTGCAAGCTGTTGCAAAGCCACATTGCACTGCTTGCTAACAAAAAAATGTTATGCTTTTGTCCTCTGTCTGAGGTCACCCATTTTCCCCCCATGTCATATCACGGTGTCATATCAAACATGGAAATGGCAAAACAATTAAACTTCTATGACCAGGAGCCATACTAGTACATAGCTGCTTCCCAGCACCACCTATCAAAAGCTGGATGAACTACAGCCTATCAGTATCATTTTACACAATACAAACATCAAGCTATGGTACATTTATATAAAAGTTTTGAACTACTCACTGATTAAGGTGAACATCTGAGCGACGTTATGTGCAGTCTTGGCGCTGGTCTCCAAGAAGATGGCGTTGTTTTCTTCTGCATAATCCGATGCCATTCTCGTGGACACTTCTCGTAGGTCCTCCATGTCACACTTGTTTCCCGCGATGGCCAGAACGATATTATCCGAGCCGTACTGTTTCAGCTCGCGGATCCAGTCTTTTAGGGTCTGGAAACTTCCCTTGGTAGAGATGAAGTGATACAAATTTAAAATTAGTCCTGTTTTGTATACAGTGCATCATCAATTTTGGTAAGAAAACAATGTTGAGATAACAAGCTTTGAAATTCTATGATGCTTGCAGATCTAGTCTTTTAGTGTTTGGAAACTTCCCTTGGTGGAAATGAAGAAAAGGAAACAAAAAAAATAAGAAATTAGTCCCGTTTTGTAAACAGTGCATCATTTGGACAGAAAACAATACATTGGTATTGAGATTACAAACTTTGAAATTCTATGATGCTCGCAAATCAAGTCTTTTAGTGTTTGAAATCTTTCCTTGATGGTAGAGATGAAGAAAAAGAAAAACTCAGATAAAATGAATTAGCTACTTATTGTAAATAGTGCCATTTTTTTTCCAATGTAAAAGCTCTGACTACAAACTTTGAAATTCTATGTCACATTGAATTACAAAATTATGGTACAAGTTCAAGGACAGATAAATAAAACAAGTTTTACCTGATCCACCACTCCTGTTGCGAGTATGCATTAAAGGAATTAATCAGTTACCTGGTAGTCATTAGATTAAGTTCATTGACAAACTGATCAACCAATTGGACTATCAATTAGTGTCTTCAGTACATCGAACATATAAAACAGAAAGTGCAACATATTATCAGTAGAACGATGGCATGCTGTAAAATGGGAAGTTTTTGCTGTGGTATCATGTCTGCACTGCTGTGTTTTTTGTGGTAGCCACTTTGCTACGCACCTCACATATTTCCCATCAAACCTTACAAAACAGTTACAACCACAAACATAAATTTATTGCAAACACTCAAATGTTTGCCTTGAAATTTCTCACAGATACTTCCCCTTTGAGTAAATGACTTCTAAGAACATGAAACCTGAGCCAACCCTGTGAAACCTGAGCCAGCAGCTCACCTCTCTGGTGATGTCATACACCACAATAGCAGCTGCTGCACCTCTGTAGTACATGGGGGCCAGGCCTCGGTACTGGAAAGGGGAAACAAATATGGGTGAACTGAATAACAAGGATTACTAGGTTGGTTTCCTGTAAAAAGTTTCCATCCTTTTCTCTTAATGTACAGGAAGTTTTGTTGTGATTTAGATTTATAAAGTACCGGTACTATAGCTGCCAAAGGCCCAAGTATACAAGATAGTTTTCACAAGAAGCTAACGAGAGAATATTATCAAGAGTCCAGGAAAAGATTCTCAGAATAAGCTTAGAAATGTCTATTCTAGTAGGTAGCACACCCTGTACTATTAGTCCAATTTCATAGAATGATAGCTTGCAGTCTCTTGATCATTTTAAGGTATGTTGTTCTATCGTCCAGGAGTATAATCTTGTGGTTGACATTTCAAACACAAAGTGTAGAGTCCCGACCTTTTCCTGGCCTGCTGTGTCCCAGATCTGGAACTTGTAAGACGTGTCGTTCACCACCAGGGTCTTAGACATGAAGGAGGCCCTGGGATGGAACATAAGATCTTATCACACGATAGAAGACTTAAGATTTTCTTAAGAGTTGTTACAACAAAAATCAGTCCCTTGAAACCAGGTTTGTTATGCAGAATGATGTCTGTAGACAAATGCATTACTCATTTCATTTTCTTTATAATCATATGCTTGGAGTTGGTTTATAAAATTTTGGCATTGATTATGCAAATTAGATCCCAAGTTACAATCAATTGATATCAAATTGTAGCAAGCATTACTTAAGCTATTAGCATACCAAAAATCATGATGATCCTTTGATCCATTCTTGACTTATTCTCTTTCAAAGTCTTTAAATACACCTCTTACTCTCTTCCCTCTTTCTCAGTTACATATGTGACAACTTTCATTGATGAAAGTACTATAATGGAATACAGTGGATTTATGAACATTTCCTAATCAATTATGCAAATTAGCTGTTAACTTGCATAATAAGTATCACATTATATAAGTCTTCACTTAGGCTATCTACATCCAAAAAATCATGACGATCCGTCAACACGTTCACATTTTCTCATTAATTATGCAAATGAGATCATCATTTGCATGGTAAATATGTATTGACATTTCTCTCTTTCTCAGCTACATATGTGACAAGTTTTAAAGTCCTATCGTGGAATGTAGTGAATTTATAAATATCCTCATTAATTATGTAAATTAGCTGTTGATTAGCATAATTGGTATCTCATTATGTAGGTCTTCACTTACTCTACCTACATACCAAAAAGCATGATGATCCGCCAAAATGTTCATATTTTCTCATTAATTATGCAAATGAGGTCATCATTTGCATAATTGATATCTATCAACATTTCTCTCATTCCCAGCTACATATGTGACAAGTTTGAAAGTCCTATCATGGAATGCAGTGGTTTTATAAATTTCCTAATTAATTATGCAAATTAGCTGTTGATTTGCATAATTAGTATACCATTATGTAAGTCATCACTCATTCTATGTACATACCAAAAATCATGACGATTCGTCAACACGTTGTAGAGTTATTCTCGTCCAAAGTTTGAAAGGAAACCGGTGCCTGCAGTTCCAAAAAAGCTGCTAGGGGGCCCAAACTCCCAGCACTTACTCTCTGCCTTGAGGGCTATCTACCACTTGAAAATCATGATCACAGCATGTCCAGAACAGGAGATATCAAAAATTGAGGTTCTGCTGCAGTACCTTAGCAAGCCGCTAGGGGGCCCATTATCGAACTTGACCTTCGTTTTCCCGACCCCTACCCACCTACCAAATATAATCGGGATACATCAAAGGCTTCTCGAGTTATGCTGTTAACACACACACACACAGACACACACACAGACTCACAAGCCTAAAACATAACCTTAGCCATTCTGGCAAAGGTAATTATCCTATGCTTCTCCCAGGTGCACAACACAGGAAATATCAGTGCATGAATGCATGGCACAACATTTTAACATTAGGCCACACCAATTTAACTTGTTGGTTCATGGATTTTTCAATGAAAATATAGCAAGCAAACATCATAAATGCAATGGGCAGGGAGGAAAACTTGAATATGACCATGTCTACTCCATAAACCTGAATGCACCGAGGCATACACCTGGTCCTTGAGCTTTGTTTTCATGATGTTTTTCCAGTTAAGCGTATTCCTTTTATTCTTTGAAAATCCGCGAACCAACAAATTAAGATGGTGTGGCCTGAATAATGATAAAATGGCTGAATCTGAGACCTAAGAAATCAAATTGGTGTGGGCTAATAGGTATACTTGACAGCGGTTTACAGGACACACTGGTAACGTGTTGTACGCAGTATTCTGAGGTTTGATCCCTTTTCCTGTGAATGACAGACATTTGACTCTGACATGTGCAGAGCAGTTGGTAATTTCATGATGAACAGCTGATAAAATCAAGCTTACATCACAGGTCAGCTTAAGCTATGCTAAAAAATCAGTTTTAACCTGACAACGTACGTCAATTAATGGTGCATTATGAAATTTGGTCATTACACATGATTTTAAATTCAGAAAAATGAAAACACAGTGAACACAAAACTTACTCTAAATTCAATTGCATAAAATCATAAAATCAAAATGTCTGAAAAGGCCTTCTCAAAAAAAGCTGTTGCCTCCCCCTAGTTTTATCAAACAGGGCTATAAAGAACACATTTTCCTTCCACAGCCATTGACAGAAAGGGAAGTTTTTAAAAATGGCTTGATAAAGTCAGTAATCTCCAAGTAGATGCTACAATGCCATATTATAGGATCAAAGCTGGCCAAGGAGTACAGCCGGCCAAAGGGAGTTAAATGGGCACCGGACCTATGGTGGGTTTGATACTATACATTACCCCACCGTAGATCTGGTTGGAGATTAAAAGTGTGCAGCTGGTACACACTGACAGACAGTACCATGCTGTGTCTGTGTGAAAGGATGTCTTACAACAAATACCTCCCTGTTCATGGCTTCATCCCAAGAGGTCCTGTGCCAACAACAGGCATGCTGTGTGCAGAAATTGAATACTTCCCCTTCTGTCATCACCCTTCTACTGATGTGACAAAAAGGTTAGACACCCAAATAACAAGACACTGATGTAAACTAGTGGATGCTTGTTGAAATGTCTGACCATTTCAACAAGAAATGTCTGACTAGTTTTTAATTGTTAATTACCTCCATGAAATTTCATGGAGGTTATATTTTACCCCGCGTTTGTCTGTGTGTCTGTGTGTCTGTGTGTAAACAAGATAACTCAAGAACGGCTGGGTGGATTGGTTTGATACTTGGTGTGTTGGTAGGGTGTGATGAAAGCTGGAAATGATTAGATTTTGGGCCCCCTAGCGGCTTCCCTTGGTACTGCAGCGCAACTTCCGGTTTTGCTATCTTGGTGTTCTGAACATGCTATGGTCACGATTTTTGAGTATTAGATAGCTCTTGTGCTCAGGAAGAAGTGACATAAGTTTGGGCCCCCTAGCGTCTAGTTTTGGGATAGCAGGGGCATTTTTGTCAAAAACTTCTGACGAGGATAACTCAAGAAGGGAACAACGGATTTTCATGATTTTTGGTATGTAGGTACCTTGGGCAATGTTGTACAAGATGAAATACTAATTATGCAAAATAGGAGCAAATTTGCATAATTAATGACAACATTCAATCATAGCAGTTTTTTCTATGTATCTCTTGTCTTGGACGTTATATGGTCTTGAAATTTGGGTGGTAGATAGCTTACAGTGTCATGACAAAGTGGAGCAAGTTTCAGCCCCCTAACATTCAATTTAGGAACTGCAGGGGCATTTTTGTCAAGACATTCCAAAGAGGATAACTGCAGAAAGGATTAACGGATTGTCATCATATTAGGCATGCGGGTACCTTAGGCAAAGATGTTCATAATGATATACATGTTATGCAAGTGAGGACTTAATTTGCATAATTAATGAGGAAATTGTATAATTCCATTGTTTTCAACAACTGGACTTCAATAAATGTAACACATGTTAATTATGATAGGTGGAATATAAGCAGATACCAAATATGGTAATGAGGAACTTATTTGCATAATTTATGTAAAAATTGCAAAACCGCTTTATGATTAATAATGGGAATTTTATAATTGTGACATGTGTATGTTTGTCAATGATGAGCAACACCATGCATAAATTATGTTAATGTCTTAGTCAATTGCATGAAATTTACGAAAGCTCTAAATTTTCATGGAGGTATGAGGTCGCCGAACTCTAGTTGTTAGATAAAATGGAAACTAGTTTTTAATTGTAATCGTTAGAAGCGGATTTCATAGGCAAACTGCCTCCTATCCGATGATGTGATATGATATGATATGATTTCCAAAATCATATCCAGTTGCTTGAGTAACTGCTTTCGGGCATAAAAGTACAAGATATTTTCTTCTGAACCAGAACTTTTCAATTTTTTCTGTGAATGATTTCATGAACAGACGGTCACCAAAATATTGGTTCATGTAAATGATGTATGTGGTTGCAAATAAAGAAGCTTGTTGAACTAAGTTTCATTTTTTTGTATCCTTTGTGTTGTTCGAGAGAACATTTGTCCCTTTAATCTAAATAAAATGAAGACACCCGAACATCAGCTCATGTTGTATGTGGTCACGAATAAAGGAGCTTGTTCAGCTTAGCTTCCATTTTTTTTGTATCCTTTTGTTGTTGTTGAGAAAATTTGTCCCTACGATCTAAATAAATTGAAGATAGAGGATAGTGACATGTGCTTTACCCGATGGTGCTCTCCAGGTTAGCTGTGAATGTGTCGGTAACAAACCGGACCACCAGACTGGACTTGCCTACTCCTGAGTCCTACAATATAAACATAGAAGTTATAAAGTACTCTCAATTTGTTCTGATACCATTATCATTTCAATTTTACTCACTCTATCACTCTTTCAATCACTCACTCACTTTTTCACTCTAACCTTCACTCACTCACGCTCTCACTCGCGCTCTCACACGCTCTCACTCACTCACTCACTCACTCACTCACTCACTCACCCACCCTCACTCACTCACTCACTCACTCACTCACTCACTCACTCACTCACTCACTCACTCACTCACTCACTCACTCACTCTTTCACTCACTCACTCACTCACTCACTCACTCACTCACTCACTCTCACTCACTCACTCACTCACTCACTCACTCACTCACTCACCCACCCACCCACCCACCCACTCACTCACTCACTCACTCACTCACTCACTCACTCACTCACTCACTCTCACTCACTCACTCACTCACTCACTCACTCACTCACTCACTCACGCTCTCACTCACTCACGCTCTCACTCACTCACTCACACACTCACGCTCACTCATCCACCCACACTCACTCACTCACTCACTCACTCACTCACTCACTCACTCACTCACTCACTCACTCTCACTCACTCACTCACTCACTCACTCACTCACTCACGCTCTCACTCACTCACGCTCTCACTCACTCACTCACTCACTCACTCACTCACCCACTCACTCACTCACTCACTCACTCACTCACTCACTCACTCACTCACTCACTCACTCACGCTCTCACTCACTCACTCACTTGAACTCAATTACTCACTCACTCACACGCTCACTCACTCGCTCACTTACTCACTCACTCACTCACAACAAATAGAGTATTTCATTCCATTCAGTAATGACATTTGAATGTATTATGTATCTGATCTTGTCCAAACGAATATCCAGAACAACGGTACATACATGCATCAAGGAGGTTTAACATCAAGGAGGTTTAACCTCCTTGCATGCGTATATATAAACAGCCATTGCAACTTGTATACCGGAGGTTATAAAGATAAAAGTTGATTATTGAATGACATATGAAATCACACTGCATTGGATAATGATTAACATGCACCAGCAACACAAACAATCTTGATACCATAAAAGTAATGCCATTATGAACTTAAATCTGCACATACACATACTTACTATTCACTTAGCTTTAAACGAAAGGAGATCTGGCCTTTGTAAACAGTTCCTAAGGAAATGAAAAAGTGACCTGACGTGGCCTTTCTGTGATTGTAGTGCCAATGTACATAAAAGGCAACAAGCCGGATACTGCATTTCGTTTTCCGATATACCATTTCGGCATGGCATCAAACGACTAATACTAAACAAGAAACGCAGAAACAATCTATATGTACAGTGCTACAATGTAACAGAATATTAGACTCCACCCAGTTGATATATGGCTAAAATTGCCTACCCTAAAACGTGGCGTATTTTTGTGAAAAAGCCAAATCCCGGCACCGAACACCGCCCCTTGACGACACGAATTAAGACAAATCTACTCACCCCTAACAAACATAACTTGATCTCCCGCATGGACATGGTTACTGTAGATGTTGAGACGTGTTTTTGGACAGACAAAGACCCGTAAAAGTCGCTCTAAACGGAAATTTATAGCGTAAAACAGCCGCACCGACAAGTTAGCAAACATTCGGCGGCCATCTTGCTTTCAAGTCAGGTCAAAGGTCAAAAAGTTTTTGCGCAACAGCATGACCAAGTCTTGCCCATTGTTCCAAATAAAAGTATAAAGAAAGTGCAAGATAGCGAAAGGAAATTTTCTTAAGATTATTGAGGCGTCTTGTTGAAGGCTTGTTGAAGATGAAGAAAGGTTGAGAAAGAGGTTGCGTTACTTGATACTAGTACTTCCACTTTCATTGGCTACTACGACCTAACGTTACTACGAGGTGGGAGGGTTGATGGGTGTTGTTACTGTAACGTTAGTGTTTCTGACGTACTTTCGGTCGTTCACAAGCTCGAACAAACAAAAAATCGTGTTCCCAAAAAGGCTTTCGATTTGGTATTATTCAATTATCTAATCTCCCTGGTCGAAACGAATCCATGGTCGACGAAACGGCCTACAATAAATATGAAATCCGCTAGGTGCCCCTTCTTAGTTCTGTCATTACCCCCAGAAACTAATTCATATAGGACAGATAGATTTGTATACATATAAAGATTTGTATCGAACCACCAACATATCAAGCTTACTTTGTGACCTAGTTCTTAATAAGCTTGGAGGGCGTGTTAGCGTAGATAGATAATTGTGGTTATTGAAATCACATGGTGGAAGTGAAGATCTAAAAGCCGACATCTTACAATGATAACCTCGACATTGCAAAGGGGCCTATTATCCTGAAAGTAGCACCTGATTAGTGACCGTTCGAATGGTTTCAATACTGTGATAATGTCTGAGCATATGGCAGATTAAGACCTCTCAAATAGCCAGTCTGATCTTTATAAGCGGCGAGTTAGTATGATAAAAGGCTACAGCGCCGCTACTACTGATATTAAGGCGTGGTTTTGGCTTTGTGGCTTTTCGTCTTAAGCGTCGAGGCATCTTAATTTGTGCATTTCGTCCTACCTAGAGATGGTTAGCTGCTAGATTAGGTACTTTACTATGACGGGAATTTCATATTGGATTTATTTGAACCCAAGAAAGAACCCACTGACGCCACGCCATGAAAGTGCAACACGAAGAATAAAAGACACATTTCTTACACTAGAAGTAAAATAATTTCTAGAATAAAAAACACACTTCTTAACACTAGAAATAAAAGAAATCTAGAATAGAAGAAGGCGCATTTCTTTACACTAGAAATAAAGACGAGTACCTTCTCCCATCCTAGAAATTCTTGTATTTCTAGTGTAAAGAAATGTGCTTTGTTTTATTCTAGAAATGTTTTTTTTTCTAGCGTAAAGAATTTCTAGAATAGGAGAGGGCACGTGATAACCAGGATTCCGACCTCTTCGGGTTAAACCGCAACTACGTAAATCATATACTAGTATCAGAGACTTTGCTTACTCCACGGAATTATTCTTCTTCCGGTGCACAGATACAGAGATTTTATCTCACAATCTTTCTTTAGACGGAGATGGAAAGAGCCTTCCGTTCATTTATCTTCTAATAACAAACGCCTGGCTGATACCGAAAGAATTCATCCGTATAGATATAGCGAACTCGCAATCTGCGATAACTGTTCTGGCAGATGTTGTTCAAACGTTTAAGTCAGGAAATATAATAAACTAGAAATGGGTTTATAGTTTTTTTTTCGCAGGAATTTCGCATTCCGTCAGAAGAGAAGGGCCGCCCAGATAGAAGAGCCTAATCTCCAAGCAGATCTTGCGGTGGCATAAAATAGTATCATAAGCTGTGGAAGGAGTTTGATAAGCCGGCAGAGGAGTTTTATTCCCCCGCGAAGTTTTATTCCACCATTCCTTCGCGGTGGAATAAAACTCCACTGCCGATTAAACTCCTTCCCCAGCTCATGATACTATCTTATGCCACCACAAGATCTGCTTGGAGATTAGGGTCTTCTATCTGTAGGGTAGGCCTCCCTGCTCTTCTGACAGGATGCGAAATTCCTACGAAAAACTCAGCTTATAATATTAGCTTCTGACATTATCTTATGCCACCGCAAGATCTGCTTGGAGATTAAAAAGACCCGTATCTACTTCCTAATTGTGTTACTGACGCCGCCATACCTTCATTGACGTCACATCGGCGCCCACCAAAGTTGAAGACGACAGCTGTAACTTATTTATGTAGTGATCTTTACTGATTGAAGACTGGAAGAGCGGAGCCAGTTAAGACTTGGTGGGGACCTATAAATACGGAGCTGCCTCTGCGTTGTCTCAGTCCCTGTTGAGTTGAATCCGGTGCTTCTTAGTCACACGTACATACAGTGTCCCTCAGACGGTTTCTCAGGCTAGGCACAAGACGACAAGCACAGCACGGTAAGGTAAAGCTACATATGCATCTAATGTCGTATTACCTTATTAAATTTTTGTTGAATATAGGGCCTTCATTCTAGCATTACGTATTGATGATATGCGCTGCAGTGGTTTACGTGGCTTTGCAAGCTTAGCAGGGGCGTTAGGAGTAGTTTATATGTAACGTTACATGTACATATGGTATAAGATGCATATAGCTATCTAGGGCCAGCTGCAGATTGAGAGAGGCTTTATTGATTACGTCATTTGTATCAGCGCCGTGGTAGCAAAAGCTCGAAAGTACATCCTCAGTACCGCATGTCAAGGTACAAGCTATCAGGTACAAGAGTCATTTTGGGGGTATGACTGACTGTATCATAGTATGATATACTTGCATATTATTCATTTCGCTATCCACAACTGCATTTAGAGGGGCCTTCCATTCATCAATACCAGTGGATCAGGGAGGGATGATATTGAAAAAAAGATGATACAAAAATGTACCTATGCCTTGACCTAAAATTTACACGTCGTTATTGTATTTAATTCCTTTATGAGGATTACTCGCTCTAATTTGTTGTCTTTGAAGTTGTACCGTGACATCTATCTCACAGAGTCAAGTATCCTGCGTAGGCCTGGTATCCAGGCTAGGTGAAGATCTCTTTACCACATGGTCTTGTAAGACATTCATGTCATGAAGACCCATATGCATTGCAGTGACAGATCTACACATTTAATTTGTGGGTACATGCGTCATTGCAACTGTCAAGAGAGAGTTTTATATTTTCTCTCTACAACTTCAAAGACAGCAAATTAGAGCGATCTCAAGGGCCTTGAGATCGAACTAGTGGTCTGGAATCCAGAGTAGGCTTGACTGAAAGGTCTTTAGAAATCTCCCACTGATCATCGTAGATCCTCAAGAATATGGAGTATTCATCGGAATGGAAAGTTTTGAATCTTTGAAATCTCTTGGGACATCAAAGAGATAGCTTGAAAGAAGCCAAACTGTTTCCATGGCTCTCACAGATCGCCTCCAGGGTCGGAATGTTTGCCTCAGTACCCCGAGGAAGGACCTGTCGTAATAAAGGGCTGGACAGAAAAGTGCTATATCTTGGGGTATGCCATATTGGAGAATTCGAGATCCAGCGTTGGAGAAAGTTATTTTGCATATACAGTCTCCTATCATCAACCGTCTGTGGGGTGATAAGTTTGGGCAAAATTTGGCGAAATGTGCATAGTTTTTAAGACTGGCGATTACACATTAAGCCATGGGCCTAAAAGTGCAAAAGATGACAACGCAACAGTACTACTGTTATGAGAAAAATGTTAATGAAACACAACTTGTCCCATTTTGTTTGAACAGTGTTCCAGGGGTTTCATGTTTCTACGAGGGAATCTTTCTCCGTGTATTCGTCTTGTTTATCTCAATATAAGGTGCATGCCCATCATATCTTTCCTCGCGAGTTCCTTAAAACTGTTTCCCCCTAGGAATATAACGTAAGGAATTTCCAGCTCTTGTACATGGCTTGTTTCTGTCATGAACTAATCCTTTTCGGTAATCTGACATTAGACACCCTGGCTGCAGCTGACATATGCGGACAGAGCGCTATATTATATCAGACTCAGAATAAGTAAGTGCATTTTGGATTTAAAACGATATACGACAATAGCACTCGTAACATCAACAACATCATGGTCACTATATTACGGGATTCAATAGACCTGGAGTCGAGTACTGTATACTTTATCTTTCTTCCCGAAGGAGCATAATGGACTCAGGGCCCGGCACTTGTTGGCGGTGTGGGGGTGACGCGACCATGTCCTGTCCGCGGTGCGAGCTGGCGCGGTACTGCAGGGAACACTGCATGCAGCTGGACATCTACAGGCACGAGGTATGTTTAGAACCATGTGTGTCATCGATGGTATCTCACTGCACTTGGGGCACCGGTGCGGCACTGCGGGTTGGAAAGATTACTCAACGAATTTCAGAGACAAAGAACGAAATTTTCTTGCGCTTTGTTATTTTGTTGTTTTCTAAGTCATACTTTTCCGTATTACGCAATATCTAAATTATAAAACATAACACAACAGTGCCGCAGTGAAGGAAACCCGCAGTGCCGCACCGGTAGCCCAAGTGCAGTGTGACCGGTGCCCCAAGTGCAGTGAGATACTTTACCACCTTAATCAATTTTTTCTATTAAGGTGATATCTTCGTACTTTTCTGACAAATGTCACTCTACATCTTCCTCTTAAGGTGACGTGTGCGAACTCTGCCGTTACTCAAGCATGAAGTCGCCCCAATATCTTCTTTTTTCTTATAAATGTCACTATAATTCTGTTTTTCTGTTACACTAAAGGTGGAGTGCACGAACTGTGCTGTTATCCAAGCCTGTAGCCTCCCGAGCTGCGAGGCGTTAACACGGGAGGCCAAACCCTGCTCCGCCTGTCAGGAGGCGTGGTACTGCAGCCCGGCCTGCCAGCGGGCCGACTGGGCCCGACACAAGGGCACCTGTAACCAGCAAACACGGTACATCCGACAAGCAGCCGCCAACATCGCCGTGCGACTCGCCGCCGACCAGAGGAAGAACAACAAAGATGCCGGGTTGTCCACCACCTACTACTGGGGCAACACGGTTGCCGTGGATCTGCTGCAACTGTCGCAGAATGAGGGTTCCCATGGCAATGATTGCCATGGCAACGACTTGAACCTTCTTCTGCTCGGGACGGGAAGTATGAGACACGTTGTCCTCACGGTAGCAGAACTTCCTGAAGTGTTCACCGGGAACTTGAACTTCGTCTTGAACGACAATGACTACCAGGTGATGGCCCGAAACGTGCTGATGCTGTACGCGCTCTGGAGGTACGGAGACAAAGAGGACGTCGCCATGGACATCACGCAGATCTGGTACTCTATCCTCATCAGCAAGGAGCAGACGGAGATGGTCAGAATCTGTCTTGAAAATCTTCTTAACGTGGAGTGTGAAGGCGATGAAGCAGTCGTACTCTGTACCGGACTGATTACCGTCAGCTCTGGCCATTTCGCAACACTGAAGAAGATGTGGAAGACTTGGCTGAAGCTTCTCAACGAAGCCGGAACAAGGAAGTCCATAACGAAAGAGTTTCAGACCATCTACTGGAAACGACTGAAAGGGTTTCCTAAAGAGCCTCGCATGGGAGTGGAAAGCCACCTGCTCCGGTTACCAGAGAGATACAGAACGTCGGTGCGAGACTGGTACGAACACGGGATTCTCCTTAGTGAGAGTGACGAGAGACGGAGACACGCGGGAAACGATAACGTCACACTGATGTCATCAAACACTCGCATGGCAAACTTCTTAACAAAGGTGACCAACGCCATGAATGGAAATTCTAAAACACCTCGTACAATGCCATTTCCAGAACTAACATTAGGACTACAAAGTGACTCGACTCCCTTCGGAGCATGGGACTGCCTGTCAGTCAGAGAATTTTGTGACGATGACTGCGCCCTTAAGATGTACTCAGTGTCCATCAGCGACAAGATCTCAAGATTTCAGGAAGCCATCAAGAAAAGGAAAGTAAAAGTGATGTTCGTGTTGTCTGACTGCCTGGAGGTGCCGCAGCACATCCCAGTAGGGATGGTGTTTGACCGGATCCACAGCTCTAACCTGGCGGATTACGTGGGTTACCCCGCCCTCCTGCACCTCGCAGGGCCTCTCCTGAGGAAGATCAATCCTCACGCTGTCATTATTACAGGTATGTAAAAAACGCAATACATTTTGCTCTAGAATGCTCACTGTACGATACAAATATACTCGTATGCACGATGCACAATATACGAGATACCGATTAAATACCTGTTAATGATATATGTATAAAACAGAAACATGCACATCTAACAAAGGAAACTTGTTCAAATATGTAATATTATCAGATAACTTCGTAATGTAATGGGAAAACTCTGGTTTGTTTTAAGAAGAGAGAAGAAGCATGTAATCTAGAGATAAAGTTATAGATATAGATATAGTAAGGCATAGGATAGCTTCTCATTCTCCGTGTATCTAGCTTAGTGCATTTAGCTCCAATGCGGCATGAATATGCAATAACCTTCACCGTGATTGTCATTCTAACAGAGTTTATGAACTGGGTCCGCACCGTTCCGGAGCGAGCGACGCTGGGACAGACGGACGCCGCAGTCTTCCTCCCACAAGAGAGCCTCCTGGAGAAGCTGGAAGGTACTGCACGTCAGGACATCGCTGCTCTTCGTGGCGGGATGACCAATGAGCTGGATACGGATTTAACTACCGTCCTCCATGTTCTAAGAGGGAGAAAGATTTTGATGGAGTACTTCGACAACTGGGTACCCTTCATGTGGTACCTCCGTGCCGAACTGCTAGCCAGAACTTCCCCATCTTCTGTATTAGATGCAAATACCAATGGTATAAATGGTATAAACAATCCTGGGGGGTGTACGAAGATACCGAAGATGAACGAAGTCAGCACGGCTTGCGGAATGAAGCTGCGCAACTTCTCGAAAGACGCGAACAAGATCTGTCCCTTCAAGCCCCGTGTGAACGCCAAACCGATCTCTGATCCGAATGTGTACCTCCGTGTTCTTGAATGGACTTTGTAAATGAATGAGCATAGCGAAATTGATTAGTCGTTACAAATCATATAGTAATCAATCTCTCAATAAAGACCCTCAATATCCATAGTTATCAGCGTAGAGGATTCAATCGTGCACTTCGTATCTTAATCGCTAGGTGTCCTTAACGACGGCTTCAAACAGCTGGCCCATATAACCTCAATGAATCTATATGGATAGATAGCGTTGACCCTGAAATGTTAATAGCGTGAAAATCAGCGCTAGCCTGGTTAGTTTACCGAGGCTCCCAACCCCACCCCCACCCCACCCCTATGGGAGCCCGTTAAAATAACAATGCTGATATTCGGACTAAAGTGTTAACCGCTAATGAAGCTGATCAGCTTATGATCTAAGATTGATATATTCCTGGAGGTCGCCATGTGTTCTATGACGTATCTAGCTGCTCCATTGCACTATACGTATGAAACTGTATATAGAATAAAAGTATCACGCAAATGTAAAAAGAAGTAGCGGTTCTTAATGCTTTTATGCAAACAAAAGGCCAATAACAGCACACAAAGTTTGCTGATTTCTATACCCGTACTATATCACTTGTATCGGATGGATGAGCTGTATATATAGTAAAAATATATTATAGTCACTCGTTTTCAGCGATAATGAAAATATGAAATGTTACAATACGCCTTTATTTATTCATTTATATATTCATTTTATTGTCACAGGACCGGGACAACAGACGTTGTCTTTTCTCTCCCCTTGTCCAGATTAAAAACTAAACAACTGTTCCATCTTGTTCCTTTTCTTTAGAAATCAATGAAACCTATCTTAAAAACAAACGCGTAGACGCAATAATGGTCAAAAACATAAACAAACACACAGGATTCAAACAAAGGACCGATTACAACGATGCACAATCGGAAAAGCTACTTGTCAAAAACACACAGGATATTTCAACGTTAGCACCAAGCATCTTGATAGTTTGACAGTTGCTCTTAGTTCAAGAGTCTTGTGGGCGTCATCTGGTTTTGGCAACGGCTTTTACTGCCGCATTGTCTGGTGCATCTGCAGATGACAGGTGCTGTTGATAGCGGACAAAAACTGCAATGGGGGCATTGTAGCGACACGAGATATCAAATACACATGTCGCTGCAAATGGTACAGATAGAATAGTACTTTGGTTGCAGGGTATTTTCTTTGTTGTGTAAGTGTGTGCGCGCAGTATACGCAAATATACACGTGCACATTCCAGTTTATCATCATACCACTGTTATCAAGAATAGTATACTCTGAAACATTACTAAATGCACGTTGATATACAGACACTACAACACAGATGAATGCGCCGACAATCTTCAAAAACATGTCCTTAATCTTTCTTAATATTTACGTCTGACCATTACCGTAACAAGGAGAATCCGAGCTGGCAGTAACTCCTGTTCCTTTCATGCTCTAACGTTCACTTCATCAAACCTCAGTCTATGTGAGATATCTATTATTCCAATGCGCCTTGTGTGGGCGGTGTGGCCTTATCAAAAGTCACCGATTCCTGTTCCTTTTATGCACTAACGTTTACATCATAAAACAGCAGTCTAAGTGCTATTATCCCCGTGTATCCTTGTGTGGTCGGTATGGCCTTATCTGAAGGAACTGGTTCATGCAGGTGGTGCATGCTTCCCTCGTGCCAACTAGCCTCCTTCGCAGACTTCGAGGGGGGGGCGACTTTATTTTATGGGGGGGACTAGCCAACCAGCGCCCCCCCCCCCCCCCCACATAAAATAAAAGCTAGCCCCGCTTGAAGTATTCGAAGGAGGCTACGTGTCATCCAGGAAACGGAGCTAACTTGAGCCTGGTGTGGCGGAGGCGGGGTCTCTCTCCTAGTTCAAGACCGAATGGATTGGGATGGCCCTGCTGCATTGAGTCGCCCATACACGTCCTTGTACATATGTACACATGTCTATACATTGTAATACTAACGCATTAAATTCATCTGTCTTCTACGTAGACGCAAATGAGCTGTTTATATTTTTCAGTGTGTCTTACCTTTATTTTCCATTGTTTATATGTTCCAATTACTTGTTATTAACACCATGCACATTGCTAGTAACCCCAGTAGTCGGGGCTCAGCAGTATTAAGAAACCTGAAGCTTTTTCTTTCAATACTTTTTTTTCAATGCACGTCCAGTGGAACTCCAGGGGACTGGGTTCGTCAGATGAATAAAACATAGGTTGAAAGGTGGACATCAGATTGCAGTTTGATAAGCTGACCCATACCATGAGTCCATGACCCTATCCACCCGACCATCTCTGCCTCCGGCCTTCATATATAGGCAATAAGAACCTCCTCCTGCTCATGGCTTCGTGATTTTTTTTTTGTTCTGCACTTGTGAATAAATAGTAACAATATCGCTGCATTGTATCAATTATCGAAACATAATCCTAAAGGCTCTCTACTCAGTGGATACGTTTCAAATGAATTCTATTTCTGCTTTCATTTTATACAATGAGACTAATAGTTTTTTATTTGATACTAACAGCAAAAACTATGCAGGTTATATTTAAAAGTTCTATGTTTCAAACCAATACGTCTTTGTCTATGAAACAGAAATAAGAATATCAATTTGACATCTGCGCCCTCCGTAATGTCTTATGAGAATTTAAGACAGAAGGCACCGCAAAGTTTTACATTATTCAACAGTGCCAGATACATGTACGTGTAGAAAATGTGTTTTCAACTATTAGGCATACTTGCAATGTGAATTAAACGTCTCATATGATTTGAGACTATGGGCGGTTGCGATGCAACCATCAAATTTAATCACAACGATCTCCCTATTACATACCATAAAATAGACCATTTATTACTGCGAAGTTGTATAAGGAATTTGTAAAGTTATGTAACTCAGGGCAACAGTAAGTATGATGTGGAAACAGAAAAGACTGACAGCAGCTAATGAGACTTGTGGGTTGCTTCAGATCAAAGGGTTGGAGCGCTGCTAATGGGCAACGTACGGGGTCATTACTCAATATTCAGTGCAGGGATGTTCCCTTGTGGAAAAGCTTATCACTTACGTCTGGAGTCTATGGGTAAACCTTAAAAGTTTTTATAAAAAGTTAGATCTTATGCAAAGGTGGTGTAGTGTGACCATAACAAATATCACTGCATCAACTGGTACGTTGTTTATTCCATCTCACACAGTTAGAACAATTAGATCTATTACCAGAACCAATATTGCAGTTATGTCACACAACTACAGCGAGTTATGAAGCAATGCCAAAGACGATGCCATTAGCAATAGCACCGGGAATTGTAAATTGGGAATGCAAGCTTCAACGCACGGCAGTTATGTTGTACAACCTCAGCGAGTTTTGAAGCCAAAACCAAGCAATTGTTAATAGCATCAGGAATTACAATTTGGGAATGCGAACTCTAACGCCAGGTATGTCATACAACTAGAGCGGGTTACAAAGCTAAGACTAGGCAATTGGTAATAGCACCAGCTGCAGGAATTACAAATTTACAAATACAAGCTCTAACGCACGGCAGTTATGTCATACAACTTCAGCGAGGTATGAAGCTAAGACCAGGCAATTGGTAATAGCACCAGGAATTGATAATTGTGAATACGAGCTCCAACGCACGGCAAACCTAACCCAGATACCCCGCCCCTGAGGCTACACTTTGTTTCCTTCCGGCCTTTGGCTCTCCCCATGGTGGTATCTTTGATGTCACATCCATATGCAGGGACATAAAAGCTTCAAGATCTTTTCTTACACTAGGAATTGCGTGGGCGGGTGACACATCGCTGCAAGTAACGGATATGACATGTTCCTCCATTTGGAACTCCCTCTCCACCGCCGTAGGAAAATACCGAACAAAAACACCATCCGAGCAAAGATATGGATCGCATACTGATACTAGCAACTTTATGAAGAACTAAGCTTTCGTCCAAAAAATAATTTCATCATGTTGGTAAAAATACAGGATATTCTCCTATATCCTTGAACTAAGCTTAGCTTGTGGTGTTCAAGTAAAGAGGGGCTTGCGCTTCGAAGCCAGGCAGCTAACCATTAATCCACTGTAGATGACTTGGATTGCCCAGGTCTTGTTCTTGTTCATACGTACAAATTGAAAGTTCGCTTTCAGTCAGATGCCAAGTCAGTTACAGCCTACTACAGTAGCGTTCAAGTAAAAAGAGGAGCTTGCGCTTCGAAGCCAGGCAGCTAGCCACAAATCCACTATAGATGACTTGGATTGCCCATGTCTTGCTCTTGTTCATACTTACAAATTGAAAGTTCGTTTTCAGTCAAATACCGCGTCAGTTACAGCCTGCTATAGTACTATGAATGCAAATCACCCCAGCGCTTGCCGAGTAATTGCCACGGAGCATAAGGTTGCAATTTGCGCTTGGATCCAGATTGAGGCAACAAGTTGTCAGAGCCACCTGTTGTCAAGTAACAGATGAAATGGACGTGTGGAGAATTCTCTAAAACCTTTGTATTCATGTTGTTTCTCTGAGTTAGAAAGCCTATCAACTTCCTGTTTGAAGGGCTGAAAATTATAGGTCCTGTCCTTGAATTGGTGTTGAATCTAAAATGGTGTAGTGGAAAACACGCTGTAAGGGTTACTTTTCATTTTAAAAATCTTAATGTCGAAGATGACAAGGTTTGATTCTTGAATCAGCAATATGCCCATCCATGCAAAGAAATAGTTCACCAACGGTGTTATTATAGGTCTTCTTCTTTTTCTTTCAGTTGAGGCAACTGCCTTCAGCTTAATAAAAAGTATGTTACCTAAGTAATGTGCTCAGTGCTTTTTTACCACCAGACATAACATACAAATGTGTATACATATATGTATTTAGGTTATACCTTGGCCGGGATAATAGTGACTACAGGTGTTACGGACCGGTCCGTATTTTTCCCGTATTGCACGGGCTTCGACGTTGTCTTTGCACGGGCTTCCATTGAATAATTCAAAACCACCTGTTGCTAAATAACATCGGATGAACTGAACGTTTCGAGAACTCGTTATAACCATTTGAATGCTGCTGGTTTGTTGGGGCAGAAGTATTCTTGCGACGCTTTTCGTTTGGAGGGCCGAAAATTTAAGGCCCTGTCCTTGGTGCTGATTTTGATGCTGTCCTTGGTGCTGATGTTGGTGTAATACTTGTGAATAGTGATGAAGTGGGCACGATGCAATGGAAAATACACTGTAGCTAGGCACTGAGTTACATTTCAGTGAAAAAATTATCTTGAGAGTTGTGTCATAGAATTACACAATAATGCAAAGTCTTAGTAATATCAATGTATTCATCGCTTTTTGAAAAGACACAATCATGTGTATATATCTAGAATACGATTAGATGTTAAGAAATTGAACTATTCCGTGAATGATAATGCCATGTTACGTATTACTGTGCTAGTAGACGGTTTCATCCAATTTTACATATTCTCCTGTTGAGTAGTCTTCTTGTATTGTTGTTAAGTATTTGAAATTACCATACACTGTATCGTTTATGAAGGTTAGACATCCAGGTAAACAATATTCAAATACAATTCAATCTCAGCTACTGTATTAAAAAGGAGTTTTACTTCCGAACGTTTCCAGTGACATCCATCACTCATCTTCTTCATACATTGTATCGTATGCAGTCGTTGCGCCATCAAGTCATCATAAAAATGGCTATACATGATGAGGTTTGGCGTTTAGGAAAATTGTTTGATCCCAGTAACCACGAGGCCATGTTACTCAGCGTTTTTGTGCCAGCGGTTTGAAATTACCCGACTCGTAACTACGTTACACTGCTTTGATTACATTTTCAATCCTACAAATTTGAGGCTGCGTCTCGCCAGTTTTTAATCTAGTATGCATAATGTGCCCCACATTTTCTGAACACATAAGATGATACCACAAAGGTAAAAAAAAAGATTTAAACTACTTGTATCAGAAGATGAAGCTAAACCATTTTGCGTCTCAACCGTACGCTTTTATTACAAATTTGAGGCTGCGTCTCGCCGGTTTTTAATCTAGCATGCATAATGTGACCCACATTTTTTGAACCCATAAGATGATACCACAAAGGTAAAAAAAGGATACTTGTATCAGAAGATGAAACTAAACCATTTTGCGTCTCAACCGTACGCTTCTATTACAAGTAATCTTACGGAGTACGCCATTTATTGAATGATAACACATTTCTAACTGTGACAAATACACTTGAGCATTGTCGAAAATCATACCGCGATATAATATAGCTTGCCTGTACATACTCGAAATTCACTCTATCCCATTGAATCTCCAGGTATCATTTTGTAAAAAAGAAACATATGCCAAATGTCACGGACCTTATAAATCACGCAAATACCCCACCATTTATAATTCCATTGCGAAATTGGAATTACAAATTGAGGACTTAGGACGTTTCCTTTAAAACACAATCAACACTGTAGCAAACAAATACCCAGATAATGGCCCAAAGAAAGCCTGATTCTTATAGAGCCTGGTTCAATCAGTTCGACCCTCCCCTGGGCCCTTCTCTTTCGATCAATACCATCAATCTGCCTGCCGCGGGCTGTTCCAAGTAACACCAATAGGGGAGGGCAGCCTGCACTTAAGGAAGGTCGTTGAACCGCCATTAGGAGCACCATATTTGGAACCAACTGATGCTTCGCAACAGCCAATCACAACAGACGTTGTTCCGAGTGATGTCACTCCCACACGAGTTAAAAACAGCCCTGGTCGCAGTCCGCTGAGCAGATCTTCTCGGCGCCACAGTGGTTGAACCGTTCTTGTTTTCTTCTTGTCTTCGCGGAGTCGGTTCGTATCTTATATTATCCAAGAAAATGGCTGAGGGACAGAAGGGGAAATCTTTCCTGGACAAATACCCGGTATTCTTCAAAATGTCCAGTCACCAGTTCGCGGAGATCTGGCAGCACTTCGACGCTGATGGTAAGAAGATAAGCTTCTCAATATTCTAGTATAAGAAAGCATATCTGTTCGTACTGAACGCCACCGGTGCGCAATAATAATGTTTTGCTTCGTGATATGTGAAGACCTAGATATTACCACCAGTGTTGCAGCTCGCTCCAATAGGAAAATCAATATTGTCCGTCTGCCGTCTAAAAGGGACACTTCGGTGTAGATTCTCGCAACGCAGAAATAACGCGTACGTACGCCTCTTTCCAATGACTAAAATATTGACGGAAAACCCTTACAAAATCACAGCACTTCTGGCATCGTGGATGTACATTTTCTTTGTAGATTCTCTGTGCAGAATCTGTATAGATTCTTGCAACATAGAAATAACGCGCACGCCTCATTTACATTGACTGGCATATTGACGGAGGATTTTTAGAAAAACATCACACTTCCGGCATCGTACGGTGTGTGTTCAACACAGACTTAGCTGCGGCGTAGGTTTAATGCGATGTATTTATGTGTATCTACCAAGCGCCAACAAAAGAGTGGCATCGCACGCGATTCTGTTAGCAGGTGTTACAAGTAAATATTGCACACCAGTGTGTATAGCCGTGTTTTCCCATTGAAAACATTGACCTGGTAGGGAAGGAAGGGAACTTAAGGTGGACTCTCACTGCACTTGGGGCACCGGTGCGGCACTACGGGGTTCGGAGATGACTCAAGGAATTTCAGAGATAAGGAACAATTTTCTTCCGTTTTGTGTATTTTGTTGCCTTCTAAGGGATACTTTTAAGTATTACGCAATATCTAAATCACTGAAAATCGCAAAAATAACACAACAGTGCCGCAGTGAACGGACCCCGCAGTGTCACACCGGTGCCCGAAGTGCAGTGAGATACCACCTTTAAATGATCCCCGACGTATCATTCATCAACGAAGAACAATTTGCAAGATGAAAACATAAAACAGGAACTAGCCTATAGAGTTCCACCCCTGTATAACGTTATGAAGAATGGAGGTTGATACGCCCAGAGAGATTTCACAAAGTAATCAAAGACCAAATCTAATCGGAAGAAGAATCCCTGATGATGCATCTCCGCCCAATCTCATTCTAAAGCGATTACAGTATTGTGTGGTTCTGGCATTGTGTGAGGTTTACATAATTAAAAATGGGGTTACGGGAGGTCTAAGCCAATGTTGATATATATTTGTCGTCTGCAGCAAAATTATGGGATTAACTTTGATTGCTTTACATTGTTATTTTTCATAAATTGTAATTGGTATCTGATTTTTGCACTGTAAGAAGACGTTCGTCTCTTGTAATTTTCTTATTCAAAGGCATACACACACACACGCATATATAGATATGCGAGAAAGGAAGAGAGAGAGTCATTTTGCAATTTGAAAATTCACAATTACTTTAAACAGCTCCAGATCCGACAATTGATCATTTTCTTTAGAAGATCTAAAAATAAGCTGTAGGCGTAGATTCGCAACAAAAAGGGAAAGTAGTAATGAAAGTAACTGGTGTTTTGGACAGGAGCTACTTTGAAGTACATTTGCATACTGACTGCCTGTCAACAGCACGTCCTTCCTTTTGTTGGGGGCTTTACTGGGACTCAAAGGGTCTTTCAAAACCACCTGTGACCAAAGTAGGCTGGAGTATAGCCCAACGTTGTGTTGAAAGAAGATTCCGCTCAATACGCATAGATTAATCGGAAGGGGGCTTTCAGTACACCGTGTGGTTTTGACAAGTCTTTGTTTTCTAATTTTAGTGGTCAGTCTTTTCTTGTTCAAAATAGATTATAAAAGACTCAGTCCGCTTTGATTTCTTTGTTTATCTTCTTCTTCTTCTCCATTGGGCAAAAATGTACCGCCCAGCACCCTTTAAATACAGACGCTTAGCAAAGAGCTTTTATTGTCGATGAAAGCCCATTGAGCTTACTCATGCGTGGGTCAAACTAAAGCTAAATTAAACTCCGCTTTGATTTCTTTGGTTATTTCTATCGTCAGCTCCATCGGGCAATATTGTACAGCCTAGCACTGTTCTAATGGTAGCTCACTCATTCATGGTTCCATCTAAATCAATCAAAGAAAATCTGCTTATGTAACAATAATAGTGGAACAGACCGTGAAAACACACTAAGAGGAAGCATTTACAATATCCTCCAGGCGTTCAATGTGTTAACATACGGATGAACTAGCGTTAAATACTGTTAGCGGTCCCTAGCTACATGTGTTATGTGCATGTATAAAATGATTAATCTAATAAAGGTGACATGCAACGTTACCAGTCTGTTTGGTTTGTTCTTCTAAATATTCATACACTGTTATTTGATTACACATCAATGGATTATGATATATAGCATGTTCTATTACATTTACAGTAGCGAAAATGAATAAGAATATCCTCATTGTAAGTCACAGAACACGTATATTTTTTATATAAACGCCAATAACACATCAGTTTCGCAGGCACGCAGAGGGTCAAAACTGCTTATATTACACTGAACGAACTCTCACACTTATATGCAGCTTATGCACATCTAGCTATTTAACGAAAATGCTCTTATAGTTCTTGGTGGTAACGAATTCCAATCTACGATATCGATAGATCCAGTAAAAACCGGAGTTCTGTCTCGTTCCTTCCACCATTAGAAATGAACCATCCCCGATAGATCGCGGCTGTCTGCAGACATTGCTTGGTCGTGACATTTAAACCCTTTTCATTTGACATAAAAGCCCGCTCGATTCCAGTTTGATGACAGGGGATGAAGTAAATGATACAGAACACCGCCCACGTAAACCACAGGTAACCATTGTATATACCATATGCTATATCCGCTATGACATTCAACACATGAGACATTGTATTTGACGTGACACAGGATATGGCCATTAGAACTTCCTCCCCACTGATCAACTGTCTCGACCAATTACGGAAATGTGATTTTTTTTTTTGGACCATTACGCCTAGATTCCGCTTGAAACTCATTGGATAATGGCTGAGTCCCGTCCTGTGCCAGCCCAGGGGATCACGAGCAGCGACAGTGGGTCCCTGGCTGGTTTGTCTTAACACTTTGATAGACATAAAACAGGTTTGATTGAAGAGAAGCTTTTTTGTGAATATGTAAGTAGAACTAATTCATTGCGTTTGTCTCAATGCCTGAGCTGACAAATCGAACGATTTGATTTTTAAAGAACTCATTTTTATAGAGGTACCAATTTCATAGAAGCAGACAGTAGATGGACATATTACTGACACTTCTAGTTACAAGTATCTGAACACAAATATAATGAATAACACTATTATCTTTTTGATTTAACACATTGCAATACATGGGAGTCAAAGCGTTACCTTTGAAAGTATGTTCCTCGGATTCGCGGTGTCAGCATAATTGTTACAAGAAAGAAAATAGTCCAAGACATGTATTTAAAACAAACCTGTTACCATGCTTGTTTTGTATTCTAGTTGCCCGAATCCCTTGCCACGCCCATTTTACCTCGCCATTGCCTTCTTACTCATTAGTTTTCCTCTATTTGCCGCTTGTGTATTACAAGACGGGTCGGCGGTGTGTTCTACTCAACCTGTTGGCGCCAGCTGCAAATTGACTGATCATAACTTTGCTCGTGGAAACGACCACCTGTAGTCAGGGGACATAGAGCTTCATACAACTGGCATATATCATATGGCACCCAGCCACCCTGATGACTATCGCTGTGGATGAATAAACACCACTTGCTCTCTCTGTCTCTATCTTGTTCTGTATGTTCGTATTTGTGTGTATGTGAATGTCTGTCTCTCTCTGTCATGTAAATAGGCAGGTGTTCTACTTTAAAAAAAAAAAAACTTAGATGATACATTATTGCATTTATTCCACGCTAGGCTCGTGTATTATCAAGCCGTTGTCTATTGTTCATTGCGCTTGTCGAAAAGAGTCAAGGGAATTTCCCAGGTACAATGAACCTGTAAATACTGTACATAACGTATGTCCTCTGTCAGGATTAGTGGAAGACAAGCTCTTCAGTGATCTAACACTGGATCGAGATCACTTTCCTTTCCTTATTACTAGTATGTCCCTTAATATAATTCACCATTCCGCGCACCTTTCCTGTGTTGCAGGGAGCGGCCATATCGAGGGGAACGAGCTGGACAACCTGTTCAAGGAGCTGCTGCAGAAGCTGGGCAGCACCGACGTGAGTATGATGGTAGTTATATACTACAAGCCAATCACGTTGCCGCCTATGCCCAAGAGGCAACGTCATTGGCTGGTAATGTCCCCTCGGACAAGAGGAGGGGAAGTATCTGATTGGCTGACGGCCATATGACGAATCCCTATACTACGTTTCATTATTATCTACATGTATATTATGTTTTATTACTATCTAGTTTCTGCGGAGGAACGATGAAGATCCGAATATCCTTTTGCCCCCTGCATGCTTTCTTTTGATTCTGTGCTATCATTTTCTTTTAATTGTTGAATATGTGCTGATAAACGCATCAAATCAAGACAGCACTTAAGAAATAAAGATTTGTTTTCTTTTATCGCGGTTTAAAGACACTCTGACGGATTGTCAACATAAAGGTGTTGGAGAGGTGGCTGCTATAGACTATTTCTTAATGCTTAGGTAAAAGGGAAAAATCCAAGGGACAGACAAAATGTGGCCACTATGGCCAGGTCGCTATTCAAAATATGGACCAATACAGGTTTGACTATTATGTTATGTAACGTTATGTATACAATATCAGTTGTTATGACAAGCACAACGTTAACATAACTTTCAGCCGATACATTGATTGCAAGAATCTGGACCAGCATTCGAGAGCACTCATATAGTGATAGAAGTAGACATATATATATAAAGCCAAAATGTGCCACATTCTATACCTTTCAACACACAGATGAATAGCCGTGTTCAATGGTTTGGCTAAAAGCTCTGAAGTTGTGACGTTAAAAGCTTTTATGGCACCTTTCACAAGGGTTCTGGTCGACATGCATCACCCAAGGGACGGGGGTTGGTTTGGGGTGCGATTAATTATTTACAGTGCGGTTTGCCGGCAGGCCTTGACCCGAGATGACCTTTTCATTAAATGTCACACATTCATCTCATTGTCATATACGTATACCATAGGGACAAAATATAGAGTCACGCACTTTTACATGTTGAAGCAATGTTATTATAACATAGGCCATAACAGTGATAGAATTGTGTTAAAAAAGCGAAGGGAACCCATAAGACCATGTTGAAGTTTGTAACTTTCATTCAGCACAAGCTAAGGTTGTGATTGATTGGTTAATATTGACTTTGGAATTGACTTTGGAAGCGACATTCATTTCAGATATATTTGTGGTAGTTTACAGCATATACTGTTCCAATACAATTTAACTGGAGAAGAAGAAAAAAAACAGGGGATTTACTTCCGGACGTTTTAAATGACATCCAGCACTCATCTTCAGCGTCACTACAGCATATACTGTTTCATTCAATTCTTACTTCATTTTCAGCTTCTTTGTACGATTTTAAGTGTGGTCGAAAACGGAAACGGTCGAAAATCGATGATCGGGTGGATGTCTTCCATAACTTAGATTGAGTCAACTTAATTAGCCTAATCAAAAACGGTGACGTAACATACATATTCAACGCAATATTTTTTCATCTTCTTCGGTATCGCCCGTTTGACAATACTTTCATTTATCTAAGTTAGGAGTAACGTTAATACAATTAGTATTGGGCCGGGGAAAGTCGGCTATAGATCTATATACTATATACTAGTCGGCCCAAATCACTTCTATCCAACGCTCCGCAAGTATGAATTCTTAATTTTGACTTCACCAATCTATGTACTTCGTTGTATTTACAGTGCCCTAAAACTACCATCATATTTGCAACTTTTTGTATACGCACCTTGCATACGTTACAAGTAGTATGTTATATGTTTCTAAGTTTTTTAGTGTAAGGTGCACATCTTGTTTTACTTGTTCACAATTCACAACACAACGGAAAGGTATAAATAACTTCAAGGCAATAAATAGCAGGCACACAGCTTACAGAGAAACGCGTGCAGTTTTCCCGATCTGTCTATCTCATACCGACCGTTTCGAGCATTCAGTGAGCGAACCTCGATGGCAAACTTATCATACAGCCCTTGATAGATCCGGTATTGTTTATTGTTAATTGAAATTTTTAGACTCTTGGGTAGCCCGATTCACTTTTGACAAACTGATTTTCATCGGGGCCCAGGTACACATACAAGGAAATAAAAACATATTACAGAGGAAATAAATAGGTGTACACAACGAAACATATAAGTATTTTTCTTTTATAGACATAAACGTTGATCAATTATATTAAAATCATACTATCGCGGAAAAACAACAAATTTTCTACAAGAAAACCATTCAAATGCCCACAGGCGTCTTCTTGAGAGCGATGACTGAAGCCGCTAAGAGTTACAGACGGTTACTTTACTACATGGCATTTTGCCTCGACCTTAGCTAGGACTGATAATAGATATAGTCTTTCTGGTAACTCGTACATGTAATCTATATGTTCAATCTTGATGGGCAAACACTGTGCGAAAGGGTGTGATTTCCGGACAAAGTCGGAGTTGACATATTTTTGGACATGCTAAATATTCGGACTGTGTCCGGGCACGATGTTCAATATTTCCCATATCTGGAAATATCATGAGTCAGGAATTGTCTTGTTATGTATCCGGACAAATAAGACTTTCCTGCTTTTCAAGATACGCGCCATTGACGTTTCTTGCCTCCGAATACGTGATATGTTCTACATTCTTTACATATCCAAGGTCCATATATTTCGATAAGGAATACCCGGACAAATTAGGAGTTTGCACGAAGCATGATGTGCATTATTTCTGGGCCATTGTCAGATGACATTTTCAATTCATTATGTCTCAGAATATCATGAGTCATGAAATGTTTCAGCACATGCCCGGACGGATAGAATTTCCCGTTCTTCCGAATACGTGTCAGGGACGTTTCATGTTTTCGAATTCATACTATTTTCTTTTCTTTCCATTTACGAGACATATCCGCGACAGATATTCCATGGATTAGTTTTAGGACAGATTCGAAGTTAGCATATTCTGACCGTTACCGATAAAGGTATTCTATACGTGAATTGTGAATCGGTGATTGTTTTATTGCGCATCTGAACAAATAAGACTGCATTTTTTTGCCGAAATTTTCGCTCCTTCCGAATTCATATTCCGTTCCATTTACGACAGATGTCCAAAACAGAAACATTCCAGAGATCAGTTTTCGGACAACTTAATGGTTAACAAATTACTTTTCTTGTCATACATGATGAATCTGAGATTGTTTTGTTGGGTATCCTTAAAAAGGTTTCCTATCTTGTCAAATACACGTCATTAACGTTTTTGCTTCTGTATATTATTCTACAACGAGTATGCCCGATGTCAATGCATGTTTACTCTTTAATTTTCTGGTAATTGAAGCTTAAGCTTCCATATACATGTGCAAATATACTGACATCGACATTTACAATCAAATGACACAGAAAGCAATCTTTGCGATGGTAACAATTATGAGTCAAGTATCATTGTTTCTTTGCATATCCGGACAATATCTTGAACAAAGTTCAGTCAAAACACTCCACCCCAGCGGTGCAGTTTGGGATAGGTCCATATCCGGACAATATCATGAATAAAGTTCAGTCAAAACACTCCACCCCAGTGGTGCAGTTTGGGATAGGTCCATATCCGGACAATATCTTGAAAAAGTTCAGTCAAAACACTCCACACCAGCGGTGCAGTTTGGGATAGGTCCATATCCGGACAATATCATGACAAAAAGTCACTCATGATATTGAATACCAGCGTTGCTGTGTGGGAATGGTCCATATCCGGACAATATCACGAGGCAACTTTACTCGTAAAGCGGTTATGCAAGCTGTGCAAAGTGCCGAGCAGACCAGTACGTTGGCATGTCAACGGTGCGCCTACTGGGGCAGTCGTTGCAGATAACAGCCTACACCGCGCCACATCGTTTGCTGCTGTGTACAACTTTGAAACTGGTAAGTACGTGATGCATTTATTCACAAAAATAATGCACAAGTCAATGCCATGTGTTTCCGTGAAACAGGCATGATGGATGACACTAACTTGCTTGGAACCATCTGGAGGAGTCCTTAGGTGACAAGACTATATTAGGAAGTCACATGACTTGACTAGACCAATAGTAGACCAGCTGGTGACAGCAGTTAGGTTTGAAACTAGATTTGATTCTCAATTGCCGCTGCCGCTAGCCGCTACCGGACCAAGAAGTGAGTAGTGTAGCTCTCTAGTACATAGATTGTATATACATAGCAGTTACCGTTCTTAGTTCCGTATATGTCTGTCAGCAATGTCTGTTATCCCTTCCTAGTGTTTTGTGTATTTAATAATTAGTAGTGTGATCTCTTTGTAAAGATTGTTGTATGATAGATCACTTCTCTTTCAGCTGGAACCCCCGCGTGTCATCCCCGGCTTGTTTACAAATTGCCCGTTCCATAGTTAGTTAAATTCTCATATTATTTGTGCTGTATGTGCCGTAACGGCTGCTTCTAAACTTTCCTGTCCTGTTGTTTTGGCTGGCTAAATCTTTAATAGAACCAAGGAGAAACTGTAATCTCCTCACTAGGACCAATGTGATTGTGTGCATATAAAATTCCATTCGTTCTCTGGGGGTCCTTATCTGTGCCATCTGTGTGGCCCGCGCCCTTTGATGATAGCCGACTCCAGATTCCTGCCTTTGTCCCCGTCTTGTCCTGCTGTGATTTTTATGGCCGTGTTGTTTGAATAATTTTACATGTACCGTTCATGGGTTCGGGGCAGTTACTAGCCGGTTTTTTTTCCATTCCAGCCGCTGAGGCTCTGTTTCCCAATCGCCTGTCGTGCCATGCCGACGACCGAGACCTACCTCATGGTAACACTTACGACAGTCTGTGCCCGGTGCCGTTGTATCCTGCCAGAACTGTTTCTACTCTGAAGACGGACGGTGCCTGGACTATGCAATGGAGCGGACTGTCCTCGAAACGTGCCGTCGATATTGCGGGGTCTTGCCAGAGCATCTTCCGTCGCCAATGATCGTCCGCTACCACAAAGACGCAGAAGAGGGTGCCCCGGACGATGATTCCACAGTCAACACGATACGGACTTATAGAGGACTTGAAAATGGACTGTCGTACTGATTTCGTAATGACATTTTTATCCTACGAATATTGATTGTATGGTTTATAACGTTAGACTTGTGTCGGATACTGTACATTTGATATTGTACATTTAAACTGATCAGTTTTGTTATGATGTTATTGACTTGGGCTTGATATTATTGGATCTGACAGTGAACTGTTTAACTTTGGCTTCACTCGAGCTTCACTTTTTGTGAAGACCAATGAGGTTGTAGTGATCATGAGCTAAAACTTCCTTGGTAAGACTAAGAGACAAATGCATATTGATTTGCCCCTTGACGTTAACATGATCTGTTCCTCCATATAATGTATTTGTTGTGATACTTGTGTCATGTGATTTATACAGGAAAGTCTTTGAAAAGCTTTCACAAAATGTAGCCTTACCGAGTTAGCATTTTCGGGGTTAAAACGGACAGGAAACGTTAAATATTAGGTATTTAGCATGATCGTAAAGTTACTGGATATTCTGAAATAATGTGTTGTATTGTTCCTATGATGTTTCAGTATATCTTAAGTTTATGCAACCTTTCCGGGGCGTAATAGCCCCGAACGCGCTCAGAAAATATGAAATATTCGGAACGTGTTTTGTCTCCAAAGAGTCCTAGAACGTTCCATTACTTGAAATCCGGATATGCGACATGATTATATGGTCCCATTCTTGACTCCTGAAATTATCCGGATTAATACGAAATATTCGGAACGTGATTTGTATCCAAAGAGTCCGAACACGTTCCATTACTGGAAATCCGGATATGAGACGTAATTATTTGGTCCCGTTCCGGACTTCTGAAATTATCCGGATATATACGAAATATTAGGAACGTGGTTTGTCTCCAAAGAGTCCGAAAACGTTCCATTACTGGAAATCCGGATATGAGGCAGGAATTAAATGGTCCCGTTCCGGACTCCTGAAATTTTCCGAAAACGCAGGGGAGTCATGTCAGATTTCGTCCGGATATATCCAGAAACGGTCCCGATCCGGATGTATACAAACATAGAAACGTCCGGAAATGACACCCTTTCGCACAGTGAAAGTGCTCACAGTACGGCTATATCAGTGGTTACATCTCTTGTCTCTTATACACTAATGCCTTTTACCTTTATTACAGGATTTCCTTTTACACTGGCTATAAAGGGAAAGTTCAGACACTACTGCTATTGACACTTATCTAATCTTCATTCGGGTTGAAACGCACTATGAAGAACCTTTTAGACAGCAGAACAGATAAAAATAAAATACCTCCAGAACGACATGACGGAAAGAGGCTTATCTTAACTGTACGCTATTCAGTGAGTCTCCAAATGGTTGTCATTCGTTTATGGGCTAATTAACGATGAGCAAGAGAAACTAAATTATCACACGTCTACTTGAGAATATTGAGATATTAAGGATATTTACAGTCACCATGGAAGGGTTAGGGTAGAGAATGTTTTCTGACTGTCTGGACTGTCTCTAAAAATCACAACTAGAGGGTTAAAAAAGGTAGAAAACGTTAAATCTTCCACTTCAAAGTCTGCTTCTTGGGGCTTACAAACTTTATCGATTGCTCCCAGCTGATTTGAATACGTCTAATGGCTTAGTAAATCTTTATTTCTTATGACCTACTAGATGACTGGATGGATAATGTCGGTCAAGCACCACTTAAAAGAGCTGCAGCGATTCTATCTAACATTACATACCGGATGTGACGTCATTTTTTCCAGATAAGCCCGGAGGAGGTCAACTTCACCAGGGAGGCGTTCCTCTCAACCTATGACGTCACCGGGGATGGGAAGATTGACGTCTACGAGGTACGACATTTTTGAAATCTTTGAAATAATCGGTCTTCACACGTTTTAATTTACCATCATGGCATATGCATGCACATATTTTGTTTTAAAAAAATACCCGGACTTCCATCAAAACGATTGCAAGGTACAAGATATTATTACTTTCAAGGCGCTGACCTGAAAAATTGTAGACGAAGCTAGAGATCTGAGCATTTCCAAACCACCCTTTCCACGTACCCATACCCATCAAAAATAAAAAAAAAGGAAAGTTCTTTCAGCCCATCCTCCCTGATAAACCCATTCAAAGCCAACTTGGGACTTGTCCTTGTTGCTGTAATCGCCTCTATCCGTTTTCACGCCCCTATAGCACAAACTAAACGGGCAGCTTACGTGAACTACGTTTAACTGCGATACCCAAAGATAAGATGGCGCCGGAGGATAAGAACGCATTCATTCAGCAAAGCTCGCAAATGGCTTCTTGGGTCCAGAAAAGCAGCGATGTTGTCGTTTGCTATTCCATTTTACATCTGTCTACATCCGTCATGTCACCGTTGTAGACCAGGAGGCGCCTCCGGTGTGACAAAAAATGCCAGGAAGAATGAACAGGGGTTGTTGGAGAAAATTCTGAAAGGATAAAAAGCAAAATACCCGAATCATTTTGCGTAAGCTCCGGGCTTCTCAGAGATTTTGCATTAGCCGAAAGATTTTTCAGACTTATCTCCAAGTAGATTTACGTAGCAGTCGGACTTGTTTTCAGCGTATTCTGCAACGTCTTACACGTTTTGTATAGAGATTGGCAGCGTCTGTAAAAAAATACCTGCGTAATCTCCAGAAAGACGCACGCATTGCCGCTCAATACGCTCAGAACAAGCTCGACTGCCACATTTGCCCGGAGATTGTTTTCTGGCGTGACATGCTGAATAGATTTCTTAAACGAGAACTATATCTTACTGAGGGACAACTGCGGTGCGAAGATGTCGGTATCTTGAGGAATGAGTCCAATCTACTTTACCTTATTTTCGATTCTGACGTCGTTAGCAGGATGGCGCCAGTACGTCAGTCTCGTTCCCATTTATCGCTATCATTTGCCCCAATAGAAGGCGACTAATCTGATCACCAATCATCACTCACTAGTTATGTGTTCATGGTTTGTCATAATAGTAGTGTGCTTGTGAACGCTGTATAACTATAACATCAGCATTCTAGATACATATCAGCAGTAAAGCTGCCGAAGCACTGACTAGGCCCTTTGTCGTTAGGTTCTTGGAAAAGTAGATAATCACCTCTTCCGTGGAACTCTTGGGGTCACGTAGATGTTACATGTGTGTATCGTCCATTGCCCGAGCAACTTTCTGAAATCTTCGGCCTTTAAGAGTCCTCCTAATAATGTTTGAAATTGATTGACGTATTGGCTGATTTTCAAGGCTTTCTTTCTAACTGTGTCTTGCTGATTTCACATCATTTTCTTGGCCCTTTAAGTTACCCCCAGTTTTTATGGGTTGTTTGGATTATTCTTTAGCGATATGGATTCAACAGTTTGCATGCTGATTATGTTCGCCATTGTCACAATTGTGTTTTATATCTGCATAATGCCTCCAAGCTATATGTATATATATTTTGTACGTTTCAATTAAAATTCCACCAATATTTTTCAGCTGGCCACCATCATCATGCCGCCAGACGAGAACTTCCTGTTCGCCTTCCACCGCAAACATCCGCTGGACTCCAGCGTGGAGTTTATGCGGGTGAGCAGCACTAACATTTCATCCTACAAGAGCTAGCCATACACTGTGACCAACATTTTTTGCATGTATAGAGCGTCGACGAAGGTTAGACATCCAGGTAATAAGAAACGCCAAATAGCAGCTATTCAAACAACTGGGTAGCTCCAAGTAAGTAATATGTACGGAAGAGCTTCTGATGGGAGTACAAAACACGACTCAACAGCCGGATTTTAGATCACAATCCCGATATAGTACTTGAAGCCCTTTATCAGGATTTATGTGAACTGTGGAGCTATTTAAATATTTACAATGTTATGATTTCCGTAGCTGTGGCGGAAATATGACGTCGACTGTAGCGGCTACATCAGCACTGAGGAACTCAAGGTAAGTTTTGGCACGCCTCCAACGTGTGGCAACGTTTTAAAGTCAACATTTCCAATGATAAGACTATAAAACACTCTTGTGTGCTAATATGTGAAATAATACGTTTATTGTAAGTTCTTGCCCTAGGACTAATTGCAAGTAACATAAAAAGACGGACAAAAAATGTAGAGCAGTGTACTTGTAGCAGATTTCTACTGGCACTAAAAAAATATTATCAACTTGTTATCAACATATGATAGGCATACAAGGCCACAACTATTATTCTTTGTTGTCCATTACCATTTCGCTACTTTCCAAATGCAAGGAAGGAATAATGTTGACGTTATATAAAAACATCATAGGTATAAGGAAACTAAAAGGCGCTAGATATCAGCGTTAACAGATTCTCGTTTGTCCCACTGGCAATGCCTGGATGTGCAGAACTTCCTGAAGGACCTGATGGAGCAGTCGCAGAAGCAGGCCAGTGATGAGGAAGTGGAGGGCTACACCATCACTATGGTAGGCATCAATGGGAATATTACGCTCTGTTGTTGTGTAGTTACGTTCATGAAAACTAAACGACATGATTACCTATGGGCTGATGGATGGATGAAGGGATGGATTGAAGGATGGATCTATAGACGAAAAGGGCGAAACATGTGAACATGGAATTAATGTACTTACGTTTTGTACAAACAATCTTAAAAAACACCATTCTAACGATGAATAAATGCTGATCTTTCAAAGGTATACCAAGCGGAAACATGTTAAATAAGAACAACACGTAAACCTAAAACACTTTCTCATCTAGCTGGAGATATTTGACAAGAACAAAGACGGAAACCTGGAGCTGCAGGAGATGGCACGGTAGGACTTTCACTTACTCAGGTGTTTGGAGTGGGATTCGATGAATATTGAGGTCTTAAATTCACAACCACAGACAGTATGTACAAGAACCCATGTTTCAGTGACTGTCATCTCTCTCAGGGCAATACTGATTGGTTCTACTTTCACCGCCAATAGGTGTCGATGCAGTGCGGTCCCAAATGCAAAGTTGTCGCAATTGCATTTTATTTCCCTGAAAAAGTTAACACTGTATGTGACCTAAAGGACTTTGTTTTGAAGTCATTTATTAACCTGATGGAATTATTCATTGAAATGAAATGCAGCTCAATTACTCGAGTGGCTTTTTCATGTTCAGATTTGTTCTAACGTGAGCGTTTAATCCTTTCCAGACTGCTTGCTCTGAGGGAAAACTTTTTGCTGCAACTGAAGGACTCGGTATGGAAACCTGCAACATTCTATTCATATTCAATCATTTCTAAACTCCCAAAGACACACGCGTGATTTCTTGTGGGCAGTCTTGGATGACAAATAATATGATCAATAACTGTCATTATTTTACAGGCAAAGTCTCCAGAAGAGCGGAAAACAGACTTTGAGAAAGTCTTTGCATACTACGATGAGGTGAGTCTTATAAGAACAGGTAGAAAGCAGAATAGTTTTTCCATCCCAAAATGTGCAATTGCATATGATAGGATTGATACTTTTAAAATCATGATCATACAATCCATTACTAATTTTTTCGGTATTTCATTTTCATTTCATTTTATTTGTTTTACCAGAGTTACATCGCTCAGGCTTCAGCCTGTATGGCGGCTTTGAAAAGGCCTCTGACACCTGTTCCGCCATACTTTCCATTGTCTATGTATATGGAGAATCTCAATAAATGAACAAATAATTGTGGTTGCTTCTGCCTATTTTAGATTCATGGACTTCGACATTTCTTTTGATTAAACATTGCTTTGCCATTTCTGCAGAGCAAAACTGGATCGCTAGAGGGGGTTGAAGTGGATGCCTTTGTCAAAGATCTGATGGATCTCATTAAGGTATGGCATCTGTTGATATTCAAATCCTTTCGTTTCAACTACGTACTATCTCATAGTCTATGACATGAGATATCTAGTGCACAGATATTGAGAGTTGTGCATCCAGCATTTACCACATTTAGAGGAAGGATTGGCAAGTGACTTTTCAAGATGTCAACTCGGAGACCAGACTTGCAAAGCTTAAATCACTGACACCAGGATTCAGGAAGGACCCCTAGTTTTGCTGATAAGTGCAGCGGGTTTATTAACTTGCTCGAGGTGTGGCTCTCCTCAAACACAGGACCTCCATTTTAAGTCCTATCCATAAACAGATGCTGGGTACTTATTTCCACCTGAGTGAAGCGAGGAAAGTGCCATCCGGACATGCAAAGGGGTTTAAGTCAGTAAACCCAGGACCCTTTACTCTAAGCCCAATACTCTAACCATTACACCACATAATGCTACTAAACTTTTAATTTTGATTCACATTAAGACTTTGCCTGTGGCACAACCAAGAGATAACCCTTTTGCCTTGTTGTTCCCAGCCCAACCTGACCATGCAGCAGATAGAAGACTACAAGGAGGCGATACTGAAACACGTGGACAAGAACAAGGACAACAAGCTCCAGAAGAAGGAGCTGGCCATGTGCCTTGGTGTCCGGCTTTAGAGGCGCCATCTAGCGGCATGTTCGAAGCATGCACTTTCCTCCATATGGCATATCTATGTTGTAGCTATTCGAGAACTTCATAAAAAAAAACTTTTCTTATATTGTTAGAAACATTGTGTTGTAAGTGTAGCATTTGCATGCGTGACTAAAATAAGCTGTTATGAAATACATGATGAAAAACTTTGTACTTGTAAGTGTTAACTTGAAAGTTTATCTGTGTTGTTGGTAGAAGTCATCCTGGGTAAAACTTCAACTGTAATTTCCAACACAAGAAATGAACACTTGGAATGTTCCTGCTCAAAGTTGAGCTGTACTTTTCAACACAAAAATTGGAATTTGTCGACTTGCCCAAATTTTCAACTGTCCAACTTCAGACATCACAGAAGCAGTGGACTGTTCATTCCTTTACAAAGTCTGGTGTTTTCAAATACAATTCAATATCTACAACTAGATTAAAAAATGGAGATTTACTTCCGTTCTGACGTTCATTCTAGTGATGTTGAAGAAGAGTGATGGATGTCACTTGAAATGTCAAGAAGTAAATCTCCATTTTTTGTCCAGTTGTAGAAATTGAATTGTATTTGAATATTGTTTACCTGGATGTTTAGCCTTCATATACATTTAAGACTGGAGTAAAAAAATTGGGTAAATCAACTTATTCCTTACCACTTCTTTTATTGAAAATTACAGCTCAACATTGAACCAGAACACTGTAAGTGTGTATGGTGAAAAGTAAGTGTGGTTGTTACATGGAACCTACTGTGCCTCAGACATAACTGAAGTGAACTGTGACATTGTTGTGACATGATGTCTGGAAGTTTGAATACATATTGTATCTGTTCGATGGTTCTGTGTTTGTATAAGAACTTCTCTTTTGCCCCCTGAAATATTCTTTCTCCCATGGGGGGGGGGGGGGTCTAATTCTAAAAGACTGCATGAGTGCATCCTATTCCTAATTTTGTTGTCAAAAAAGTCACAACATCAATCAAGACAAGCAACATGAATGTACAAGCAGATTTATGAGGGGGGGGGGCAAATGCAGTATCTAAAGTTAAACAATGTCCAATTGGCCCATAGTCTCTGTTCTATCTTCTTCTTTAAAGTATGAAACACATTGATAACTAAGGGTTCTAAGTAAGTAAGACTTCTTGCAGTATGTGCGGAATTAAGTGTGGGATGATCTTTCAAATGTTTAACAGTACCGTACTTTAAAGATAACTACATGACTGTACTTTTTAGCAATTCTTCTGGGGCAGAGCCTGCTGAAAGTTTACAGTTACACATAACAGCATAATGTAATGTGCATTATAGGTCAAGAAAAAAAGACAGAAACTACTATATGTCTGTGTACCTGAGAAACTTTGCATTGTTATTATGTAAGTGGTTGTCATATTAGATGTACCATCGTATTAAACTTTTCCTTACTACAAGATTGTTGGTTGTGTTTTGCAATACTTTATGAACTTCTGTGCACTTAGGTTACTGTGTAGATCTTTGTACATGCATATGTACATGTATTTCTTGTTACTTGACTGATCATTTAAACTTTTGTCTCCTGACTGAATGTTACATGTCTTGCTGTCGTATTTACTGGGCCCCCTTGGAAATCAACTTTTGAAAGTTGAAGAGGCTACTAAGTTGCCTTGAAATGAAATCAATCAATAATCTGAAAATTGAAACTCTTCTATACAAACTTGGTTTATAAATATCATCACTTCTTTCGTATAATTTTCACTATTTACTGGACATATCATTTTCAAACTTTCAATACAATTCAATAAAAGCCTTAACAAAACTGTAGAGCTTTTTCTACTTGGCTCATAAAATGCTGTAACTCTTATGTACAGAATGCAGTTTTGCTACCTAACAACAGTATAGACTGAAACTCTGGGTTAGAGGTTGAGGTAAAATATAAGCACTGATGTCTTTTAAGTTATAGTTTACATCTTCAAATTTTGTTTTAGAAACTTAACTGCAGTGCAATTTCAGTCTGGAAATTGCAAAATATAGCAATCTGATTTTATTGCACTTCAATATCGGAAGGTTCATGTACATACATGTGCAGTGCAGTCATTGATGACCCGGCCTCTGGACCAAGAAGTCATGAGTACAAATTCCAGCTGTGTCGCTCACCCGACATGCATGCTACTGGAAAGGATTGCAGCCGTGGTCCAATGTAGCCTGGTATCCAGCCGTATTATATAGCTCCCGTGTCTCTTCTGTCCTCTCCGAAAATATGGCTATGTTAATTGTTCTTGTCAAAAAGAGCTAGGGGGATATCCCCGGTACAATGAACCTATGAATACTGTACATAGCATCTGTCTTCTCTGTCACAACCAGTGGTAGAGTAGCTCATCTGTTCATTGAGGTCATTTGAGCTCTGGTTTGAGATTTCACCCTTTCACTCATCCACAATCAGTACCATCAGCCCTCCGTATCTGATTGCTGATGTTTTGCATATATGTTAATGAGGGCCTTCAGTTGCCTGGGAGGGTACTTCAGGTTCAAGATTGCCTGCCGCAAGGCTTGCTTGGACGGGTAGACGCTATCTTTTTCTGGGGTCTGAAATAACAAAGACAGTTACATTTTGTGAAACTGAAAGAAAAACACTGTAAAAGTTACAATAATAGCCTTGTTCCTTACCTGTTTTCTGCATAACAGATCCTTGATATGAAATTCAGGAATTAGCCTTCTTACAATACTGCCTACGATGGATGACAATTTCGCGGTGGTTTTAAATTCGCGTTGAAGTGGTCACCACGAAAACCGCGAACATTAATCCACCGCGAACATTTCTACATTTACAGTAGTGTTAATTGCTATTCCAAGGACACAACATCAGGGGCATGTAATGGGATTTGAACCCAGGATCTCTGGGTTCTCGACCAAACACCCTAACAGTTACAACATAATGATACATGTGGACTATAGACAGGCTAGTCTCACCTCATTTGAGGATGACGGCACTGGCTTGTGAGCCTTGCATAGCTGGTGGGACTCCTGTGTAGTAGGTAGGGTGGTCGGGAGGTCTCGTGACTTCTGGAGGATTGGAGCTTTCTTGGTACTACCCTTGAAAAGTGGCTTTTTTGCTGCACTTTGTCCCAAGGTGTTAGGAGCGTCTGTGGAAGTTCTAGTTTTTCTTGAAGGAGGACGCATTTGTGGGGAATCTAGTTTCCGCTTTCGAGTATTTCTTGCACAATCATCAGGATTAGTCTGTTCCTCCTGCTGTGTATGTTTGTCATGATCATGACTGTCTTCCTCTGTGCTAAGCTGGAGTGACGGTTGGTTGTCCAGTGGGTTGTTCAGGTACAGGTCACCCATCTGGTCACTGTCTGCCTCTTGGGGACTAGTGGTTGAAACAAACATACAATTGGATAAACAACAATTACAAAATTACCTGGTGAAATAATATACCTTTGTTTCTAATTTTAAAAATAGCACAATCATCCGAATACAAGCTCCAACAGATTATCTACAACAGGGTCTACAGTAGGGCTGCCTCCAGCCTTAAAGGACAGCATCAGAAAATCCTCAATTCATTATTTTCCAGTAGTTTACTCATTAAAAAGTTGATATACGTCAATTTTTACATTGATCCGCCTACTATGACCCTGTAGACACGTTTGAACTTCGCGCTCTCCTCCTGTCTCCCGCCGCGCTGGGCCATGACGTAATGGCCTCTTTCTGATCGTCTGACGTCACAGATCAGAAACTTCTGGTCAGACTTCTGGTCCCACTCATTGCTTGGCAGCCTATAATTTTCGTTGTTTGGGCTTACAAAATGCATTCTAATCAAATCTATGTCATGAAATTTAGATGGTTTGAATGGAAAGGCGGGCAAATTTCCGACTCAGGACAGAGGCTCAGGTCATGGAGACAGCCCAAGTATTCAGGCAATGAAAAGAGGTGTGAGGACAAGATCCCAGGCACCCGTGACCACCTTTTACTTATCAGGTCAAGACACATGTTCTGGTCGAAAGGAAAACCTGAGGATACAGTACAAGTTTCTAGGCAACTGTGACCCTATTACTTGTCACCAACCTGTGGCTAGGGATGAGGAGAAGTCAGGGTGTTGGGTTACCAAGGGAAGGACCTCTAGCCTGGTCTATAGAGAAAGACTTTCTAGGCACCTGTGATTCTATTTGTACAAGTTTCCAGGCACATGTGACCCTATTTCTTATCACAAACCTGTGGCTAGGGCTGAGGTCCCTCCATAGTAGAAGTCACTGTAGTGGGTTTCTAAGGGAAGTACCCCTGGCCTAGTCTATAAAGAGTCAGTACAAGTTTTTAGACATCACCAACCTGTGGCTAGGGCTGAGGTCCCTCTTCAAGTAGAAGTCAGGTGGGGAGGTGCCTTGGAGGGGACAGTCTCGACCCATCGCCTGCTCAAAGTACGAACCCTCTGATGACTTCTCACTGCTTGGTGGGACGTAGTCTGGCTTCCAGTCTGGGGGTTAGACTCAGAAATGAATAATTTGATCACCAATGTCATTAGAGCATTCATGTAATCCATGCCATTGGTGATAAATGCTTCATTTTTCATGAAGTTTCAAACTGCAGTTTGCAAACTTACTTTGATCAAACACAAAAACATGCATACGTACACAAAATATGCATACATAATTTACTTAGAGCACACCAATCAATCAATCACATAATTTTGGGAGGACAACTTGTAAAGGTGTTGATACACCTGTTTTGTCCTCCCTTCCACTTGTTTTTGCATGTGGTAAATTCAAATAAAGAAATAAAGAAATAATTTTATTGCCAGCAAGAAAACTGAAGAATCTAATAATGTTTAAAATGGCCAACCTTCCATGTCCTCCAGCTGTTTTGCCTGTTCCTCAGGAATAAGGAGGTGAGAGATGTCATGTACAACCTGGGCTAACTCAGACTGCTGACAGGGTGGGATCAGCAGATGAGTCATGTCTCTCTCTGTGATGCCATGTTCTTCAGCTTCTTCCTGTTAAAAAAAAAATCTTTAGAAAGTGTTGTTTTAAACAACTACTGGTCTTTAGTTATAGAAGAGTATGTCTCACTGAAGTTGCAGTACGTTGATGGTGTAAGAGTTCACGTAGAGCATGTGCCTGGCAGTAGACTGCTCCAGACATTGGGTCCACAGTAGCCTATGGATCTTTTAAGTGTATAACGCTGAGGTTTTTGGACAACCAGCTGATTGCTTGCGCTTTATCTTTCAAAAAGCTGTACATCAGTCGATAAACTATGATTGAACACGACATAGTAGATGAACATGAATTAGAAGATGCATTCTTGGTTTCTCAAGAACTGGCTGCATTTATTCAAAGTTCTGCTAGGCGGCGCTTTTATACCTGAACTTTCATTGTACACAAGTGTATACTAACCCTCACCTCTTCTTGTGAGACTTCTACACCAGCTTCTTCTACCAGCTGGGTCAAATGCACTTGGCTTTCAGACTGCATGGAGTTGTCTATATTTTCTGATGATGCTAAAACAACAACAACAATAACAACAACAACATTAATAACAATGACTTTCACATGTAGGTTAGAAACACTGCAATAAAACACTCAAATATTATTCAATTTTAATGCCAAAAATGCAATAAGCTGGCTTGCCTATCTTAGTTCAGGAGAAGATGTAGGAATGCTTTTAACAAAAAAACGGCAAGGGTGTGCCAGAAATAGCTAGCTTAGCTCTCAATATCCCACAAACAAAGACTTAGTGCAAAATGTTTGTCATGGCTTCAAGATTTCTACATATTTACCTTTATATCCACTGGACTTTGTAGTTGACTCTTAAAGGAGCAAATATTCATTCTCGAGCTTAATCCTTCTAAAAGGTTTGGAATCTGAATGATGAAAACGTTGTAACATCATAGCAATGTTAATGGTCAACAGTCAAGTTAATTCTTTGCATTCTGACTGACAGACTATCGGAAGCAACTTGATATTGACAATTTCACAACAATACCTTGTTGCTTGGTAACTGGATTAAAAGTAGTGAGCTAGTTGATACAATATTTCTGGGTCTGCGCACGAAACACCCTTTAGCCAAAGCCTACTTGATCCTTTTTTACAGTTGTCTCGATGACAAATTTGACACCTGTTTGGACCAGTGTTCTAGCCAGCCTGACATTTTTTCCCTACCCTGGATTTGAATGGAAGTCCTGTCAAAGGCGTGACAATCCTTTGGGGTCCGGGGGAGCAAATTTTGAAATCTAGACCTTCTGAAATGCTATTTCCTTTATTTTGAGGGGCAAATTTTTGGTTCAATTAATATCTTTACATGCGGATTTTTGTCTGCCACAGAGGACGGAATGGGCAAAATTTTTGTCTGTCCGCAGAGGCAAAACTCTGTCGAAAGACAGAAGGAAGGACGCTGGCTAGAACCCTGCTGGTTTGCCTCTTTATTGCAGGGCAAACTTGAGCTACCTCAGTTACCACAATGTTAGAGCACTGAAGGGCTAACCTCTGTACAGGAGCAGACATACTCAGATTGTACCTTTACCTTCTGACTCCTCCTGTGGGACTTTGTTTCTGGACACGTCACTGTAAAATGGTGCAGAAAGTTTGTCATGGTAACACCCACACATTACAACAAGTGTGACATGTATTATTAAGATATAATCTCCATTCAGATGTAGTAATGGCTAATGGATGCTGTTTTGGGCTACGATGATGTTAGCGGACGTTTGAAGGTGCAGCATTTGAACGGTTGGAACATTTAAATAAAGAAAAGTTGAGTTTAGGAATCGAAAATGTCTAGACATGTTTTCTTGTTGCCCGTCCGTACTTCTTACATTACTCCTTCCGTAACGAACTCTCTTCTTAGCGGTATTCCCAAATAACCAGGAAAGAACATCTACCCCTCTTACACAAAGAAAGAAGCAGCTATATGTACTACAATATTCTCACCTGTGCAACAATGACATCAACCTTCTGACTTGTGGCAGCTCATTGCTACAAACATGTACAAACAAAACAAAACATCAAGAGAAATTAGGCTCACACAATTTTTTCATTTTGAGTTGCAAATTAGTTTCATTTAAAGTAAGTCTGCACAATTGAGCTGGAAAATGACCATTTTTTTTTCTGACAGAGGTGCCTATTCCAACATGTCTGCTTGGGGAAGGGCAGATTTAAAGAAAAGCTTAAATTTTAGTTCAACCTGTGGCAGTGTCAGCACAATATAAGGGCATAGTACAACTCACCAGTCTTTGACATCGGAGTAGAAGTGGCCACCTTGTCCCCACAACGTGAACTTCTCCACCAACAACATGAACTCCCAACTATTCTGTAATAATATCAGTAAGATTACTAAGAAGACATACATCATATCCTGTAACTGCACACATGCACACAGGCTCCCATGTATTGTGCGCAAATTTGGTCTAACTACAGCATGGGTGCTATTTCCAAACTACGAGTGGCATACCATAGTGCCTTTAAGTGTATTTTGAAGTTATTTTTTGTCAACAACCGGACAGACACGTTTGACACAAAGTGCCGTAAGCTCACACATTCATTCGCTTCCCGCCTGTTGTTTTCAGATAATGAGATTATTCACCTGCTCGTGTAATTTGACCTTCCATAGTACTTTTTAGCGACATTATGCAGATCTCATTATCTACTGTAGTTTTCAATTTTTTACTGTTTGTACTTCCAAAAATAATTTCATCAGGTTGGTACATCATAGGACATAAGAATTTTCTTTTGCACAACCAGTTTTTCTCACCTGCTGACTTTTCGATGTCTGTTAGACATCTTCCTTAGAGCTTCTACCTGGAGTTCTGTTTCTCACCGCTATCTGTAGCTGATGTAGGTGGCGCTTTTATAGCTACATACATTGGCGAGAAGCAGAACTCCAGTTAGAAGCTCTGAGGAAGATGTCTGACAGACATAGTAAAATGTCCAACTGTTTGTACTGTTTGTACTGTTTGTATGGTCAAGGGCATGATGCAAATAAATGAACTAAGCAAACAAACAAATTTAACAGTTGTCTGACCTCTCTCATGACCTGGTTGACGATGATGGAGTATTTCTTCAGAATGATGTTCATGCCAGGCAGACTGGACAGCTCACTCTCGGTCTGGCTGCAGCTGGGAACAAGAAATATGAAGTAAACTTGGAAAGTTCATTCAACCCACAGGCAGCACGCTTGTTTGGCTAGTAAGTAAACATGTACCTTAAGTGATTCTCTGTTTTGTATTGTCTGCATAACCAACTTTGAAACTAAACCTCATAATGTATTGGTGAACACAATGTAACCTTTTATATTGTTCACTGTACATTGTCCAGGGATGGCCCTTGATAATAGCTTCCGGCTAGTTGGACAGCCCTGGCTGTATTTCTTTGTATACAGCCAAATAAATCAAATCCATTTGCTGTAATAACTAGTAAACAACAGATGTTCCTCATCAGGGCTGCAGTGTATAGACTGACCTCTAGGTGGTGCTGCATTGCCAGAGCTTTTTAATTTTTTTGCCATCTAGCAGGAATGTTGGAAACAATCTTTATTGACACGACAAAAGTACAGCGACTTTCGTAAGGTCTACATGTATAACAACTACTTACAGTACAACTAAACACACATATATGGATATCTATAGGTATGACTAAATCAACATATAGGGTCTAGCATGTCATTAACACTATTAGTTCTACGGTATAAACATTCGTGGATATATTTGCCTACTTGTACACAGTGAGGGTTATCGCCTCCCAGAATGTAGTTGAATTTATCTATCGAACAGAGAGTAGCAAATTCTTTAGAACAAGCGGAAAGTAATGTGAACAGCTCTGTGCGTTTATCATTATATCAAGAACAATCCATAACAAAGTGACGTTCGTCTTCGATCTCATTTGGGCAAAATGGACAAAACCTCTGGTCACTGGGAATTTTAGAATATCTTCCGGCTTCTATATTTAGTTTGTGACTACTGATTCTCATCTTTGTAATTGCTCTACGAAGTTCGAAACTGTGTACGTTCGAAAGATACTTCTTTTGTCCGTATCTTTCCTTTAGCGTAGAATAAATGCAAAGTTTTGAGCTATTCTGGATAGAAGAATGCCATTCTTGTATGTATATATCCTGTAAGCGGAGTCGTAATTGGTCGGTTAGCATATTAACATGATACAACCTCGGGTTTGTCCATACATGTCCAAAACCATTATAGTTGAGAATGTCAGTTACGTGATTTGTCCAGTCGTATTCGCCGGAAAGTAAAACATCATATGCTTCACGTATGCAACTCACTTCAAGTTCAACCCTACACTCTTCTGATGTGGACATGTGCAAAGTCAAAAGTCAAAGTGTCTCACCTTTCGTCATCTTCTTCAGTCTTCAAAGCTTCATCACTGAAGAGAGCCTTGATGAAGACTTGACTGTCACATACTGTTCCCTGGTAGCCTGCCCTGTCTGTGTTCTGCTTGGTCTGGCTGTCGTTAACATCCAGGTCGATCTGTTCTCTTCGGTTTACCTGTGTGAAAGGGAGAAAACGCAACATTACCACCATGTAATTTATATCACGGTGGGTACTGAAGATTATCAAAGTTTTGGATATGGTTTTGTTTATAAAGGACAGCTAAAGAAATCTCAACAATAGTCCTGTTTCTGGAATAAATGTCACATAGAATCTTGTACTGTCCAAATCTCACTGTGTACATCAAAAAACAAATTTATGGTATACTAGTAGTTCTTTGAACAACCAAGAAAAATATCATCCAACGCCTCCTCTGTTGACCTCACTTTACACTCTTCTACAAGATCTCTTCAGTGCCACTGACAAAAGATAACAGATGTTATCTGAAATGTCTGACCGTTTCCAAAATCATATCCAGTTGTAATTGTAAAGTAATTGCTACTAGTATTTCGCATACTTTACCTCTATAACCCTTGCTATAACTGCATCATTACGGCGCTGGTCAGGGTTGGTGTGGTTCATTATAGTCTTCACTATCCATGTGCCTTGCTGGAGTGTGCTCCTCCCGAAGTTGTAGTGAAACATTCTGTGCAGCACTCTCTCCACCAACTACAGGGAACAACCTGGAGAAAACAGTTGCAGAGTTTTAGTTTAGAAAAATATATTGACAGTTTTTATTTTCAATTTTCTTAAAGTTTGTCCCTGAGCACAATTTTCGTCAAGGGACCCTGCTCATTATGTAATAAATGTAGATGTCATACTCATATTGATATAAACTAAGGACATGTTGATTTGCTAATGTGTAAATGATGATGATGATGTTGATGTTGATTTGATTGTATGGATGACATTTGAGCAATTTTTAATTTCTGTTAATTTAAAAGACAATTCAATAACAATGTAAACCTTACAGATCAGCTGGAAAGTGATCAAATATATGCAATAACTTGCAAAAACAATATTGGAAAATGATACTAAATGTAATGCCAAAGTCAAAGAAGATTTGAAGATATGAAAATGAAGAATGATACCATTCTCTACATGCTGAGTCGTCTGTTCAACCTCCCTGACCACATGGATTTCGTGATGGAGTCAGCTTTTTTTTATATTCACAAGCTCGCATCAGTTTTGATGTTCTCAGAGGATGTCATCCATATAATTATAATCAAATCAACATGGCCTTGTGGCAAATATAGGTATTTATCTCATTAAATGGACCCATTTAATGCCATAATGCCACAGCCATTTACTAAATACATGCATTTACAAATCGCTATGGGTTGGTTAAATACTAGTACGAGCATGGCAGCAGAAAAGGCAGCAGAAAAGGCATATTTATAAAGGCATATTCATAATCTCAAAAAATTGAGGCTAGGCAGTAGGAAAGAAGAAGAAGAGTATGATAAATTTTGAACTTCAAGAGACGAAGCTCGTGAAGAGGACATGACATACGATCAACAGATGTGTCCTTTCGTAAGTATAGCCTATCCTATACCCACTCTTCCGCACGTTCCTAGATCTATCATGTGCAAAGTAGAGCATACTTACCTACAACTGACAAATACATTTGTACTTATCCCCTTGCCTGGGACCTGTAGTTACCAAGAAATATCGGAACTCGAAAAAACAAAATATTTTTTTCAGACTAGCCGCCATTTTTAATACCCACAATGCTTTGCTCAGGTGCGGCTACGTCATCGGTTTGTGTTTTGTCTGAAACAGCCGAGAAAATCGGACTTTCCTTCTAAATTCGGGCGGTTTAAATGATATGGTTGAGTTTTTGTTCCAATCTTAGGACGAGAGATGTTTTGATGGGGTGTATTTGTCCTTTGATGTTTTGTCTCGTACAGTTTGGAAGTTGGGCGGGGATATGACGTCATCAAAACACGCGTATTCAATTTCTTGGGGGCTGTCGCCTTCATTAGAGATGACACTATGCACGGAGGGCGGACTTCGCGCCGGCTACACTGACTTCTAACCCTATTTTACCCGTCTGGAGGACCAGGAACGCGCCAGAAATACGACAGGAGAGGCAGGGAAGGCCTCGAGAATGTCAGGGAAGTCAAAATCGCTCGCTCGGGTGAAGAGCGGAGTCGTCGAGGTGAAAAGTAAGGTAAGAAAAAATCCGTGTCGCGAGAACGCGTACCCTTGTCTTGGGCTGGACTTTCGTTGTTGTGTTTGAGGGCGTGTTTTAAGATCAAGGTACAGGGTTTGGCTCGATTGTAGGGCGTCAGGCTATTGTTTTAAGTCTGAGGGAGGCTCTACATCAAATTTGTCGCCGAATTCGTAACGAAACGAAATCTGGATGGGCAAGAGTTTTCATGTGTTTTGCTTGCATGACCGGCTGTGTTGGTAGAGTCCAGCCGCGCTTGCACAACCGCCCAGGCTAGCTAGCTAGCCTACATAGTTTGACATAGCCTACAAGTTTGACCTTCTTCCCCCTCCCCCTTGATAAACCGGCGTACCTCGCCCTGTCTGATCCGAATTCCACTGTCTCTGTCACTCCAGTTCGACGCCGAGTACCGGCGATGGGCCCTCGACAAGACGACCATCGAAAAATTCGACGATTTCTACCAACTTGTTGAGCGGAGACACCACCTCGCCGACATTCCTTTTACCCTGTGCTACACGGACCCGCACGGGGATCTCCTGCCCATCAACAATGATGAAAACTTCGTCAAGGCCATGAGCACAGCGGCTCCTGTGGTCAGACTTATCGTGCAAAGAAAAGGTGAGTTCCGAAAGATTTTTTTTATTTCTAGGGTAAAGGGGGAGGGGGGCGCGCAAAACCACTCCTGGATCAAACCAAGCATGAAGTACCTTTGCCGTGTAATCGACCCGACTGGGTGGTATTTTCTGGGTTATGGACAGCTCTTAACTCGCGATTTAACTTCGGAACCTGGTCCCAGCCCGTTTAGAGCCCCACGGGAAACCTTAAACTCCACATGAGCCATCATCAAACCATCTGGAGTGATTTGAAACTCCTGAGTTTGAAAGGTAGAGATTCTGAACTTGGATTAACAGATGTTTACATGGTGCAGAGGTATACAGTACTGTCATGGGAGCCTGTCTGACTCAGCACTAGAACATCCACTTCCTGTGCTTCCAACATTATATCCCCAATAACTCATGGTTATCTGCTAATAGAGCCAAGAAGGAAGCAATTTCAGGCTTAGTTTGCACCGGCACACGGATTGTTATCACAGGGTGGAACAATTTTCCCTTCTTGAGTAATCCTCACTTGTTACGACTTCCTGCTCTGGGCAGTGAAGTGCTGCTACCCGGAGTTCGCTGCTGCTCGGTTTGTTTAGCGTTAGCTGAATAAAGACGAAATCTGTACCAAAGTGATATCGGAAATGTTGTAGCCATAGCAAGGAAATAACAGTGGCTACATTCACGTGTATGGTTAATGGAAGATGTAATGATAAGAATAGGCAGGTTTCCAAGTAATTCCATAGATAATATGCACACTTGAGCATCTGTAGGTTCTCAGGCAGACTGAATGCCCTGTGGCCTGTGTGCATGTATCTAAACACCTTAATTCAGGTCTACTTGATCCGATGTTTGCCTTGGCACGGACGGTAGCCCCAGATTTAGAGAGCATGTTTGATATGTACTTCCCCCCTGCATTTCACCCACATATCGGATTATGAGTTGACATGCCAGGCGTGTCGCGGTCCCCACCAGCCGGGACACGTAACCCCGACGTAACCGCACCTGGCTCCTGTCGAGAGTAACGGGTCGCAGGTTTCCGTGTGTCCTAGGAAACACGTTCAAGCGCATGCGGGAAGAATGCGCTCATTTCAGGGTCACCTCACCCCCTTACAAACCCTTTTGACAAAGGAATTCGGGGACAAGGAAAGCTAATAATGACTCGGCTTCCTTTTGAAACGGACATGCCACAACCAGTCATATCCATATCCTTCAGAGTTCCCTGTCTCTCTGTCGCATTCCAGAGGAATTCCTTTGCATTAGCTACTGCCCTACTTCAGCTGTCTGAAAACTGCTCTGCAATGCCAGTGTTATCTGGGAGAGTGTAATTCAATTACCATCCTAGCCCTTGGTAGATCGATCTGTATTATTAGATCCTTGTTTTGCATAATTGATTAACGTGGTTTGTAGGCCTGTCAACCATGGGCAGGGTCATGCTAAGTGGTTTGGGAGAGGGTCTGTGTTTTTGTTTGGGACAGAAAAAGGGGTCGGGAGTATTTCTGTGTGTGTTTGTTTACTACAACTGGGTCAACGCAAGACAGAAGTGACTTGCGTGTACATGGGATGTACACAGTTGAGATATGAAGGGCAAGCTTTATTTCGTCTGATAAAAAAGACAGATTTTTTTAAAGAAACCATCATATCGTACCAAGGAGCTTTTATCGTACATAACATTCCAACCTCACCACGTATACCACCATCATTCTTCCATGTAAATCACATTGTAAAGTACAGAGAGAAGTGACTTGCGTGTGCATGGGATGTACACAGTTTAGATATGAAGTCGAGCAAGCTTTATTTCGTCAGATAAAAAAGACAGAATTTTTTTAGGAAGCCGTCACCTTGTCCATAACATTCCAACGTCACCACGTATACCACCATCTTTCTTCCATGTAAGTCACATTGTGAAGCACAAAGTGGTCCAACTGTTTGTCATTCCAACAATCCAAAAGTCTTTAGACTGGTTGGTGACTTCCCGATCGTGGTTGCTATGCACAGACAGCCACCAGTCTCTTAGTAAATGCTAGTACTGAGACAAAAAAGCTGGGCGACTCCAATATCAGTGGGACAAAAGTTATTTGAATGTAATGGGTGGAGATACAAGTACAGTCATGAGTCAGGTGTTGGGCATACCTGCACATAGGTAGCTTGTGTTTACTGTACAAATACATAAATATTCGTCAGGATGCTTTCAATGAGTGAGAACAGAGAAAAGCTACGAAGAACTTCAGGAAGGTTTTGTAAAATGTGGATACACGCACACGGACATTTTACATGCAAAATATACGATGTGAGGCAACAGTCGGAATAGGCAATACTTTGTCTTGGTCCTTATCTGATGACGACAAATGTCTGTTAGTGTTAGAGCTGTTGGAATGAATTGATTTTAGGACGACTTTGACCGTTGTATAGTCTTTGTAGTTTGTACGTAACTGTGGTTCATGAGTTCGATTCTGGATGGGCATGATGCAATCAGGAATGTTGACACTTTGAGGTCATACATTACATGTAGATGCCTCGAGTTGTTTTGTACAAGATTGACTAAAGAAGCATGATTGATAACTAAAGTGTAACTGAGAATCATCAATCTTATGTAAATTTTTCATAACTTACTGACATAAGCATGTTAAGACTGAAAGCCGTTTATACTCACAACTCCATGTTCTTGTTGTAAATCAATCCAGCTAGGTTATCTTCTTTTCATGTTCTGCAGTTTTATTTCTTTATCAGTGGTCTGACATTACTGTGCGTGATGTGAGTGATTGATTGGTTTACATTTAGAACAGTTTATTATATGCAGGGCATGTTTTTTTTTTAAATATTTTGTGCCCCCCTCCCCAACCTGGTGATTTAATCAGAGATCCCACACAAATTCTTGAAGCCAACCACCCTGGGTGATTCTGTTCATGGTTCAAATAGCCCCATAGCCTGTGAATTGTGGTTAGATAATGCCATAGATATATATCACAGCTGTTACTGGATCTGAGATTGACAGTAGTGTACATGACATGTGCATACAGGTGTATGCGTTATCTCTGTCATTGTGTGCTAAGTCATGAATATTCATAAGTTATTGTTTGATAGGATTTGCAGCATATCTCTCTCTGATTGTTCTAATCCCTTACATTGGCAAGGTGTCAGAATCTTGTAGATATGAAAAGGGGAGACCCTTAGGATTTTATTTTTATCTTTAGGTTTTTGCTACAGTGTTGTTTCATACTCGCGATGCTAGTCAGTCAAGTGCTGTGTGCACTGTGTTATGTGTGATTTATAGTAAATTGTACAGTAATAGTTATGATATTCCACAAACCAGGAATGTTGTAATGAATGTATTTGTCTTCCTGTACTATCAATAGGTGAACCTTAGGTATTTTATTAGTAACGTCTCTTCAAAATTGATACGTATGATTTATATAAACAAAAGTAAGTATTTCGAATAGATAAGATGATGATAAACTGTAAGTAAGGATAGCACCATCACAAGAATGATTTCGTTTGCATGTTTGTTTTATCATTGGGTTACAGAAATACTTTTTCCTTGTCACAGTAAATTGCATGTAGCAGTTGGGTAGACTGTTTTGTCTCTCCATGTAAATACTAACAGAATTTCTGACGTAACAAATTATAATTTACTTTACTTCAAAATCCGGTATGAGTCATCTCTTACTACAAGCACATTTTTACATTGTAACAGATAACTTTAACTTTATCTAACTTACGTGGTTATTGTGCCAATTTCTGGCTCTGTTTTTTTTTTTTTATGAGAATGTATAGTTTAAATCAAGAGTCAAACCTTGATTTTATGGAAATCATGTACAATTCTTTAACAACAAGGTGAAAATGACACAGTAAAAATTGAGGTTTTTGTGTCTGCCAGATTTTTTGTTCAGTCTGACTGAACCATGCATTTTCCGTAGAGCCCTTGACATGAAGCATGGGTCTGTGCTATGTATTCACCATGGAACTGTTCGCTGTCCAACTAATGTTTCACCTCTCTGCCCCTCCATGCCTTCCCTTGTCTGTACTGAAGAGCCTGAAAGGGCATAGCAATGAGAGGTAAAGTGACAAATTCCTTCTCTATGTCAGGCTTTCCAACCCATACATTTGTCAAAACCGCAAACAGATCTACAGTATATGATATCAGATGAAAAAATTGAGTAAAGCATTACCAGAGTTCTGAAAACATTTGCTGAAGGTAAAGAATAAATTCATCTTTACAAAGCTTTTGGTGGCTAAAGTGACAAATTCCTTCTCTATTCCAGGCTTTTGCAACCTATACATTTGTCAAAACCGCAAACAGATATATATGATATCAGATGAAAAATTGAGTAATGCATTGCCAGAGTTCTGAAAACATTAGCTGAAGGTAAAGAATAAATTCATCTGTTGCAAAGCTTTTGGTGGCTAAAGTGCCAAATCCTTCCTCTATTACTGGCTTCCCAGCCCATACATTTGTCAAAACCACAAACAGATATACAATAACAGATGAAAATTGAGTAAGAGTTAGACTTTACTGAAGTGTTAAATAGATTTTTTCTGGCAGTTTCATCATTTTTTCAGAGCTTATCAGAAGTACCAAATCCCTTCTCTGTTTCAGGCTTTTCAGAATGATGAAAATTGAGAAGTACATTGCTTGAATGAAAGAAGAAAAAGTCAGGTAGTTTCATCTGCTACATAGCTTTTCATGGGCTGCATATATCCAGTTTTCTGATGTAAATTTGATAAATCAATGAAAAAGCGAAGATTGAGACAGATGAACCATCAGTAGGTCGCTCTCATTTCTCCACAACTTCTATCCATCATCCACAGAAACTGACCCCTACAGGTCATAGGTCAACATTTGAATTACACGTATAGTTGTCACAGGATACAAGGTGTACATGTAGATGGAAACAGTGTTGAACTGAACTTTGGTTCCCTTTCCTGGACGGTACTTGATAAGAGCGAATCTCTGATAAAAGTTCAAGTCACCTTGGAGGCAGAGGTCAAAAAAGTAAAATGGTGGTGCGAGATATCTGATTTATGGAGGGAAGGGTGTGTGTCTTGCTCTTGGTGTTTGTATCTTTCTGTGACCTCTTGAGTCTTTTTGTGTCGTATATTACAGTGTTGATACTGTTAATGTCTTTGGTGAATTAGAGTGGATTTTTGTGTCTTTGTTGACATTTATGTTCTTTTTGTCGGAAAACAAGATAGGAAACGCTCTTGGTGTTTGTATCTTTCTGTGCTCTCTTTTTGTGTCGTACATAATACTAATATATAGTGTTGAAGATGATCTATGTTCTCAGTAAGGTAGCATGGATTTCTGTGCCTTCTTGAACATTGTGACTCATTCTTTATTCGTGGTCTTGTTTGTGTTTCGGGAGATAAGACGAATATTTCTGCACATTCTTTCCTGGGGTCGAGCTGTTGCTATGGCGCCTAGAATAAAGCCACCATGACGTCACGTGCAAAAACTTATTTTCTATAGGCATATATGCTCAGATTATATTCCTAGAGAAGGATTTTAAAACATTTTCGTCAATTTCTGTAGGTTTAATTTAAGGATTTTAAAACATTCAGTACGATTAGATTCTAAAAATTGACCACAGACAGCTATTAATTATCATTCTCGTGTTACAACCAAATCAGATCATGAGTCAGGAAATGTATTTCCAAGCATGAACCAACAAAAGCACTGTATGGGGTTTCCCACCAGTGCATACAACATAGAGCAAAGTTAACAATCCCGTTCAAAGGTCTATTGAAAACCTCCTATCACACCCAACAATATCTCTGTCGGTGGCTTGCAAATGGTCAACGAATCCATGCAAGTTTGGCAACATGTATATGTTCTGTGTGTGGGTTTGATTGCTTCGCATGATATACAAATTGTGTACATTGTGTCATAAATGTTGTGCCAACAATTTTCACAATGATTTCACCCAAAGTAGAGTCCTAATATCCGGTTATAGATCTGTATGTGGTAGCTCGTGGGTAACTTATTGTAATAACAATAGCCAGGTGTGATACGTACGATTCAGTGATTCCCAATCAAATCAGTGTGATCGTGTCAATAGTTCATCAACCAAAACATTCAATTTTTTTTAAAAAGTAGCCTTTGTTGACCGAGATATAGCCTTTGACATGCTTTGATGAATTTTTACTTATTAAAATTGAAGTTATTATATAAAGCAATAGACTGTGTACCCAAATCATACAGTTCCTACATTGACAAAGGTTGGACATCCAGGTGATAAGATATACAATACAAAAGTTACTCAAGCAACTCAGTGATGTGGACACTGTCTGAAACATCTCACCGTTTACAAAATCTATACAGTTGCCTGTGTGCCTTTTGTAATTGCATGATTACGTACTGTAAATTTTGTCGAGTCCTGGTATTGCATGAACTCACTGCATAGTGTCACTTGTTAACCATCCCCAGACATCTATATGGTTGCAGGCCATTAATTTCATCATGGGATTTGTCCATAACTGAATCTGGTGTCCCCTGTGACTATCTGGAGTCAACCACCAAGAGACTAATCCATTTAGTTGTGATCCAATCAGGTTTAGACAGCCACCAGACATCCATACATCCAGGGTTGTAGCCAGCCTGAAATCATTTTCTGTCCCCTTGATTTTGAATCCTATCGAGCGCCCAAGGCATGAGGTTCCTAAGGGGGTCTGGGGGCAAGCTCCCCTGAAAAATTTAAAATCTAGACCCTCTGAAATGATATATCCTGCATTTTGAGGTGTAAATTTTGCTGGTAGACTAAGCTGCGCACCGGCTTCTGTTTTGGTGAAAAATTACACAAGGAAGACAGTTTTTTATGTCTTAACATATGGATTGTTGTCCGTCACAGGACGGAATGTGCAAATTTTTTTCTGTCCCCAGCTGCAAAATTCCGTCAAAGGACGGATGCTGACAACAACCCTGCATCCATCGCTCTGATTCAAATCTTGCTGCCTCTGCAGAAAAATCAGTTTTGTTTGGATGGTGCCTGAGGGAAACATTGTCATTTTATCATAAAAATGTCACTGCGAGATGTGAAATTAATTATTTAGAGAGTTCCTTTGGTTGATGATCAGATATAAAAGGAATTTTATTGTGGAGACGACCTTATATGATGTGAAGAATAACAATTTTGTGACACAGGAATGAAATCTTGGTTACCAAGTTCGATGTACATGTAGCTTAGGAAAATAGCAAGTAGAATGTTATAATATGGTTATCATGTAGATATTTAGAATGCCTAGTAGTGTAAACCTATGCAGGAGAATTTCATCACACAAATTGTTTGAATACCAATGTATGAAGTTTTGCTGTAGTACCAATTGAAGCCACCAGGGCGCTCAAACAAAATCAATTTCTTTGATACGTCAAGACATAACCAAATTCCAAATTTCAACTGCAAACACAACCGTGGTACCGAAAATGTAACCTTCTTGGTGAAGGTAACTATTAAAAATATAACCTTCTCAGCAAAGGAATTAGTATATAAACAAAAACATTTTCTCGGCAAAGGATAAAAACCATAGCCTTCTTGGTGAAGGTAACTATAAAAAACATAACCTTCTTGGCGAAGGATAAAGGATAAAACATAACCCTCTTGGCGAAGGTGACTTCCCAAAACACAGCATTCTTGGCAAATGTATCTTTAGAAACCACCACAGCTCTGTGCATGGTTTCTTTCAGAACATGGTCTGAATACGTGAAATGAATGGGGGAGGGGGGCGCTTTGAAGTGCAGTAAATGGTTGAGAGCTCGTATTCAAGATTTGCTGTGGAGGGTAAAAATGACTTCCTTAGATGTCTGCTCCGTGACCTGGAGAGATAGTGCTCGAGCACTCAACGGCAACAACAATAACAACAACTAGAAAGAATTCAAGTAAATACAAGACATTGAGGACAGTCTGTCCTACATTGTCAGAAAGAGAACAGCAGGTGAAATGTGAAGGGCTTTGTGCAAAAATAGCCTGAATTTGATGTCTAGGTTAAAATTTACCCTGTTGCTAGTCCACAGACATTCCATGGTTAGTGTGTCATTGGAGAATTAAAAAACAAGTTGTCAAACTTTTTTTCCAGACACAAAACATGCATGTTCCTCAAGCTTGATAGGGATCTGTTTATACATAATGATTGTGCATGTAGTTAATTAATGATCAAGTCTGCCGTATTTGATGTTCCTAGTTGTTCCAAGGAGGTTGAACCTCCTTGGTTGTTCTTGTTCCTTCAGCATCTTTGCCAGAGTTTTGGATTCCATCATGTGCTAACATGAAAAGTAAATTTGGTGATGATCAGCCATGTTTGGCAGGTTGTGTTTTCTGTCGAATCTAAACCCAGTTCTGTCACTTGTGTGCCATCTTGTATCTTCTGCCAGTCAGTCAAACAGTAGCTAACCACACAAAGATGCCTTCAGTGTCTTTCTTTTTGATTTGTTATCTACTAAGTGCTCTTATGCACCAGTTCTTATCGCCACTTCGGTTTCACTTTTTGCTGTTGTCAGAGTTGGAATGTAAAAAAAACCTAATCTCCAAGCAAAGCCTACGGTAGCAAAAGATGCTATCAAAAGCTGGTAGAGGAGTGAAGCCGGCTTAGGAGTGTGTTTCACTACCCCAAATGTTGTATCATCCTTGAGGGTGCGGTATAACATTGACTGTTAAGTATTAAAGATAAAGCATCTTAAATATCTATTAAGGATTAATTGTAAGCCTTAAGGCTACTGTGGATTATCTCAGAGGAAAGATGATCCATACTTGATGTTTCTGGACAGGACAGGGTTACACACCAACCCAAGTTTCCTTTCCTACCCTTGGGAGGGAGGAAACATGATGGAAATGAAGACCAGACCACCAGTCACCAACCATTTTGTAAAAAGGGTCTGCATGCTCTTTTCTGGTTAGCCTGGATACCAGACCTCAGCCTGATTTAAAAAAAATCTATTGTTTGTGTGTTTGTGGTTGTGGGGGGGGAGGGGGGGGTCTACTCGATATATATCTTTGAGATCGGGTCGGCGTCTTATATCCAGGCTACTGGGCTAAGGTATAACTTAAGACGTTATTTTCGAAATTATTCACGTAATTTGTTACGAGGGGACAAACTTTTGCATGATTTTCCTCGATTTTGGCATAATATTCAGTCTACAAAGAGGACCCCTCTGTGTGAGGCTGAAAGCGTTGTGGGGACCCCCATGCAGACCCTCAGTTAACAGCCCAAAGTGATTGTATGCAGGTAAAACAACAAGGTTTTCTTGCATTTCAGTTGTAATTAAGTTCAGGAATGAATGGTTTCAGTATACCTTAGAGAATATTTGAGGAATGTGGGTACATCAGGAAAATCTGGAGAAAAGCTTCCTTGAAATTGTTTCCGACATTTTGGTGTCAACTTAAAGATATTCATTTCATGTGCAAGTTATGCAGCAGGTGATTTTTGTGTCAATAGATTAGTAAGTTATGGGAGGGGGGCAAGCTCTATGGTAGCAAGGGGCCAAATTGTAAGGATTTTTGCCTGTGATAGAGCTGAACTAACTGCTATTTGAGTCTTTGACACAATTATTTTGGGGGGAGGGGGGGTGCTCAATGTATGACCCCTTGGGGTTTGTATTGACAAGTGCACAGGGCTTTCTGCAGGACTTCTCGCTTCGTTCTAGAAACTTGTTTGGTGGCATGTACAATAATGTTTAAAAATAATTGTACTCCATGTCATGAAACTGATAAAATTGTAATTTCGTAAGCAAAAAATGTCAGATTTAAACAGCAGCAACATTGACTCTCAAACAATGAGTGGGATGGAAAAACTTGAAAGCTAGAGACAGCCCCGCTGGTTTTCCAAACATGGACTGAGTGAATCAGGGGTTTCATGAATTTCAATCCACATCCAAAAACTGGTTCGGCAGCAATACTTCATCCCCAATTAGTATCTCATAATCACCGAGGCTCCACGACTCGTTTCCAGGGCAGGTAAAACAACAACAATCAACATGTTCTCCAGATGAGTGACCTATGAGAACAATTTGTTTACTTCAGCAGGGCTCGAAATACCACCTGTTAGTGCAGGTAAATTTGGAGCTGTATTTCTGGTACCTAACCTGCACTGGTCCATGTATTGGGTTTCATACATAAATGTCCTATGATGTAGGTGTATGTGGATTGTTATCAGCTGCATTGACTGTTACCACCTATAAAGTATAAAAGAAAAAACAGCAATGGTTCCTCAACAATTTTAGTATGATCCATACTTTCTAAATTCAGAGTGGTGCAGGTAAAATTTGTCTGGTGCAGGTAATTCTCAATATTAACCAGCACCAATGCAGGTATGCAGAAAAAAGTATTTTGAGACCTGGTGACCAATGATTACATTGTTTACTTCAGTCCGTTGTGTGAGGATTAGGTCCGGCGGCACTACAGGTGTTTTGGGGAACCATACCGGATTAGTTAAACTGACCCACGCCAAGTTTTCACATGGGAAACATGGAGTTAGATTTCCGGTTATTTTGGAATAGATCACAGAGGATTTTCGTGAATGAGGGTCTTCATGGGTGGTTTCAATAACATTTTTATGCCAAATTCAGAAGAAGCCCTACATATGACGCAAATGTAAAGACAATTAGACAAAATTTGGTCACCTTGCTACAAATTACGTGACGGTTTTCCCTAAAATTTATATGAACACATGCAGGCTTTGTAAAAAGGTTTGTCAGCTTTGTAACCCCAAATTTTATCATAACTAAATCTTTGTTATTCATTTGCAGAAAATATGTTTGCAAAAGGTTTATAAATAGTTAAAATATGCAAGAAAAAAATGCACCTGCACATAGAAAATGTTAATCACTCTGTGTGCCATGTTTGAAAAATTCCTTTTATGTTACTCCATTCCTCAGCATTTATTTCTCAATGTCGTGACCTTGCCCCATGTTTAGGAGCTTCCTTTGAGAGATATGCAGCTTAGTCTTCATTCCTCGATTCAAGGGCAGCCATCGAACATAATCCACACACAATACGCAGGTATAAGATGAAGACTTAGCGTTCCTTTTGAGCAAGGATTGGCTATATCTACATAAGCTCCAATTTGTCACTTACACTAAAGCCTTATTCTGTGACCTTGCGTCTAGCCGGAAGAGGCTCTACAAGGGGTCGAGTTTAGTATTTAGATCGTTAAATTTTTTTTAAGAAGACTTCTTTCTCCAGAAATCCCATTAGGACTCGTTAAACGATTTTCAGTCTAATTTCATTGGTATAGTCATTTCCTTCAACCTTGCTGATCTAGTGTACTTTCAGTAGACTCATTGCGTAATTGCTACCCACGCACACAAAATTACAGCACATTTGCTGTCACAGCAAGAGACCAATTTCCAAAATTTGTGTCCTGCAGACTCCATATAGACAGATGTAATGGTGTGTGTAGATTTATACTGGAGCAGGTGTTTCCTATGATTACACCAGTAGCTAGAGTCCCCAGCACAAGTGACCCTGGGGAGGGTTTGTTGATATGGGAGGGACAGTTATTGACAGGATGATGGACGAGGCAGGAAGGCTGGAACTGACCACAACAACTGGTCAGTCCTGGGGGGTGTAAGGGGTCAATGACCTCAGAAGAGGTGGCTATCCTGGTCAGGGCTGTCCTCAGCTTTATTTTTTCCATCCCAAAACAGTCCCACTCGTTGTTTGGGAGCCAATTTGGTTGATTTTCCTCTTTGAATCTGTCATTTCAAGCTTATGAAGACACATTTTCATCAATTTTATGTAGTACAATGTACTGAGGTTCAGATTTTGGGGATGCATGGGGTGAATTCTTCTTCGTCCTAATAAGCAACGGTCAGATGTTTCAGACATTATCCAAATATCAAGACAATCTGTATAGGCATTCTCGAGTTGTGCTGTTTACACACATAGACAGACGCATGCAAATGCTACCAAAATATAGTAATCTTCTTGGCAAAGCTAAAAATGCTGCTTGGTTTGTACTTGGAGTTGGTACATGTGATTACATTTACCAACAGTATTGAATGGATAAGACTGATCCACTGTGCCCCGATGAATTCTATTCTTTTCATTAAATGTGTGCTCCACACGCTAAACACAGGCTTGCCTATTGGAAGAACTACATACTACGGATTATGAGCTAATTCTACAGAGGATCCTAAACATGGTTGTCTGCCTGCGTGTATGCTGAGATAAGCCTACACGAGACATAAATACCAGTTCGGTAAATCCGCTAGATACTTTCTCACGACCTTCACAATTGACCTTTTCAAATACGACATGTCAGAAATATTTTCCCAGTTACATGATCGGTAAAGTGTTAATAGTGACGTGTAATTAAATTAAATTCGTTGACTTTAAAAAGGCTTTTGATTGTGTGTGGCGAGAAGGCCTAAGATATAAACTACTTATTTCGGGAATAGGGGGTAAATTCTACAGTCTTGTAAAGTCCATGTATTCTAAACCACAATCATGCATTAAAACCTCCTCTGGTCTAACACCACCCTTCATTACGGACAAGGGGGTAAGACAGGGCTGTAACCTCAGCCCCACACTTTTCAACCTATTTATAAACGACTTAGTTAAAATGTTAGATAGCCCAGAATGTGCCCCGCCCTCCCTACATCATTTATTTGTTTCCTGCCTACTCTATGCAGATGATGTTGTCATCTTCTCGGAAACTGAGAAAGGTCTACAATGCGCACTAGATAAACTCAACACATTTTGTATGCAATGGAAACTGCAAGTTAATGTAAAGAAAACGAAGGTATTGATCTTCAACAAAACAGGACGCACACTTAAAAAGTTTAAATTTCTACTCGGTTCTGAAACCATAGAAATCGCCAATTCGTACTCCTAAAGTCCTATTTAGGTCTGCAATTATCCCCATCTGGCAGCTTCTCCCTAGCGAAGAAACAACTCGCACTGAAAGCGCGCAAAGCAGCTTTTAGTATCAAATCCCTTATCCGCTCACAGATATCCACAAAAGCTTTATTACGCATCTTCGATGTTTGTATTAAATCAATCATGCTCTATGGATGCGAAATCTGGGGGAAAGATTATCATAATGCCAACTGCCCGATAGAAAATGTCCACAATCGCTTCTGTAAAAACATTCTTGGTGTACACAGAAACGCAAGCAATGCAGCATGTAAAGCTGAACTCGGTAGACTGTCTCTAGACATAGACATATCGGTTCGCTTAGTCAAATACTGGTTAAGGCTTAGACAACTAGATACCAATACACATCCACTGCAAGCTGACGCATTATTATATCAAAAACATATGCTTAATATATATAGCAACAAGAAAAATCTGTTATCTCATGTGAAAGAAATACTTAACAATAGCGGCTTGTCCTTTATTTGGAATAACGACAACACTGACCTCGACAGGCAACATATTTGTACTTTACTTAGAAGAAGGCTATCTGACATGTACATTCAAAGTTTTCTCCACAATTTATCTGTTGATACTGGTAAACTAAGATTGTATAAGCATCTCAAATCTGTGTACACTATGGAAAATTATCTACACACCAAAGACTTTGATGTAAGATCAGCTATATGTAAGCTCAGAGTAAGCGCACATACGTTAGAGGTCGAAAGAGGTAGATACAAACAATTACCTGTTAACGAGAGAATATGTAAATATTGTACAGGAAAAGCAGTGGAAGATGAAATGCACTTTATTTGTCATTGTCCTCACTACAGTACCGAAAGAGACAAACTATTTAAACTAATTAACAAATTTTTTCCCAGCTTTGCACATCGTAACGAACTACAAAAAACTGCCTTCCTGTTAGCACCACCCAATGCATATGTCTCCCAAAATGTCGGAAATTTCATCCTCCACTGTATACAGAAAAGAAATCAAACCCAATAGCATTCATTTTAGATTAGAAGTATCACTAGTTGTTGACCCCTATGTCCACTTTGTTATTGTATCATTATCATCAATGTACTTTCATACATGTATTTTTGCAATTAGCCTTCGGGCATGAGTTTGCAATAAAGATTATTATTAAAAACGACAGTCCTAACCTATTGAAATAGTTTCTGTAGTGATAATATGTGGCATTGCAGTAATTAATTGTCAGTGATAAAGAGTCCTTGCACTGGTAAGAAAAGAAGTGGCGGCCATCTTGGGTGCCATAAAATATGAAGCTTGCAATGTTAGTAATGCTGGAAGTATATCAGCCTTATTATCATAATGTACTTTCACGAAAAATAAACACGCAAAATGTTATATGTCTAACTTTAGGATATACTAGGCCCAACAGTTTTAAACTAAACAGTCTTTTTTTTTAAATTCAAAAACAGATATTATTCTATAGTAATTGTTGAACATATATATATATATGAGTTAGGCTACACCAATTTAAGTTGTTGGTTCACGGATTTTTTTTAAGCGAAAATATAGCAAGTGGACATCATAAATGCATCGGGCAGGGAGGGAAACTTAGATATGACCATGTCAACTCCATAATTACATAAACCTGAGTGCACCAAGGCATACACCTGGTCCTCTGGCTTTGTTTTCATGGTGTCTTTCCAGTTTATATTCTTTTTTATTTTCTAAAAATCCACAAAGCAACAGATAAATTGGTGTTGCCTTAGGGCTAGATCTGAACCATGAATATTTGATATGCCCTTATATCACCATTCACAGCACACAATGGGGATGTCTAAGTTTGATATGAAGACAAATGTGGGTTCAGGTTTCAGAAGGCCACCTCACACATGCCTGATTAGGTCCATAGAAATACTGAAATGTCAGTATCAAGGGCTTGAAATACATTTTTCTGCATACTTGCACTGGTGCAGGTAGCATTGAAAATTACCTGCACCAGACAAATTTTACCTGCACCACTTTAGGAATTTAGGAAGTATGGATCATACTAAAATTATTCAGGAACTGTGATTGCTATATTTTCTTTTCTACTTTATAGGTGGTAACAGTCAATGCAGCTTATAACAATATCTACCTACAACATTATAGGTGTGAACATTTTTATGTACAAAACCCTGTATATGGACCAGTGCAGGTTAGGTGCAGGTAGACACCAGAAATACCTGCACAGCTCCAATTTTACCTGCACTAACTTGCATATGCAGGTGGTATTTCGAGCCCTGGTATTACATAATAAAGGATGGGACATGCGGGAGGGGGGCACTGTGACCTTGGAGCAAGTAGGTCAGGTGGAAAATGGTGTCTTCATGGCTGACAGTTGTTCAGTGACGTGGGCTCCTTATGGGGGTTATACAGAGCAAGAATAGAGTAAGTAATGTTTCTCAAGATAATGAAGCTTTCCACGAAATCGTCTTCCGGGAGGGACGTAAAACGGGGGTCCCGTGCTCGAGGAGGTGCCTCGACCACGTTAAACAGCCTCATTACCCACACTTTGGGTACCTACTGGCTGCAAAATACACCCGATATTATTATAATAAGTGACATTTGTATATATAAAGGCTGTAGGAGCAGTGGGTCATTGTTATCCACTGTGTTTAGGGTACTGTATTGGAGGGTGGAGTCCATCCCTCTCCTCCCATCTCCACAACTCAGGTACACATGTTTTCCCGTGGGTGGGGTTTGGAAACCATGTTAAGTACATGCGTAAGTGCACAACATCGGTGGCATGTCAGAGGATTCAAACCCAGGACCTCTGATTTCTGGGCCAAGCACCCTACCCCTTATGCCAACATGCCTCAGGTCTCAACTCATGCATGCAGGTTCACTACCAAGACTCTGGAAAGTAGATCAACTTTTGATAGTCCCACAAACATTTTATCAGTTCTTCAAACATGTCGGATTAAAATAGTTGAGATGGTTGCTCACAAGTGGCCAGTTTCCAGGTTATTTACGACGTTGACATCATAAATGGAAGGTCAGATCCCACAGACCACATAATACAAGGACCATGTTTTGACTTTGTGTCTGTGATCAAAATCAGGCCATAAAGATTGGCTTCGGCTTGTGTAAACTTCAAACAGATGTCAGGAGGAAAGATTGTATCATATTCTGACTGCCTCCCCGAGTGACACATAACCCTATCAATATTGGGAAGATTCATTGTAAAAAAAAAAAAACAGGGCAACATTTTTTTTTTTTTTTTCATTCAAATGTACTACTAGTATTGATTTGTTCTGCCAGTTCATTCTAGTGATGCTGAAGAAGAGTGACAGATGTCGCTCAAAACGTCTGAAAGTAATCTCTGAGTCTTGTCCACTTAGACTAGAGATCTATAGTCTTGTTAAACTTGAAGTCTAACCACCATGAACTTAATGTTTAGGGCTACTACTACTAGAAACATTTTACCATCCTAACATCTGCTTGCATGTAAGTTATATGTGACTTATGTCCAAATGAGAGAAATCCCACCCCCTGCTGTGTGCCCCTGATGGTGTATGCCCCGATGACCTCTGACCTTCATACCAGCCATGTTTCATGTCATCTCAGTATGCAAGGGATACATTTCATGTATAGGACTTTGTCAAGTTTGTGACTGGTGTAATGGCTTGGTCAGTTGGTGGGTGGAGTGTTCGCCTTACAGTTGGTAGGTCGTGAGTTCGATCCCCGACCGAATCATTCCCAAGACTTATTTAATACAGCATTATACAAACAGTACATATTGCTTTCTATGCTTAGCACTCTTCATTTGGCCACTGCTATTGCAACTGCACCAGTGGTGTGTAGGTCTCGTATAGCCGTTCCATAAAATTGAATCCCTAAAATTCACATTTTAACCATTTTGTTTCTGAGATAGCTTTCAGGTATCAAATATTTTATAGCATACAGGATTACCTAGCAGTTTGAGGGTTAAAAACTTCCACCAAACAAATGATACAGCTCTGCTTGTATCCTGTCCCTTGAATTATTTACATGACACTCCAGAGTACCACAACAGCTAAACAGCAACATTCCTGGGGGATACAGAGTCTACCCTGACCCCATTCTCTGGATTTATCCCTTCCATGGCTGGGAGTACACACAATGGGCTGTCTCAAGGACCTCCGTCCAAATTTCAACTCGGCCATCCAAAAAAATTTTAACTTCATTATATGAAACTGATGAATATTTATTTCTGATAGCTCAAAATAACAGAAATTGCATGTACATGTACATGTGACAAAGAAAACCAACAACATGGGTTCCCAAACAATGAGTGATACAGAAAAACATGTAAAGCCATAGACAGCCCTGTAGTACACACAATGAAAGGGCTAGTTCTACAGTTGGGGACATGTTTACATCTGAGCCTGCCTGTATCATGTTGCATGATGTTGATGTATCATGTTTCACACACAACAGGTGCTGCTGGGACAGGTGGTCTGTAGTCAGATACTGTAAATGCAGAAATTGTAGCGGTGGTATTATGTCCACGGTTTTCGCAATACCACTAACTTAAAACCGTGAACGATTTTCCATGGCAGTAAGAGACTACAGTGCATGGTGCTATACCGTGAATTTTAAACCACCGCGAACAGTCCTTTCCCCGCTACCACGAAATTAAATCCCTGCGAACTTAAATACATTTACAGTATTTCCTCCACAAGTGCTTTTGGTTTTTGTGACCTAGATTGGCACACACTTGGAAATGTCAATTTGACAAGGGTTCACACAGATTTATGCAACATTTGATGGTAGATTTTTGAGTATATCTTTCAAACAGTCTTTGACTGTTATTCATACATTTACCCAACACTGGAGTAAACTTTGAACATGGATTGCTATATCTGTATCTGTAAAGTTGCTCTGTAGTGTATCTCGCTGGCTTGATGTTATATGTTATACTTATAGCACTATATCATATGTCAGTTCATTTACATACAGACACAAACAAAGAGTTTTACTTGTCTAAAAGATCATGCCAGACTCCACAAGGGACATATACAGGGCTGGAATAAAGAAAATTCGGGCTAAAGTTGATAAAACTAGTGGAATAACTTTGCAGCCCAATTCTTGCTTAGCCCCAAGTAATCACTAATTAGATGCATCTCATACAAAATTCAGGTGGACTGGTGACAATAATGAGAAAATTCCTGACATTACTGAAGCAAGCTGGAGAATTTCGTTCCATCTGTAACCATGATTGCTCCAAAACATGGCACGATGTTTCTGTATCTTGTTTACAAGAGATAACATGATGCACAGAATGTGGACTAATTATAAACACATCAGTGTAATGCAGTGTGTTAATGAATTGGTCATTAATTTTCATTAAAGTAAACAACAAACTGAACAAACATCACATAGACTTTGGAGTATATACTTGCTGCTTTTTGATTTGTTGTGTTTGCAGAAAATAAACATCAGAAGGTAGGCTTACAATTCTGAACACATTTGTGTAATGTTAAATACATGTAAATGAAATAGTAATTAGTTTTTCTTAAATGCCAAAGAGTGAACGTTAATGTTTTCAGACATGTTGTGTGTTCACACAAGGTAAAAAATATATCCTGACTTTTCCATTAGAAAGTAGACCAATTCTTAACACATCAGTGTAATGTAACAGTAATAAAGCAGTAATTAATTTTTACTTAACAAAAGCTGAACCATCACCTAGACTTTGGGGTGCAAACACCTAGTCTCAATGTTTCTGATATGCTTGTGTTTGCACCATGTAAACATAGCGTGAGTTCTGTACATGACACAGGTCTGGGCATGTAATAATTGCGGCTGATAAATGGTGCAGCATGTTTGGTGTGTTGGCTCTGTCTGTCCTTGCCTGTCCACATTCCAGTCATGCCAGGTCCTAGCCTCAGGGAATATGGTGTAGAGGGGGCTTGAAATTCATTTGAGGAATACAAATATATCTAGGTGCATTGGTGTAACGAAGGCTATATTGATATCCTCTGGGAATCCCAAAACTGTGTGCGAATGAAAAAAGAAGAGTTTGGCCAAGAAAGTAGTCTTTATGATAAAATCTAAGTTGTTAGGAAGGTTGAAAACAGGCTACATGTAGCCTGTTACCTGACCCTCATGAGCACTACAGCAAAAGTGAAAGATACATGTAAGAAACAGACTGAGTAGGGTATACCGAACAATTTTATTCTTAGATTTTGTATAAGAAAAGTTTCTGTTGGCATGGTAACTATTGCTAGGCAACCATCAAACAATAGGTTACATGATAGATCTATATTGAATAAATTAGTAACACTTAATTGTTAGAATAGCACAAATTCTGATATTTTCAGGCATTACAGGCAAAAGGATAAAAAGAATTTTGTGAAATCTTCTTGATCTCTAACTTAGAGTCTTACATGTATGCAATCAATAAAAAAATGTTTGGCCGTGTACAAATACTGAAAATAACACAATGGAGCATGCACCATAACTGGTTGTTCCCATTGTACATGACCTGCCACCTCAGAAAATTCAAGAATCTTCTGCAACCTTCTGAAGTTCTTCTGCAGTACCAAGAAAAGCCACTAGGAGGCTCAAATTCTAGCTTGACCTTCATCTTCTCAAGAGCTACCCACACACCAAATATCATCACAATCCGTCCATCCATAGCATCTTGATTTACACATCAGATTCAGAAACACAGACAGACACACACTCACACAGACACACTGAAACAGTTCAGCCTTCACCCTACATGTAGATACTTGTATCTGGAGCCACAGCAAAACTATGGTCCCAAATACAAGTTGTAGTCTCTATGGTAAACTTCCACTTGACATCCCCCTCATGTCGCATGTAGAGGTTGTTTCCCAGGATAGCCTACTGCAGCAGTGGGAGATTGTGCTGCTGGCTCATAGCCAGGCCATGTCTGCTGCTGGTGTCCTGTGTGGAATAGGCCTGCACCAGAGAGACCATATCTCTCCATAACATAGATGGCTGATACTCATAGGGCCGTTGCAAATCATTCCCTTGGTTATCATACAGGGCCGTCCCCAGCTTTTTTTTCTGTCCCACTAATTTTTTGTCCCACTCATTTTTTCTGTCCCACTCATTTTTTCCATCCCACTCATTTCTACCGTCCCACTCATTTTTTCCATCCCACTCATTTTTACCGTCCCTCTCATTTTTACCGTCCCACTCATTTTTTTCATCCCTCATTTTTTCTGTCCCACTCATTTTTTCCATCCCACTCATTTTTTCTGTCCCACTCATTTTTTCCATCCCACTCATTTTTACCGTCCCTCTCATTTTTACCGTCCCACTCATTTTTTTCATCCCTCATTTTTTCTGTCCCACTCATTTTTACCGTCCCTCTCATTTTTACCGTCCCACTCATTTTTTTCATCCCTCATTTTTTCTGTCCCACTCATTTTTTCTGTCCCACTCATTTTTTCTGTCCCACTCATTTTTTCTGTCCCACTCATTTTTTCTGTTCCACTCATTTTTTCCGTCCCACTCATTTTTTCTGTCCCACTCATTTTTACCGTCCCACTCATTTTTTTCTGTTCCACTCATTTTTACCGTCCCACTCATTGTTATTATACTGTAGGGAGCCTATGTTGTTGATTCCCATTGTCAATCAGGCCATGTGTGCTGCTGTGTCCTGTGTGAAATAGGCCTGCACCACAGAGACCATATCTCTCCATAAGCTGGCTAATGGGGCTGTTGTAAATCATTCTCTTGGTTGTCATACTGGGCTGCCTCCAGCTTTGAATTTTTTTCTGTCCTACTCAATTTTTCTGTCAACTAATTTTCTTTGACTGATGAAAAAGTGATTTACGTTAGACTGTAGTATCACAATTTTTTTTGTATTCTATGTAAATCTGTTTGGTAATTGGTGATTAGTAAATTTTGGATTGTGACAAAAGTTCTACCCTAAATAATACATGTATGTTTATAAAGGTAAAAGGACGTCCAGGTAAACAATAGTTCAAGACAATTCGACCTCTACAAGTTACAACAGAACTTAGAGATATACTTCCGAATGTTCCAAGGTGACATCCTTCACTCTCCTTCGGCATCACCAGTCCTATGCATGAAATTGTTCACCTTGGACAAAATATATGAAAGGAATGCCGTAGAGGCAAGTGGACCATTTGAAATTAGAATTACCAGAGAACCAGTGCCAATTCGGAGTTTTGGAATCGCCAGTATGCATGGAAAAGTTTAATCAAAAGGAAGATTATGCATGGGTCCATTTTCCCAATGGCCATCCTGACTTGGCTAACGTGCATGTAGTGCTTATCAGACACATTTGAAGGTGTCTATCAATGCACAAGTGCTGTGAAGCAATCACACGGTTTTCCTATCCCGTATTATTACTGGCTTGCTCTCTTAACGGTGTATGCCATACATGTACAGGTAGTTAGCTGACCCATACATGTCATGTAGTTACTGTAAAGATAGAAATGTTTGCGGTAGGTAGAGAGCACTGCTAAAGTGGAAATGTCCATAGTAGGTAGAAAATTGAGTGTTTTCCTGTAAATTGAGCGGTGCCCATCTCTGTTTCTGTAACCCTGGGCCACACAACCTTTGTATGACTCGGTCAGGAATTAAACTAGCAACCTACTGAATGCTAGGCGAACACTCTACCCTCTTACACCAGTTACAAACACTGGGAGAGAAAAACGTGAACACAAAACCATGCAAAATTATTTTCGCTTTTACGGTGTACAAATGTACACAGACCACTAGGCAAGCAAGTAAGGGTTTGTTTTTGGCCCTGGTGCAAGATTCTGTCCCGCGGTTCGCTAGTTTGTGGCAAGTTAAATTGGCGTTGGCCGCTTCGCAGTTTGTTGAGATGACCGCGAGGGGAGAAAGCTTGCAAACAGAGTCTAAACCAACGTTAGGCAATTGTTAGAACAAGCTGACACTGGAGTTTTCAAGGGGCAGTCAATGAATATCAAATGGTTTTTCTTTCCTGTCAGACTGGGTTCTGATTCTAGCTAGTACATTTTAGGCTATTACAGACCTCCGCGCTATTATTTTCAAACACTATGCTAAATTGAGGACACTTATTTTTCAACTAGTGTATTTGTGGAACAATGCCTGATCTAGTATAAAAAATGTTTGATATGATCCTCCAATTTAACAAAATTACTTGTGGTCTTAAAAGAATTAACTTTCATGAGTATCCTTGGAATGCTAACTTTTTGCCCTACATTTTTTAACTCTCACATTGGAAGGGCCAAGACTCTCCCCCCTTACCATTGCCATTACACTAAAACAGGACTGAATACATCTTAATTTTTTTTCGTTCCACTCATAATTTGGGAGGACATGTTGTCGATTTTCCTTGTCAAATATGTCACTTTAAGCTTTTTATTTTACATTTTCAACAATTTCATGTTCTTTGGGGATGGATGCAGTAAAATTATTTTCTGTCCCAACAAGCAAATTTCCGTCCAGAAGAGAGGGTCCTGGAGACAGGGTGAGGCCTACACTAAAATAAGATCCCGACTAGAATCCTCTCGTCCTACCTTGCAGAAGTAGACCAGTGTGTGGTGCCAAATGGCTGTCATACCAGTCTGTGGACTGTGTAATGTGTTATGGAATAGTATTTTGCATGCTTACTAAAAATCTATACTTGTCTGCCCGTCGCCTGCAGTATCCAACATGATTTATGATTATGCTATAAAACAAGGGATCATTTTAGTTTTGGTTAGGACTTAAGTCATAAACTTTCTTGATTGTGCTTTACAGACATAGATAAAATATGTAATATACTAATAAAAGTGTTAAATCTTATATTGAGCAGTAATGTTACTGTAAACGAAATATTTTTCATACTTGATTTTATTGAGTCATTTTCAGTATTCGTTATGCTTCAAGTTGCAAACTTTCTTGATAGTGGTTTACTGTTATAAGATGTATCACTTTGGAAATATGTGATAAAATTATTCAATCTAAGGCACATGTATAGCAATAATTTCCATCATTAAAAGATAATAGGTTTTTCATACTTGTTTTATATGCCTAACCCCTGCATGAAAAGGATAAATCAATTATGTACTGGAATACTGCGCTATCCTTTCTTTATCTTTTAAACTAAAGGATTTTTTCGCATTTATCATCAATTACACATTCAAGATTATGTATAAGGAGACTTCTAATCTTTTAACAGTCGATATGAGATATATATCTTGACCCAAATGATGTATCTGTGGAAGATAAATGTAGCGATGTGGCTTGTGGGTAACGATAATTTCCCTGTCTACCGCTATCCGTCGTGTCATTGTAAATGACCAATGTTCCGATAACTGTTTCGTCTGTCGCAGTTGATGCGAGTATCCATAACAATCAATATATAGGCATATATCATGTTATATGCTTATAAGCGTATGCGTATCGTCTGTTTTGGGAGGACTGTTTTTTTGTGACTAAGTCCGGTTGCTGTTGCAGAGACGAATCGTTGTCCTGTAGAATTTTCTACACCAAATCCTTGTGTATCGGTGCACTGTATATTGAAATATGCCGGTACATATTTGAATATTACTCAACAAACAGATACCGTTATTGTTTGAGAGAATTTTATCATTAATTTTCCATTTTCCCCATTTATCGCTTTGAAGTATTTGTTCAAATTGTTGTCAAGACATGAATAGATGACAGAACTGAATTGGCAGCTTAACTATTCCACCCCAAGTGGGCTTGAAATACCAGCTAGATATTGATTTGAGTGCAGGTATTTCTGATGTCTCTCTGTACCTATAGTAGTGTAGCTAGCATGCCCCGGTTTATGATCAAACCAACTTACACCAATAGGGTCACAAAGGGCTAGAACTCAATACACAGAGCTTGGTGCCAAAGGTGGAATACATCTTTTGCATTCTGCTCACAACTTGACTTTGATGTTATTGTCGCACTGGACGTCAAATTTACCCTCACAAATTCTGTAGTTACTAGGACGGAATGAGCTCTGGTATGTCGAGAGTAACTTGACTTTGATGTTAACGTTGCCGTGGACGTCAAATTTACCCTCACAAATTCTGTAGTTACTAGGGCGGAATGAGCTCTGGTATTTCGAGAGCATCTTGACTTTGATGTGAATATCCTCTTTGATGTCAAATTTGCTTGACAGAAGAACCGTTGAGTGGACAGAATACAGGCAGGCTCGAGCATTTCAAGAGCTCTTCGGATCCTTGACATCTGCCGCAGTTAGCTCTGCATTGCAGTATTTTTCTACTTATTACCTTCATGAAAAATGGAGGTATAGTGTGTGGTTTGTCTTTCTGTTTGTCTGTTTGTGTTTGTTGATATTTGTGGTCAGCATAACTCTAGAACCTCTATATGGTTTGCGATGATATTTAGTATGTGGGAAGGGGTTGGGAAGACGAAGGTCAAGGTCAATTTTGGGCCCCCTGGTATGTGACCTTGTTCTACATCTACAGTACCATGAAATGTACTGGGGCTCAGCTACATGTAGCAAAGAAATCTACTCTACTCTAATGAAAAGGACATAGACTTTGTGTTGTATATGATTTGAAAGATTACTGGCTATAAAAGTACATATGATTTTAAACATCAGTTCCCAAGATGGCTCAGGTTTGCTGATAACTTTATAGTAGGATAAAAGAAGGAAAGAACTTTTGTTAAAGTAACTTTCTGTGTTTCTTTTTTAACTATGCTATTTTCAGGTTTTGTGAATGTTGGGAGTTGGCAAGAAATAGACATTCAAAGCCCTTACGTTGTATAATTATTTGTGATTTCAATAATGCATTTTCATCACTGTTCATAACTCTTCTCTAACCCTCCTTGTTATACCTGTTGCTGCAGGTGAAGACCAGGGAGAATTCAACGGTTACGGAACGCTGAACAAGAGCAAGAAGTTCGGGCTCCCGGGACCGCTGTCAGCGCAGAAGCCCAAACCTCGTCTCCAGATCAGCCAACCGCAGGACTTCCGGCGGGTCTCCGCCATCATCGACGTCGACATCGTTCCCGAGACGTACCGCAGGGTCAAGTTACACAAGCACGGTTCCGACAAGCCCTTGGGGTTCTACATCCGCGACGGCACGAGTGTTCGCGTCACACCGCACGGACTCGAGAAGGTTCCCGGGATCTTCATCTCCAGACTGGTTCCGGGCGGTTTAGCGGAGAGTACCGGATTGCTCGCGGTGAACGACGAGGTTTTGGAGGTCAACGGGATCGAGGTTTTCGGGAAGTCGTTAGACCAGGTCACGGACATGATGGTGGCCAACAGCCACAACCTGATCATCACGGTCAAGCCCGCCAACCAGCGGAACAATGCGGTGCGCAAGGGCTCGCTCAGCACGTCCGTGGGGTCTGGGCATTCCGCCGGGTCGTCCACGGACGACAAACGAGAGCTACTTAACGAGAAGGGGGCACGGGAGTCGTCGTATTCTAACGATGCGTATCACAACGATGAGACTCTGGAGGAGGAGGAAAGTGACGAGGAAGAGGACATTATCAGAGACGTGGTCGTCACGAAAACAAACGGTAGCGTGCCCTCCTCGGAACAAGATGGCGAACAGGAAGAACAAGAAGAAGAAAATGAGGCGGAAGAAGACCAGACCAACAGTAAAACAGACCAGGACAGTGCAGTATACACGCTATGATGGGGGAGGGGGGCATTACGGGCTAGTTACTTGTAAGTACTTCTAATAGACAAACAATAGACAATAATATGTGAAGAAACAGGAAGCCTGCAGTGGTGTGGTATTAGTTATGGAGAAACTAATTAAAGGCAATAGCTGCAACTTAAACAAAGGTGTATAGAAATACTATTAACAAGCCTTTAATTGTGCTCAGTGGTGGGCAATGTTGACAGAAATGCTGGAAGAATTTCTGACGAAACAGTTGTATTAGTTTAGTATAACATATACAGTCACAGTTGTCAAAAATCGTTCTTTTTAATATGAATTGTGAAACTGTGGGTTCTGCTGCAAGGAAAGATTCAACAATGTTTCTATGCGACTAGGAAAGCATCAGTTGAGTCCTGCAAAAGATGTCATGTACACATAGCAGGTATATAGTCTAAGCCAGTTCTTCAGTAGACATCTTGCATTCCGATCTCTCTGTGACTCTGTGCTGGCCAGTATCTGCAGCAAAAGTACCAGAACATGTTCCATGCTTCCCATATAGTTTACCCAGGAAAAGAATTTAAAACAAGATGCAAAATGTGATAGAGAATAGAGAGTCATTGACATTTGAAGTTGTTCTTTGTGTGTATAAATTACTATGATTATTGTAAATTGTCACCACCGAATTCCTTTTGGGTAGTATTGGGGTATATTTGTTGTTGTTGTTTGTAAAAAGAAATTCTTGGGTATGATTCTTACCGTGAAACTTTTACCTGAAGCAAAAAAATGTCATGAAGTGAAAAAGTTTACAGTTAAGATTGGTCAGAGGTCACTGGCACTTGCTGACCTCCATAACCAAACCACCTTAATGTTTTGCTTAGCTGTCTCGCTAACTATGTTAGACCTAATCTTTCTCAGTATGCTTTGTGTAATTTAGGATGATATGTCTACAGAAATTTGTGTAATGTCAGGGTAGATTTGTTGTTTTCCTTGTTTTTGTACACCTTTTATGTGTGGTCTATCAAAGAGAAAGAAGACCTCTCACATAAAAGGTGTACCAAGATATCTGTGAATAGTTTCATCAGGTTGGTAAGTCACTGAATAAAGAGACTCTTTTTACTCAACCCTTGCTTTATTTCTACCAACAATTTGATGACTGTCACCTTCTTCGGGGCAATTCTGACCGGTTCACACGGTACTGCAGCCATAGGTGGCGCTGCTTAGTTACAGTATGAACCTGTCAGAATTGCTCTGAAGAAGGTGACAAACGGTCACTGAAACATCAATTGAAATAAAGCAAGGGTTGTGAAAAAAAAAGAGTTTCTTTAGTCAGTGTACACATGGAGATTTTTTTAGCTGTGGGACCACCATTGCACTGTGGATATTTATGGTGAAAAAGTAATAATATTGGTGGTAATTTCCTGAAAATATCTTTCTTAATCATTTTGCATAGCCAGGTATCGCACGACATCGCACTATAAGTAGGGTACACTAGCAATAAAAGCAATGCTCACTAGGGGTAATATTATGGCATTTAACATTTTAAGATGCGTTTCACATTTCCATGTAAATATATAATTGAAGAAAGCGATCATAAGTGTGTGTATCGTTGAGAAATAAGATTTGGCCAGACGATAGTTATTATTGTACAGCTCAAATGGGGACCATATTTTTCATGTTTAGGAGAGGAGAGCTCCCTCAGATTTGAAGTGAGAATGTCTGTATGCCTGCAATCGTGTATAAGAAACAAATTTGGCAAGAAAGAAACAAATGGGATGATGCCTTACAATGTGCTCGAAAACGCGCCAGATATACATGAACTGCCGATATATTGAAATCTTAATGTATCCCACCCCCCACCATTGCCAATGAAGCAGGTGGCTTTTTGCAGCATAACACAGTGCCAGTAGCTGAGTGTACAAGAATTAAGAAATGCCGCCAGAAGCATTTTGTTGTGATGTGCGTGCTGAAAATAGTGAAATGAAGAGAGTATGCTTATAGGGGCTTCACGTGTCCAATTAATACAGGCACTGTTTTCTGCTGCAAGGGCCACCTACAGGTCCTTAGGGAGTGGTGACATCTTATGTCAATCAAGATAGTTCATGACAGTGAATGGAACACTGGGGTTACAAGGAAAATTTCATATATCTTGGCTTTCATGTACATCTAGAAACATGCAAAAAAGCTGCCGCAGCCTAACCTTTTTCTCTGCTCTGTCGCTCAGAATGCGGACTAATTTTGCGAGCACTCGTGACAATCTAATGTATTCTGCTCCTCAACATATCGTGTGAGAGTACAGTAGATCATTGTGAAGGATTTAAAAAATTTGTGATGGCAGAATTCTCGTTTTGTGGCGAAGATATCAGAAATTGGTATTTTTGGATCAAAAGAAGAAAAGTATAACATATGGTGGGATTGGATCTGTTATAAAGTTGGGTAATTATTATCATTTGCTACTTAGAAAATTGTATATGTACTTAATTTCCTCGAGGTATGTGTTGTTTTGCTAGCACTTATGACTAGGTTAGGTGAAAAATTGTACTAAAACCCGTGTATGTTGTACGTATAGGTTCATGTTGGAGAGCGTATAGGGCTTGTTTTATATATGAAGGGATATCAGGAGTAGGTGCTTTTAACAGTCTTTGTACATAAGTACCACTATTTTTACTGCAAGTATCGATGCCGAAGCAGTCTGTCGGAAGGATGACTTCAATACAGCCTTTCATGTGTCTTCACCAGTGTATTTATGTGTGCGTTTCCTTTTCTGTATTTAAGTACATTATACTGTGAGGTCTGCTTGCCATATTAGGGCTCAACGTGTCAATTTTCGGCCATTTAACTGAATGATACAAAGCAGCTGCTAAATGACTTAATATGTGTCATAAATTGCAACAGAAAAAAGATACCGAAAAGTGGATACCAATGTGGTAGAAGTCCATATTAGTTGCTAAATTCAAAGAAGAAGATGGGAAAAAACACAAATGAAGAATCTATTGTTTGGTTCACTATATTCTGTGTTATGACATTTCTTCAAACTTCCAAGCTACTTAAATTTCATGTCGAAGACAACTTTTTGTGCCAAACCTTTTTCCGCACGGTCGCATCAGTTTTGAGACTCCCACGTGGCGTCATACGTAGAATCGAATCAAGATAGCCTAATCCTACCGATCTAACAGATGCTGAGATCGATTAGTCACAGAGATCTGTTCAATTTGCTTCTGCATGTCTCCCAGCCACATTGTGTGGGCGGACGGAAAGGTTTGTCGAGCCCCACAGACAATCAATCAGATTGACAACTTCCTTAGAATTAACAGATACACGATGGAGGTGATGTAGATGGGTTGGATGAACTTGTGTCTGTGTGTGTCTGTATCTGTGTGAGAGCGTGTGTGTGTGTGTTTTAAATTTATCAATCGTCGGGAAATAAATAAGGATAGAATTAAGTAAATAAAACACAGATAAAGTAAATAAGACGCAGACAAAGAGAATCAGCCTGAGGAGAGCAGCTGTTGTATGTAGGCAGGTGTGGGCCGGACAGACGGACAGGTGCAGCAGGTGCGATGTGACACGCACAGGGGTGAGCACTTTCATGGTATGATGTCATGTCTCCACGACGAAAAAGCCTTCAAGGCGATTGGGTAGAACCACAGAAGTGCTGGGCAATCAAACAAATGTATACAAGTTACATACAAACTTTCCGCCGTGATTTTCAATTTGAGGGAAATCACTACTACGGGATACTAAGTTTTTGCACATAAGCTTATCCATTTTCAATGAAGAAATGTCGCATCCGTATGACGTTGTTATGTGTTTTGCGAAACATTTTACAGAATAATCGTCTACAAATGTTTTAAGTTGTATTGAAAGCAGCATGCAGATGTTAACTTGCAAGAAGGGAAAAATAGAGTTTTCAGGCGTCGACGAGGGTTTGAGATCTACGGTGATAGAGGACATTTCGGTAGCAGAAAATGAATTACGTAATGCGTTGCGTTTTCAAAGGTTTATAGTCTGTGCAATCATTTAGGGGCAAAGAATTTTAAGTTAAAGAAACGAAAATGTCTCAAACCATACACATGATTAATGATCTGTCCCCATGAGGACTGAGACCCCGGGGACCGTCCGTTAACCTCCGCCCAGCTGGGTCCCGTCACCGACAGCTCTCTTATCAAAGTTTGTTCTATGGCTGGAGATAAACACTAAAAGTAAAACAGTCTCCGACGGACAGTTGTTTGGGGACCTCTCGGAGTGAAATGTTGGACCTTGGGGATAGAGAGTCTTACGAAGTCTGCTGTTCAGAATCAGCTGTCCCTCTACGTTGAGTTAGATAGTCTCTAATACTGTAAATACATTTAAGTTCGCGGAGATTTAATTTCGCGGTATCGGGAAAAAGGAATTTTCGCGGTGATTTCAAGTTCGCGGTAGCACCATGCATTGTAGTCTCTTACTGCCAAGGAAAAATGTTCGCGGTGGTTCTAAATTCGCGGTAACGTGGCCGCCGCGAAAACCGCGAACATTAAACCACCGCGAACATTTCTGCATCAGGCCTCTTCGGAGGACGAGTATAGCCTTTGTTCACTACTACATATATTGAAATATGAAAGACATATTGGGCTATTTACTCTTCGAGCAGATGTTTTGGCTCCGACTTATTTCGGGCGTCTTGTTTTGCGTTTTTATCGGGCTTTCTATTTTGTCAGGTTTTGTTTTTGCTCACCGGCAGAGGTTTGGCTCGATGATAAAAGGAAAATCTGAAAAAAAAAAAACAAATTTTAAGCTAGATGAAAACGATGTCGACCCAAATCAAACTGGAGCCTAAAGTAGTACTACCTCTGCTTGGTCACACGTTGCGATAAAACAAACCACGGACAAAATATCACAAGTGACGATTGCTCAGTTAGCTGTTGTATCTTCAGCATTACATGCCTTAAGCCGCTTAACCAATAGACATGTATCTGCTGTTTGAAACGCTCGTAGCAGGAAAGAAAACCGTATCTTGATCTCTGTGTGATTTACGTGCAGTTGATTTCACTGTTGTGCATATCATTGTTGCGAGAGGGCGCTCTTGAGTGTGCACACCTAAGTTCGTGGTGACACTGTGCTTTCCGAGTGATTCATTTCTGCACTTGTTGCGACGGATATCAAATGATTTCCCGGAATGGTTGGTGCTTGAGGAAATTTTTTTCCTTCCTGATGACTAGGTTTAACCCGGCAGCTGAACGGGACACGGGGAGACGGCACACCTTCTTCCTGTTTTGAACAACTTCCTCCTAGTTAATAACCTATTCTCCATCGACACAGTCATCGTTCATAGCCAAGGGAATGCATTTTGAAAGCCTCCTGATACACGTTATCAAAGGTAAGAAAGGCTTTTCAAATGTCTTATCAAATACCTTTATCTTTATTCACGACATATTTACATTGTACAATCACAGCGACGATTCAGTGCTTGTATGTCACCTTCCTCAGAGCAATACTGACCATCACGGCCTGGTCACGAAAACGTCGCTGTGCTTGCATGTACATATGTCCTGGTGTAAATGATGTAAGAACCTTGTTTTCCAGTGATTTTCTAACCCAAATGAAGCCATTCATGGGGCTAACGTTAACGCCACAGTCTTGTTCTGAAAGTGGTTGTTCTTGTTGATGTTACTGTTGTTGGTCGAGTCCCGGGCTGAACTTAAGTCTTCAAAAAGACGATTTGAACCTTCATAAATATACTCAGATCTTCAGGACAGTAAGTTGGGGACCTCTGTAATATCTGATTACTGCTTATCAAACTTGTAAAATATCTGTGGACGTCGTTTGCAACATTTAGACATTTTACATTTTGACATGTACAATGCAACACAGGTAAAAAGTCACCTTTGGTCACAACTAGTTACACATTTACCTGCGCGTAATCATAGGGGCCAGAATCGTGGCTTTGTTGAACTCTCCTATCAGAGGTTGGTCAGGGTGGGCAAAATCTTTTTCCTTATATGCCGTATTTTTTCGATCAGCCTTCCCACTTTTTCCTTATGATAGTTATATGCCGTATTTTTTTCGATCAGCCTTCCCACCAACGCAAATAATACGGCATATACGGGGAGGCTGATCGAAAGATACGGTATATAAAGAAAAAGTCACGATTTTCCCCGCCAACCTCTGCTTGGAGAGGAGCTTTGTTACACAGTCTGTTTGGTACAATCGCTGCGGGCAATTGCAATATGACCGAATTAATCAATGATTTTTAATTGTTGAGACTAAATTGCCTTTAAATATTGTTTACATGGATGTCGAACCTTCATAAACGAATCGGTAATTAAATCAATAAGTAACTTATAGCACAGAACAGGAAGTATATGACTAGCAAACATCCTTATCATGGAAGCTCATCTGTGTTGGTAGTAATCGTAGAACAAAAGGTGTAAAAAAACAAAGGCATATACGGACCAAGCAAACATCATTTTTACTATATTTCGATACAGTTACCACGAGTTTATCACCAAATGGGCAATTTCTATTTTCTAGATATTTACACACGAAAGAAAACTACATGTGTATAAGCCAATAGCAGTTTTATGTCGTAATGCGAAAAGAAATTTTTACCTGTCTTGTTTTTCCTGGTTATTATCTCAAAATTCTCCCAGTCGGTTTGCTTGGTAACAGACCTTTCCATTGGCGCCTCGTTTCTTTACCTGCAGCTATATTGGTATCAATTTGAATTTTTCTCCTTCTTCACTGTGGAAATACAGCATAGAAGAATGGGTCAGTTATAAATGTATACCGTAAATTTGTAACCTAAACTTGGTCGTATGCCTGTCTTTCTCAGATGCAGTCTGTAGCTACCAGAGTGTTTGCTGTCCTCACTGCGATCTTGAGTTTATCGGGGGCTCTTGCGGGGTATGTCCCCGACAGGTGTATGGACTGTATGTGCCGTGTGCTGTCCCCGGGATGCCGCATGCCCAGCCCCCCGTGTGAGCTGCAGGGACCGGGGTTCCTAGTCTGCGGACCGTACCAGATCAGCAAAGCCTACTGGAAAGACGCAAGGACGATGGGGAAGGACCTCATGGAAGGTGGGAGCGAACTGTTTGTCTGTTTGTCTGTTTGTCTGTCTGTTTGTCTGTTTGTCTGTTTGTCTGTTTATCTGTCTGTCTGTCTGTCTGTCTGTCTGTCTGTTTGTTTGTTTGTTTGTTTGTTTGTTTGCTTGTTCTGTGGACCGTACCAAATCAGTAAGGCCTACTGAAAGGACGCGTGGAGGATGGGAGAGGATTTTATGACCAGTAGGAGCGAACCATGAGTGGTAGTTAGCTTTTAGGAATCATGATTGGTGGATAGCTTTTTGGGCATGGAGTACTTGGTGTAGGTTTGTAGTTATGTATGTATGTTTGTATATATGTTTCTATGTATGTATGCATGTATGTATGTATTCTTGTGAGCCATGGATAGATCATTATGAAATTCAGTGTGTGGTTAGGTCATGAAATGTCAAAGAAATCATGAGATTTGGGCACCCCCCGGCGCCTTTCGGCGTGACTGCAGCAGAACTTCCAGGTTTGATATCGTCAAGGTGTTGTGGACTTCTCTTGTTTGGCGGATTCCAGACTGGCAGAGTTGTGCGGTATCCTGGGCGTGCAGCCGGCGGGCAGTGGAAGGTTACCTGAGACGGTACGCCGTGAAGGAGCGCCGCGGAGAGAAGGTATGTCACAATACATTACACTGACTACTAGTATCAGACAGCGTTTCTGATAGTGGAGACTCAACATATAGGAACAGTAGCCTGGGTAGCACCATCCCGGATTCCGGATAGTAGTTTGCCCTATGTTCGCTTCTGCTACGGAGACTGAGCCTATTAAGTGTATAATAAACGCCGGAGCGAACTACTATCCGGATGGTACACAGGCTATAGCTATAGGAACACACAAATACATTGGTAATGGCAATTTACACATCACTAGTTATTAGGAATCATGAAAATCAGTCCTACAATCCAATTAAGCATCGTTGCGTCATTGGATCACATGTAAATGTCTATTATATACACAATATATAATGATTTGTCGCCAGTGCGTTTGGAGATCAGAGGTCATGTAGTGGAAAAAGACTGTATGTTCAAAATGTTGCAGAGACAACAAACTAACTCAGAAAATCAAACACATCCACCAGGTGTTGGGGCACGACCCGACGTGTGAGGACTTCGCCCGGATCCACAAGGGCGGGCCTTTCGGGTACAGCGGTGACGTCACGCTGCAGTACTGGGAGAGCGTCGCCAGGTGTCTACAGGGAGATCCACAGTTCTACCAGGTAAGACTGATAGAATCTTCTATCAGGTTCTATCAGGTAAGTTCTATCAGGTAAGGTGTACAGGACGGCAACCATCTATTCGTCCACCTAGTGTTCTAGCTAGCCGGCCTCCATCATTCACACCTTTATCAACTTCTTAATGCATTCATTCATTCATAAATCCATCCATTCATTCATTTATTCCTATATTCGTTCGTTCCCTAGTTCGTTCATTCTTTCGCATTTTCGTTCCTTCCCTCGCTTTTTCCTCGTTCGTTCCTTGAATCGTTCGTTCCTACATTCGTTTCTGACTTTCTTCGTTTCTAGCTATAGCTTTGAGACTCCAAATACAAATCATGTTGACATTCATACCCCAGTTCTTTGTCCGTTCCTGATACCATTTTCATTTCATTTTGTCTATTTATTTGCTTTATTTGTTTAATTTCCAGCCAAACATGATGAACGGAGAACACCACAGCCAACAGCTGGAGCTCTGACCGGAGGACCTGGAAAATAAACCCTGGCGAAAGCCATCTCTCCTGGACATAGGGGATTCCGGATTGAGACCTCCTTGCTTGGACTGACAATGATAGCTATTCTCCAAGCAGATCCTACGATGGCATAAGATAGTACCAAACTGGCCAAGGAGTGTAGGCAGCCAAGAGGTGTCCATTTGCCATGTAGCCAAACACACTCATAAGCCAGCTTCACTCCTCTGGCAACATTTGATACTATCTTATGCTGCTTGAAGGATGGACGACACAGATGACAATAGCGGTCCTCGCCGATAGGACGGGCGAACGACACATGCTACCATAGGATCTGCTGATTAGAAGAATAGCAGCTAAGACCAGATGCTGTTCATGAAACTTTTAATAATAATAAAAACACGTAGAGTTTGTTTTCAGTTGTGGACGGTGTTTGAGGGCAGCAATTAAGGCATTAACAAAGTTTACAAGAAATTTACAGCACTATACGTATTATGATGCCACAGTCGTTGCAAAAGAATCCTATGGAATATGTAATTTCAGAACGCCTTACCACAATCCATATTGCCACAAAAAGGAATATTGCTACAGACTATGTGTCAAGTCAACAATACAAGATTTCTACAGTTCTACAGTTGTTAAATTCACACATCTGTATAAGAATATACAAACAAAACTCTTCAAATAGTACAAAAAAGATTGCCCCAAACATGCATAGTATACTACTCTTCATTAAGCACAGAAAGAAAATACTCTATATAAATTTAGTTAACGTTACAAGATGTGTTACTCTTGTATTAAACCTTCTACTATATATATATAGCGAGTAGATCAGCCAGTCATAAACCAATACCAAGACATCTTATGGGTAGTCGTCCGTAAACAATAGATATAATAGTGATAGCATTGCTCCAGATGTATTGTTTATCCAATAGTTCACTTGTAACACTGCATGTAATTACTTAGCCTTGAGTACCTCATGTAACACAATGGAATTGTTGCATTTAGCCCATGTGGTCAGGAACACGCAAATAAAGATCCACCATTATATATGTAAGAGACCAACATCCTAAGGAGAAAAGTACACGCTGGCGTGTTTTGGCAACTTCTGTAGACGTTTTTGTTCATCGATGACCTATGACCCTATTCTCCAAGCAGAGGTTATTCTTCGGCTCCTTTTGTACGTCTTTTTTGGTTTTTTTTTTTTTGTCTATTCACAGTGTTTTCATTTTGTCCACAACTGTTGAACCGAAATACTTCCTTACAGAATAAAAAGCATTAAAAAGACATCCGACACAAGTCAGAGTAACCTCTGCTTGGAGAGTACGATGACGTTTGAGCAACTCTGACTTTTTGAAACCAGAAAAAAAGGTATATCAGAATATCAGAAGTCCTCGCCGGTTTGATGATACGGACGGAGTTTGTGACAACGCTAGAAAACATGTATCTGTATGTACAATTTCAAGGAGGGACGGGGTGGCCATGTGACGATTACTTGCCCCCACACATCATCTGCACAAATTCTGCGGAGAAACAAACAAAGTGCGTGATCAGTATTGTCATTTAAATAAAATAGAGGACGAATGTCATTTTGAATGCCACATACCAAATATTATAAAGATCCGTCAACAGATTCTTGAGTTACGCACAATGGTCGAGTGTTGGGCTCGGACTCTAGAGGTCCCGACATGTCCCTGACTTTGTGCCCTTGGGAAAGGCACTTTACACGACCTTCCTCACTTCACCCAGGTGTAAAAATGGGTACTTGACTTCGGTCGGGAGGCAAAGACTACATTTTCCTGCTGTCTGTACCGTGTATGTGGCGCTGGTAAAATAAGTTACTGATCTGAGTGCAGTACCACAATGTCCTTGTCTGTCCCAAAGCAAATTTAAAAAAGAAAACCTGAAAGCATAACCTTCTTGGCGAGGGCAATGAAACTATTCGCCATTTATAGTCATGATATTTCATCTGCCATTGTCGATCTTACCATCTCCGTCCCGAATCATGGATTCATGAATCAATTCGTGGCTTCCTTGTCCATAGTCAGGTTCACAAACCACTAGGCTACAAACGCTACCTTAAGATGAGAAGAAGATAACACTGAATCTAGAATTTAGAAGCGAAACTGCCCACCGTCATAGTCGATCTTGCCGTCGCCGTCCTGATCTGCGTCGTGGATCATCTCGTCCACCTCGTCATCCGTCAGCTTCTCTCCCAGGTTCGTCATCACCACCCGCAGCTCCGCAGGCGTGATGAAGCCGTCTCCGTCCTTATCAAACGTCTGTAACAACGTATGGGCAAGGTGTGAGCAACGTGTGAGGAACGTGTAAGCAACGTAAGACAAGGTGTGAGCAACGTGTGAGTAACGTGTGAGCTTCTCTCCCAGTTTCGTCATGACCACCCGCAGCTCGGCGGGCGTGATGTACCCGTCTCCGCCCTTATCAAAAGTCTGGGCACCGTATGGGCAACGTGTGAGTAATGTGTGGGCAACGTATGAGTAACGTTTGAGTAATTGTGAGCAACGTGTGGGAATATGTGGGCGTGAATAAGCCTCACCAGTCCTTATCAAAGGTATGCAAGGGCAACAATCAACGTGTGAGCAATATGTGAGCTTACGTAGGCGTGTGTGAGACATGTCCTTGTGGGCTTTCGTACATAAAACACGGTGGACGTACTTTGAAGGCGTTTTTGAGCTCCTCCTCCTCGTCCACATCCTGCATCCGATGCCCCATCAGCCCCAGGAACTCGTCAAATGTGTGAGCAATGTGTGAGCAACGTGTGAGAAATATGTGAGCAACATGTGAGAAATATGTGAGCAACGTGTGAGAAATATGTGAGCAACGTGTGAGAAATATGTGAGCAACGTGTGAGAAATATGTGAGCAATGTGTGAGAAATGTGTGAGCTTGCGTAGCCTTGCGCCATAAGATACAATGGACGTACTTTGAAGGCGTTTTTGAGCTCCTCCTCCTCGTCTACATCCTGCATCCTCTGCCCCATCAGCCCCAGGAACTCGTCAAAGTCGATCTCGCCGCTGCCTGGGAAACACAAAGGGACAGACGTCAATCATACTCTCCAACAGAGGTTATGCATAAATATTTAATGATGCAATGTAAGACTGTGCCCGTATCCCACCGCTGCCACCAAATGTAGTGTGTGGCCGAGCTAGGGTAACACAGACAGGAGGACCGGACGCATTGGCTTACACTACAGAATTGACTGACCACGAGGGTCGGTCGTCTCAATTGTCATTCTGAATTAACATAAAAGAGATGGGCTATGACCCCATATGTGGTGGGACTTGTACGGTCCTCACATAAACAAGCTAGGGTACTATAGTAACCGCTGGCGCAATCTTCTCGTTTGCTGACCACGGATAACCAGCGGTTACTACGGGGATGGTACCCTAGTATCTATTAAACCAGTTATACCATCAGACTCTAAAAGAATATTCTAGGGGTCAACATACCTAAATCGCATCTCAAATGCCGAAGAAGGGGATAGAGTAATACAAAACATCCGTACGGTCCGTACGGAGACCTCCTTACCACAGTAAGGAGAGAATAAAACTGAAGTGGTACGACCACGTGCCATGTACATCAGGACTAGCCCGAACTATCATTCAATCACTCAAGGAACAGTCAAGGGATGAGGAATGAGGGATAGACAACGGAAAAGATGGGATGATTATATGAGAGAAGGGACAGGCATGACGCTAAGAAAAGAATAGAACCGAGAATAGTTGAGGAAACCGGTCGCCAGGAATTCTGTGGTGCATACCCAAAAGGTCAAATAGCCCCTCGACTGAGGGGATAGATGAAATGAAATGAGATTAAATACCATCGGAGTCCATCTCCGCCATCATGTCCTGTATCTCCGCCTCGGTCGGGTTCATGCCGAGGGACCGCATGACCGTGGCCAGCTCCGAGGTGTTGATCGTGCCGTCCCCGTCTTTATCAAACACCAGGAACGCGTCCCGCAGCTCTGGGGACGGGTACAGGCAGAGGGCAGTATTTAGTTAGGACGTCAACCAAGTTTTACCAAGTTTAAGGCCACCTTTTCATGAGGACGGCGCTCTCTCCGCGCTCTCTTTCTGCGACCTAGTTTTTGACAGATCGCTCAACGAATTGTATAGAAAAGAAACGAATTCGTTTACACTTTGTGTGTTTTGTTGTCCTCTCAGTCACACTTTTACATAACATGCTGTATCAGATATACCCAGTATGAAATCAAAGGTTACACATATCCTATTTAGCTCGCAGTGAGAGCGCATCGCGATCGCTGTCAAGTGGAAAGGGGGCCTTAAACTTGGTAAAACAGATTTTTAAAGCCTAGGTCACAACCCGACGTACGTGTACGTACGTGTTTGCTTTTATACTATATTTCTCATAGAACGAATTCCGTGTTACTGTAACGTCATCGGCGGAATATCACCACAATCAACAACGCTATCAAAATCATGACTAGATTAAGCTTTGTTTTGAAAGACATAAAAAATGAACACTTTTAGGCTAGCCCCTGAGGTGTCGCCAAAAACTCACCATTAATGCGCTCTTCACTCAACTGGTCAGCCTGTGGAGCAAAATCAAAGGGTTTGTTTACGGAAAATATCTACGGTGTGCTAGAAATATAACAGTTGCCAGCAAATACATCATGTTAAGCTTCACATGGTCTTGCCTAATAAACAACGCGCGCACACCTACATACACACACGCGCGATACATAGATTATACACAAACGGCATACAGACAGACACACACACACACACACACACACACACACACACACACACACACACACACACACACACACACACACACACACATATATATATATATATATATATATACGTTCACACACACATACACACATACACACAGAGAGAGTCACAGACAGACACAGATAGACACACACACACACACACCGTACCGTTGTCCTTTCCAAACTGTCTCTTCAGTATATTATAATTCCACAACTAACGTTATATCTTACCATTGTTGTGTAGAGTCCAATACCGTGCACCAGCTAGTGACAATAGCTCTCGGTTCCTGCTGAAAACAATACCATAGCGTCATAATCATGCATATGTACATCACTCTACATAAAATAGCTTTGAAGTGAAATATTGTGTACAGACGTAATGAGCTGCTTTTCGTGGAAATGTTCAGATTATTCAATATTTCTATGCGTATTAAGACAGCCGCGCCACCTGTGACATATTCTGCGATTGTTTCAATAATACATTCTGGCTCAACCGCTATTCCTGCTGCTACAGAAAATACCACAGGCGGATAGGCAAGTACATTTTGAGAAATCTTTACAAAGTTGGACACATTAAAGCAATTTTGTGTTGAAAAAACACACACACACGAAGTTTTCATCTTAAAACGATCATTTGCCAGATGAAGAACCGACCATGGAAAAGGACTTTTGACAGCCTTTTCCCAAAAGGACAGGTAATCCTACCTGTGTACGAATATGTAAATATGTCAAAAAATGCTTAGACCTTAGAACCGAACGATGCGTTAAACTCAATGTTGATATAGTCATATAACGTTACCTCTTTCTTACTCCATTTGTATCCACCTGTTTGTATATATGTATAACGTTAGATGTAGAAGGCCTTTCGAAAATCGCTGTACTTTCGTTGTGTCAATAAAGATTCTTACAATATCACATACGGCATGGGTTCAAAGTGTGCCGTCATATCGTCAGTCATTGCAGACGGCAGGTCCTTTCGGCAGCCTTTCAAACAGCTGCTCAGTTGAATACGCTGTTTGACAGTGCAGTGCAGTTCTTATTGCCTTGTCGTACGCCATGTTATTTGTCTGGCAAGCTAAATCTCATTACTTAAACAGGATGTTTGGGACTATTTTGTGCCCCATTTGTCATTCCATTGGATAGAAATCGGCAGTTACCTTGAGATACCCAAATAAACATATCCCGGTTAGCTCAGTGCATTACGTTTTTGTGTTAGTCTATCAGATAAGTCATTACCCCTATGTTTGATTATTTACGCTTTATGTTATATGAATGGTTAAGTTTATGTTGATTGATTTGTTGCAGGGCTCCCTTGGTAATCACTTGTTGACAACCGAAGAGACCACCCTACAAAATTGATAAAGATATAAAATAATGTTTTGGACGTTTTTGTCTAGTCGATTGCTGATTTCAACCTGGGCCAGTAAGGTGATTAAGATGAACCAATGGGTTCATATAACCGAATTAACCCCCTTGGTTGAAGACGTCATTATGTTGTACATATTTCTGCTCACTATTTCTGTGTCGCCATAAACGATATGGAAAACCGCACCTGTATGGACCTTAATGCACGGAGCTTAAGAGGGGATCACTTCGTCTTGTTCACATTATGATGAGCAGCTATTCATTGAAAAGGAACGGGGAAACTAATTCTAGGCTAGCATTACGGGTTTGTCCATGCATGATGCCGGGGATTTGGTCACCATTGTCCCAAATAATGAGTTGGACGGCAGGCAAAAGAGACACTATAGAATACTATGTTTATGTTCGATGCATGGTACTCTCAAGGCAGAGAATAGGCTTTTTTTAGGCAATTTTGTCAGGCTTTCTATCTTGTCGGGTTTTCTTTTTGTCCACCTGTCGGGTTGCCTGGTGGACAAAAACTAAAGCCTGGACAGATAGAAAGCCTGATAAAACCGCATAAAATACGTCCAAAACACAGTCACACACAAGGAAGACCAAAATCGACCTTGACCTTCGTCTTCCCAACTACTACCTACATACCAAGTATCATCACAATCCACCCAGCGGTTCTAAAGTTATGCTGGCCACAAATATCCGGAAGCAGACAAACAGACATACACATGGACACAAACACACAGAAACACCAAAAGCAGTACCTCAATTTTTCATGGACGTAACAAGCTTGCTTGCCCTCTAATTCATGGGGGCAAGCAAGCGACCAGAATAATACTCTCCAAGCAGAGGTTTTATAGGATCCGGCTAGCTGTTTTTTTACGTAGGCCGGGAGACATCAAGAGTTCATTACAAAATAGAAAACCCGATAAAAACGCATAAGAAAACGTCAAAAAAACAGCCGGAGCCTAACCTCTGCTTGGAGAGTACCAGAATAACACAGCTCCGTTGAGCCAAGCGTGTCCAAAGTGTTCCTGTGTCTGTGCGTCACACCTTCCAAACGTTCGTTCCCCTACATTTTGTCCTTAGCGACTTAACCATGCAGGCCACTTCAGGCGTGCAAATTACACAATGTAAATGGACTAGAACTTCCTTCACTGCGCTCAAGAGCAGCGCACCGTGCATTGTTGATGTCGTACAAACAAGTCAAAACATCGCCAAAAGCAAATACGAGTAAAGAGCTCAAATCAATCAGAGTTAGCTGACCGAGGAGTACAGTTTGCTAGACTCTGACCAAACAGACGTGTCAGCTGGATGAAAGAAGAGAAGAATCTGGCCAAATAAGCTGCTATGGGATTTCAGTCACTCTTTGACAGTCTATCCAGTTGGTCAGTTCTCTCCTGGGCCAATTGACACGTCACACCTACTAGGCTTATATTCTTGACTTGGCCAAAGTCTACTATTACTATCGACCAGGCCGGAGTCTGGTAGAGACTAAAGGCCCCCTCTCACTTGACGTGCGGCACGCTTGCGGCATTGCTGCGTTCGTTCACTGCGTCACTGTTTTGTTATTTTCTTCGATTTTTTATGATTCAGATATTGCGCAATACGTAAAAGTATAACATAAAAGACGACAAAATATACAACAAGTAAGAAAATTCGTTCTTTATCTCTGGAATTCGTTGAGCATCTTCCGAACGCAGCAATGCCGCAAGCGTGCCGCACGTCAAGTGAGAGGGGGCCTTAACAATTTGGGACCTAGGGAGTTGCAGTCCTTGACCAGATAACCCCTGCCTGCTATCTGTCTATTTGGCCACGTTCTACTATTTTGTAGCAATCTGTGTAGCCTGGTACATACGACGCTGTTTGACATACGTGAGCTTTAGCGTCAAACCTTTGCATGTAAAAGAACCCAACACACTTATAGAGAACATTTGGGGTGACCCGATGTGCTTGACCAAAAACGCGAGCCGTAACGAAGCCACATTGTACTACTACTAGCTACTTGAAGCCTCCATCATGCTTTGCCTCATTTGGAGATGACTACTCCTTTTACCTAGGATAGAGGTAATGTCGTTGGAAAAAAACAGTTGAAATTAGTCAAATATACAGATACACAAACACATCAGAGAGGTTTAGTCGGTCACAATGCTATAGTTCACGACATGGGCAACTGTCCTTTTTTTTCTAACTCCTCTTGTACGCTATTTATCTAACTGGCAAATTTCTACTATTTTCTAGCGACCTGTGTAGCTTGACAGAAGCTAAAATCAAGATGCCAGAAACGTCTTTTACCACTCAAAACTTAAATTGAGTTTCAGTCCTAGTTTAAAACCTGACCTACCTTGCCAAACCCGAATGACGTCTGTGATAATGTTTTATGAGGGCAAGACGTTACTATGGGGGAGGGGGCGAAGGACGACACTCAAACAAAGAAGTGGAATTATGTGCTCAAAACCCTCCCAATCCCTCCAAATGAAGCTATCAGATCGTAACCTAATTTGTACAGATACACTTCATTCATTCCACCATTACGGACAAAGGCTGAGCTTAAAAAGACTGAACAATACGAATCGTTGGAGCGTGGAGTTTTTACAGGTGTTTTCTTTTCATCAAAGATCTTTGTTATTCTGCTGTCACAAAACAAAAAGTGTGCATCTGTGTGCTAAGATGATTTAAACATTCTCTAAAAATGATTACAAAAGAAGGAAAGTAGAATCTAGATGGGACCTACGAGTATACTAAAGAGTGACCGGGTCCTTTGCAGAAGTTTGACTTTTTCGGACACCATAAATAGAGACTCTGGTATTTAGTACTTCGAAAAAGCAAAATGTTAGACAGAGCTTTCGTGTATGTGTCGTGCAAAATTCAGCACTCTTGCTACACAAAAGGCTGCCCTTGTCGGTGTTTGGTTCTGTCACAGCCTGCTTGGAAATCCTACGACATCAAAATAGTATGACGGCTTAAAATTATGTGACCGCGCCTTAATAACATATGCTGATTTATTTCAGGAATGGGAGAAACATAACGTACTGATTTAGATTGTAGTGATACGATCTAAATGCCACTTGTATACGTTGGTGATTATATAACATGTAGCAACATATCACACACGAAACGTCTAAAAAAACCTCATATTCACTGACCATGAAATACAGCAACGGCGATTCAACTTTTTTTCAGCAAACAGTTCGCACTCCCCACTGAGTTTTACGAATCCACACTAGTAAACGGAGAGTGTTTTCGTCTTGGTAAAAACATATCCCCTATACGCTTGTGAACAGTAAACACTTGTAAAAAGACGATCTGTTTTGCTGACAGGGAACACGATCTAGGTCTTAATTTTACATGATTGACGACTACAATAAACCGTCAAGTTTGTTAAAAACAAAAATAAACATTGGGTGGATCGCTAAGGGGGAAAGGGGGCAGCTTTGGGTAGTGCGAATAGTTCTTAACATTCTGAGCCAAGAAAGGTTGAAACGCCCCCTTTTTCTTCTCAAAACGTTGCTACGTTGTACCCTGTACATGCAGAAATCGTGTTTACGCGTGCTACACACGTAAAAGTGCTACCGACCTCCGTTAAACGTTAGTTTACGACGCTGTTCTACGGCTTACCTTGTCAGAACCTCTGGGTGTGCGTCCGTAGGTGTGTTTTTCGTGCCGGTTGCAAGCCCAAAACTTCCACGCTTGCCTAGCAAGACATGCTTGTACTCAGCGAGGCTGAATTGTCAGGAAATGGTGCGGGACTGAGCAAATAGGCGCCTGTCGGAAGGCAGTGTAAACCACGTCGAGTTCTCCCGCTGTAATCCAAGCCGTGTTCTAGTGCTACCGTGACGGTTGTACAATAGGGCACCGGCCGCCTCAAGAAAACTCGTATATAGTACAGTGGGCAAGCAACTGATGCTGTGTCTTTGGACGTCGATACAAACGACCTGAAGCGAGGCTATTGGAACTAGGCTATGTTCACTTTCTCTCCAAGCAGAGGTTAGGCCCCGGCTTGCTTTGGAGGTCTTAAGCTTTGTAAGCGTCTATATCTTGACAGGGTTTCTTGTTGACTAACGAACAAAAAGAAAACCTTACAGAATAGAAATGCCGATAAGACGTATTCAAAGACGGTCAAAAGCCGGAGGCTAATTTCTGCTTTGTGAGTAAGGGCTCGCTAAGTGTAATGTTCACTAGTGAACTTGCGCCAATAGGGTACATACCACATTTTTTATTAATGATGACTAGTAAATGTTATTTTTGAGTACCAAGGGGAAGATATGGGTCAAATCTGAAACCTGATTCTAAGATTTAATTCAGAAATGGCCACGATACTTTTCGTGTTTCCGCAAGCGCTTTAAAGTTCTTCTAAAGTCATGATCATAACTTTCGAACGCTCCATATACATCATAATATTTGGATTACGATTCATGTAAAAAAAAACAGTCTAAGAAATCAAATCACTGTGATGGTAGACATGCCGTATAATTGACATGTCTTAAGATAGCCAGTGTTTCTTTTTTCTGGAGTCACTAGTGAGTCGTGCGCTTACATATGCATGGTATTGATAAGGGGGTAAGGTTAAGGCTGGGTCGTGTCATGCAGATGTGATCGTTCCCATGGTTGCACTGCAACGGCTGAAATTCGTTTAAATTGTTTGAAACTTATCTTTATTCGTAACATCTTATGAAACATAATTCATTTCTTTTCAGACCGATGCCTATCGACAAGGTGCGCAGAATATGGCGAAAACGACAAATCATAGAATTTCTCTCAGGAACTTTTGAAAAACAATTGTAACGAACAAAGCCATTTTTGCTTTGCACATATATAATGGGTATTGTATTGCCACAATTGTTTACAAGATGTGCACTGTTTATTCGATGCTTTATTGTTGTCATAAATTCCTGTGTTTATTTCTATTCTTAACATTAGTTCTACTATTTTTCATAGTATAAACCGTTGATCTGGGCAGGACCCAGTAATGCATTAGTCGTGTTTAACTTTGTAGCTAAACGTACTCAACTGATCTCAATTAATTACAAACCAAATCTCTTCGCTGAAAGGAAACTGATTCTACCCGAGGTTAGGAAAGGTTAAAGAATAAACAGGGTTTGAAAAAACCTTGTTGTTCACTCAAGGTAACTTCTACCATTAATCTGAAATGCTTCCCCGAACTTGCTGACTGACAAGAACGTTGCCATGGCTACCAGCTTTAAATAGAACCTTAGTGTTGATCAAGTCTCATGCCACACATAACGTCAGGTACTCACCTTAAAGGTTGTCTTCAATCAGACGTGTCAACTGGATGGAAAAAGAAAAGAATTTGGCCAAATAGGGATGAATAATTTTGATTTCAGTCAGTCTTTTGCAGTCTATCCAGCAGTCAGTTCACTCCAAGGCCAATCAACTCCTACTAGGCTTTTATTCCTAACTTGGCCAAAGTCCCCTATTACTATTCGGCCAGGCCGGAGTTGGCAGAGACAACTTGAAAGTCACGGTGTGGTCAAGGATGACAGTTGTCTAAGACTACGCAGCCATTTTCAAACTTTTTTTCAAGGGCTATTACATTCATTTCAAGAGGGGGTGAATCAAAGAAAACTAGAGGGACAAGCTTGAGATACAGAGAATATAAGAAACCTACCTATGTACGATAGATAGAATAAAGACAAAGCCGGATGTATACAGAACAAGAAATGATGAATATTTATGATAAAAAGTGTTATCGTCCAGAAAATGATTTTTTTCCGCCCCTTCATGGGAGTTTAAAATAGTACAGTCTCCAGGTGAACATATGATTGACAGCAGACTGATTGGTTGTTTGTTGTTTTGTAATGTCCCCTGTCCGGGCCACTCCTTGCGTGGCCTGGGTAGATTGTTCGGTCTGTAGCCAACAAAAGGCTCTGATGAAACTCTACCATAAAGGTATGGATCGCCCAAACCTCCCATCCGTGGGCGTGTCAATAGAGAGATGCCGGTCACCATGGTGTACTGTTTCATGTAGGATGTCGCACGATGTCCTAGTGGCATCAGGTGGCACAGTGGCTAGGCTAGTGGACACAGGAGAGGTCAGGGTTTCCAAAAATAATTTCATCAGGTTGGTAGATCATAGGACATGGGAGTTTTCTTTTACACAAGTAGTTTTTCTCACCTGCTGACGTTTCGATGTCTGTCAGACATCTTCCTCAGAGCTTCTAACTTGAGGTCTGCTTCTAGCCGCTACTGTATATGTAGTCGATGTAGGTGGCGCTTTTGCAGAGAGAGTATCCTGGCATTCCCTGTTGTATCCTTGGGAAGGACACTTTATACGACTTGCCTCACTCCATCCAGGGGAGGGGTAGGCAGTGGTAGGAGAGTAGTCAAACTATGTCTTAGTGGCGTCAGATGGCGGAATGACCAGGCTAGTGGACACGAGATGGTGGGACAGGTCACGGGTTCCATTCCTGGCATTCCTGGTTGTGTCCTTGGGAAAGGCAGTTTTCGCGCCTTTCCTCACTCCACCCAGGTGTAGCCGCGTGAATGGATACCTGACCTCGATTGGAGGAGAGGGTCGGGCTCCGCCTTCCAGTACCTAACCCTAGGCACAGTGGATTACAACCCGCTGACCCTACGACCTCAAAAATGCGCCGGAGCTACTTTACCGTTAACTACATTATCTATAATGTTCTTGGTGGAAACAGTGAGACAGACAGAAAAGCCTTAAAAAACACAGAAAGACACTCTACACCACTTCCTCTTTGCCCCGAGAGCTATCTACCATCCACTTCCACTGAATAAGCGTAGAAAGCGGCAAGGAGGCCCATTGCCAACCTTAACCTTCGTTTTCCAGACCCTTTCCGGACAACCACATATCATAAAGATCCATCCACAGCCTTTCGAATTGGTCTGTCCAAAAACAGGCACAAGAACAGTAGCCTGGTATCCAGCCGTAATATAGTTCCCGAGTCTCTTCTCTCCTCTTCACAATTAATTATATTACGGCTGGATACTAGGCTACAAGAACAGCACCGTAACATAGACTTTTTTGACGAAGGGAACATAAAGTTATGCTAGAAACACAAACACCGAAATAGACACATAGACACACACACACACACGTGCACGTACATTTATCATGGGCATGAAATTCTCTGAAGCTTTTAATCAAGACACTTTTTTGACGTACAAAACATAACATTTACATGACTCATAACTGAAGAAAGTCACATGACAGGCAATGCCTTCAGTAGTGACGTAATGTACTTCCCATGTGACCTTGCGCTTGCTGACAATTCAGTTTCACTTCCTCATTCCGGCGTGTGTACAGAGCAGAGAGGGTCGGTAGGTAAGGTCTTCTTCTTTATGTACACAGTGTGTTCAAAATTTGTTCGAGCACTTTGACATGTTTAACTTGCAATCAGTGATATCAGCTTCAATTCTAGGTTGAGTTCAACTCAGTGCTGATTTGGTGTGTGAAACCCGTGACGTTAACGCTTAACTCGCCAACCTTGGAGAGCTCGATGAATAATGTATGTTTCTAACAATGGAATCAGTGTGTCACTATACATGGTTATACTTTGTGGATATTGTTCTTGGGAAGAGCCACTGAGCTCTTTTTTAAGCCTTGGTTCGGTGCACATATTTTATCTGCGTGCGCACGGCGGCTATTTCCTGCTGTATGGGGACCATTTCGAAACCACCACTATCTCTCTTTCGAAACCACTTTTCTCTGCCGATGTAAACTACTTCTTTGTCCATCTTTGCATCGTCTACATGTACAATAGCTGCAGAGTGTATTACGTACTTAAATCAAACATGGTGATGTTTTATAAGAGACTTGTTCTGTTCACAACCATAGATCACCGGTAGGGGTCGCTTTTAAGGAAGTGGTGACATTGCTGGTTTCTGTTCCCCTTTTCTTCATTTGACGGTTTCTGTTCCTCTTTTCTTTCTTTCTTTCCTCTGATTAGAGGCCAACACGAAATCGATGATGTCATACCTCCGAGAAATATTAAGGGTTCTATAAATTTCGTAATGTCAGATCATGGAAGGGTATCCTAGTGGGAGCTGTACGGTCTCTAGGAAGGGACGTAAAAAGGGGGTCCTTTATTCGAGGAGGTGCCTCAAGCACATTACAACAGCCTCATTACTCAGATTGTTATCTACTGGCTGTAATAACACAACAGGGTGAAATACAAGATGAAATACCCTGGCCGTCATAGATGATCCTCCCTTCCCTTTTTCCCATCTCCCTCTCATCAATGACATCATGGGTCATTGATATTCGTTTGGTGGTTGCTAAATTGGCTGGCCATGGACTATAATACACTACTTTCAGGAATGGGGGGTCGGCCTGTAATGCTGCAATACCTGAAGATACTGCTTGGGGGCCCAAAATCGCCATGTTTCTTCTGGACCCCAATAGATATAGACAAATAGATTCATGGGTATCTATAAAATCGATTTTGAGTCGAACCAAAAACAGTACTCCCGTTCGAGGTGACTTGCATTCCCAGGGATAACAACATTTTAACGTCTTCTCTATAATCTTCCCAGAAAAAAGAGACCAGCCATGTCGAAAGCTCCCGTCATCCTGTTGGCGTCCCTGATTGGTTGCCTGTCCGCGGTGCATGCCGGGTACGTGCCGGATGCCTGTATGAACTGTATCTGTCACGTGGAGTCCGGTTGCCGCATGCCGGACCCGCTCTGTCGCATGGACCGCGGCTCGCTGTCCTGCGGGCCCTTCCAGATGAAACTGGGGTACTGGCAAGACGCACGTCTCAAGGGAGGTCCGCTCCTGAACGGTATGTACCTGTATCTGTATCTATATAGCCGGTATAACCGCCCTTCGGCGTAACACACCAGCTTCGCAGGCACGCGGCGCGGCAGCAGCCGTTTATATTACACAGAACGATCCGTCACACCTGACTTTTGCACATCTATCTACAAGTGTTCTTTAAAACTATCCAGAGAAGACGCCCCTTCTGTGCTTGGCGATAATAGATTCCACTCTACGATAGTTCTGGGGAAATAGGAATTTTTGAATCCTAGGTTGATAACTCTGGTACTTGAAGGCATGGCTGTTTCTAGTTTGAATTTGAGCTGTCGTTAGATACTTATCAGTCGGTAACATCTATTATCATAATACCGGTACGTTTACGACGATTTCTCTAGCCATACTGATTTGACAAATTGTCGCATCATTTTCTCCAGTTACATGTTGCTGTTATAGGTTACCCTTGCCACTTCTTCTGTGTAACTTTTCTGCCACTCTTGTCCTGCTAAAAGCGTAATATTGTAATTGTAACACGCCGCGGAATTACACGGCGAACGGGCGCGTGGTTGGGAGGGGGTACAAAATACCGGTAGGAAGAAACACGGCACAATTAACTGCCGCTATGTACATTTATACATCCTCTGGTGTTCCTTCCTTTTCTGTCAGTAAATGCATAAAACATAAACCTGCATGAGCATACAAAATGTCACGAGAAAACGGACGTATAGGGTCAAGAATTTTCATTTAACTTCTGTCCGTCACAACCGCTATGACGTAACACTTCACTGCTAGCGTAGATATAAAAATGGCGGGAAAATGGCTGCGTACGTTCAATTTTGCCCATTCAGTCGTAGATCCGGGCTATTATGCGACGGCTCTTCACACTTTTACATGAGTTGTAGGTCACCAACAGAAATTCAAGATTGTTGTTGAATCATGTTCGTCTTGTGCCGTGAGCATGTGTAATTATGATCTATATAAATTTGGCAATGAATGTGACAGTGTGTTCGTCTCACGACGAGCTGCCTACCCCGAAATTTAAAAAAAAGTATACTGAAAACTTTTGGCCTTGTTGTCTTCGAATGCATTGTTATCGATGCTTTGTAAATGGTGTATTGGACACCTAGATGTCTGAAGTGTGCACAGCTCAGAAATAACAATTGTTGCATGTGTAGATCTCTTTAAGTTCCAGTATTTTTAATCTACCGGTATAAGTCTTACTACCGGTATTATGCCAATGCATGTTACGTCCACCAGTATGATGTCATATCATATGATACTTGATATTAGACCATTTTTACACAACCCGGTTGATTTGTTTCCACCGACGTTTCGGTGACCGTCTGTCACCTTCCTCAGGGCACGCCAAAAAGTAGTTACTCAAGCAACTGGATATGTTTTTTGACCGTTTCCAAAACCACATCCAGTTACTTGAGTAACTACTTATTGGCGCATCTTATTATCTGGATGTCTAACTTACATCGACGTTCCTCAGGGCAGTTCTGACTTGTCCTTTAGAAATGTTGGGACCGCATTGTGAACACAGCATAAACCAATCACTGTATATACGTAAGTACTTTAAGTTTCGGACCGCATCTGTGAGCAGCGACATCTATAGCTGCGGTACAATGTGAACCGGTCACATCAGTCTTCTTACTTATGTGAATGACTCACTATATCTGACACGTGACCTTCTGATCACATGACGTCAGCAATGGGTCAAATGTACTCGAACGTCTGTATCGGCTCCCGTCCCGGTTGGAAAAAGATTGAGGCACTCCAGTGCATATGTCTTATTTCCTGTCATTTCCTCCTCAGTCCAATATCAATTTATGTTGTGTACCTCGACAACAAGCCTATTTTATCAGAAAAACGCATCTTTCAATACATCAATGACTTTGTACTCTCCAATTTTCAGACTGGAAGATTTGCTCCGCTGACTGGACGTGCAGCCGCGATGCCGTGAACGGGTACATGGAGCGGTACGCCGTCCAGTCCCGGCTGGGACACAGCCCAACGTGTGAGGTGATGAGAATTTCTGTTCTATTATAGAAGAACTTTATTGCACGACAATTGCACATGATACAATGTATGGCAACAACTATTATACAAAGTACAAAATAGAGGTATAGGATAAAGTTTAACAACCTAGTTAACATAACAATAAGGGCTAACATAATTCTTTGATATAATATTGCAATGGAGTAGGTTAATCACTAGTTTCGGTATTCTTTCTAATAGCAAAGCAGTCCTTGATATATTTGCCTATTTTTGCATTATGGGAGTTCTGACATCTAAAGATATATATACATCTGTTTGTAGCATCGAGTCTCTTGAAACCCGTTGTACTTGATTCGAGAAATGTGAATTTATTATGTATACAATGATCTACAATCAGTGAGATCGCGTGGCGCAATCGGCGGCGCGTTGGGCTCAGGCCCAAGAGGCCCTGAGTTCGAGTTCTGTCGTGTCACCAATCTTGTGCCCTTGGGAAAGGTACTTTACACGACTTTCCTCACTTAAATTAGGTGTAAATGAGAGGGGTAAGTCCCTATGTAGTTTAATTCAGTATTCTAAAGTGTTGGCATTTTTCTATATTAACGTTATACATATTGGTGCCCCACGTGTCAGGACTTCTCCCGCATCCACAACGGCGGGCCCAATGGCTTCAAGAACCCGAAAACTCTGGTCTACTGGGGTCTTGTCAAGAAGTGTCTTGGAGGAGCTCCTAAACTGAACGAGGTTTGATGTTTTACAAAATATATAATATAACAAGAAAACTCTAATCTGTGGAGGTGTGGTCAATGAAGAAAGGGGATATGAAATCCGGAAGTTCCGCTGCAGTACCAAACCGCTGGGGGCCCAAAGTCTCATCATTTTAAGGTCTCATCAAGACCTGCACACATACCAAATACTACAGGCCTTCCAGTGAATTTCCAGAAATATGGTATCCATCCACAAACACACATTATACACACACGCGCGAGCGCTCGCGCACGAGCGCTCAGCATAACGTAAGAACCTCTGGGTGGATTTGATATGAGTCTTCAAATGACGAAGATCAAAGTCTATTTGGGCCCCCTGACTGATTTCCTTGCCTTTGTAGTTTTTTATAAGCTTTTGCTCTGGACATGCTATGGTACAGTTCTTTGTTTTTTCTCTTTGAATCCTAACAAAACTCTAGATCTCTCTTGCTGTTTCTTACAGATTGGCATGGAGCAGCAGACCAAGAATCACACCAAGTTGGGCTGATAGCGAGGTCGTGCCAAAACCGAAAGCCAGTCTCCACACTCACTACGATGGCTAATAGGATACTTTGCCAGGGGAGCTTTGCTACCAAAAGTTGGGTTGCGGGACGAAGGGAGAATGTTAACCTTGGCATGGATAAACTCTCCTGGCCAATCATTTGCCAAAGTTTGCCGAATTCTACGTTATGTACCCCAATAGGAAGGCCTGGTGGAGGCTAGCTCAAAGCTATGGCATCCAGCCAAGAACAAAAGCCATATACGCACTGTAACACAAATCTTAAGGTTTCCGCTTGGCGTGGCATAAATTTTAGCTGACGAAGACCAACCCACATCATTTAAGTTGCATTCGGATCACGAATGTCTTAGTATTTTGTATCACCAGCTCTGTGGCATTACGAACAAATCTTGAAACTCGTGCAGTAAACATGTTTGAAAGCTAGTAACTTTGTGCATTAAATCATTCTGTGACACTACCGTTTCACTGTTGGGTGTATTATTGTGTCTGAAGATGTGATGATCTACTGATTTAACTTAATATATTTAACCTACAAGCAACCTGAACAGCCTGATGAATGTATAAGAGAACTTTGATGCACTAGTCGTCGGGGGCACATTCATAGTCCTATAGATTTTTGCCAATTATAAGAGGAAGTTAAGGGGGTGTCCATTTCACGCCCTTGTTTGCTGACGATCGCGCGAGTTGAAAACAAGGTTTTTCTTAATTTTTTCTTCACTTTATGTCTACATTCAATCTTAGATGCTTTTCTCCAAGCTGTTACTGAAAACAGCGTTGACATGGTTACCATCTTTAAATAAAATCGTAGCGTTGATCAAGTTGTGGTGCCACACATGGCGTAAAATATGATTATCAACTTGCATAATACGCCCAAGCATGTCAAATGCATCCAAGACTCCAGTGTCATTCTATTTCATTCATTTTGCCTTGGTTAGCCTTGTGAACAAATCTTCAAACTCGAATGCATTGAACATGTTTGCATGTTAGCAACTTTGTGCATTAAATCATTTTGTGATACTACGGTTTCATTGCTGGGTGTATTATTGCGTCTGAAGATGTGATGATCTACTGATTTAACGGACTGATGTATGTATAAGAGAATCTATAGTCACTATGTCAATATCCAGTAGTCAATTGTGTCACATGGTGGACTTCTGACAAGGGGGATCCATTTCACGCCCTTGTTTGCTGACGAGTTGAAAACAATGTTTTCGTCATTTTACATTGAATCTTAAATGTTTTTCTCGAAGCTGTTGACTAAGACAACGTTTCTATGATTACCATCTTAGAATAAAATCGTAGCGTTGATCAAGTTCTGATGCCACACATAACGGTTAATGGTACAATACGCCCAGGTAAAAGCATGTCAAAATTTCGCATCTAAGACCCTAAGGACATTCTATTTCATTCATTTCGACAAGGACAGTCATGCATTTTTAAGTGACTGAATGAACGAAATGGTCGTCTGAAGTGACGTAATGTTTTTCCCGTGTGACCCTGTGTAATTTATTTCAAGAGGAAGTTGGATGGAATCCAATTTCGCGATTATTAGTGATGACTCGGTCCTTGGAATCACTGCACCGGCAATACTAAACATTTATGCCAAAAACTTTGGCCATGGCTAGCTATATAGAGAGAGCTCGGAAAATGCATGTCTACTGACCGCAGACAATCAACATCTATTTTCTAGAATATGTGATACTATATAGAGACACGTATATTTTTGTTTACATCGTTTCAGGGAATAATTGAGCCTTGGTTGTAATAAGTGTACATTGTCTCCTCCTCTACGTGTAAACGGTGGCCTTTATCTCGGGATGGTGGAGATCATTTCAAAACCACCACTCTTCTTAACAGAAATCCGTTTTATCTGTGAATTGCCATTCATTAAACATCTACTATCTAAATGCAGGCAATCATTGCAGACTATGTAGAGTGTATTACCCAACTTGTAAGATTAATTACGGCGATGCTTTGAAATGAGATACATATGCGTACATATGACATTGTTTCACTGACACTTGAACCCAAGGGTCGCCGGTAGGTGTCGCTTTTCGTGAAGTGGTTACATTGCATTATATTAGCCACTTCTTTTGATTTATTTCAGTCACAAACTTGTCATCTTTTTTGTTCGTGTCCTTGCCACAAGGAAGCGACCAGCCATGTCGAAAGCTCCCGTCATCCTGTTGGCGTCCCTGATTGGCTGCCTGTCCGCGGTGCATGCCGGGTACGTGCCGGATGCCTGTATGAACTGTATCTGCTACGTTGAGTCCGGCTGCCGCATGCCGGACCCGATCTGTCACATGGACACCAAATCCCTGCTATGTGGTCCCTTCAGTCTGAGACACTCTCATTGGCTGGACGCACTTCAAAAGGGAGGTCCACTCATGAACGGTACATTCTATGACATTCTATTATATTCTATGATACGTCGATGAAGGTTAGACATCCAGGAAATAAGATACACCAAGTGGCAATTACTCAAGCAACTACTCAATTACTCAAAACCAGTTGCCTGAGTAATCGCTATTATGCGTATATTCTGTGATATTTCATGATATTCTATGATATGATCTTTTTGAAACAACTACAAATCAACTGCCACGTGATCGTCTTACGTCAACAATTGATCAAAAGTGCTGGGAAGTCTATATCGACTCCCGTCTCGATTTAAAGAAAGGTTGAGGAGTTCTGATGACCTCGTTGATTCCTCTCAAAAATAATTCTACTCAGTGTCCAGCGTGTTTATGTTGCCAACCTTAACAAAAAGCCCTTGAAACTACAATTTCAAACAAAAAACTGTCCTGCACGATTAATGACTTGCTCTTTCCATCTCCAGACTATCAGCGATGCGCGGCGTCCTGGACGTGCAGTCGGCAGGCCCTGGATGCCTACCTGCAGCGGTACGCCGTCCCGTCCCGACTGGGTCACAGCCCCACTTGTCAGGACTTCTCACGCATCCACCATGAGGGGCCCAACGGCTTCAAGAGCGCCGCAACTATTGAGTATTGGGAAAAGGTGAAGAAGTGTCTGGACAGAGGCCCCACGCTATAACAGGTTGGCAGCAAAATAAGGACTTAAAGGTAGTTCCGAGCTCATACATTTCATCCTCCTACGTACGGTCCCCAACGGCTAGCTAACGACCACAAGGAGTGTTGACACGACCGTGTTCCCTCTGCGTAGGACAATGATACATTTAGCCCAAGGAAGGAATGGATTTTGAGGTTCTTTATCTTTGGATTGACCAAGGACATTGTCGGCCTTACGATACTGACGGATTACTTGTTCTTTATTTGTCTCTTGGAACCCTGAGTGATATAGCTCCTGTTACAGATTCTGGACCTAACAAAGAACCACTCCAAGCTGGGCTGATAGCGAGCTTGTGTCAAAAACGAAATTTATTGCACACAGCGAAGATCATTACCACACATGCGTTGTAACACTTCTTGCTATTATAGAAATAGCTAAACTTTCTTTCCAACACTGAATTAATATAGGGACTTACCCTAAATTTTAGGGTAAGTCCCTATAACTTCTTGCTATAATGGTAAATTTTCCGACCAGTCTGGCATTCAACGTTGTGTAAGTAGGGTAAGGCCAACCACACCTGCAATCGGATCCAGCATCGTACTATCATCAGTGCAGTTTTGCATACTATTTATCAAGCCATGCACATTTGGACGTTTTGTAACCTTGCTGTCTCAGTATTCTGTCTATGACTGTGTTTGAAGTTCGTTCGATATATCTCTGTATTCTACATCCGAAGGAAGTACAAACTCACAAACAAAACCAGCACTCGAGATCGAAATCTTAAGTATGTTTATTCCATTGTACTCTGGACTAGAGGATGCCTGTTCTGTATAACTTTGATAGAAAAAAGTTGTCAGTTCAAAGTTCAATAACGGAGTATTCACTAGGAACGAGTACACAATCACGTTAAAAATCGGGATTAAAAATAAATGTTGGAATCTAAACCACAGCATGGTTATTTTGTCATTTCATCACATCAATCTTCCACAAATACTCCGAAACGCCACTGCAGTAGCCAATAAGGCAAATCCAATGCATAGTATGAATCAATATCAATTATGAATGCATTATAAAGTATTTATCACTTACATATTTCACACTAATATGGCTCTGATTATACAGTTCATTCAATAATATTCTGCAACGGATACAATGTGGGATTTCTGTGTCATTCTACAATCCAGTAGACCGTTAGTGGCTGTTATTAGGAATCTTAGGCACACTAGTCGTCAGCATACTGATTCGAGTATCAACAACACAGCATATTCTCACATCAGGTTACGATCAGATCAACCAGGAAAATTACAATTCTGGTCATATTTCATCTCAATCTTTTACAACAGGTAGGTCTGACATGTTCAAGAACTGACCATGGCATAGATTTATAATAAGATATTATTAAGAACATTATACTAATGCGAAACAAGTTTTAAAACCTTAAGCTTAAGGCTCTAGTCCAGGTGCAGCCTTGATTTCAAAAGATTAATTTTTTAAAAAGTGACTCGACTTTCAAGTACTTCTTCCTACAACACTACACGGTACACGACCGAAGATTGTGATATTTGGGTCAACAAGCTAAGCATCCTCTGGTCGACTGTACCCCTCTGTTCCCTAGTCGTCGAAGTCCAGTAGGTAGTTCCCCAGGTTGGCCTGATCGGACCAGGCAGCGTGCCTCGCTCCGTCCATCTCCGGGGCCAAGCGGTTGTCCGCCCGAAGCCTGTGGCTGCCTCCTCCGATGGTAGACCTACACTCTGGACACGTGCCTTCCTGTGGAGGAGAATGAAAAGAGGAGGGTTGATATCCAGAAGCCACAGCATTGTTACGTAATAATAGGATATTGACAAACACTCCAGCGACATGCTCGACCTTACAGTAATAGCAAAGGCTATGTCAAAAGGCACAAACCGTTCTGTGCTACATGTAAATGAGGTAGGGGTTTTTCTTGGCAGCTTTCGTAACCCCTTCTTGAGACAGTTAGTCGAGCTTGCCGAAGCCTGACTTAGGGAGGATAGATGCTTCTACAGTGACCGATAGTTCAGTGCTAGGAAGTGGTCGACGTGGCCTTGCACAAAGTAAAAAGACTTACTTCCATTGCCCCTCCACAGTCTCCAATGGCGTACACATGTCCGTTGGGACACGTGAACCAGTGTCCCTGTGATAGATCCATGGCCTTCACAATCTGATGACGCTCCTCGTCGGTGATCCCGATGTCAGCACCTCCCGCCAGCCTGGGAGTCAGCTTCTTCACCCTTTCCAGAGCTTGCTTGACCAGTTCCTCTCTTTTCTCCGTGAAAGGTTTGGGCCCGGTCAGCCTGCCTTCTGCATTGTCAAGGTACTCCTGTGCCAGGTAGCCCAGGCTGATTCCCTTCTTCAGGATCTGTCCCTGAAGGATGCGAAGTTTCAGGAGGAGGTTCAGTCGGATCATCTCTCTTCCAAACTCTTCCCACTCCTGCGAACAGAACCAACTTGTGATGAGTGCCAGATGACTTTTGTATTCTACCAACAGCAACAGAACAAATCAGTTGAATGCTGTATTGTGTGGGTCTACGGGATGAAGTGGAAAGATATGAAGAAAGACTGCTGCAGCAGTAGAACACAGTGGACTACCACTACTACTACTACTACAATATAGCTACTACTACTACTACTACTACTACTACTGCTGCTACTACTACTACTTCTGCTATTACTACTACTATTACTACTATTGTGTGTAATTTTTATCTTACCTGGTCACTCACACGGGGCGTCCGGCGATGCAGCCACTTTTCCATCTCTGCTATTTCCTTATCCATCTGTGTGTCGTAACGTACGTTATCAAGGAGGAGGAGAAAATTTCGCCTCTTCTCTTTCTTTATTTTGGCAAGCCCCTTCAGGAACATGACTTTGTTTTCATACATGGCGATCTGGCTAAGCGAGAACAGACGACGACCGAAGGACATCTGCCGAAGGAGATCTTCTGAGGTCTCTGTGCAGTAAGTAACCATGTCAGCATCGGCTTCGAGCTCTCTTACCAGCCTGTCAGCAGTTGCTGCTGTTTGAGCCTTCTGGTCGTCTTCACCGTACCACTTCTCCTTCACCTCCTCTATCATTCTCAACGTCTTCTTGATGATATTCCCGTAGCGCAGGTTGCGGCGTATCGGCGTCTTGCATTTCGGACAGGTTTTGAGTTTGATGTTTCTGTCGGCGTTGTCGTCCATCCAGTGGTCCAGGCCGCTGACTTCTAGGACGTGCTTGCAGTCTTCCAGCTGCACGAACTGGGCGTCGTCTTCGTCTTCTGTTCCGAAGAAGATCTCTGTCAACTCATCACGATCACACACGCGGCACTTGTCCGGACATGGCTCCCCACACATACCGATGCATGGCTGGTTTGTCTTGCACTTCCCACAGCGTCGGGTCTTCCTGCAGGGGTGGTCACACCTAGGACGATCGCAAGGCTCACCGCAGGGTTTGTCACACTTGTGATGTCTGCATCTCCACTCGCAGGGCTCCTGGCACGGGACGCAGGGCTTCCCGCATTCGTGAGGGCAGCGGCTGTGGATGCAGCGGTTCTCACAGGGTTTGGTGCACGGAGGACAGTTGCGTGTGCACGGCGCCTTGCACTCGTGGGAGCAGACAAGCACACGGTTACATGGCTGCCTACACTGTTGGTGCAACCTTCCTTGCTTGCAGAGACCGCATGTACCTGCACATTGGTGCTCGCACTTCAACAGCTGTTGGCATGGGGTGTTGCAGACCAGGTCGTCCTTTTTAACCGAGCAGGCTGCCTGGATGGTGTGGCCGCAGGGAAGCTGGTGCGCTATCATCTCCATGCAGGGCACGCTGCACTCTTGGCTACACTTATTCTTGCACCTGTGGTTGCAGGGCAGGGTCTTGTCGCACGGCGCCTGACATTTGAACAGATTCGGTGACGTAGCGCATGGGATCTTCTGCTTGTGCTGACACCTTGGAATGATCTTCTCCACGGGCACCTTGCAGTCGCCGCAGGGCTGAGAACAGAGCTTGGTACACTTGTGTCCCAGGCTACACAGGACTTTAGGACAAGGCTTCTTGCACATGTACTCTTCGTGCTCGGGGTCGGTTGGGTGGCAGACGCTTGTGCACACATGGCCGCACTTCAGCCTGTGGGTAAAAAAGTTTGTCGTTAGAAGTTGACGTTTTGGGGGTCGTGTAGCGTAGCTGCAGAGTGTTTGTACCAGAAGCCAAACACCCTTGGTTCAAATCCTGTCAAGCTACAAATCTTGTGCTCTTGTGAAATCCTTCCCATGTGCAAAAATGAGTACTTAACTTCGGTTATATGATTAGAGGTAAAAGGTATTGGAAAGAGAAGGATGGATTCCTCCTCCCAATACGGTGACCTAAACACTATGGCTAACAACCTACTGCCCCTACGGCCTCAAAAAGGCCATGGGGCTACTTTTACTCTTTTATAAACCTATTTAGTTGATGTTTGAGTCTAAGGACAAGCCATGACTGTGTTTACTTGCCTGAATTCACAGGGCCGCATGCAGCCCCCCTCCGGTGCCTTGTTGAAGTCCTTCTCGGTGGCCGCAGCAATGGTGCTGTCAGGGTGGTTTTGGCAGCACAGGTGAAGGTGCGTGCCCACACAGCGCTGCTCTCGCAGTTCTTTAATGATCTGGAAACAGAAATATTTTGCAAATTTTCTTGCACACGGAGTAACTGTCTCATCTTTAGTATCCTTCCGAGACAAGGTGGATCACCTCAACTAACCACCTACAGTCGCCCCAACACTACATATTAATATATCAAGTACTACTAGGAATCAGCATCAGCTGCAAGAACCTCTCTGATCTCTAAAGATGCAGTGTATCAGATTCAACAACAGGTTAATGTTGGCTACCTTATACTGGACAATCTGTCCATTACGTTAAGTTTCCATTGACTGTAGAAATAGCACACTTTCAAAAGAATCTGCATAATTTTACATTACCTTGCTCCACAACGGACTTGCCTCCGCCAGCATTGTCAGGTTGCCGATGGCGTAGAAACCCTTCTTTGCTCGGGACAGAGCAACGCAAACACGGTTCTCAACCTGAGACGAAAAACAAATAACAACCTTGATGTATCATAAAGTAAAACCTGTACAGATATTCTTCTACCCAAAATAATGTTTTAAAGAGATCCCTGATGATAATGAATCAGAAACAAAACCACAACACCACAACAATATGAAAATGTGTCATCTATACAAGTACATCTACTCACCTTGAGGAAGCCCACGTTGCCCTCGTCATTGCTCCGCACCAGTGACAGCAGGATGATGTCGTTCTCTTCTCCCTGGAAGTTGTCCACGGCGCAGACGCGCACACCCTCGAAGACCTGCCTCGGCATGACCTTCTTGAAGTTGAAGAGTTGACCCGTGTACGTGGTGAGGATGGTGATCTGGGACGGGCTGTACCCTTGCTGAAGCAGGTAGCGGCAGAAGCTGGCCATGAACTTTGCCTCGTGCATGTTGGAGCGGCTCTTCGTGTCGCCGTCGTGCGCTTCCCAGTAGCTGTGATCCACGAAGAACAAGTTGGACGAGACGCCCTTGATGTTCTCGAAGTTGAGCACCGATTCGTGGTTGTCCAGCGACTCGTAGATGTGCGGCGTCAGGAGCCGGGCAAACTCTGGCCGCATGCGATGCTGTGACTGAAGCCGCACACACTGCATGTCGTTCTTTACCATACGCTCAAACAGGGAGATGTCCATGTTGTATTTCTTGGCCAGCTGGAAGACGGTTGGGTTGGGACGGAGCTGTTGGTGATCACCGATAAGGATGAGATGTCGGCACTGCTGGGAGAGCGTTGTGACGATGTGAGCCTCCAGAACTTCTGCTGCCTCCTCCACTACGATGATGGCAGGCCTGATGTCCTGCAGGATTGAGCGGTACTTGGCAGCACCAGTGGTGGTCATGCCGATGACTGTTGCCTCTTTCATGATCTCGCCGTCTTCTTGGCTCTGGAACTCAATAAGACGTTTGGCTGCACGTTCGTAGTCTCGCTCATATCCTTCGATCGACTTCTTGTAGTCGGCACAGTACTTGGCCACCCAGTACCGATAGAGGCGCCATCGGTCCCGCAGCTGCAGCGTCCAGACATTTTGGACACGGCGAACTTCATTTTCCGTCATCATCTCCGTCTTGCTGAGCTCGTGCTTCACCTTCTGTTTCCTCTTCTTCGCATTAGTCTGTACCTGCCATTCACCTGCCTGGTGTTCCTCCAGCTGCAATGCCTCTAGATCAAGCGCGAGGTCCACACTTGCGACTTTCCTCTTGGCCCTCCCTCTCTTCTCATGTCCGTACAGCTGCTCGTCGTCGTCCAGCAAGCGCTGTTCCTCCAACAAGTCGGCTTCTTCCATGACGTCGATCTCTTCGTCTTCTTGTGCCCCTGCGTCTTCTTCTTCTTCTTCAGGTTGGTTCTGTCCATCTTCTGTCGGCAGTATGAAGACAGGCGCCCCTGCCAGGCCAAGCCACTGGACCATTACGGAACCCTTCTGTCCACCGCCCGACCACCCACCGTCGTTGGCCACCAGCCACATTTGCACCAAGGTTTCTTTGTGCTTGTCGGTCATGAAGGTCATCAAAGCATCCTCGTGAATGAGTCCTCTTTGCGTCGCCATCATCTGTGCCACAGCCATATCCATCTGCTGCTGAAAGCGCTGCATGTCGTTCCTTGCCTCCGCAGCGCCTTCGTGGATGTACCGCGGGACCTTTCTGTCCTTCCTCTTACTGAACCTTATGGTCTTCAGATTGAACTGCTCCATCTTCTCACTGCGGCTTCGCCCTCCCACTCTCACAATGCCTGTCGAGTGGAACTCAGAGATACCTTCGAGAAACTGATCCAGGGCATGGTTTGTGTAACACACCACGAGGATTGGCCTGGTTGGGCTGTTCAGGAGATCCTGGTCCCTCAGCCACACGCTCTTGTTCTTCAGCAGAGCTTGAACAATCTTGAGCCCGATGTAAGTCTTGCCAGTTCCCGGTGGACCCTGGATGACTGAGAACTCTTTGGTCAGCGCCATCTTCACGGCACTGTACTGGGACTCGTCCAGGTGTAGAGCATCAGCAGAAGGCCACATGTATTCTCGGAGAATGGGAACCGAGCGGGCACGAGCAAGGTGTGGATTGTTGCTGCCGTATACGTTAACAAGCTCCTCCTCGTCGGAGCCATCTGATTCTTCAGGATCAGACCCAAACGGGTCTCTGTACGGGTCTCTTGGCCTCGCACGACGTCTCACTCTCTCTTGCTTGGGAGTCTCAACTAGATCTCTGAGGTCATAGTTGACTTCTCCGAACCCGTACCTCCCTCGAAGATAGGCCGGTGGATCCACGCCGTTGGCGCAGTCGCAGTCCACGATGTACTTGATGAATGGCATGGAGTCCTGACGGACCTCTTGGAGACCTTTCAGGACGTGTCGGTAGGCTTCGAAGTAGGCGGACGTCTCCACCATGATGAAGGTGTCGGTTGGCGTGATGGCCGACGCGTCTTCGAGGTTATGTTCGAAACGAACTTCTACGGACCCTTGTTCGAGCTGTTTCGGGTCGCGGTTTGCGACAGTGGCAAAGAACATGGTCTTGAACTCGTCCTTGGAGAGGCAGAGGAGGGAGCCGAAGATGAGTCGCTTTGTGGACCGCCAGCGAACCCCCCGGAGCCTGGCAGCGTCGAACTGTATCCTGTAGACGATCCCACTCACCGTGCAGATGGGGTGGACAACGTGGACGTCATGGTACACACGGATGTCTTGGAGCCTCCGGTCTTTCCCCAATCCACGTCTGCGCATGTCCAGGAACTCGGCGATACCTTCTCTCAGTGGCCGAACGAAGTCTTCCCGCAGCAGCCTGAACTGGACGTCCAGATACGTGTCCACGTCTTGGTAGCGGCCGCGGACGATGTTGGGGCGGAGAAACGGCTCCTTGTCGGTGTGGATGTCTTCGAATGTTGGAATGACCGTCAGTTCCCGGAAATCGTCCGGAGGCGTCTCAAGCTGAAGCTGTCGGTCCAAGCGTGTTGCCAGCGTTCCGTCGTCGTCTTTCAAGACTGCTCCTTTGCGTTGGATGGCGTCGATGATAGCGTCTTTGCGCGACTCAACCTCCACCAACCTGGTATCAATTTCGTCGTCGACAACGTCGCTTACGGCCCGTAGAGTGTTGATAGTTGTACCTAACACTGCCAGAGGGATCCCCACCTGATGAAACATTACAATGGCAAAGTGGCAATTATTGCAGACGTGGTAAAAAAACTGCATCCAACACACAACCAGCTGGACGTCGTACACACATGAGGGGGCGAGGTGGGAAGGATGCTCACCCGATAACCAAGGTAAAACAATCCATGGAATTAAAATAATCTTATCACTGCCATAGCACCTAGACAAAACTTATCATTGGTAATGGTAACAGAGCTATATCTGTGATCATTACAAATGACGTACCTGTATGTGGGAACTAGCAGACCTGTCCAGCAGCTCACGGAACAGCCGGAGAGCACATTTGATGGGTTCCCCGAACTCCTGCTGTGCGTGGTAGGAGCTCTCTGCTGGCATCGCGGCGAAGTACATCACCAAGGCTCCGGTCAGGAACTTGGAGTTTCGGACCATCACCATCAGCTTCATGGTGTTTTCTTGGAAATAAGGAGTTAAGGCATTTCATTACACCTCTGTTTCATATATATGGCGTCTATCACGTGTAAGTAACAAAAACTAACATGCTTCGGACCCGTAATGTTATCATGTTGTTGTCGTCCAACTTTGGTCCATAACTGACGATCCAGCAACGTTGATACGTATACTCGCTAACAAATGTAAAGTTAAACTACTATGATGGTCTCATAAAGCCAAGTTCGACAAGATGCGCCACCTGAACCAGGCTCTCCCCCCTTACAAGTGACAAGTGTTGTTACTGATTGTGTGCGCATCTTGGGGAGGGTGATAACTAGTGCAATGCAAAAACGCTGATACGTGATAACATAGGTAAACCTGTACTACTGTGATGGTATCATAAAGCCATCCATGTTTCAGGCGTTGCCCGTGACAATTCGTGATTGGTCATCCAAGTTGTATGATTGTGATTGAAAAGTATCCTGTCCTTGTCCAAATCCATCTGTATTGTCTCTAATTTTGTCAGCAGGGCTAGCCCTTTGTAATAGCTACAGCCTAGCTGGGCAGCCATGTCTGTGCGTGCTGAACAGCCAAAAAAATAAATAATTAAACATGATTGGATTCCAGTTGGCTATGTAATAAGACGAAGAAGGTCTCATACCAGGAGATGTAGAACAGTCGCACGCCCGTGCGAGAACGCGGAGTAGTAAGGCCACCAGGTCCTTTCGAACTGAGGTCTCATCCAGCAGTTCCTTACACCCACTGGTCCGCTCCACCAAGGTCAGGACGACCTGCGATAGAGGGAAGATAAGAAGATGTTAATAACTAATCTCCAAGCAGATCTACCGACGGCAGACGGGCAGTATCAGTGTTTAAAAATAATCTCCATTCTCTACTGGGGATATGCGGCAAGACCCTTTGGACAAGCGTATTAATAAAGTATTATCAGTGAAAAATGGATATTGTTTGGCAAATGGCAGAAGGTAAAGGCTCGATATTCGTAAAAGGGTTGTCTCCATCCCCTGTCAAACAACCAGAGTATTGTATCAGGCCTTACTTTGGTAATACATAGATTACTTGTTTAATCTGCAACTTTCCACATTCAAGGTTTTGCATGTCAGTGACGGCGCGGTTTCAAATTGCAATATTTTGAAAAAAATATTGCAGTTTGAAACCACCGTCCGTCCAATTGATATTCCTAAATATACTGTCTTTAAATACAACGGATAAAGGTTACTCAACGGATATAGGTTACTCGGCGGATATAGGTTACTCGGCGGATAAAGGTGAACTAGCTCTGTGTGAGTATCACCTCTTTCGGGTCCTTCTCGCCCAGCTCCTGCAGCCTCCGGTACCCGATAGGCCTGATGACCCGGTCCCGCCTTCTGTCGGAGCTGCCGTGGGGCGGGCCCTGCGCACTTCTGTAAGGTAGGAACACATGACAGAAGTTGTCACTTCGGTCCTTTTTTCATGAATGCAATAAAAGTCTGACACAAAACTGGCTCCCATAGTTCCGAACCTACTAGGGGACCCAAACGTACACCACTTATGCTGCGGTCATATTTCCAAGCCGGCCGGAAAGCTCTTGGGAACGAAATGATGGATATAAAAGACAACAAACACGCACTCTGCCCTAAGAGCTATATATCTTCCACTACAAAACCACGACCATAGCATGCATATTCAGACCTCAAAACCGGAAGTTTCGCTGCAGTACCAGAACAAGCCGTAATCACACCCCCCCCATCTTATCATTTCAAGTATGACACAGTTTGTCGTATGGCTTACCGTACAAACATCTGTGAACTCACCTGTCCTGCCAATCTCCACCTCCTCTCCCTCCACCACGTTGACCACCCCTCCCGCCATAGTTGCCTCGCCCACGGCCACGCCCTCGGTAGCCGAACCCCCTTCCTCTGTCCATTGGGAAGGGCTGACCTCACAACAGCACACAAGGAAAGCTGCCAGGGGGAATAAAAAATATTTTGAAAATGAGTTCGTTATCGATTGCTCATGGTCTCCATCTCGGGATCAAAGATCGCGTCAACAGAAAAACTTTGGCCAGGGAAAATCACCTTTTCAGAAGAAAATCAGAAATATTCTGTATTTCAGTAAACTGTATGGGGGGTCCTGTATACGTAGTTTTAAGAGCGCGTACAACCAGCACGCCCGGATGATGATGATAATAATTACAAGGACACTGGTATCTTGTAGCCAAACTGCAATACCACATTTTCTGCTAGGGGCACTACTGAGTAGCACTGAATGCATGCAGATGTGTATTATTGATCAATCGATCAATCTATTGCTGTTAATTTTGTATCCTTTGTATTTGCAGACATTTTCATGATCCTTACATATATAGATTAAATCACTCAGGTTAGTATTTAGTCATATTGAACTCTTTACTATTTTTATAAACTATTGCATAGATATTAGTCCTGAGGTTTTGCACACATATTTTGTACTAGCATACTAGCATCCCTGCTCCAGAATTTGCCATATATTGTACCCGTTACAATCGTTGTGCAATAAAGATTGATTATTAAGTATTACTGACGGAACGCGACATTTATCATACATTCATTATAGAGCTTTAGAATGACAACAAACGCGAGACCAGAAATAGCGCATACATTATCATACGTATCAATTTAGTCCTAAATTTGCCATCATGCTAAAACTGCTTGAGCCGGATCGTGGAGAACACCCCCCCCCCCTTCCTTTTGCGGAAGCAAGGAGAGGCTCTGACCTAATTTTGACACCTAATGTGATTCCAAAGTGCCCCATGATCTAGACAATATGGTTTGCCTGCCCTGTTACACTTGCTGATCGACCAAGGTACGGGTACTAAACGGGTGACAGATCACGTGTGCACCTATTGGTCAAACAAAACGCGCTTACGTGTCTGTCTACAGAAACTTGGCAACCCTCCAAGTTTCACTGCCCCTCCCCCTTCTCCAAGCACTTGTTACGATCGAACCAGCGATAAACAATATGGGAGGCACGCGTACACATAGTTGACATCTTTTTAAGGTGCTACCCAAAAGTCTAAGATGTGGGAGTCTACTTTCAAAGTTTCAACATATCTAAATAGGATATTTCTGTCATTAATATACATAGTACAATCTACGACGAAGTGCACTTCACCTCTACCGAGGCACTCTTCCGTGACTGATATCAATACGTTTGTAGCTGTGACTGCACTAATATAAAGCGTAGCTAGGGAACTAATGGTATTATGTATATGGAGGCTAGGTAACGGGCTGTAAATGTTGGTCGTCTGCCATGTCGTTTCCTCCATCTTAAACCAGAATTTATGGTTACAGCGCAGCCAGAGTTTAACGTTAGGTCAAAGATTTAACAACCTAAACATACTGAAAGTTGACTGGTGTCTGAAATCCACCCAAAATTTTTCAGTGCACACGCAAAACATAAGCCAACGCCACATTGCAAACATGATCACCTAACCCCTACTAACACAAAATTCAAGTACGCTCGTTCGTTCGTTTGCAAACATATTAGAATGTCACACAGTCAGATGCACAGTGAGAACAACAAGGCTTTGTTGAAAAGCTGTCATATGACCGAACAAGTCATCGAGATGAAATTGACTGAAATTTGATATTATATGTTGACCTGGGATAGGTCCAGCTAGAAGGTAACTGATATCTGGTACTTAATCATTGAATATATCATAACGACAGCAAGGGGTTTCATGACCCTACACTGAATACGTGGTATGCAAGCTGGATCTATTGGAAATCCCCACCTGTGAGACTCCACAAGGCATTCCTACGGGAGTACAGATCGTAGGATTAGGCTAAAACGTATGAAAATAATTGGCCAGGGGAGTCACCCCCCTCCGCGGAAAATGAAACCCTAAGGTGACTAAACTCACCTGGCAAACTATTGAATTCTCCAAATATCTTCATTTGTATCTGGTTAATCGCTTTACGACAATTCAAGGGCAAACAAAACGCGGAAGTAAAACGCGACAGGTGCGTAACATTTGTAGCTTCGTTAACTGTGCCTTTCTGTGGCGAAACCAACCCTCTAAACAAAGCTAAAACTTACCGGAGACACGTCAGAGTCTAGTAAAGCCGTTCACGTCGGTTTCTTGCTCAGTTTTTCGGTGCAGAGGGGACGAAACTCAACTGCACTCTGGTCTCCAGGCAGGCTATTGTTTCCTTATATAGCCCAGAGGCTGATGGGAATGGGGCTTCCCATTACGTCATAGTTTCGCATACGTCATCCTGACCCGAACGCAAAAACATGTACATGTACTTTGACACCTCGAGCTTTCAACGGTGCTCAAAACGTTGGGGATTTTTGCTCGCTCTCTCTCTCTCTCTCTCCCTCTCTCTCTCTCTCTCTCTCTTCCGATTCTCTTCGATCGATCGATCGAGAGAGAGAGATCCTTCATAGAAGGTTCTATAGTATGGGCTCTTTTTGTCTTTTTTGGCTCATAATACACTATTTTGCTGGCCATTCCTTTTTGTACTGGGTCGCTTGTACTACTATAGAGGCTAATAGACAGAGAGAGGTGACTAAACGAATCACTTAATACTAACTCTTAAAAGATTCACGTTTTTGTGTTGGTTTGGCGATGGCCTTTCTGAAGTTCGGCAGGTGAAACCTAAGCTGAGGGGTAAGGTGTCGCGATCGGCGTAAACATCTCTATTGTTCCTATTGTTTACTGTTACTGTACTGCCGCGGTGGTGAAAGTCCTACGGGGATCGGTCAATGAAAACTTCTTGCTATTGTCGAAAGAGTAAAGGGTTACTATGTTGCATTGAATGCAGAGAGGTTATTTGACACTGTCACATGACCCTACTCTCCAAGCAGAGGTTCGGCGCCGGTTGTTTTGACGTTTTTTAGGCGTTTATATCGGGCTTTCTCTTTTGTACTGTTTTCTTTGTGTCTCGTGCCCAAGTGTTATAAAATAGAAAGCCGATAAAACGCCTAAAACGTTTTAAAAAACAACAGAAGACTCTGCTATGTTTGTAGAGTAACATGACTATACTTGGAAGTATAGCGTTTCATTCACGAGTCAAAGCCGTCAAAAAAGCAACAGAAAGCCCAGACACTTTTTTTTTTTCAGACGTTTCTACCGACGTTTCAGTTTTTCAAATACGCAGAGAAGTCAACGTTATGGCTTTGTACTGTTGGTTTGCAGTCGTGGGACTTGCCGTGGCGATGTTCGCACAGACAAACCACGGACAAGACGTAAGGACGGGACAGGTGAGAGAAACTCAAAAGTGTACTGGGGGGGGGGGGGGCTGGAGACCGAGGAGACCAGTGCATTTCGGCACCCTACTTCCCATATTAGCCTTATGGCACATGATTTGATTTTCGGGATGTCAAAGAACCCATTAGGCCTTACTTATCTATGTTGGCACTGAATATGCAGTCGAGATTTACACGTCTAATTACCTTCACAAAATTAAAAAAATTTCTATGTTTTGGTTAGAAAATTTTGTGTGTCCCAGTCCATCTGATATAACTTGGGCAGCTGTGGATGGAATGTCGCGATATTTAGTATTTGAGTAGCGGTGGCGTATACCAAGGTTTTGTACGAAAATGGTACTCCTGGCACTTTCTGTCGTGAGTGCAGCGGGGTGAGTGTGTGCGTGTGTGTATTTAGTACATACTGTATAACCTTGTTTATTTGGCGAAGGTATGTGTTCGGGGAACTCTAGTTTGAAATGATATACTTCTAAATTTAGAATTATGTTATCTTTATTTCTGATACAATTATGGCCCAAACAACTGATGTTAGTCTTTACAAAGTTTCAGTGACTTTTGAAATCTAAATTCAGAGCGTTACTTCATTTGACGGAACATTGCACCAGTTTTATAGGGAATGCGTGGTGAAATTTCTGTCAGCTATCTGGAATGTATCTGTGATGGTTTGTGTGGATTTCGTTGGTTAACCCGAGGACCTTTCTTCAACCGATGTATCAAGGTTAACGTTCAAAATGACAAATACACCCCTAATAACCACCGGACAACGTTAATAAGCCACCGATAAAAAACAACTGCTGTTTCAAAGTCATTAATACACTCGTCTTAAAGCTCAAGTTAATCCTCAAATGTAAAGCTGTATAAAATAGTATAAAATAGTGTATAAAATAGTGCATCTTCAATTTAAAAATAGTGCGAGAGGCGATTTTTGCAGAAATTTGTTTCCAGGTTGCGTCGTGTGCACATGTGCAATCACTGCAATGTTACGAACGTGGGTAATAACGAACGCCGAACTTTCGATAAAATACTCGTATGATATGTCAGAGAATGGCTCTAAAACCTGTTAAGCAGGCCTTTTTTGGTGAAGATTTAAACTTGATAACTGTTTACACAAACTTCAAGGTTTCGTTTGGGGTAGCAAGGAGTACGCAGATGATAGGATATTCCTATGGCGTCATCGAGTGGCGCGAACAAAGGAGGCTAGTAGTATGTGGGGTACCAAACGATGTTCTTGATCGGGTGGCTGGTCATTATCACAGCATCCTCCTACGCACGGTCCCCAATGGCACTAGCTGACTGCCTGTTGGGGCCCTGCTGTCTGGGGGCCCACCAGCGGTTACTGTGAGCGTCGCCACAAACAAGCTGTCAGCCAATCTGAGAATAGGCCTTTCTTGGCCTTTTTGTTTTCGAAAGGGATCTCGCAAAGGCTTGATTGGGATCAATTTATGCAAATTTAGGCCATGTTTGACTAATGCATATTTTCATCTTGGATTCATTTCTGTAATCTATGTAAATTTTAATTTTTATACCGTATGCATTTTTTTTACCCTTTTACGCAGCGTTCCGGCAGTTGTGTTAGCGGGCCTCCAGGGGAGGCCGGTAACCCTGGCAACAACGGTGTCCCTGGTAACAATGGTGTCCCTGGCAACAACGGCCGGGACGGTGCTAAGGGAGACCGAGGAGACCAGGGACCGCCCGGCGGGGACGGGGCTAAGGGGGACCGAGGAGACCAGGGACCGCCTGGCGGGGTCGGTGCTGTGGGATTCCGAGGAGAACGGGGAGAGCAGGGACCGCCCGGCGGGGACGGCGCTAAGGGAGACCGAGGAGACCAGGGACCTCCCGGCGGGGACGGCGCTAAGGGAGACCGAGGAGACCAGGGACCGCCCGGCGGGGACGGGGCTAAGGGGGACCGAGGAGACCAGGGACCGCCTGGCGGGGTCGGTGCTGTGGGATTCCGAGGAGAACGGGGAGAGCAGGGACCGCCCGGCGGGGACGGCGCTAAGGGAGACCGAGGAGACCAGGGACCTCCTGGCGGGGACGGCGCTAAGGGAGACCGAGGAGACCAGGGACCGCCCGGCGGGGACGGGGCTAAGGGGGACCGAGGAGACCAGGGACCGCCTGGCGGGGTCGGTGCTGTGGGATTCCGAGGAGAACGGGGAGAGCAGGGACCGCCCGGCGGGGATGGCGCTAAGGGAAACCGAGGAGACCAGGGACCTCCCGGCGGGGATGGCGCTAAGGGAGACCGAGGTGATCAGGGACCGCCCGGCGGGGACGGCGCTAAGGGAGACCGAGGAGACCAGGGACCGCCCGGCGGGGTCGGTGCTGTGGGATTCCGAGGAGAACGGGGAGAGCAGGGACCGCCCGGCGGGGACGGCGCTAAGGGAGACCGAGGAGACCAGGGACCGCCCGGCGGGGTCGGTGCGAGAGGAGACCGAGGTGAGCAGGGAGAGCAGGGACCGCCCGGCGGGGTCGGTGCGAGAGGAGACCGAGGTGAGCAGGGACCGCCCGGCGGGGACGGTGCTAAGGGAGACCGAGGAGACCATGGGCCACCCGGGGAGAAGGGTAGTCCAGGCTTGTCGGCCAGTGGGAATATCAAGCAGTGTGCCTGGAAGGACCTGAACAATGGAGCAGACTCCGGGAAAATTGTGGTGTCTATTTCTTTTTTGTCCTTTTATTTTCTTTAGGCCATTTTGGTTCGATTATGTGGATGTCATCTTCTTGGAACCCCAAAACTGATGCGAACGATGAATTCTTTCGTGAACTTGAATTTACTCTGACAATGAAGGAAATGTAGCGTAGCGGCAGTCATAAAATGGTTCTGAACGAACTCGACAAATTCCATCTTTCTCTTGACCCATATAACTCGGTTGTTAAAGTAAAAGCACCAATACTGTGAAATGTTAAATTTTCTATATGCTAATGTATTCTGTATTCTTCAACCACAGGAGTGCGCGTTCAATAAGGTGTCCCCGACCTCCGTTCTCCGCCTGACCTGGAGCGGCAGCATCAGAGTGATGTCCGCCTCCCCCTGCTGTAAGCGCTGGTTCTTCACGCTGAACGGATCGGAGTGCGGCAATCCTGCCCCCATCGACGGCGTCATGTATGCTCCCGGCAACAACGCCAATATCCACCGTGTGACAACAAGTAAGCCACGATCCACTCCAGTTCTAAACCGATTGTTCTTATGCTTGGGTCACAGTTGGAACATGTAGACCCGGTAGTTTTCGGGATTTTTTCTTTTCTTTTTTCTTTTGCACTTTCGGGCATGACCCCTGCGTAGTTACTGTAATTCCTGATTTTTTTTCAATGTACTTTTATGTTCACGGTTTTCTCAGTGACAACTGTAACATGAACTTATCATTACCTATTACAAATAATTTGTCTTGGTGACCATAACAAATGATTTGTTCACCGTGAACATTTTGTCCCAAGAACAAAAAGGAGTTGCCGTACGCTAAGAGGTACCCTGTGGTATCCGAGACTCCACCGGGACAAATATCATGTCTGGACCCGACCGACTGAGGCTGAACCCTTAAGGCTTAAGTCACATTTCCAAACCGGGGCCCGGCCGGACAGCTTTCGGGAGCGAAAAGAATGGTATAAAAGACATAAAAATACACAAAATGACAAAATAAGATTCATTGCAATGATCTGTGTATATTTCTAGGTTTCATATTTTGTTTCTTAAATCATCCCGGCAGGGCCCTGCTTTGGAAATGAGACCTAGAAGCCTTACGGCCGAGCCCCGGGATTGTTATTGTTATTGGGTGGGCCGACTACTCACTTTTTGCAGCCAGGGGCTGAATTGCGAGGAGCTTACAATAGGCGGGGTTAAATCGCAAGGGTCTGGAGCGAGCTATCATTCGGCGCCACTTAGGTGACCTCAATACGACTGTCGCAAGTGTCTGGAGCGAGCTGCCATTCGGCGCCACTCAGGTGACCTCAATACGACAGTAATTGCCCCAGGTGCGACCAAGCTACTGTAGGTTTTGAACCGCTCACACCGCACCATCGCACATGTGGCGGGTTCTTTAACGTGCCTGGGGTATGGCTCTCCCCAGACACGGGACCTCCATTTAACGTCCTATCCGAGGGATGATTGTAACTCGGAGAGAAAATCAACGCGGGACCCGGTAACAAGTAGTTGCCGTACGCTAAGAGGTACGCATTGAGGTACACTCGAGTACTCCGTTATCCGACAGTCCACCGGGACAAATTTGTGGCTTCTGTGCACGGCCGACTGAGGCTGCACCCCTTAAGCTAAGGGCACAACCCGCCGTATGTGCAATTTGTCCGTAGGTTCTTTTTTGGAAGGCCACGTCCGCCACGTATTTCTGGAAACGTTTAGGCTGTACAGGGCACGCGTGTCGCCCGTACAGGCACGTACGGGGGGAGTATCCGTAGCCCGATGGCACACAAAGTTTTTCCTGCAAGTAAAGTTCTACGGCGTGTCTGCGTGCTCCAAAATCCGTCGGATTCCCTACGAGTTCGTATGGGAAGCGGTTGGAAGATTGCCCACGTTTTGGCACGTATACAGCACGTATTTGCACATACGGCGGGTTGTGCCCTTAGCTTTACGCGTTACGGACCCCGGTGCAAAGGTGACCGAGACATAATCGGGAGGGCAACAGTGGCGGGTGATCGGGATTCAAAATGAGTTATGAGTCAGTGTTCTCATAAAGAAACTTGAAGAGCAAAACTAAAATACAGTATGTTGTTTTCGTCTTTTCTAGTTGACGGTCTGTGCTACAATCTGCCGACCGGACCCGTGACGGTGGCCCTGAATGTTGGCGCGTGCGCATCACGAGTTGGGGATGGAAACGCCCAAACGGGTTGGAACTCCTACTCCAGGATCATCGTGGAGGAAGTGAACATTCCAACCGGAAATGACTAATCAGATTATGCGCTACTATTGGTCAATGTGTGCCACGTGATTGTGTGACGAAATGTGACGCAGATTCAAAACTTTCCCCGCCAGCTATTGGTATCTTCATCAAGAAATTTCAGGTAGATGTCAGGACTAGGTTCATACTAAGTGTTTTCGATTCATGCAAATCTTATGTAGAAGCTTTCAGAGGACGGCATAGTTTCGTTGCGTCGCTCTTTGCCGCACCATACGAACGAATTTACTAACATGATTATATTGGTTTTCGTACGTTTTTTGATGACACAATTAAAAAATGGAGTACAGTGTACGTCTGTTGTACATCATAGTTTACTGTAGTTCGCTTGGAGAATTCAAACGGGAGGCCTGACAAAGTATCAGCAGTTGAATCGCATATAAACTCAGTGTCAAGCCAATGGCAAAAGTTCGGCAGGTGAAACCTGATCTGATGAGGGGTAAAGGTGTAGCGTAAACAGCCCAATTGTTCCTATTGTTTACAGTTACTTCACTGGCCGCAGCTACTTTCACCGTTATAGTGAAAGACCTATGGGGATCGATCAATAAAAATGCCCGTGGCCAACTTCTTGCTATTGTCGAAAGTTGAACACAAAAGATTATCATATCTCTATGATAAACGTAATCTCATTTCTAAGCTCCAAGAAACTTAAGAAGGGAAGCTTATTTTTCACAGGTGCTAAGATAGAGTAACAGGTTTCCAGGGTAGCTGTCTCAATGACTGAGCACTGACTTTCAGAGAGGCCTTGCGTACTCACATACAAAATTAGGCATCCTTCCATCTTCACAAATGATGAGAGCATTCTGCTTGACTTTTAGGGTGATTCACAAACATACAAACAATACACCAATATTTATTGAAACAATACAACAATATTTACTTGTCATTGAAAAAAAAACGCTTCACTGCATATAATTAAACTTTAGTTGACATTGCCACTGTCACGTGACGTTGGGGAAGAATAGGGTTACCTACTTGAGCCAGAGTCGCCAGAGAAGAAGCAGAAAGTCCGAACAAGACGTTTCCACCGACGTCTCAGTTTTTTATATACGTGGAGAAGACGTTATGGCTGTGTACGCTTGGTTTGCAGTCGTGGGACTTGCCGTGGCGATGTTCGCACAGACAAACCACGGCCAAGACGTAAGGACGGGACAGGTGAGAGAAACTCAAAAGTGTACTTGGCGAGGGGGGGGGGGGGGTATTTCGGCTCCCTACATCTCATATTAGCCTTATGGCACATGATTTGATTTTCAGGATGTCGAAGAAACCATTAGGTCTTACTGTCTATGTTGGCACTGGATATGCAGTCAAGATTTACATGTCAAATTTGAAATAGTATACAACTAAAATCGTGTTTCTTTTTATCTGACACAGTTATGGTTTAGAGATATATTTGCACAAACAACCGATTTTGAAAGTTTTAGCGTCTTTTCAAATATAAAGGATGAGCGTTCCTTGATTTGACGTTCCATTGAACCAGTTTTAAAGGTAATGAATGCACGTGGTGAAATTTCTGTCAGCTGTCTAGATCTTATCTGTAATTGTTTTGTGTGTATTTCCTTATTATTTATTAGTTGGCCCGAGGACCTTTCTTCAATCGATGTATCAAGGTTCAAAGAGACAAATACACCCCCAAATACCCGCCTGATAACGTTGATGAGGCGGAGCTACCAATGAATTACTGTTACCAAGTCATTACTACTGCAGCCTAAAAGCTCAATTTGGTCCTCAAATGTAAAGCAGAATAAAATAATGCGTGTGGCGATTTTTGCAGAAATTTGTTTCCGGGTTGCGTCATGTGCCATGTCACGAACGTGCGCAATAACGAGCGCTGATGATAAACTTTCGATAAAGTACTCGTATGATATGTCAGAAAATGGCTCTGAAACCTTTTAAGCAGGCCTTTTTTTGTGAAGATTTAAAGTTAATAACTGTTTTGAAGTTCGTATAAACGAAGGTTTTGTTTTGGGTAGTATGGAGTACGCATATTCATATAGTGTCATCGAGTGGTGCAAGTCAAAGGAGGCTAGTAGTATGTGGTGTACCAGACGATTAGTTTTATCGGGTGGCTCGTATGCAGTTTTTTTTTTACCTTTTTACATGGTGTTTCGGCAGTTGTGTTAGCGGGCCTCCAGGGGCAACCGGTAACCCTGGCAACAACGGTCTCCCTGGTAACCCCGGTGTCCCTGGCAACAATGGCGTCCCTGGCAACAACGGCGCGGCAGGGGCTAAGGGGGACCGAGGAGAGCAGGGACCACCCGGCGGGGACGGGGCTAAGGGGGACCGAGGAGAGCAGGGACCACCCGGCGGGGACGGGGCTAAGGGGGACCGAGGAGACCAGGGATCACCTGGGGACAAGGGGTCTCCGGGCTTGTCGGCCAGGGGGAACATTAAGCAGTGTGCCTGGAAGAACCTGAACAATGGAGCGAACTCCGGGAAAATTGTGGTATCTATTGTCTCCTTCCCAAAAAGGATATGTTTTCGGTAGTTGTGTGTGTGTATGTGCAGTGTATGTGTGTGAGTGCGTGTGAGTGCATGTATGTATGTGAGTGTGTGTGTGCGTGCGTGCTTGTCTGTGTGTGTGTGTGTGTGTGTGTGTGTGTGTGTGTGTGTGTGTGTGTGTGTGCGCGTTTGTTTGTGTGCGTGTGTCTTTGTGTTTTAGTGTGTGGGAGTGGGAGTGGATGTTTATGGTTAGATCTTGGGCCCCTATCGACTTCCAACAGTACAGCAGCGGATACTAGTATCTCGACTTCAAGTCCGGACATGCTATGATCGTTGTTTCTGAGAAGTAGATAGCTCTTTGGCTCAAACAATGATCTGAAAATGTTAGTATAGCCCGATGTCTTGAGATAAGACTGTCAACTTCTGGAAATCTGCCTGTTCCCAACCCACAAACCACAAGAGTGCGCGTTCAACAAGTTGTCCCCGACCTCCGCTCTCCGCCTGACCTGGAGCGGCACCATCAGAGTTAGGTCCGCTTCCGTCTGCTGTAAGCGCTGGTTCTTCACGCTGAACGGATCGGAGTGCAGCAGCCCCTACCCCATTGACGGCGTCATGACGACTGAAGGCGTCAACAACATCAATATCCACCGTGTGACGACAAGTAAGCCATCAGAAGTGCCTTCAACCGCAACGGGTATTGGCCAGAAACTGGCAAAATCGTTATATTAGGGCAAAGTTGCTTGGTATGACTCCCTTGAAATAAGCCTGAAGTTGTTCTACCGTCAGACAGTCGTGGCCATGGCAACGGCCACTATGTGCCTCCCCCTATGCTTAACTATGGGACACTAGTGTGAAAGTGCCATTGGCCCGAAACCCGCATTTCAAAGAGGGCGTGAGAAGACGATACGCCGACAGGATTTTTTTGTTTTTTAATATTTAGTAGCTTGTACCTTCAACTCAAACATATCCGTTTTTGGTGCACCCTACTATATTCTTTAGTGCGTCGAAGCCAGTCACCTTGTGGCCCTTAACTATAGAAATCCCCATAGGCCCCAACCTGTGTTCTGCTACCTCAATCACCATTCCGAGCACGCATGCGCAGCGACAGGAATTGTGGGTAGTGTGTCAAAGGTCAAGGTCGATGACTTGTAAACAGTTCTTGCATAAACTTTTGTTCGATTTGCATAACAATGTCCATATGTGTTTTGTATGTGTCTCAGGGACCTTCACCTTTGACATATTACCCACAATTCCTGTTCGAGTGCAGGAGCTAATGATATATCACAAGGGTGGTCCCACGTGTCGGAAAGCTCCAAACATAAGCCTCCTTTCCCATTAAAAGGGTGACGTATGTCCTTTTCGTCATTTCTAGTTGACGGTCTGTGCTACAACCTGCCGGCCGGGCCCGTGACCGTGGCGCTGAACGTCGGAGACTGCGCGGGGACGTGGCAGAGTGCAGACGCGTACACGGGGTATAACTCCTACTCCAGGATCATCGTGGAGGAAGTGAACATCCCAACCGGAAATGACTAATCAGTCTGTCGACTGCTATTGGTCAATGTGTGCCACGTGATTGTGTGACGAAATGTGTGGATTTGAACCCTTCCTCCGCCAGCTATTGGTGTCTAAATAGTAAATCTGCAGATGTCAGGACTAGGTTCATGCTAAGTTTCTTCAATTTGAGCTTTCAAAGGACGGTGTAGTTTCATAACGTCGCTCTATTCCTTGTCTACGAACAACTCTACGAACTTTACTGTATTTGTTTTCGTAGGTTTATTGATGACACAATAAAAAAATTTGGAATGCAGTGTACGTCTGTTACACATAATAGTTATTATCTGCTTGAAAAATGGAGATATTGTTTTGGGTGTGTCTGTGTCTGTGTGTGCGTGTGTGTGTGTGTGTGTCTGTGTCTGTGTGTGCGTGTGTGTGTGTGTGTGTCTGTGTTTGTGTGTGTGTGTGTGTGTGTGTGTGTCTGTGTCTGTGTGTGCGTGTGTGTGTATGATGGCAGAATCCATAATGATAGCTATCCAACGTGATCCATTGTGAATAGAAACACGTCAACATGTCTTTATTCCACGAGACCAGAACATCTGAAAGCATTCACAATGTAATTTAGAGTGGACGAAGCAACATTTTGTAGTAGAATGTAGAGGTAGAGCTGAACTTTATAGACTGATAAAACCCACTTTATACACCTAACTAGGTGATGCAGACAAATTCATATTTTCTAATGAATTTAGACAAACCTTTGTGAAACACTAAGAAGCGAGAAGAAATCGAATTCACCCAGTAGAATATCATTCTTGTGTTAGATTGCCATTGTATATCTAACACGTGCTGGACCAAGTCGGTATATGTGTACAGTAAAGGTCTGCATTCAGCCAATGTACAAATGTGCAAAATGTACAAATATGCACTCTGTTGGTGCGGTGACTACTTCCACTGAAGCGGTGATGTCATATCGGCCAAAATTCTTATCAGTAGTTAAAACGGATTTACACTTACACAATGGAACACATTCCTGTTACAAAGTATATATATCTACATCTACGTAGTACTGGGCAATACATATACATATATATATATATCATTTAAACAACTGACCCGAATGATTTATATTTCAAAATCCATCACACATCACACATGGCATCTTTGAATACTTAGCTGTAGAAGAAATTCAGATTTCTATCTTGAAGATCTAAGATTCGGACATCCATCCATTAGCTATAGTAGCACAATATACATGTATCTTTGCTTAATCTATTGTCCCCATTAAGTTGAGACTATAGGTTCTCAAGCCATCAACACACTGCTTTCTAGGCATCAAAACCGTGCACAAGACTTCAAATTACAAACACTCGAGCTCGTTGTTGGACATACTAGATTTGTTGATCACGATCGGTGTTGATGAGTAACAAATTCCTCGAGAATTCATTACAGACATAATAACAAAAAATATAAGCATGATCAAAAACAGGTGACGATGTGATTGAATCAATTCATCGATAATCAGTCTTTTATGGCATACATTTATTTGTTTTACCAGAGTTACATCGCTCAGGCTTCAGCCTGTTTTTCAGGACTCTCTCGACACATACATTGACAGGTAATAAACCATAATAGTCAAGAAACCGTAATATTCAATAGACATTGAATATGACGATGACGAATAGACCACATTATTAAGCTTGTACTCCAACCAATCTCTTTCAGGCGGGACCAAAACAAAATATGCATGATTAGAGAGAGAGAGAGAGAGAGAGAGAGAGAGAGAGAAAGAGAAAGGGAGAGAGAGAGATAGCCTCAAAAGCAGGTTCTCTGGGCCCTTTTTCGTCTTTTGGGGCTCATAATACACTATTTTTCTGGCCATTTCTTGTTACACTGGGTCGCTTGCACTGCTGTAGAGGCTAAGAGAGAGAGGTGACCGACGAATCACTTAATACCGACCCTTGAAAGATTCACGAAAGTTTGGCGATGACCTTTCTGACGTTCGGTAGGTGAACCCTTATCTGAGGGGTAAGGTGCAGCGATTGGCGTAAACAGATCCATTGTTTGTATTGTTTGCATTGCCCGCTGCTACTTTCACAGGTGTGGTGAAAGGCCTCCGGGGATTGGGCAATAAAAATTTCCCCTGGTCAACTTCTTATCATCGTCGGAAGCTGAAATTTTCACCCGAAAGATTATCATATCTCTATAGCTCACATGATTATTCTCATTTATGAGCTCCAAGAAAGAAAGAATGGAAGCTTATTTTTCACAGGTGCTAAGATAGAAGAAAGGGTTATTATGCTGCAATGAATACAGAGCGGTTATCTGACACTGTCACATGACCTTACTCTCCAAGCAGAGGTTCGACTCCGGCTGTGTTTTTTTAACGTTTTTAAGGCGTTTATATCGGGATTTCTATTTTGTACCGTTTTCTTTGTGTCTCGCGCCCAAGCGGTACAAAATTTAAAAAAAAAAGTCAACAAACAGCCGGAGCCGAACCTCTGCTATGCTTGTAGAGTAACATGACCGTGGTTGGAAGTATAACGTTACAGACATGAGTCATAGCTGTCAAAAAAAAGCAACGGAAAGTCCGGACAGATTGAAGACGTTTCCGACGGTGTCTCAGTTTTTGATAGACGTGGAGAAGACGTTATGGCTTTGTACTGTTGGTTTGCAGTCGTAGGGCTTGCCGTGGCGATGTTCGCACAGACAAACCACGGCCAAGACGTAACGACGGGGCAGGTGAGAAAACCTTAAAAGTGTATTTGGCCATGGGGGGGGGGGGGGGGGGGGGGGCTATGGTTGGGGCAGTGGATTTCAGCACCCTACATCACTGGCTATGTTTAAGTAATGCACATTTTCCTCGGGTGCTCATTTCTGTAATCGATGTATACTTTACTGTGGCCGTTATGCACTGCTTTTATACCAT